>QJPP01000430.1:0-600000 GCA_003996215.1 Jaltomata sinuosa
CTAAGTAATTGTATGATGTTTGAATTGCTCGGGGAATGATTTTATAATGTCTAATGGTCCGATTTAACAGTCTGGTGAATTGAACTGTGTATTTTGCTTGATTTCTTTACAAGTTGATTGTTTATTATTTGTGAATGTGGATTGGTTGACATTCAGTTGGCTCGGGTACCACGCCTGGTATGGGTATACTAACGGTTGGCTCGGGTACCACGCCTGGTACGGGATATACTAATGGTTGGCTCAGGTACCACGCCTGGTATGGGAAATACTAACGGTTGGCTCGGGTACCACGCCTGGTATGGGTTTACTTTATTACATTGTGTATTGAATTGTGGGTCCCCTAAGTAGACCGGGTTGTGTTATTGAATTGTGATAATTATTTATGGTCCTTAAGAGGCTGGGTTATTGTTATATCTGATTTTGAGTTGGTCTCGGTGTAGATCGGGTTACATATTTAACACTTAGGTGTTGTTTAGAGGGGATCCCAGGGTGTGTCTGGGCTATATAAAGAGGGTCGTTTAAGTGTTATACTTTATTGTTGATCATGGTGACAAAAGTGGATTACATGTGGGAACAAGCTAGGGAGAGACTTGTAGTCTAGGGATGCCTGTTGACTTGTTACATGTGTTCCTGTACTCATACTTGATTCATTGTACTGCTCATACACTATTTATTTGGAACTGGGTGATGATTCTACCAGTACACGGTGGTTGTGTACTGATACTGCACTTGTTTTTCTTTTGTGAGTACAGGCGATCTTCCAACGGTTGACACGCGACCTCACTTGTAGTCCCAGCTCTTTCAGACATCAAGGTTGAGCTGCTTCGATCGAGATGCCTTGATTTCTATCTTTCAAAGTTGTAGCTCACTTGTTTCGGGCTTAGACTATTTCTTTTGTTGGGATTGCACCCCCGTACTCTAGTTTTGGTAGTGTTTTGGCACGTTAACTTTCATATTCTAGGGGGGATTTTTCTGTAGGGTTATTATAATACAGTTGTTTATTGATATTGATTGCTAGTTTACTTTTTGCACATTGGTTTTGAGCTGTTAGAATGGTTAACTTCGGGAAAGTGATGATTCGCTCACCGGGGGGTGGGTGAGTGCCACTTACGACGGTCTGGGTCATGACAAAGATGGTATCATAGCCCTAGGCTCGTTGATCTCACTGTATCAAAATGGGTCTAGTAGAGTCTTGCTGAACGGTACGGAGATGTATGTACTTGTCCTCGAGAGGCTATAGGACTTTAGGAAAAACTCTCTTCTTTCTTCCTTCATGCTATAACTTGATTACAATTGGTATATGATGATACAAATTGGTATCTGAATCATTCACTCTTCTGCCATAGATGGTTATTACTAGGAGCAATGGAGCTAGAGCAGCGGGCCTGGCTATCCGTGGTAGAGTCATGGGAAGGGGCAGAGGATGAGGTCGAGCCACACTCGCCAGGGATGGAGCTCAAGTTGCTGCAGGAGTGCGAGAAGCAACCCCTCACCCACCTCAGTATTAGGTTGTCGAAGAAGTTGAGGTTGTTGCTGAGGATGGTGAGGCACAGGCGGAGGCAGCACCGGCTGGAGGTGCAGGCCTTCCCCCTTTGACGCCTGAGGCATTTTAGCAGGCTTGGAACTTCTTGCATGGTTTGGTTGGTGATAGAGCCACTCCCGTGGGTGTTGCAAATCAGGCTCAGGGAACTCAGCCAGTGGTCACTACAACTCCTAGGATGGATGCAGCTTCAGGCACTGGTGATTTCTTCAGGCCAATGCTTGGTCCGGTATTGACAGGAAATGAACATGAGATGCTGACCAAATTTCTCAAGCTGAAACCTCCTACGTTTCAGGGTACTGATAGGAAAAATGCTTATGAGTTCATCTTGGATTGCTATGAAAGGTTGCACAAGTTGGGTATCATACGTCAACATGGGGTTGAGTTCGTCATAATTTAGCTATAGGGTGACTCTAAGCAATAGTGGAGGTCTCAGGTAGAGTGCAAACCATCGACATTGCTTGCCTTGACTTGGGAGGAGTTCCATGCTCTCTTCTTAGAGAAATATGTACCTCATACTTTGAGAGACAGGAAGAAGGATGAGTTCTTGCCATCTGGAATAGGGAAGCATGTCAGTCTCTGCTTATGAGGCTAAGTTCCATGCTTTGTCTCGTTAGGCTACTCAGTTGTTAGGTTCAGAGAAGGAGAGGGTCCAATTGTTTATGATGGGCCTGAACACTGAACTACAGGTACTGTCCGTGCACACGACTTCTTCAGGTAAGGGCTTTAATGCAGTGACGGATTATGTTAAGAAATCAGAAGGGGTCAAGCAAGCAGGGCAGGCTAAGGCATTAGCCAAGAAGCCCCGAAATAAGGGAAATTATGGCGGTTTGTACTCCAGGGGCCAGAATCAGCCGGTATACTCAGCCTGTCCTATTCAGTCAGCTCTTCCAGCTGCTACAGGTAGTAGTAAGGGATCTAATCAGTAGTTTCCAGCTCCTAGAGGCCAGGGAGCTTCTTACACATCTGCCAGCAGGCCTACACTTGACCGTGGTTGCTTCCATTGTGGTGATCTGAGCCACTATAAGAGGGCGTGCCCACTCAGGCAGACCAGTAATTAGGTTCAGCAGCAGTCTAGAGCTGTGGTCCCAACAGGTAGAGGTGGTAATGCTAGGGGTCGTCCATAGGGTGGGTGATGTAATTTTCTGGGAGGCCGGTGAGACAGGGGAACGGCGGTGCAGGCAGGGGTGAGGCACAACTAGCAAGGGAAGTAGCTCTGATTGATGACCAAGCTCAGTGTTACGCATTCCAAGGGAGGTCAGAGGCTGAAGCATCAGACACAGTGATCACAGGTACAATTCTAGTCTGTGATAGGATGGCTTTTGTGCTTTTTGACCCAGGTTCTACTTATTCTTATGTGTCTATGCGGTTTGCTTCAAGTCTGGACTTAATATGTGATAACCATGATTCCCCTATCCATGTTTCTACCCCAGTTGAAGAGTCTATGATTGTGACTCACGTGTATCGTGATTGCTCTGTTGTGGTTGTGGGGTTGCATACTTGGGTAGATTTGGTAATTCTGGACATGGTTAACTTCGATGTCATTTTGGGCATGACTTGTCTATCCCCTTATCATGTTGTTTTAAATTATAACACCAAGACTTTGGCTCTTGAGATTCCAGGTAAGGATAGGCTAGAGTGGATGGGTGTTTACAGGCCTAAGCCGGTCAAGATTATATTGTTTGTTCAGGCTAGGAAGCTAGTGGGAAGAGGGTGTTTATCCATTTTGGCTCATCTCCGGGTTGTGCTAGTGATATTGAGATATCAAAAGCTTTATGCAAAGTTCTCCAAGTGTGAATTTTGGTTGACTTCAGTTGCATTCTTGGGGCATGTAGTGTCAGAAAAGGGGTGATGGTAGATCCCCATAAAATTGAGGCAATCAAGAGTTGGGTCCGGCCTAGCTCTGTGACTGAGGTGAGGAGTTTTGTTGGGCTCTCAGGTTACTACCGGAGGTTTGTCAAGGATTTTGCATCTATTTTTACTCACTTGACAAGGCTAACTCAGAAAGAGGTACCATTTGTGTGGTCCAACAAGTGTGAGGAGAGCTTCCAAAAGCTCAAGACACTTCTGACCACGGCTCCAATTTTGTCCTTGCTGGTTGAGGTAAAGACTTTATTATTTACTGTAAGGCTTCACATTCAGGTTTGAGTGCCGTGTTGATGCAGGATAGGAATGTGATAGCATACGCTTCTAGGAAGTTGAAGGTTCACGAGAGAAACTATCCGATTCACGATTTAGAGTTGGCAGCGGTGGTGTTTGCACTCAAGATTTGGAGACACTAACTCTATTGTGTAAAGTGTGAGGTGTTCACTGATCAATGCAGTCTGCAGCATGTTTTCACTCAGAAGGACTTGAATCTGAGGCAGAGAAGGTGGATGGAGTTGTTGAAGGACTATGATGTGACTATTCAGTACCATCCGGGTAAGGCTAATGTAGTGGCAGACGCATTGAGCCGGAAGACAGTTAGCATGGGCAGTTTGGCTTATTTGGGGGTGTCTAAACGACCACTAGCAAGGGAAATTCAGGCAATGGAGTCTAAGTTCATGCACTTGAGTATTTTAGAATGAGGTGGGGTATTGGCCAGTATTGAGGTTAATGCCACTTTCATAGAGGATATAAAGGTTGAGCAGTTTCAGGATCCGCAACTGAATAAGCTGGGAGGTAAGGTAATATCTGGGGAGTGCAGGGATGCAACGTTGGATGCTGGCAGGGTACTAAATTTGAGAGAGAAGATTTACGTTCCTCGGGTTGATGATTTAATAACGAATATTTTGGTAGAGGCTCATGGTTCGCGGTACTCAATTCATCCAAGTGTGACTAAAATGTATAGAAATTTGAGACAGATTTATTGGTGGCCCACAGTGAAGTCAGACATTTATGAATTTGTTTCCAAGTGTCAGAATTGACAACAGGTAAAGTATGAGCACCAGAGACCTGCAACACTACTTCAGAGAATACCCATTCCAAAGTGGAAGTGGGAGAGAATAGCCATGGAGTTTGTGGTGGGTCTTCGTAAGACCTTGGGAAAGTATAACTCAATTTGGCTCATTGTTGACAGGCTGACCAAGTCAGCTCATTTTATTCCGGTCAGGGTAGACTATAATTTGCAGCAGTTGGCTAAGATCTACGTGAATGAGATTATAAAATTGGATGGAGTACCACTGTCCATCATTTCAGACAGGGGTACCCATTTCACCTCTAAGTTCTGGGGTAAGTTACATGATGAGTTGGGTACACAACTCACTTTTAGTACAACCTTCCATTCTCAGACTGATGGTCAATCAGAGAGAACGATCTAGGTGTTGGAGGACACGCTGAGAGCATGTATGATTGACTTCGGGGGTCATTGGGACCAATTCCTACCGTTGTGCAAATTCTCGTACAACAACAGCTACCACTCCAGTATTGACATGGTACCATTCAAGGCATTGTATGGGATAGGTTATAGATCACCGATTGGGTAGTTTGGAAGAAGGCGATATAAAGTCGTTGGGCATAGACTTGGTATGGGAGGCACAAGAAAAGGTCAGGGGCATTCAGACCAAGTTACTAGCAGCCCAAAACAGGTAGAAGGAATATGCGGATCGTAAGGTCTGTGACATGGAATTTTAGGTTGGTGAATAGGTATTGTTGAAAGTGTCACCAATGAAGGGAGTTATATGTTTCGGCAAGAAGGGCAAGCTCAGCCCTCGGTTCATCGAACTGTTTGAAGTTCTTGAGATCGTAGGGCCAGTGGCTTATAAATTAACACTGTTGCCTAGTTCATCGGGAGTTCATCCGGTATTCCATGTATCCATGCTAAAGTGATACTATAGGGATGGGGACTACATCATTAAGGGGGATAAGGTGCTTTTTGATAAGGATCTTCACTATAAAGAGGAACCAATTATGATTCTTGATCGGGATATCCAAAAATTGAGGACAAAGGTGATTAGTATGGTAAAGGTTCAATGGAAGCATCATCTGGTTGAGGAAGCCACTTGGAAAACTTACAGGGATATGCGGGATAAGTACCCTCACTTGTTTGAGGATACATGTACTACTCTTCTCACTCTATATTTTCCATATTTTTGGGTTTGATCATAAGGGGATGAACGATGTATAAATTGGTATTTGTTGTAATGACCGGGTTCGTCGTTATGGGTAAACATTTTGTGCCAAGTTTTGAGTTAGAAAACTTTCGGGTTTGGGAGTTTAAAATTCTGGGATAAACTAGTCTCAGCTGGTTTAAGAGCGAGATATGGTATAGGGAAACTGGGTAATTATTGGGAAGGGAGTCTTGACTTGAGCTACTTTTATATTTATCCAAGACATAAAGGAGTCCGAAGGAATTTTTGGAATCGAATTCGGGTAAGTAGAACTCCCAAAATTAACATTGTCGCGAAGGGGTTATTCCGGAACGTCGAGAAAATAAGTGTGTTATAAAATGGACCAATTTTAGGGACTTTACGATGTTATGTTCCATGTCAACTACCATGGTGGTTGACACTCTGCCATAGCGACCTCCACTGTAGCAGAGAAAATACCACTACAGCGAAAGTCAATGACGGTCAGCCTCTGCCATAGCGGATGACTCCGCTATGGCGGTACCGCTATAGCGGGATCGACGAGATTTAATGCAGAAACATTCCCCAAAATATTCAGTTTTCACAAACATGTTTGGGAGAAGAGCTAGGGCGATTCAAGGTGATTTTCCTCCATTTTGCATTATTTTTCTTTCCTAAGGTAAGGTTTCTACTCCCCAAGCTCTGTACTACTTTCCCTACGCTATTGAATTGCTAGGGGTGGACTTGGGAAAAAGTTGGGAATGACTTAGGGATGGAAGAATCCAGGGAAGGAGAGGGATTCTAGGTGTGGAAGTCCTTGGGTATGGTTAAAAGTACTGTATTACGATCATGTGACCTTAATTCTCTAATTATATCCATGAAAAATGGTAGAACTAGGAGAATTAATGATGGAAAAGCCCGGGAAAAAGGGTGGAATGATCATGGTTGGCCTGGGGTTTGAGATTTGGGGTAATCTGGGTAATGTATAGGCCATGCTTATTAATTTAGTACTTGTATATTGTTTTAGACCAAGAACAAGCAAGAATTTTGGAGAACGGGAAAGCTCGAGTTGAGTAGAGCTTTGGATCATTTCGAGGTAGGTGATGGTTATAGGTTCCTACATATTTGTATGTTTTTGTACTCTTATCTAAGTAATTGTATGATATTTGCATTTCTCAGAGAATAATTTTATAATGTCTAATGGTCTTGTTTAACAGTCTGGTGAATTAACTGTGTATTTTGCTTGATTTGTTTACAAGTTGATTGTTCATTGTTTATGATGGTGGATTGGTTGACATTCGGTTGGCTCGGGTACCACACCTAATAAGGGTATACTAACGGTTGGCTTGGGTACCACGCCTGGTACGGGATGTACTAACGGTTGGCTCGGGTACCACGCCTGGTATGGGAAATACTAATGGTTGGCTCGGGTACCACACCTGGTATGGGTTTACTTTATTACATTATGCATTAAATTGTGGGTCCCCTGAGTGGACTGGGTTGTGTTATTGAATTGTGATAATTGTTTGTGGTCCTTGAGAGGCTAGGTTATTGTTATATCTAATTTTGAGTTGGTCTTGATGTAGATCAGATTACATGGTTAACACTTAGGTGTTGTTTAGAGGGGATCCCAGGGTGTGTATGGGCTATATAAAGAGGGTCGTTTAAGTGTTATACTTGATTATTAATCATGGTGATAAAAGTGGATTATATGTGGGAACAAGCTAGGGAGAGACTTGTAGTCTAGGGATTCCTGTTGACTTGTTACATGTGTTCCTGTACTCTTACTTGATTCATTGTACTGCTCATACACTGTTTATTTGGAACTGGCTGATGATCCTACCAGTACACTATAGTTGTGTACTGATACTGCACTTGTTTTTCTTTTGTGACTACATGCGATCTTCCAATGGTTGACACGCAACCTCACTTATAGTTCCAGCGCTTTCAGACGTTAAGGGTGAGCTGCTTCGGTTGAGCTGCCTTGATTTCTATCTTTTAAAGTTGTAGCCCACTTGTTTCGGGCTTAGACTATTTCTTCTGTTGAGGTTGCATCTCCGTACACTAGTTTTGGTAGTGTTTTGGTACGTTGACTTTCAGATTCTAGGGGGGATTTTTCCGCTGGGTTATTATAATAGAGTAGTTTATTGATATTAATTGCTAGTTTAGTTTTTGCACATTGGTTTTGAGTTGTTAGAACGGTTAACTTTGGGGAAGTGATAGTTCACTCACCTGGGGGTGAGTGAGTGCCACTCATGGCGGTCTGGGTTCTGATAAAGATGGTATCAGAGCCCTAGGTTCGTTGATGTTATCGTACCAAAATGGGTCTAGTAGAGTCTTGCGGAATTGTACGGAGACGTCTGTACTTGTCCTCGAGAGGATATAGGACTTTAGGAAAAACTCTCTTCTTTCTTCCTTCGTACTATAACTTGATTCCAATTGGTATCTGGTGATAAAAATTG
The DNA here is from genome assembly GCA_003996215.1 of Jaltomata sinuosa. Lineage (NCBI taxonomy): Eukaryota > Viridiplantae > Streptophyta > Magnoliopsida > Solanales > Solanaceae > Jaltomata > Jaltomata sinuosa. The sequence continues at coordinate 8,049 of QJPP01000430.1, forward strand.
GTATCTGAGTCATTCACTCTTTTGTCTGCATATGGTTAATACTAGGAGCAACGAAGCTAGGGTAGCGGTCCTAGCAGCGGGCCCGACTGTCTGTGGTAGAGGCAGTGGAAGGGGCAGAGGATGAGGTAGAGCCACACCCGCCAGGGGTGGAGCTCAAGCTACTGCAGGAGTGCGAGAAGCAATCCCGCCCCCACCTCAGGGATAGGTTGTCGAAGAAGTGGAGGTTGTTGCTGAGGATGGTGAGGCACAGGCGGAGGTAGCACCGATTGGAGGTGCAAGCCTTCCCCCTTTTTACGCCCGAGGCATTTCTGCAGGCTTGAAAATTCTTGAGTGGTTTGGTTGGTGCCTGAGCCAACCCCGCGGGTGTTGTAAATCAGGCTCTGGAAACTCAGCCAGTGGTCACTACAACTCTAAGGATGTATACATCTTCAGGCACCGGTGATTTCTTCAGGCCAATGCTTGGTCCGGTAATGACAGGAAATGAACATGAGATGCTGACCAATTTTCTCAAGCGGAAGCCTCCTGCGTTTTAGGGTACTGATAGGGAAGATGCTTATGAGTTCATCTTAGATTGCTCTGAAAGGTTGCACAAGTTTGGTATCGTATGTCATCATGGGGTTGAGTTCATCACATTTCAGGTACAGGGTGACGCTAAGCAATGGTGGAGGTCTCAGGTAGAGTGCACACCATCGACATTGCCTGCCTTGACTTGGGAGGAGTTCTATGCTCTCTTCTTAGAAAAATATGTACCTCGTACTTTGAGAGACATGAAGAAGGATAATTTCTTGCCATCTAGAACAGGGAAGCATGTCAGTCTCTGCTTATGAGGCTAAGTTCTATGCTTTGTCTCATTACGCTACTCAGTTGTTGGGTTCAGAGAAGGAGAGGGTCTGATTGTTTATGAAGGGCCTGAACACTGAACTACAGGTATTTTCTGTGCACATGACTTCTTCAGGTAAGGGCTTTAATGCAGTGACGGATTATGTTAAGAAATTATAAGGGGTCAAGAAAGCGGGGCAGGCTAAGGCATTAGCTAAGAAGCCCCGGAATGATGGAAATTATGGCAGTTCATACTCCAGAATCCAGAATCAGCAGGTATACTCAGCCCGTCCTATTCAGTCAGCTCTGCCAGCTGCTATGGGTAGTCTTCAGGGAGCTAATCAGTAGTTTCAAGCTCCTAGAGGACAGGGATCTTCTTACACATCTGCCAGCAGGCCTACACTTGATCGTAGTTGCTTCCATTGTGATGATCCAGGCCACTTTAAGAAGGAGTGCCCACTCAGGCAGACTAGTAATCAGGTTCAACAGCAGTCTAGAGCTGTGGTCCCGGCAGGTAGAGGTGGTAATGCTAGGGGTCATCCACAGTGTGGGCGATGTAATTTTTAGGGAGGCTAGTAAGACAGGGGGAACGGTGGCGCAGGAAGGGATGGGGCACATCCAGCAAGGGAAGTAGCTTGGATTAATGACCAGACTTAGTGTTACGCATTCCAAGGAAGGTCAGAGGCTGAGGCATCAGACACGATGATCACATGTACAATTCTAGTATGTGATAGGATGGCTTCTGTGCTTTTTCACCCAAGTTCTACTTATTCTTACATGTCTGTGAAGTTTGCTTTGGGTCTGGATTTAATATGTGATAACCTTGATTCCCCTATCCATGTTTCTACCCTAGTTGGAGAGTCTGTGATTGTGACTCACATGTATCGTGATTGCTCTGTTGTGTTTGTGGGGTTGCATACTTGGGTAAATTTGGTAATTCTTGAAATGGTTGACTTCGATGTCATTTTGGGCATGACTTGGCTATCCCCTTATCATGCTGTGTTAAATTGTAACACCCAGACTGTGGCTCTAAAGATTTCGAGTAAGGATATGCTAGAGTGGGAGGGTGTTTACAAGCCTAAGCTAGCCAAGATTATATCATTTGTTTGGGCTAGAAAGCTTGTGGGGAGAGGGTGTTTAGCCTTTTTGGCTCATCTCCGGGTTGTTTTAGAGATATTGAGACATCAAAAGCTTTATGCGAAGTGCTCCAAGTGTGAATTTTGGTTGACTTCAGTTGCGTTCTTGGGGAATGTAGTGTCAGAAAAGGGGGTGATGGTAGATCCCCATAAAATTAAGGTAGTCAAGAGTTGAGTCCGGCCTAGCTTTGTGACTGAGGTGAGGAGTTTTGTTGGGCTCGCAGGTTACTACCGGAGGTTCGTCAAGGATTTTTCATCTATTTCTACTCACTTGACAAGGCTAACTAAGAAAGGGGTACCATTTGTGTGGTCCGACAAGTGTGAGGAGATCTCCAAAAGCTCAAGAAACTTCTGACCATGACTCCTATTTTGTCCTTGTCAGTTGAAGGTAAAGACTTTATTGTTTACTGTGAGGCTTCACATTCAGGTTTGGGTACTGTGTTGATGCATGATAGGAATGTGATAGCATACGCTTCTAGGCAGTTGAAGGTTCACGAGAGGAACTATCCGACTCACAATTTAGAGTTGGCAGCGGTGGTGTTTGCACTCAAGATTTGGAGACACTATCTCTATGGTGTCAAGTGTAAGGTATATTCACTGATCATCGCGGTCTGCAACATGTTTTCACTCAGAAGGACTTGAATTTGAGGCAAAGAAGGTGGATGGAGTTGTTGAAGGACGATGATATTACTATTCAGTACCATCCGGGTAAGGCTAATATGGTGGCAGCCGCATTGAGCTGGAAGACAGTTAGCATGGCAATTTGGCTTGTTTGGGTGTGTCCAAACGACCACTAGCAAGGGAAATTCAGGCATTGGAGTCCAAGTTGATGCACTTGGGGCATTGGCCAGTGTTGAGGTTAAAGCCACTTTCATAGAGGATATAAATGCCGAGCAGTTTCAGGATCTGCAACTGAATAAGCTTCGAGGTAAGGCAATATCTGGGGAGTCTAGGGATTCCACGTTGGACGCTTGCAGGGTACTAACTTTCAGAGGGAGGATTTGTGTTCCTCGGGTTGATGATATAATACCAAATATTTTTGCAGAGGCTCATGGTTCTCGGTACTCAATTCATACGGGTGTGACTAAAATGCACAGAAATTTGAGACAACTTTATTGGTGGCCTGGAAAGAAGAGGGACATAGCTGATTTTTTGTCCAAGTGTTAGAATTGCCAACTGGTAAAGTATGAGAACCAGAGACCTGCAATACTACTTCAGAGAATGCCCATTCCAGAGTGGAAGTGGGAGAGAATAGCCATGGAGTTCGTCATGGGTCTTCCCAAGACCTTGGGGAAGTATGACTCAATTTGGGTCATTATTGACAGGCTGACCAAGTCAGCTCATTTTATTTCGTTAAGGGTAAACTAAAATTCGCAGCAATTGGCTAAGATCTACGTGAAAGAGATTGTGAGATTGCATGGAGTACCACTGTCCATCATTTCAGACAGGGGTACCCAGTTCACCTCTAAGTTCTGGGGTAAGTTGCATGAATAGTTGGGTACACAACTCACTTTTAGTACAACCTTCTATCCTTAGACTGATGGTCAGTCGGAGAGGACGATCCAGGTGTTGGAGGACATGCTGAGAGCATGTGTGATTGACTTCGAGGGTCATTGGGACCAGTTTCTACTGTTGTGCAAATTCTCGTACAACAACAGCTACCACTCCAGTATTGACATGGCACTATTCGAGGCATTGTATGGGAGAGGTTGTAGATCACCGATTGGGTGGTTTGAGGAAGGCAATATAAAGCCATTGGGCGTAAACTTGGTAAGGGAGGTGCAAGAAAAGGTAAAGGGTATTCAGACCAAGTTACTAGCTGCCCAAAGCAGGCAGAAGGAATATGCTGATTGCAAGGTCTGGGACATGGAATTTCAGGTTGGTGAACAGTTATTGTTGAAAGTGTCACCAATGTAGGGAGTTATGCGTTTCGGCAAAGAGGGCAAGCTCAGCCCTCGGTTCATCAGACCGTTTGAAGTTCTTGAGTTTGTGGGGCCAGTGGCTTACAAGTTAGCACTATCGCCTAGTTTGTCAGGAGTACATCAGATATTCCATGTATCCATGCTAAAGCGATACCATGGGGATGAGGACTACATCATCAAGTGGGATGAGGTGCTTTTTGATAAGGATGTTCACTATAAATAGGAACCAGTTTTGATTCTTGATCACGATGTCTGAAAATTTAGGACAAAGGTGATTAGAATGGTTAAGGTTCAATGGAAGAATCGTCCGGTTGAGGAAGCCTCTTGGGAAACCAAGAGGGACATGCGGGAAAAGTACACTCACTTGTTTGAGGATACATGTACTACTATTTTCGCTCTTTACTTTCCATATTTTCAGGTTTTATAATTTGGGGATTAACGATGGGTAAATTGTTATCTGTTGTAATGATCGGGTTCGTCATTACGGGTAAATATTTCGTGCCAAGTTTCGGGTTAGAAAACTTTTGAGTTTGGGAGTTGAAAATTCTGGGCTAGGCTAGTCTCAGCCAGTTTAGGAGTGAAGTATGGTCTAGGAAATTCTGGGTAAGGGTTGGGAAGGGAGTCTTGACTTGAGCTAGTTTTCCATTTAGCCAAGATGTAAAGGAGTCTGGGGCACTTTTTGGAATCGAATTTGGGTAAGTAAAACTCCCAGAATCAAGCTAGTTTTGAAAATTCTTGAATAATACTAATTTTGAGAAGCCTCTCGTGAGTTATCCAATGAATCATCTTTTTTGTTTACCATTTTTTTATAGGTTAGTTGACATTGTTGAGTTTGAGGTACTCGGAGACAGATATCATGGTAAATTTTTTGTTTTTCGTTGTTAATATGAAGCAATAATGTTATTGATTCTTGATATATACTCCTATCTTTGTACTGATATTTTTTTGCTATAACTTAGTAATACTATTTAATTTGTGAATAGAATATGGTTGTACATCTGTAGGGGTTCACTTCCTCCTTTTGGGAGAAACTTAGAAAAGAGGAGGAAGATGGCCTTTATGGTGTTATTATTAGGTTAAGCACATTAAGTTTCAAAAGTTTGTTCTCAATTGTCAAAATAATATGGACGATAGATTTCTTAGGTCTATGGGACTTTTGAGAAAAAGACTCCTAAAATAGGTGAATTAAAAATGGATTCAATTAGAAAATACTCCTAATTAATTTCCGTACATGCTCATAATATTCGTTGTTAAATAATGTACACGTTTTGATCACACGCGCAAAGCGCGTACATTAAACTAGTTATCTTAACAGTGTGAAGATCCTTATTGTCATAACCTGATTTCTCAGGTCATGATGTCACCTACAACCCCCCTCCCCCTCAGTTGGCGAACCAATTCCCGTAGCCCGGAATGGTTAGTAATGGGCTACTACCTAACCAAAATGCACAATAAGCAGAAATAAGCGAAAGGAGAATGTAAAAGTAGACAAAGCGGAAGCAAAACCCAATTATATACATAAATGATACTACACCAACCCCAAGACTTGGTATCGATAGTACAGAAGCTTCTAATAGAATACAAGTGCTAGAAGTAACAAAATACAATATAACTATATCTCCGAAGGTAAAAGGAGTATCAGTACAAAAGATGAGATGTAGACAAGCCACAACCGGCAGGCGCTCACCCTAGTCTCAAATTTCCAAAAGCTGCATCAGTCTCCAACGTGATCAACGGCGAAAGCTCAACTAATATCTGCACCAAAAAGTGCAAAAGTGTAGTATGAGCACCAAGACAATGGGTACTCAGTAGGCATCATCGACCGACTGAGCGCATATAAAATATAAAAATAGTAAGTAGCAGATAGCAAGAAAGCAGTCACGGAAAATAATCGAGGAAGCACATGGAACTAGCATAGAGAACAGACAACCAAGAGTAATAACCAACAATGCTAGCACAGAAAACCAATATACACAGAACACAGGTGTAAGAAGAAGAACGCACCAGGGATCCTTGCAACAATAGTATATAAAATGAGAGAATTTAGAAAGACATGGCGGTATACTGGTAACCTCAAGTAAAAGGAAGGAAGCAACTTCATATACTCAAGAAGGGATCAATATACTAAAGGAAAACATACAACGAATCCAACTTCAAAGAAAATATAAACAGAGATCAACCTCGAAAATATCAACCTAGAATGGAACCACTAAACCACAATAACCGAGAGACACTACTCAAATCCTCATAAGAATGGAACCAAAAACTCACACTCTGCTCAGAAGGCCACACAAAAGTGCCTCAATAAGATAGGACTCCCTAGCCCCCTCAATAATCAAATCCCACAACTGGAGCCTCAACAGGCTAATAACTACTAAGCCACCAGAATCGTAAACCATGACAAGATCTAAATAAAGACAGGAGTAAATGTAATCTACCTACAGTCCCAACGGCCGCCCATACAATCGAGGAACGCAACCAACTGAAAACAAACCCTTCGGCCTCCCATACAACTGAAGCGTACACTGAACACACAGCAAATAAGGGTGGAATCCGAGTGAAATATCCATGATGATGATATGATGGAACCGATAATGGTAACCCTGTATGCACTTCTTTCCGGCACATCGGTAGGAGGACCCATGGTGAGACGTGCCCGCTGATGCACCCAAATTACACCTCTAAAAGAATCGCAAACGGTCGCTGTTCAAATATAGAACCCAACTAAAGGTTGGGGTCGATCCCACAGGGAATATGGTAGGACTAGGTTCGATTAGTGTTTACTCGTGCTTGTAGTAATTTATTTCCCGCAAAGGGAGGGGTTTAAAGTAGCAAGTAATGCTTGTAAATCAAAAGTAAACAAGTAACATTTGCTAATTTCGAGAGTTGTAACCAATTAATGAGATGACTAAGGTAGTGTTCCCCATGAGATCATAACTTAGTAAGGAGTTTGTACTTGGTAAACTAGTTTGATACTTAGCATGAAAAATCGGTAAGTTAACTTCCCCTAATTCCTTAGTCCGGCAACTAGGTGAATTTCACCACACGCCTTGCTCTGGCTGCGGGTGTCGCTTTACTAACCCTTACCTTGGATCTCAGATGGCTATTCCCGGACAAGGTCAAGCCATTAGATGAGGGTTGGTAGCCTCAAATCTTCGTTGTTGAATGACCCTTTTCCCATCCGTTACCTCCTTGGTCAGCAAGTAAGGATAAGGCTAGTTCTAATGTTGTACACGCTAGAAAGCAATCAATACAAAGGGAAGAACAATACATGCATAAATATCGCCCTAGAATTACCTAGTACTTTGCCTACTTCGTTAATCCTTCATGGTTCCCACAACCCTAGTTGTGGATTTAGATACTCATGTTGATAAGTACACAATTAATGTTTGGTTGAGCAATCATCAATAGATACTTACAATTGAGAATTAAAGAAACCGAAATCTTGAAGAAAAATCACAAGAACACTTCAATATCAAGAACTTGTCTTTAGAATCAATACCAAAGAACAATGTAGTAATGATCCGAAAGTATCCTAAAATAATATGTAATAATTCGTGAACAACCGAAAATAAAACCTAAGGGAAAGTATTTATAGACAAATAGGCCAAATCCTAATGAAACTGGGAATAGCTGGATGCGGTAGATCCGACAAGTCACCTCACGGGCCGTCGCTAAGGCAATGGGCGTCGTGGGTGCCCGTCGGCCTTTTTTACTTCTTCAGGAATTTCCCTGCCACGATCTCACGGGTGGGAGCCTAGTATCAGTAGAAAATCAAGTGTAGTACTCCGCCCGGCAGAGCCTAGTATCAGTAGAAAATCAAGTGTGAAATCATCCAAAATCCCATGTCATCATTAGCTTATACCAAAAATGGGCCCCCGGGGCCATGCAAGTTTAGGAAAAACCATCTCTAGTGGCTCGCAACCAAAATCAAAGTAAAACATGCAGGGGAAAGCCTTTTTCATGGATGATGTGCTCGCACACAAATATAAGTTAGCCCAGTGGCTCACAAACAGTTCCTATCAGCCCTGCACAGGCCCAGCAGCTACTCAACAGACATAACCAGCCTAAAAGGAATCTCTATGTCCGAGACTCGCAGATATTCCTAAATCACCCACCATCTATGTTCCAAAGTCAATACAGGGCCACACAGGACCACAAGGGTAATATACAATACTACGCGAATACTATAAACAACGTATGAAATAAATGGACAAAAAAGGTGGACAAGGTCTGGGGTACCAACCTATAACAACCCACCCAAGGATACTAATTAATGCAGTTATAGCCTTTATACACAGAGTCTAGGTAGGGAAAGCCATAACTTACCTGTCGTCCGATGAATAGCTGCGGGGACGGCATCGTCCAGGCTCAAACTGCTCCGGGAAGCTCCAAATTGCAAAACCACTATCAACACAATAATCTATATGTCAAAACAAGACTAACGATACCAATAATACCATAAACATAATCGGATCAAAATCCAGGTCACAAATGGGCTCGTGGGTCCCACAATCTGAAACTGGAAATGAAAAACACACATGTGTTCTTTACCATCTCGGGAGCAAATCTGAGCAGAAACGGACATGAAATGCGCTCCAAAACAGCCCGCTCAAGATGAGGCTTAAAGGTAGAATTTCAAGAATAAAATCGAAAATTGGGCAAGAATTACTTACCACAAAGATGGAATTTAAGCCAAGGCAGACAATCTTTTACCCCCACGAAGCATGCACGATCTAGGAGCAGCCACTACACAAGAATTTCCAAGCTTGGAATGAGCATCAATGGTGGAATTTTAAGGAAGGAACAAGAGAATTTCAAGGAGGAATAAGGCTTACCAAGAGACGAAGAAACACGGAAAATACACGAACAAATGATTCCCCAAAGTTTAGAATCGATTTTGGAGAAATTTTGAGAGAGTATTTTCTGTTTTAGAGTGACAAAGTTAGAGAGAAAGTGCTAGAAAAATGAAGGCCAAAGAATTATATAGCTGTTGGTCGCTGGTCAGCGCAATCGCGCTAAAGGAGCACGATCGCGCTGACGGGAGCATCACAGACCAGCGCAATCGCGCTAAGGGAGCGCGATCGCGCTGAAGGCCACCAGAAGCAGAAAAACCAGCAACAACCAAAAACTTCTACAGGGTATTCTGGACACAATCAGAACCTGATACTCAAAAATCAATACTGCTATTAGAGTGGAAACGACGTTTCGGACATAATGGAATCAACGAAACTTCCATAAGAGGTCTTTTAGGAAGAATGTTGACCCAAGTCAACACTAGCTAATGCCAACCCAACACCCAAAATGAGCTCGTCTTATCTGGAACCCGAACCAACCAACTAACTAACACAAACTCAACATTCGGAGCTAACGACACTGACAGAATTTCCATCCGAAATCGTCTTCTCAGAATGTTGACCAAAGTCAACCAAACAAGCCCAGCTGGCTTGAAAATACAGAATGAGAGAGAATTCCAAGCTGAAAGGCTCCTGGATCTCGACCAAAGATCCCTCTAGAACAAAGTCCACGCTCTAGAGCTAACAGAACTGTCAGAATTTGATTCTGGGCACGTTCACCAAGAATATTGACCGAAGTCAACGATTTCCAATGTTAAAAGCTCTAAAACCAGGAATGGACAAAAAGACCAAACAAATGGCCTGGGCACCGAACTACCGGTCCCAGCAAGCCATAAATGATTTGAGGCCGCTACAGGAAAGTTCTAACTGTACAAGAAAGGTGGAAACGCGTAAATGACTGGAAGGGTCATTACATCATCCACTACTAAAAAGACTTTCGTCCGCGAAAGTCAGGAAAGAAGGATAGACTAAAGATTACAAGAACAGCGGATACAAAGCCTGCACTACTCTCTCGGACACCCTGGGTAGCCTTCTCGACCAGACGTCACCCAACAGAAAAAAACAAAAGAAAGCAACCAAGACTAAACTTATTACTAGCCAAGCTAGATTCCAAGCTTAAACTCCAAAACTCCAAAGATCTGCCAATCTAAACTGAACCTCGAAATTTGCAACCAGAAAGCATCGACATAACACCGAAACCAGAGAAGCCAAGCGATCAACACACAGAACACGAACCTTCGAAAATACAATCAAATTTACCAGAAGAGCCATCAACCCCAAACTCTAACTTATTAACCCGTTGATCTGCAAATCTCTTCTATTCTGAACCAAATCCTTCTGTACCATAATCATGCAACTTTATATAAGCCGAACACTCGAGCCACTCTCAAAATATCAACTGACACACCATAGATCCATAGTTCCCGCTTATATTTTATCATGGACGAAGCCACCCTTTATACTCAAGTTCTGTCCAAGTCAAGCTATAGCCTACTAGCCTTTGCTATCCAAGATAACAACCCGTAGCATATCACCGAAGACTGGAGTTACCTGGCCCGACTTGCCATAGAAATATGCATATCACTTCAACTCACCCCTTTGGCTCGAATCAACCGCTCTACTGGATCTACACACAACCAACCATTCTCTAACTACCACTAAAACTCAGAAATAACCCTGCTAGTCTAAACCTGCACAAGCTGACCACGTACAATACATCACCGCTGGTTCTGGAACTTACGCCTCTGCACCTGCCCAACCAAGATGGAAGAAACTTCATACCATGAAGAGCACCATTGAAATCAGGAATATCCAGCCTAAAACTGAGGATAGCGAAGGACTAGGTGCCCAAGGCCAACAACCGCATCTGAAACTGAAGTAAAGAAGCTAATTTGCCCGCACCCACTGCCTCCCGGCACTAGGATGCTGCAACCAAATAGAAACTACCACAAACCATCTGATGTAACCTGTCAAGCCATGATTCTGAAACCAAGCCCCGGTTTACCAACCACTGCTTCTATCGAACCCATATGCCGCCAATAAATCCTTAGGAACCGAAGCCAACTAAGATTGAAAATGCAAGTTGCCAAACCCGCAACTGCTACTTAAGTCTCAAACCAATTGATGGAAAAACCACTGCAATCTATACACGACCGAGTCAAATCACTAATACACAAACCAAAGGAAACCTCCATCGTTACCTCGGATGCCCGACTCACCCCAAAATGCTACGAATATGGCTGAACCACGAGGCCATGGTTAGCACTTAGTCAAAATGCTAAAGCCAAACTCAATCACAATGCCACAAGCAAAGGCTCAACAAAAGGACTACGATCGAAATTCATTACAACTGGAACCGGGGAAAACGATAAGACAACCCCACCGGATAAGAAACTGAGGGAGACTATGGGAACAATCTACATTCCTACCAACCTTCTAAACCAACCAAATAAAGAGGGTTGATTGTAATCACCCAAAAACACAACCAAACCATGCTCACTAGCATAACCAACATCTCCCATCTGAAGACAAAATCTCAACTTTGGCACAACTACCGGTAACACCAAACCAAAACAAGGACCTCTAGCCACGCTAGATAATAGCCTAGGCAATCAACCATCTAGGACCGCTCAAAAGGGAAGACTTAGCACAAGTCTACAGCCACAGCAAAACAGGAATAAACCCAACCAAAAATAGAATAACAAGAACTACCCACGAGCTACAACTCCAGGTAAAACACCTCACAAGGCTAACTCATCCCCATCCACTACTAAAGAATAAACTACCAATAAAACAACACATAGATACTATAATTCAGGTAATCAAATAACTAAACAAGTGGCAGACATTCCAAAATCACCCACCGCCTATATTCCAGAGTCAATACAGGGCCACACAGGACCACAAGGGTAATATACAATACTACGCGAATACTACAACTAACGTATGAAATAAATGGACAAAAAAGGCGGACAAGGTTTTGGGGCACCAACATATAACAACCCACCCAAGAATACTAATTAATGCAGTTATAGCCTATATACGCAGAGTCTAGGTAGGGAAAGTCATAAACTACCTGTCGTCCGACGAATAGCTGCGGGGACGGCGTCGTCCAGGCTTGAACTCCTCTGGAAAGTTCCAAATCGTGAAACCACTATCAACAAAATAATCTATATGTCAAAACAATACTAACGATACCCATAATACAATAAAGATAACCGGGTCAAAATTTGGGTCACAAACGGGCTCGTGGGCCCTGCAATCCAAAATCGGAAATGAAAAACACACATGTGTTCCTTACCATCCCGGGAGCACATGCTCAAACTTTGAGCAGAAACGGACATGATATGGGCTCCAAAATAGCCCGCTCAAGATGAGGCTTAAAGATAGAATTTCAAGAATAAAAATGGAAATTGGGCAAGAATTACTTACCACAAAGATGGAATTTAAGCCAAGGCGGACAACCCTTCACCCCCACGAAGCATGCACGAGCTAGGAGCATCCACTACACCAGAATTTCCAAGCTTAGAATAAGCATCAATGGTGGAATTTTAATGAAGGAACAAGAAAATTTCAAGGAGGAAGAAGGCTTACCAAGAGACGAAGAAACACGAAAAATACATGAACAAATGATTCCCCAAGGTTTAGAATCAATTTTGGAGCAATTTTGGGAGAGTATTTTCTATTTTAGAGTGACAAAGTTGGAGAGAAAGAGCTAGAAAAACGAAGGCCAGAGAATTATATAGTTGTTGGTCGCTGGTCAGCGCTATCGCGCTAAAGGAGCGCGATCGCGCTGAAGGAAGCATCACAGACCAGCGCAATCGCGCTGAAGGGAAAACACGGGCCAGCGCAAACGCGCTAAAGGAGCGTGATCGGGCTGAAGGGAAAATCACAGGCCAGAGCAATCGCGCTAAGGGAGCGCGATCGCGCTGAAGGCCACCAGAAACAGAAAAACCAGCAACAGCCAAAAACTTCTATGGGGAATTCCGAGCACAATCGAAACCCGATACTCAAAAACCAATAGTTCTATTAGAGTGGAAATGACATTTTGGACTCAATGGAATTGATGAAACTTCCATACGAGGTCGTTTTGGAAGAATGTTGACCCAAGTCAATACTAGCTAATGCCAACCCAACACCCGAAATGAGCCCGTCTCATCCGGAACCCGAACCAACCAACTAACTAATACAAACTCGACATTCCAGAGCTAACGATGCTGATGGAATATCCATTCGAGGTCATCTTCTCCGAATGTTGACCAAAGTCAACCAAACAAGCCCAGTTGGCTTGAAAACACAGAATGAGAGAGAATTCCAAGCTGAAAGGCTCACGGATCCCGACCAAAGGTCTCTCTAGACCAAAGTCCAGGCTCTGAAGCTAACGGAACTGTCAAAATTCAATTCCGAGCACGTTCACCAAGAATATTGACCGAAGTTAATGATTTTCAACGTTAAAAGCTCTAAAACCAGGAATGGATAAAACGACCAAACAAACGGCCTGGGCACCGAAGCAAGCCATAAATGACTTGGGGTCACTACAGGAAAGCTCTAACGGTACAAGATAGGCAGAAACGCGTAAATGATCGGAAGGGTCATTACACTTATAAATGTTGATTGAACTTTTTGTCCTTCAGTAAAAGTCTCCTCTTTAGAAAATATCGTCTTTTCACTTTTTTTTCCTCAAATTATTATTTATATATGGAAAAAAAATCCAGATTTGTTGAACTTTAAGAATCACTTTAGGATTAGGATTTCTTTAACCAATTAATTAATATTACTTTCATTAGTTATCTCGTAGGAGGAAGAATTAGGTTTAAGTTAAGAATTCTTTTATCAAATTGAAACTTTGATAGTATCTATGATTGAAAACATATTTGCTTGTGATTTTAAGTAAGCCTTTTAAATTTTTAGTCTGTTCCTGAAGCTAATTTAGGTTTAGAATTATTTTTTTCCCAATTGAAATATTGATAGTATCTATGATTTAAGAGAAAATTTTGTTTGTGATTTGAGGTAAGTTTTCTAAAAGTTTAGTCTATTCTTGAAGTTTACAATTGTAAATTATCGTGTATTCTTAAAGACAATTGCTAATTGAAAAGTTTTCTTTGTGATTTTATTTTTATTATATTTCATATACAATGAATAATTTGAAATTGACTTATTTATAATTTTTGTACAGCATATTTGAATCATTGCATTTCGTCACAAGAAATTGGTTAGACATCTAATTCATATTTGTTATTTATGCTTTAATTTATAATTATTAATTCTTAATTTGTATGACCATATTTTGTAAGGAAGAAAATCTATTATCTCTTCTAATTGATTATATTATAAATATTACATTATTTAAAAATGATATATTTACAGTTGGGGTTTTGCATTTGACCGAAATTTTGATAGATTAAATAAGTTTACATTAAATAAAATAGTTATTTAATTATTTTTTTAATATTTAAGACTAATATTTTGCATAAATATTTCTTAGTTGAACTATATTAAAAGTCCTAATATTTAAAACTTTGATATCATCAAAAATCAGAAAAGATCCTCTCCAATACTATTATGTCCATTTCTCAGTGGAGTTGTAAATGTAGGTCACACGCTATATTAGAAACTTGGATAATTTCCTTAGTACTTATTCAAAGAATAATATTCTTATATTATTAAAATTCAATGTATTTATTTAAAATTATTGAATATATTTAAATACAATTTAAAAGTAAAAATACATAAAAATTGTGGAACATCCGGATTCTACTATTTTTAATAATCTTTTGTTCTCATATACCCTTACTTTGCACTAGTCTATCTATATCTATCCATTCCTTCGTTAAAAGATTCTTCTTTAAGCAAAATCATCTTTTTACAATTTTTCTCCAATTATTATTTAATTATCTTTATAATATTGACTCTTAAAAATATATGTAAGATATTTATTTATTTATAATAGATAAAAACTCCTAATATTTAAGAATATTCTAATATATATATAGGTTGTCGAATATGAATCTTTTTTTTTACTTGGAGTAAAAGTTTCACGGAAAAATTTGACAATGGAAAACTTGACTTGGATATGCATGACTGTCGTGTACAATTACTTGACTTGGGCATGCATGAGTGCCGTGTACATTAATCTGGACTTTCCATAATTTTTTTAAAGTATTGTTTCAAATTCTCTACTATTCCATACTCAACCCTATATTTAGTTTAAGACCACAAATTTAAAAAATTTCATTATTTAAAAACTAACAGAAAATAAAACAGAATGAGTATTAACTTGACAACGAACTGTATGGTGGATAACTATTTAGTTTATTCTTGTGAATATTTTATATTTATAAAGTAAAATCAACAGCAAGAATGTAAAAGTAATGATTTAACTATTATTTTAAAGTAATTCATAGAGAATGAATATTTCAATAAAGAAGGAAAAAGAATACCTTTCCACCATTCCCTTTTTTCAGTCTCCAAACTCTCTTCGATTTGTTCCTCAATCAACAAATATTGTGTATTAGTCATAGTATTTGTGGCATGAAATAATCAAAATCTCTGGAAAAAAATAGGACTCCATGGCAAATGTGGCTTAGAGCCTGTTTGGCCTAGCGTATCACGCTTCGAGGTTACCCCCTAGACGTAACACGGGACTCGGGATCACAAGGATCCCAAGCTAACCCATTGGTCATAGCATTCTCAAGCATGTAAAGAAAAACATAGCGGAAGCATCATAAGGAAATCCGAAATAGGAAGACATATAACAAATAGAGAGTCGAATAGGAAATACAACTCGAAGATCACCTCGTAACATCTATGTCTGAAAGCCTCTAACACTAGCATAAGGAGTTGATGGTACAATACCCCAACTAACTCAACAATCTGAAAGGAAAGGAAACATAGAAAAGCTAGAATAAAGTCTAGTTCTCGAACTGTGAGGACTCACCCAAGATGACAGAGAGTGGACAAGATCTCTAGCCACGAAGCTGTGAAGGGACACCTGAATCTGCATCATCAAAGGATGTAGCGCAATATGCGTTAGTACTATGGAATGTACTAAGTATATGAGCAAAGCATGAACATGATGAAAACATGCTAAGTATACTTAAATAACTGAAATCATGCTTTTAAAGATAAACTGAGTGCAATGACTCCAATACTTTTTGTAAGCTGAAACATAGTCATAAGTAATAAGTCTGAAATCTAAATAAGAGTCAAATGCAAGTTTTAAAAACATAAGCTGTTTTCTCTGGGAGGTTCTCCAACCGACATAGACCATGTGAGGTACATGAAATTCGATGTATCCGTCCCATCGAGAGGACCAAATATACCTTGCCAGGGTATAAAGGCATTACTGTGGTGTGATCACTAAAATTGATGCCCAATAGAGGGGACTTAAGACCTACGGGGGCACGTAGTTCTGGGACCTTTTTGGGTACTCTCATCCTATCCAACTCGGTGCTAATACTACTCCCAAAACATACATATAGCTCATATAATACTGGGCATATCTGATGTCAAAACTGTTCATACTGATGACATATCTGATGTCAAAAATGTTCATAACCAATGACATGTCTGATGTCAAAGCTGTGTGACATATCTGATGCCAAAATTGTTTGAAAAGCAATAAGACATATCTGATGCTATGCAATTCAAATTCATACATATATAGACTTAGCATAGCCATAATTCAAAACATGCTTTTCTTGCTAAATTCATACTTAAAGAATTAGGCATGCAATTTCTTAAGTACGTAGAGATCATGATATCTAATCATGCCAATTTTCTCTTGAAAACATGCAAATTCATAGTTTCATGCTAGAAATCAACTTTCATGCTTGGGCTTTCAAAACCAATAAGAGAGTCTTAATCAAATTATGTAAAATTAATAAGAAACCATGAATTTAAACATAGAAACTAATTTCATAAACTTTCCCCAAATTTAGATCAAACTCTAATTTCATAAGTTCATACTTCAACATAAGAATTGGGAATTTTGGGCACAAGGGTGAAAGGAACCCATTGTTAAAGACCCACATACCTTGGATGAAGATTACCCACTTCAATGGAAAAGATTAGGAGACTTGACTTGGAGCTTGGAGACTTGAAGCTTGAGGAAGAACTTTTCTTCTTTTGGGAGGTGAATGAATAGTTTATGAGGAACTTAGGGTAATAAGGGTGAAAATCCTTCTTGAAGTAGTCAAAACGACCTCATTTAGAAGTTAAAAGGGTGAGAAATAACTAAAATATCCCAGGGATTTAACTTAGAAAACTGACTTAAAAAACCGGCTTCAGGTTCCACGGGTCCCTCCCACGAATTGTAGAACCAGTCACGACTCGTGGAATGGAGTCGTGGTTCCTGAGCCAAAATTTCAGGCTGCTGAATGATTTCTACGGTTCCACAGGACAACTCGTGGAAGCTTCCATGAGTCGTAGGACCTAGTCGTAGAAATCAGAGAATTGACTGACCTCTGATCAGCTTCCACGAGTCAACAGTACGACCCGTAGAAACTTCTACTAGTCGTGGAAGTGACTCGTGGTTGTCAGTACTGAGGTCTGTCTACAGGACTGGGATCACGAGTCACTCTCATGACTCGTGGAACCTTCCACGACTCGTGGACTTGACCCGTGGTCTCTGAAAGTCTAAATTTTTTTACAAATCTGAGTTTAAAAGCTGGATACGTATCCGGGGTCTTACATAGCGGTTGGGAGAAATAAAGTATTTTTTTGAGAAAAAAAAAATACTTTTTTTATTGAAATGAGGTGTTTGGCTAACTAGTAAAACTGCTTTTAAAAGAAGCAGAAGCAGTTTTTCTACTGTTGGAAAGAAGCTGAAAATTTCTGCTTTTTAAAGAAAGCAGAAGCAGAAAATTATTTTTTTCAAAACAAAAATATCCCTATCATTTATACATGTTTACCAATATATCCCTTGTTAATTAATTAGCATATTTCATAAGTTTGATTAAGTTTTATTTAAAAAATTTACTCTTCATTCTTACACCATAAATTTTATATTTTATTTTATATATTATTATTTTATATTTTATATATATTATTTTACATTTTTATTAGTAAGCATTGAATATGTTAATGAACCCCCAAAAAAGGTAAAAAAAAATTCTCATTTATTTATATTATTTTACATATAAATTTTTGTTATTGTGAAAGTATTACTTTTGTAGGAAAGGATAATAACAAAATAAAAAATAATAAATATCAATATTATTTAATATTACAAATTAGATATATTAGATTATTTATGCAACTAACAAAATACTGTATTATCTTAAAAGTGAGAGTGTTGTGTTAAAAGTTACTTATTCTTATACCATTAACGCAAACAAGCAATTAATAATCTTAATAGTAACGGTCCATTGTCACGACCCGATCTCTCGGGTCATGATAGCACATACGACCCCCCAGTAGGCGAATCAAATCCCGTAGCCCGGAATGGTTAGTAATGGGCTACTACCTAACCAATACGCACAATAAGCAGAATATAAAGATGGAACAAAGCAGAAGCAATAACCAGAATATATACCAAAAGAAACTACACCAACCCCAAGACTTGGTATCGACAGTACAGAAGCTTCTAATAGAATACAAGTGCTAAAAGTAACAAAAGATAAGTACAACTGTCTCCGAATATACAAGAGTAACAGTACAAAAGATGAGATGTGGCCAAGCCCCGGTCCCCAGGCGCTCACCTTAGTCTCAAAGATCCAAAAACTTCACGAGTCTCCAACACGATCAACAGCGAAAGCTCAACTAATATCTGCACCAGAAAGATGCAGAAGTGTAGTATGAGCACCAATTGCTAAGCAGCGGGTACCCAGTAGATATCATAGGCCGACTGGGCATATATAGGATAAAAGAGCAGTAATAAGCAGAGTAGAAGCAAATAGTCACAGAGAATAACGAATAAGTACACAGAAGCTAGCACGGAAGGAATACAAGCAAAAAAGAACAGACATGGCTAGCTACTAGAATACATATCGTAGGCACAGGTGAAGGAAAGTAGTAACGCACCTGGGATCCTTGCTATAACAATATATAAAAAAGTTTCTTAGAAGAAGACCAGTATACCGATAACCTCAAGTAAAAAGAGAAGGAGGAAAGAAAAGTGACAACTGCATGCTCGAACACCAGAATAATAACCAAGCTCAGATACAAGATACTAGTCTCAATACCAATATATAATAAGAAATCATTAGACTCGATAAGGCAATAATAAGTCTACCTACCATCCCAACGGGCGCCCATACACCCGAAGAACACAACCAAGAAAAGACAAACCCTCCGACTTCCCATACTACCGGAGCGTACACTCAGCAAACAACAAACAAGGATGGAACCTCAAACAATATGATAATATGATGAACTACATGTAATAATAGTAATGTATGTTACCCGCTTCCGGCGTCCTATAAGGCCCAGAAGACAGGATCCATGGAAGGTCACACCCGTATACCCCTACTACATCGTATACCCTCCCTCCAGCACTCCCAGCACGTAGCCCTTGGTCTGGAATGGCGAGGTCCATGGAGGCCCCCGACCAACATACTAGATGCCCCACAATCTCAAAAATCCCCAAGTAAAACTTTCCAGAGGGTATCCGGGTCTAAATCAGTAAATCAAATGGTTATAGCGCACGGCCCCGTCGAGCCTAGTATTATCACGGAGGTTATAGTAAAACAAGTCTATCCCTCGGCCCCACCGAGCCTAGTATTATCACGGAGGCTATAGTAAAACAAGTCTAGCCCTCGGCCCCGCTGAGCCTAGTATTATCACAGAGGCTGTAGTAAAACAAGTCTAGCCCTCGGCCACTTCGAGCCTAGTATTAGTAAAAATAGTGATGAAATATCCTTTTTATTTTCTCTTACCCCAAGAAGATCCATTAAAATGGTACCAACCTCTTTGCAATCATTTTTACCAAAAACGAGCCCCACATGCCATGCAGGTTTTAGAAATCATTCAATAGAAGGACCGAAGCCAAAACCGTAGTAAAATTATGCAGAAACCCTCTATATGCATGAAAATGACATGCTCAATCACAAATAATAGCCCAATGGCTCACAATCAACCTATCGGCCCTGCATAGACTCTCATCATTCTACAGCACAGATAGCCAGCCCTATAATAGTAATAACGATGTCCGGGACTCACGAACATTTCTAATAACCCACCATCTATGTTTCATAGTAAATACAAGGCCACACAGGACCACAAGAGTGATAATATCATCTATAACAAAGACTACAAACATCGGAGAAAAGAAACGAATCGGATATGAAGAAGCGACCAAGGTCTGTGGTGCCAAGCTAATAAACCCAATCCAAGGATGCCCATTAATATAATTTTATCCTATATATGCGAAGTCTAGAGGAGTTAGACCATAACCTACCTATTGTACGATGACAAGCTTCTAGAATGACGATGTCCAAACTCGAAACGCTCCGAGAAGCTCTAGAATCCGAGCTCAACAACTAGACATTGATATGCAAGTTTCTATTGGTGATCGAGTATGACCGCAAAAATAGCTACTCTAAATATTTCTTCAACTTTGTACAGCCAACCATCAATTGGAATGATGCCACCAGTTCACTACAAATGTGTTGTACCGCCACCAATCTTCCACGTGGATGTGGATTGCAATATCACAATTAATAGAAAATCATTTTGAATAAAGCATATCTCATAACATAATAATTTTTTAACATAATAAAACTTACTATCTCCGTTAAAATATTAATAAATTATAAAACTCTTATAAAATAAATTCATACACAAATATATCGTAATAAAAGAATTTTTTTCATAAATGTTTAAAATATTTTAAGGCAATAAAATATAACTTTTTACCAAATTCAACTTTTAAATTAAATATTTCAAAACTTAAATTCCAAAACTCCAAGAACCTGCCAACTCAAATTGAACCTCGAGAATCACAACCAGAAAGCACCGACCCAACATCAAAACTAGAGAACCAAGGCGATCAACTCACCGACTCAAATCTACAAAACCACAATCAAGTTTACCAGAAAAGCCATCAACCCAAAACTCTAACTCATGAACCCGCTGATCCGTAAAACCCTTTTTATTCTGAACTGAACCCTTTTACACCATAAACAAGAAGCTTCACATAAGTCGAACAGTCAAACCACCCTCGAAGAATCAACTGACACACCGGAGATCCATAGTCCCCGCTTATACTCTACCATGAAAGAATTCACCCTTTTTGCTCAAACTCTTTCTAAGCCAAGTTGTAGTCTACTAGCCTTTGCCATCCAAGATAACAACCCGTAGCATATCGTCGAAAACTAGAGTTACCTGTCCTGACTGACAATCAACCAACGAACGAACACTTTTTCTAACATCACACTCGCTAACTGAACCCAACTGAACAACCCATCTGAACCCGACTGAAGTCTACACACCAGGGTTAGGAAAGGCATGCATGAACACCTGGTGTTGACGGAGAACTTCCAAACTGTAGAACGAAACCAACCTCGCTGAAATTGACCAAATCTGAATCAACTGAATACAAAGGCACCAGGCAATCTGTCCAACAGATCTAAACCAAAACCAAGATCCAGCAAGGAGTGTGGTAAGCCTACCACGAAGTCCGTAATCATTAAATAAGCTCCAAACTCTAAGAATACTATTGCTACCCCCAATACTTGAACACCATTCAGATTTTGAAATCGCCTTACGAATCTCACCTCAAGAAGAAATCCACCATGCCACGAATTTCAAGTCAAAACACCCTGAAGGCAAAGTAAAAGTGCCTGGGGTTCAAGGTTGCCATCTAGCCATAGAAATTATGCATAAACCATCAACTCACCTCTTTAGTTCGAATCAACCGCTCTACTACATCAGCACACAAAACCACCAACTCTGAAGCATACAACATACCGAACTTCTAGTCCAAACTGGCCGAGTCTAACAAAGACTGGACCCCATATAAAAGACAACCCTTGAAGAATCAACTAAGCAAGCTTTCAAATCTCTCGGCAAACAAAGGCGGCCATCAGTCTCAAAGTACCATTAGAACCCCGAAGTAGCCTCTCTAGTCTTAGTCTGCACAACCTGATCACGTACAACACACTGCCACTGATTCTCAAACTTACGCCACTGAATCTATCCAACCATGGTAGAAGGAACCTCGTACTATCTAGAACACCGCTAAAATCTGAAATGTCCAGCCTTATACAAAGGTTAGCCGAGGACTAGGTGTCCAGGGCCAACAGCCACTCAGAAACCGAAGTAAAGAAGCCGAGTTGCCCGCACCCATTGCCTTCCGGTAGAAAGATGCTGCAACCAAAGAGGAAACTTCCACGAACCACCCAAGTAGTCGGTTAAGCCACGATCCTGAAATCCATCACCGGTTTACCAATCAATGCTCCTGTCAAACCCACGAGTAGACGCATCCACCATCGAAGAACACTAATAGAGCTAGAGCCATTAGGCCATGAATACGTAATTTGCTCAATCCGTAGAATGCTACTGAAACTTGGTTTCCCCTAGAGAAGATACAAGGAAGCATAGGTCGACGCAACAAGCTCCCAAAGGTAGTACTGGGAATGACCACTACCTCAATCTCAGGCTAGAAGGAATTTTGACCTCGAATCTATCAACAAAAATGACACCACAACCTGAACTCGTCGATGCAAGCCACCAACATACAAGCCAAAGCAAACTCTCGGTTGCCACCTCAGTCAGCCACTAGAACATATACATACACACAAGGAGTCATCACTCTCTTTTGCAAACCAAATGAAACCCTCTCCAAGAATACACTAAATTCCACAAATTCTTTCTCAGAAGACTCTGGAGTTGTTCCCTTAGCTCCTACAATTCTTACTGGCAACACTTACCCATTATTCCATAGTCAAAACTCAATCACAATGCCACAATCAAAAGCTCAACCAGAGATCTTCGATCAAAATTCATTCCAACTGGAACTGGGGAAACAATTAAACAGTCCAACCAGACAAGAAACTGAGGGAGACTATGGGAACAACCCACATACCTGCCAACCTCTTAAACCAACCAAACAAGATGGTCGACTCTAAACACCCGAGAAAACCAAACCAATCAATTGCATGCTAGCATAATCGACACCTCTCAACTCAAGACAAGATCTCAAACTCCGGCACAACCACCGGTAACACCAAACCAACACAGGGACTCCTAGCAAATGCTAGATAATAGCCTAGGAAACAATCATCTAGAACTGTTCAACAAGGAAGTCTCAACACAAGTCTAGAACTACAAGGGAGACGGAAACAAAACCAACTAGAAAAGGCAAACAAGAACTACCCACGAGCTACAGCTACGGGTAAACACCTATTAAGGATAACTCACCCCCATCCACTACTAAAGAATCAACTACCAAGAAAATAATGCACAGACACTACAACTCAAGTAGTCACACAACTAAACAAATAGCAGGTAGGCATATAAGCAATTAAATTATAGAAGGGATAGAACCGTAACACGAGCAGTACTATCACTAGCCAAAGGTAACAAAAGCCTAATCTGGAGCAATGATGTCAGGAACCTCTACTTCTGGCCCACCAAGAGGGGCATCAAACTGACAGGATCTAACTCTGGACTGAGTAGTCAAAGTTGAAGGCTCAACCATCCCTCGCCGGGGACAAGCTCTATAAAGGTGACCAATCTCCCCACAATCATAAAACCCAGGTTGACCGGGATACACAATCGTGGGGCAATTCCTAGCAGAGAGCCCACGTTCACCGTACTGAAAGCAACTCCCAATGGATATATACGGGCGAGGAGATCTCACTGAACCTGACAAGCCACCACGGTCTACACAACTCGAAAGCAAACCTAAAAGAATCTGACCCATATCATGTCCACTAAGCTCAACATGTACTGTACAACAACCCTCTGGAACCTGTGGAGAAACCAAAACTGGCCTGGTAGATAAAAAGCAATGAAACCTATCTCTGGTGGAGGATCCCTTACCCCGAGTCTGAGAACCTCAGGAACTGTCCTAGCGATGATGTTTCTTAGCACTACTTCCATAAGCCTCATGGCATAACCCTCGATAGCCCAAGCATGGTCGACCACCTGAAGAAAGGTAGTCCCAACTGTAACTAAGTGCTCGGTCGCCAAATGGAGCGATGAATTTCAAACCTCCAACAAAGCTCTGAACTCTATCAAACTCTGAAGGCACAATCCTAGAAGTATGCCTAACCATTTCGTGAAATCTCGCCTCATAGTCCAACACCGACATAGAAGCCTACTGAAGAACTGAAAGCTCAACCCTAACTGAAGCACCGCTCATAGAATCGGGTACTGAAAGACCTACCGGAGGACTCAGAGTCGTAACCACAGTGTTCTGAAAAACTGGGGTAGCCATGAATCCAATTGGAGGTTGGGCTGGTCCCACACCCCCTATCTGATATGGTAAACTCCCACTCTAAGATCTTGGCGCTGACTGAAGCGCTGAAGCAACAAGCACAGAAGCCTCGACATCACCCGCTGGCAAACTCGCCTTAGGCATCTGAGAAGGAATGAAACAACTGAAGTTTAGAAGTCAATAGAGCCAGGAATGCATGATAAGGATCCAAAAAGATGAAACTTTTCCTAACAATGCCCTGTAGCCTCCCGCAGATAGGATACGGACGTCATCATACCGATCCACGAGACTCTACTTAGACACTTGCTTTTGTACCACGACACCGTGAACCTAGAGCTCTGATACCAACTATCACGACCCGATCTCTCGGGTCATGATGGCACCTACGACCCCCTAGTAGGCGAACTAATTCTCGTAGCCCAGAACGGTTAGTAATGGGCTACTACCTAACCAATACGCATAATAAGCAGAATATAAAGATGGAACAAAGAAGAAGCAATAAATAGAATATATACCAAAAGAAACTACACCAACCCCAAGACTTTGTATCGACAGTACATAAGCTTCTAATAGAATACAAGTGCTAGAAGTAACAAAAGATAAGTACAACTGTCTCCGAATATACAAGAGTAACAGTACAAAAGATAAGATGTGGCCAAGCCCCGGTCGCAAGGCGCTCACCCTAGTTTCAAAGATCCAAAAACTCCACGAGTCTCCAACACGATCAATAGCAAAAGCTCAACTAATATCTACACCAGAAAGATGCAGAAGTGTAGTATGAGCACCAATTTCTAAGCAACGGGTACCCAGTAGGTATCATAGGCATACTGGGCATATATAAGATAAAAGAGCAGTAATAAGAAGAGTAGAAGCAAATAGTCACAGAAAATAACAAATAAGTACACGAAAGCTAGCACGGAAGGAATACAAGCAGAAAACAACAGACATGGCTAGCTACTAGAATACATATTGTAGGCACAGGTGAAGAAAAGCAGTAATGCACCTGGGATCCTTGCTATAACAATATATATAGAAGTTTCTTAGAAGACGGGCAGTATACCAGTAACCTCAAGTAAAAAGAGAAAGAGGAAAGAAAAGTGACAACATCATGCTCGAACACAGGAATAATAACCAAGCCCAGCTACAAGATACTAGTCTCAATACCAATATATAATAAGAAATCAACATAAGAAATCATTAGACTCGATAAGGCAATAGTAAGTTTACCTACAGTCACAACGGGCGCCCATACACCCGAGGAACACAACCAAGAGAAGACAAACCCTCTGGCATCCCATACTACTGGAGCGTACACTCAGCAAACAACAAACAAGGATGGAACCTCAAACAATATGATAATATGATGAACTAGATGTAATAATAGTAACGTATATTACCCTCTTTCGGCGTCCTATAAGGACTAGAAGACATGATCCATGGAAGGTCACACCCGTATACCCCTACTACATCGTATACCCTCTCTTCGGCACTCCCAGCACGTAGCCCTTGGTCCGAAACGACGAGGTCCATGGAGGCCCCCGACCAACATACTAGATGCCCCACAATCTCAAAAATCCCCAAGTAAAGCTGCTCGGAGAGTATTCGGGTCTAAATCAGTAAATCAAATGGTTCTAGCGCACTGCCCCGCCGAGCCTAGTATTATCACGGAGGCTGTAGTAAAACAAGTCTAGCCCTCGGCCCTGCCGAGCCTAGTATTATCACGGAGGCTATAGTAAACAAGTCTAGCCCTCGGCCCCGCTGAGCCTAGTATTATCACGGAGGCTCTAGTAAAACAAGTCTAGCCCGCGGCGCTGCCGAGCCTAGTATTATCACGAAGGCTGTAGTAAAACAAGTCTCGCCCTCAGCCCCGCCGAGCCTAGTATTAGTAGAAATAGTGATAAAACATCCTTTTTATTTTCTCTTACCCCAAGAAGATCCATTAAAATGGTACCAACCTCTTTGCAATCATTTTTACTAAAAACGGGCCCCACGGGCTATGCAGGTTTTAGAAATCATTCAATAGAAGACCCGAAGCCAAAACTGTAGTAAAATTATGCAGAAACCCTCTATATACATGAAAATGACATGCTCAATCACAAACAATATCCCAATGGCTCACAATCAACCTATCGGCCCTGCACAAGCTCCCATCATTCTACAGCACAGATAGCCAGCCCTATAACAGTAATAATGATGTTCGGGACTCACGAACATTCCTAATAACCCACCATCTATGTTCCAGAGTCAATACAAGGACACACGGGACCACAAGGGTGATAATATCGTCTATAACAAAGACTACAAACATCGGAGAAAAGAAGCGAATCGGACATGAAGAAGCGGTCAGGGTCTGTGGTGCCAAGCTAATAAACACAGTCCAAGGATGCCCATTAATATAATTTTATCTTATATATACGAAGTCTAGAGGAGTTAGATCGTAATCTACCTATCGTCCGATGACAAGCTGCTAGAATGACTATGTCCAAGCCCAAACCGCTCCGAGAAGCTCTAGAATCCGAGCTCAACAACTAGACATTGATATGCAAGTTTCTATTGGTGATCGAGTATGACCGCAAAAATAGCTACTCCAAATATTTCTTCAACGTGCACATGAATAAGAGTAAACATTTTTGTACAGCCAGCTAACAATTGGAATGGGCAGAGACAATTTTTCTTATCTCAATTGTGAAAACGCTGCTCGGGTAGATGCTCATATATATTTAAGAAACTTCAAATACAAGAATAATGTATTAACATCTCAATGATATAGCAATTACTAAAGTAAGTGTTGATAATCTGAGAGTTATAATAAATGATATGCATGAATATATCTACTATTAGTTAGTGAAAGTTATCAATTGAAATGATGCCACCAGTTCACTACAAATGTGTTGTACCGCCACCAATCTTCCACATATATGTGGATTTTAATATCACAATTAATAAAAAATCATTTCGAATAAAACCTATTTCATAACATAATAATTTTTCAACAACAAAATTTATTATCTTCGTTAAAATATTAATAAATTATAAAACTCTTATAAAATAAATTCATACACAAATATATTGTAATAAAAGAATTTTTTTCATAAATGTTTAAAACATTTTAAGGCAATAAAATATAACTTTTTACCAAATTCAAATTTTAAATTAAATATTTCAAATACGCACGGTGTCAATAAGATTCCTAAATTTAGGCTCGCAAGCCTTGGATATGGGACGAAGGTTAAGGTCATACGATCGCAAATCACTACCGCACGATTTCGATAACTCAACTCTTAAGAGTCAGCTCTAAAACAGGAAAGTCATAAAGACCAAGCGAACGGCCAGGGCACCAAACCACCGGTCCCAGCAAGCCATAAATGATTTTGGGCAGCTATATGCGAGCTCTAACAATACAAAAGAAGAAAAAATGCGTAAATGACCGGAAGGGTCATTACATTCATTGATACCTTCCCTTTTCGTAATTTATCTCTGAAAAGCACTTTTAAAAAAAGATTAGCCAAACACAATTTATTTATCAAAAGCACTTTTTAAATGAATTTGCCAAACACAAACTGTTTTTTTTTCATAATCACTTTTCTGAAAAACTATTTTATAAAAGTACTTTTTAAAATAAACAGTTTTTCAACCGCTAGGCCAAATAGGCTCTTATTCTGCCAAAATAAAAACTACTACAACAGTTTTTAAAGTTCTTTTATTTTTAAATCTACAACGACAGTTTTTTAAAGTTACAAAATAAGGGCAGTTTTTGAGGTTTTTTGTTTTTAAAAAATATAAGTCAATTTTGATTAATTTATTACTACTAACATTAATTCTCCTTCCCAAAACTTCCCATAAACTTAGAGTCTTTCCGTTTATTTTTTCACGTATTTATTATAGACAATATATAAACATAATAATTTAATAATTGAAGAAAAAAAATAAAAAGATAATTTTATCTAAAGCGAAGACTTTTAATAAAGGGCAAAAAGTTCAAATCACATTATAAGGTCCTTCACACTTTTAATATAGTATAGTATAGATAGATAGATATAGATATAAATATAAATGTTAGAGATTTTATTTGTAATGCTTATATGGATGACAATAAATTTTAACATGTTCAAATTCAAATGATATTCCACTAACTCTATAAATATGCTATATGCCTTAAACATATCTATTTCGAAATAGGGATGACAACGAGACGAGTTGCAACAGATTCAAATTTTATTTTATTTTAAAAAAATTACACAGGACAAAGCGAGTTACTGAATGTTATTTAAGTCTTTTGAATTTAAAACCAACACACTTAGTTCATTCTTCAAGAATCAATTGACCCCATAGAGTTTTTAAATTAGTTACTCATTATAATAATAATAATAATAATAATAATAATAATAATAATGCTAATATTATTATTATATCAATTCATCTTCACATTATAATATTGTTATTATTAAAATTCATTTTACTATATATCAATCAATATTCATATTCACTTACAATATTTTATTTATCAATATTCACATGCACTTACCATGGGTATTTAAATAAATTATAATTAAATAATAAAAATACAATAACTAATAATCACCATAAAAAAAGTGACTGCGGATATATAAACTAAATTAGAACGAAAAAGCTAGTAATTAAGAAGAAACTGGAAAAATATTAAAATAATAAACTTGATTTAATTTGATATTATTAAAAAAAGCGAGTAATTGAGAAGACTGAATTTTTTTAAAATTAATTTAATACTATTAAATATATTGAATAATTAGCTTATTTTTAATATTCAATCCTAAAAATATTTCAGTTATTTTAACCAAAAAAATGTTCATCTGATTTTTTTTAATCAAATAGATTAATGCTTAATTGTATTTGAGAGTTGGATATTAGTTCAAATTAAAAAGAATAAGAAAATGAAAGAAAAGAGGGGTGGGTGGAAGAGGGGGTGATAAATGACATGAAAAGTAAGTAAATGGACCACTATTCACGTGTCAAAAGAAGAATGGAGCCTCACACAATTATTGTTGGTTGTGCATCTGCCATTATAAAAAATTTCAGAACTGAACATTCTCAGTGTTGGGTAACTGGACTCCAACTCTGATCCCTTTGTCGTGCAGTACGAAACAACCAAAAATTGTGAAAAAAAATTCAAAGCCACTGGACTAGGAATTTAATTTAACATTTGCTAGTCGTGTGTTTTTCCACGACTGGTAACAATTTTTTTTTAAAAAAAATTAAATGATCGAACGACTGTTTAGTCGAGCCGGCAGAAGACGTAGTTTGTCGCATGGATTCAAGCGATTTGTCCATTTAGGAATTTTTCAAAAGGATTGTCTGTTTTGACATTTTCTCTCCAAAAAGTGGCCATTTTGGCTACAAACTCTTATTTAAACACTTTATTAAGTATTATAAGGTGTGTAATTAAAACATAGCAAACCATGATATTAGCAATAACATGGATAAACATGAATAAAGACAGAACTGTCCTTAATACACCAAACTAAACATTATAAAGAATTCATTATTGCCTTTGTACTTGGCTGTTTTTCGAAATTGTAGTCTAATGTCGCCAATTGCTTGTAGTATTCTCCAATTCTTAAGCAGCTGAAGTTAGATTCGACTAGGAAGTTAAGTCAGTTAACATGTCAAAGTTCTCTTGTATATTCTTCTAAGGCAATTAAAGCAAATAGTGTGCAAGATCAAGATTACTGAACAAAATAAGCCTCTCGTATATGTGATTGTAATTGAAAATGATGTGACAGTAACTAACAAGTGGGAGATAGTACTGTATGATCCAAGTATTCTACTAGAGAGCACAATGGAATGAACAAAAGCAACTCATTTTATAAACGAAGAGGCATAAATTAGAAGATTAGCAATCTAATTAAGGCATATAGAAGATATGAATGACATCAAATAGTATTCTGGGAACATGTGGTAACTGTTCTAATTAAGGCATATAGAAGATATGAATGACATCAAATAGTATTCTGGGAACATGTGGTAACTGTAGTAGGAGCTTCAACTCTCATTTTCAGATGATTAAATTCTAAGGCCAAAATGGGCTTGGACAGCATCACGGATATGCTGAAATTTCTCTTGGTCCCTGTGGGCGCTCTGCCTACTGATTCCATATTTGAGCTCTGATCTTCAGATGAATTTTCCTTGTCTGCAGCCAATGCAGATGGTCCCGAGACTTTTGCTGGTTGCACTGCTCTTACCCTATATATGCAAAGTGAAAAACCACAAATCACTAGCCCTAACAACGAGTTTAATGCCAATTAGTGGCCAAGAAGAAGATGTATCAGTTCTACTTCCTCAAGCGACCTAAGGAATATTAGCAGAATGCAGACATAAGAATGAGATTTTATGGCAATGAATAGGTCGGGCTAAGCAGCACAGACCTGCACTCAATCTGGCAAGAGTACTTGAGGAGATTAGAATTGTACTTCGTCCGTCCACTGAAATTTCAAGCAGAACTGCTAGTTACAAGTCCAAATTTACTTCAAGGGTAAACACCCTAAGGACCATGATAGAAACAATTACCTGAAGTTTGGGAGTGACATTTTGATAAATGGACCCATCCATCCCTTAGAATCCTGCTGCGGAACTGCCAATTCCCAATGGACATTGAGACATTGATAAAATGAGTATGATATTTGAGATAAAGTTTCCAAATAACCTGCTAATGGTCAAACACTCAAAACTAAAAGATTTTGCCAATGGATCAACAGTCCCTCCCTTGGTTAGGTTTTTGGGATAAGCATAGTAGGCTACAATGCAAAAATGGAGGAATTGATTGCTTATTTTATTGAATAAAGGAACTACCTAGTTAGACCATTCCTGAATCAGACTTCACAACTATTTCTACAACGGAAGTTGCAGATGAGCAACAATTGGATTATAAATTTAATCTATCAAGAAATAATGCAGTGTCATCTTATTTACCAGCGGCATTAAAGTTGATGTTGCAGATACTCATTGCTGTCTGATTCTTGATTTCCGTCACTTCTACGTTCATGTGATTCCTATAGTTAGAAGATGTTCTCCAGCCAATCGTGCTTAGAAAACTGCTTGATTTACTTTTCGATGTCCGTGGAAGTGCTGTAATTTTCTGCATGCAGGTCAACAAAGTGAGTTTTCTAGCTCAGAGTATATGAATTATTTTTTTTGAAACATCAGCCGAGTAATTGGATAAATATTTGCTATAACTACACCCACCTTTGGTATACCTGTATAAAGAGCATATACAAATCCATGTGCATACCTTGTGGAAAAAGGAAATTCATGGCCAATATGGCAGAAAAGAGTCTTTGTTTAAGAAGAGTAAGGTAATTTGAAAGCATTTTGCTTAAGCTTGACCAGGAGAGTTGAACTGCATGATGCTTGATAGACAAAACTACGACTCAAATGTTCAACAACAGAAGATCCATTCTACCAACTCAGATGTACCTTTGAAAACCTGGCAACTTGGCTGGGAAGACCTACAACCTGTTACACAGGAGACATGATTAAGATTTAAGATGATGTCAAAACAATGCAATATATAAAAATCAAATTAGTGATGCAAACTAGATTCATAGTAAGAAAGTCTCGTGAGTGTCTATTTTTATTGGTTTCCAAGCCTTCATTAAAACAAACACAAGTAAAAAATTTCTCTTTTTTAATCAAATAATTAAAAAAAGCCGTTCTTATTAACACTGAGGTCGGGAGTATAGATGTATATGAGAAAGTTATCTCTACCTACCTTCCGTCCATGAAGGCATGCCTCATCACTGCCCACCAGTACCCTGGCAGCCCATCTATTATTGACAAAAATATATTTGTTAGTATACACAAATATTTTTTGGTTTAACCATTCAGTATCTGAAACAAAACTGCCTCGACTAATCCAGATTAGCACAACATACGGTCAACAAAGGGGGGAAGCACTCCCTACAAAGAGTCTCTCTATTTCCAGGGCTCAAACACGAGACCTCTGGTTAAGGGTGGCTAGATTCATCTCATCCCACTCCTCGGTGATAATACAAATATATACTTCTTAATATCTTGCCCCTAGTTATTTGTTTACAATTTTGTCTTCTGAGATAGAAGGAAACTAAATTATCTTATAGGACCATAATATGTTGGCAACAAGGTTTACATGGATTATCCCTAATTTTTTCCTATTGTTCAATGATTTACTCGTAACAGATGAATTATTAGTATCAACCAGTTACTAGTAATGAAACTACAAAAGGAAACTCCCCCTTCTAAACGACCAGAGAAGGAAAAAGAGTAGACACGAGAAGGAGCATAACCGAAAGAAAGCAACAAAAGGAAATTGAGTCCATGAATCTGGACAAGGAGTTCAGATTGATTTGGTTGTGGCTGACAAGAAGCAGAGGGGGAAGAGTAAATACTTACGCACAAGATGTAGGTGGATTCCACACTAGTCCTGCAATCACAACGAGCTGAACAACTTGCATTAGAATAACACATTTGACTATTAAATAAACTAAAAAGCAGGCGGTCTTGCAATTTAGAATGAGATGATTCAATTTTAATAATACAGACAAATCACTTGGACTACTAAACTAATCAGAGTATAAACTAACAGGAAACCTCATCGAAAATTCCAGCAGGAGTATCATCATAGCTAGCAAGAAAGAAGCCGCCAAGTGTATATCTGCAAGTACAAATCCAGTTTAATTAATCATAGTTGACATTATTTAATTCTCCAAAAACTAAAGAAAAATGGATACCCAAATGCCTCAACTAGTCTGCAGTCTTTGGGAATGAAAGCTCGAGCAGTTTCTGCTTTGACGAGATGAAGCTGGTATAAAGCACTGCAACAATTAAGACAGTACAATTGTTTGTTTGCTGATCTAAATCCACAAGACTTGACAATTGTAAGAAAAATGGATCAACACTTGCCTGCCCTTAAAAATCCAAGGAGGTTCCCCATACCCCAATGCGGTACAACTTGTCTCTTTCACTTCCATCAATAAAGAATGGGTATTCCTTTCTATATAATTAAATAAAATTAGCTGAGATGCCTTGCAATTAGAATGAAGAAACCCAGAAACTTCACCTTTTTGTTCATATTCAAGACAAAAGAAAAAACTAGTACTAGCAGTATTTATAAGAAGATGAGTACGCTATCCACATATTGGTTCTAGGTAAGGCAGTGAAGCCCTTGCCTTTTAGCCCCCAAATACTCCCTCCGTACATCTTATTTGTCCACTATTAACTTGACACATATTTTAAGAAATACTACTCCTTCCATTTCAAATTGATTTACCTATTTTGACTAGGCATGAAGTTTAATCAAAATAAAAAATACTTTTGAATTTTATGGTCCTAAAATAAGATATGTCAAATGTATCAAAATGTCTTTTAATTTTGTAGTCTTAAATATGCCAAGTGAAAAGTTGGAAATAAAAAGTTGCTAAAAAGGAAAGGGTAATTCTTTTTTAAACAAACTAAAAATGAAAGAAGATCAAACAAATTAAAACGGAGGGAGTAATAAATAATGGGGTTAATTTACTATATCACCATTTGAATATAATAAATTTAATACTTTAAAAAATACATAGGATAATGAATATATCACGACCCGATT
Organism: Jaltomata sinuosa; assembly: GCA_003996215.1. NCBI lineage: Eukaryota > Viridiplantae > Streptophyta > Magnoliopsida > Solanales > Solanaceae > Jaltomata > Jaltomata sinuosa. The sequence goes on from QJPP01000430.1 coordinate 41,765, forward strand.
TCTCGGTCATGAGGACACCTACAACCCTCCAGTAGGCGAATCAATTCTCGTAGCTCAGAACGGTTAGTAATGGGCTACTATCTAACCAGCAAGCAGAAGAATACATAAAATAGGTGGAAGCAAGGGATACATAAGATAAAGAAAAGGAACAACAGGAATATATACAAGCATTAAAACCAACCCAAAATTTGATATCATAGTATAAGAGCCAGAACTAAGTATATAGAGTACAAAGGATCCAAAATAATATATACATATCTGTCTCTGAATAACAAAAAGAGTACAAGATACAAAGGATGAGCTAAAAGCTAAGCCCAGGCGTCAAAAGCTCATCCTCAGCCTTGGATATTCCAAACGTCCACCGCACGAGTCCACGAATCAACGGTGATGGCCCATACTAGGATCTGCACCAAAAGATGGAGAGTGTAGTATGAGTACCAATTGCTAAGCAATAGGTACCCAATAGGTATTATAGGCCAACTGGGCGCATATAAGATATAAAAGCAGTAATATAACAACAACAAAAAATAAGTAGTCACAAAAATAACGAACAAGCACATGGAAGCTAGCACAGAAAGACTACAAGGAGAAAACAATCATGTTAGGCTAGCTAATAGAGCTTACTTCACAAAACACAGGTGAAGGAACAAGGAACGCACCTGGGGTCCATGCAATAACAATATATAAAGAGAGTTTAAGCAGAAGGCGGTATACCGGTAACCTCAAATAAAAATGAAAGGAGGAAAGGAACAATAACGATAGCATGCTCGAAAACAAGACTAACAACTAAGTCACACTAGTAATATCATAATTAGGATCAGTGTTGTGATAGAATAACATTAAATAAAAGTCTACCTACAGTCCCACGGGCACCCATACACTCGAGGAACACATACAAGTGAAAATAAACCCTCCGACATCCCATACTATCGGAGCATACACTGAGCAAACAACAAACAATGGTAGATCCGAACACAATATGCATGATATAATATGATATGGTAAAACCAAGTGATAGTTGTGTCGTATGTTACCCCCCAGTACCTAAAAGACCCAATAGAGGCAGGATCCATGGAAGGGATTCCCCTGAGTACCTCAACTCCACCGTACACCCCTCCTTCGGCATCGCAGCATGTAGTCCCTGACCCCGACCGGCAGGGTCCATGGAAGTCTACTCGTAGACCACATACTAGGTCTCATAATCTCAAAATAACCATCCGGAGTGTAGCCAGATCCAAATAGGTCACCAAACCTTGAAAATGCATGTCTGGGGTTCTACCCAGGTCTAAATCAGTGAATCAAGTCTCAAAACCCCAACAAGGATGCCCGAACATAACCGAGTCTAAAATAGTAGTAAAGCTAGTCTGCTGCTCAGTCTGACCGAGTCTAGTATAAGCATGAAAACAGTGGTAAAATCATCCTTTTTAACTCTTTCTTACCCCAAGAAGATCCATGAGAACAATTCCAAACCTTTTATAACTATTTTTACCGAAAATGGGCCCTTGGGCCATGCAAGATTTAGAAAACCAACAATAGTAGGCCCGAAGCCAAAACCGTAGTAAAACATGTGAAAAACCTCTTTGTATGCATGAGAATGGCATGCTCAATCACAAACAGTAGCAAAAAGGGCTCACAATCAACCTATCGGCCCTACACAGGCTCCGATCGCTCTACAACACACATAGCCAACTCTACAATGAATATCGATATTCGGGACTCAAGAACATTTCCAAATAACCCACCATCTATGGTACAGAGTCAAAACAAGGCCACACAGGACCACAAGGGTGTTACTATCAATTACAACAAATACTACAATCAACGGAGCGAAAATAAGATGGACATGAAGAAGCAGACAAGGTCTGAGGTACCAAACTAATAAACCCAACCCAAGGATGCTAATTAGTATAATTATATCCTATATATGCGAAGTCTAAAAGAGTTAAATCGTAACCTACCTGTCGTTCGATGACAAGCTGCTAGAACAATGATGTCCAAGCCCAAATTGCTCTGAGAAGCTCCGAAACAAAATCAAACTCAAATTCGGGATTGAATAACTTAACGTAGATAATTAATTTTCTTTTGATGATCCAATATAACACTAAATGGTTCTCCCACAAAATCCATTTTCCATGCAATCCCTCTATATATCTACGTGTATAGCATAAAGGCTATATATGTTTGGAGTAAAAATGGTTGAAAGACACTGTTAGAAGTGATATGTATGCACATATAAATTTGTAGCAATTTTTAAGAAATTACTTTATTTGTTTTTGTAATAAAAGTTTTAAGTGTAAGGCTACACATATTATATATATATATATATATATATATAGTAAGATATGAGTGGCACTCTTTGGGAAAGGTTAGTGGCATTCTAGAGTTGGTGCCATCATCTCATTACCTTCACGTGGAGGTGGGGTAGCGACAACAAAATATTTTTATTCCATTACGTATGCACTCGAGTATTGTATAAGTTCATGATAAAATAAATATAACTTTTTAAATATATCATAATATACGATTTACGAACTGCAAAATAGTCCTGCAGTCTGTATTGTTATTTACAGGAGGACTATGTTTTGAAACTTCAAGGATTCTAAGTATGGGGGAAATGTAAGACCATAAAATGGATACATAGATCGTACGTGGTATCGTGGTTAAGGCCTTGCTAAATTCAAGCTACTGTTTAAAGAGGTGTCCCCATGTATGATGCAACCTATGAATCGTATGTAGAATTTACGGTCACCCTGCTACTATAGGTGAGACACTAAAAAATCAAGGACATCGAGGTACGATGTGATCCACGATTGTAAAACGCATCCGGAGGCCGTACTCAATGATTGTAAGTTGAGAAGCTGGATTTCGAAGATACTAACTAGCCACTTGATACAATTCACAGTCCGATCTATGGGCCGTATATGAGGCCCAATTCTACAGTAAGTAAGGGTGGCAATTGGGCGAGTTGGGTTATATTTGGGCAGATTAAAATGGATCAAGACAATAAACGGGTCAAGACCCAACCCGACCCAAATTTGCTTTGGCTAAAATGGGTTGGGTCAAAATGGGTTAGATAACAGTTAGTAACAGGTCATAACCCAACTCCCCCAATTTTTACTAAGTTTTAATTACTTTATTTGTTATTTTATAAGTTTTTAGTACATAATAATTCTTTTTTCCTTTATTATAACTATATATAACATATAAAATCAAAAAAAAGTTTTTTAAAAATATTTTGACAAGATTTCTCAAAAGTCAATTTGGGTTACATATCAACCCAATTTTTAATGGGTTGAAATGAGTTGGGTTGAAATGAGTTAAGCTAACAAATGAGTGGGTCAATAACCAACCCAAACCTAAATGGGTTGGGTCGGGTTGGGTTCGATTTTGCTACCCCTAACAGTAAATGGTTCGGCCAGGTTCCATAAATAAGTCCTAGTCTTATTTTCTTCCATTGTTTTGCAACTCTAAGTCCTGGTTCGAGCATTCTCTCTTCTCAACTTCATCCCAGATAATGGTAAATCATATTCTAAGTAATTCCAAGTTATTCAAATATATGATTATGGTTTCTAAGTAAGATTCTTCATTAAAATCTTAAGGCTTTCAAGAAAATCCATCTCAAGGTTCAAGAGCGAATTTTGAATGTTCTTCTTCAAAGCAAGAGTCATTATTCAATTGTTTTAAAGCAAGAAAGGTACGTCAGACTATCTCACGTGCGTGAACATCATTGTCTTTCCTCATACTACGTTTCTTTGAAGACCCCATGAATTCTCCTCTACGAGACAATTAGGGTTAAGTATATAAAAGCAAATATTTGTTCATGTAAACTCTCTTTGAACTCCATGAACTCTTATGAAATCTCTTATATGTTTATTATGATCTTACTCCATTGAGCTTTACAATTTCTCCATGAAAAGTATGATAAGCATGACAAATGGTTTTTTCTTCAAAATGAGGACTTTATAATTTTTCTAAGGCATGATGATTATGAATGACTTTTTCTTTGAAAGGGAAGAACTTCATGATTTTCTATGACATGATGAACATATTTTCACGACCCAAATTATGATAGGTCATGCGGGCACCTACTCAATTCTAACTCGATAGGAGAACCCCTTATTTATCCAATAAAATTAGCGGAAGTCTTTTAAAGCAAATCAAACGATAATAATAAGTGAAATTGGTACTCATAACTTGGCCAAAAATGAAATACATAATATTCAAAAACTGAAAATACAACCTTTTCTCCAAAACCTGGTCTAGACCTATACAAGAGCTACTAAAGAAGGATATAACAAATAAAGATACAACTTCTGTTCTGAGGAGTAGATGATCCAAAAGTTGATGGTAGAAACTATTCAAGCCACGCAATAAGACTTCAGTCAACCTGTCACACATCTACACCTTTTGGTGTAGCAAGAGTAAGATTAGATCACATAATTCATGTATAGACATCAATATACAATAGATAATTTTTAATATCATTACTTAAATCGAAGGTTCCAACTAAAGCACACTTCAACCCCACACCACATACTGACTCCATTACGCCTCATATTACTAGTTCCCCTTAGGTTCTGATTAACCTTAACATCTGTCTATGACCCTTAGCATCATCACAATGTACTCCCTTTTACACACGTTATCCCTACCGATTACACACCATACTAGTTTCCCGATCATACCCAGTCCATTATTATTATTACAAGCTCTTGCCCACTTCACAAGTTCACCTAGAGTTTGTTACAAATAAACCATTAAACGCCCAGTCAGACTTAGACAAGTAATGATTAGGGATACCACAATTATTTACAATCATAACCAGTATAACCACTTATCAAATATAACCATCAACCATCAAGGACAAATATACATCCAATAACACGAAATACTCAAATCAGAAGAAACCAACAATTCAGTGCAAACTTCATGTCCACTAAATCACTTAGACCCATAAACTCTATGTCTCAACCATTCTCAGGTATCTTTCCAACTCACATTAACCACGATTAAGTAAGTAAATGTGTACACACATGCTAGGGGACTTATTTTTTCCCAAAGTTATGACCTGCAGGGGACCCTAGGTGTCCATGTACCATACCGACTTATGGTACTCCCTCCACCATAATAATAATGAACCCATGGTTCAAGTTCTATCTCTTGGGATACATCACTGTGCACTAATTACACGTACAATTAATCATTTTAGTTCTTTATTCGATTTCGCATATACATTGTTTATTCATTAAGCACACAACACAAAAATAGTCCATCATTCAAGCATGGACTAAGACCAATTACAAGTCATATAACTTAACCACATAAATGCACTAAGACAAGTCTCAACTCCAATTTAACATGCTATACACACAAGGACCTTGAATTTCATCACAGGGTGTAGACTTAACCTTATTGACATGAATTAACCATATTTAGCTAATCATCAACCACTATTCGACCACTCGATCCCATTACATAGACCTAGCAGTCCTACTTAGACTTCTCTTCATTCCAGGACATTTTCTAAACTAATCGAGTTTTGTTCTTAAGGTAACATTCATTCAACACCATATATATTGGTTACTTAAGCATTATACAATATTAGGAGTTCGTATTAGAAGTCGACCATTCACAATCCTAATTAAACTCTCGCATTTAGATTCGGCTCCCACTATCACATTAAAAGTAATATCTAAGCCTCAAAAATCACATAGCCTTAACCTACCCACACACATATCGAGTTTTACACAACATAAATGTATCTATCCATAAATTCTAGTTTTATTAGTTACATCTAACAATTTCCATCAAGACTCTATGCCCCAAAGGCCTAATCATGATGTCTCTATAGATATCTACACAATAAACATGCTCACTTAATCAAGGTTCTTACTACAAATTAAAACCATAACCTACCTCGATGTCAAACTGCTGCTAAAAATGTGTAACTTGCTTCTTGTTCTCTTTCCAAGGAGCAGGAGGGAGAATCACGCGAGAAGGGGAGGAAATCGAGCCACTTTGAGTGTTTTTTCTCTCTTTTCTTACTTCCCTAGGGTTAGATAGCTCTGGATCATTTTTAGGAGAAATCCTCCTTTTTGGACTAGGTTTAGGAGCAGAACACATTAAATCCTGTATTCTGCCTTGCAGTCTTTGTTATAGCAAAACTTTCTTTGCTATGGTGAGTCGCAGTGATGAGAATCTGGTCTTCTACGGCGAGCCACTATGACGAGGCTCCAATCTTCTAAGTTGGACCTTGCTGGGCAGCCACACTTTGAATTATTTTTAAGTCTGCGCTCAATTTAAACATACCCTTAAGTACTACCACACAAGATTCTTAACACCAAAGTTCAAATTTTGCATTTTACTGCACGTTTTTCAATAATAACAGAATAGATCATTATACTAGATACCAATTTACTAACCGTTCATCCCTAACTAGACCCAAAAGATGTAGGGCACACGTTCACTAGTAACCGAGGCCACCTTAATTTTTTACGTCCACTAAATTATCTTGAAACAATTATGCTAAGCCATTCATCTTACCGGAACACTTCTACCAGTTGTCTCTTTATCGAGACCTCACCAAACAATGGGAAGGACTGAACATTAGGCATGAATTGAAATTTCTCACATCACCCTTTCCCAATACGAGAAATGATTCCATTAAGAGAGTTAAAATCAAGGTTCCTAAGGTCAGAGAGGTTAAAAAGACCCAATACACAATTCAACCAAAAAAGATTGCGGTCCCACACTGGACCGCTATGGCAAGTAGAGTCTCGCTATGGTGAGTGGGTATCGCTATGATAAGAAGGATCTCGCTACATCGAGCTGCTATGATAAGGCACGATTTGCCGCAGCGAGCAATGAGATAACTTTTAGGGAAAGAAAAAGAGTTCATTTCCCTACTTTGCAAAATCAACTTCCCACACCCTCATACAAAAATTCTCTCAACTCAACACTCTTTTCTCCAATTACTCAAAGTAAAAAATCTTTTTATATCTTTACATCATGCTTATTACGTCTATATAGCATCATTTTGTGCCTAGGTTGCTTGATTTTGTACTAAGAAAGAGGGGTTCGGGGTGTGGGGTAGTTTTTTGCTCTTGTAAGACTGATTTACAAAGCATGCTCACTTGATTTATATCGTTATCATTTTCATAATTCCCCTCACGTAGTTCATATAGAGTTGTTGGAGTCCCGGACTAGAAAATAGAGTAGAATGGTAGAATTTTTTTTGAAATGGATTCAATTACTTGGGGCTTGTTTTTTGAGGCTTAAATCACCATGAAAATAATGAATAAGTGTTGCATGCTAGTGGGTTATGCCCTATCTATGAGAAAAATTGATAAAATGGAATACATTTTAAAAATCAGCATTTTTTAGGTTTTGGATGGCTGGGGAAGACGACTTTGCCACATCGAGAGCCATCTCATCATGATGGTTCGATGTGATGAGCCAGTTTCACCATGATGACTCACTGTTATGAGCCAGTCTCTTTATGACAACTCACTGTGATGGTCCAGTCTTATAGTGATGTTTTGCTATAATGAGATGACACCGACCACAACAAGACGCCGAGGTAGTGAGGTGTGCAGGGCTAGGGAATTTTTCCCAACTTAAATCCTTTTTGACATCATAGATTTCTTACTTAATATTTGATATATGAGATTGAATATATTGAGTAATACCATTAATTTTCCTTCCACAGAGATTAAAACATGGTCGACAATAAAGAAATGGCTTTCATAAGATTTGAGAATACGCAGAGCCAACAACAGTACTATGACCTGAGGCTCAGGGGTTTCATTTGAGAGAGGAGTTTCCTAGGTTTTGGCCCAGGGAGGAATCCTGTGAGATTGGAGATAAAAGAGTAGGTGCGAGGTTCTACAACTGGCTGAGGGACATTGAGTGGCTACTGTTAGTGAAGATACTCAAAGAGGTAAATCTGAATTGGGTAAGGGAGTTCTATGCCCATCTCCCTACTATTAACTGGGGCTTCCTGAATCTCATCATCTATATTCGGGGTAAAATCATTGGAATTTTAGCTACGAATATCAATAAGATTTTGGGGTTCCCAATTCCCCTCGATACTGAATACGAGGCATGGAGGGCTGCTAAGGATAGGCAATGGTTGGTGAGAACATTGGTGCTAGAGGATTACAAGGCTTTGATTCCTTGGGTCAGTCACCAAATAAGGATTACTAGCCTCCATTTCACTATAGATGCTCAAAGGTGGCCAAGCCTAGTGGCTAGGAGGATCTGCCCTTCCAATAACACTTCAGACTTAACCTATCCCTGAGCTCTGATGGTGGCTTGCTTGATAGATGGGGTGCCAGTAAATGCAGGGGCAAGAAATGTGGAGGAGTGGAGACACTTCTCGATACTTCATACCAAGGACCTCCCCTTCTCCTCACTAATTTCTACCTTGTGCAGGCCAGTAAATGTGCCCATTGAGCCCATGGACTACATTATTAACATTGATAAGGGCTTCCACTAGTTAAGAGTGAAGGTCTCTCCCAGTCGCAATAGGAAGAAGAGGAAAATTGAGTTCGAGGGAGGGAGCAACAACGGCCAATATGGTGAAAAAATGGAGACTAGTTTAGCACCGGGCAAGGTTATCTTAGTGTCACTAGGGGTGGATGTAGCTTCAATGAAAGCTATGATGAAGGGCTTGCCATAAGTTCCATTAGAGTCGGTGCCTCTTTTAGCCCCTGAATAATCAAATGTTGCAAGTTCCTCAATCTCCCATGCCTCTTTTGAGTCCCTAGAACATGCCGATGTATATTGTCGCTCCCTATTTTTCTCGCGAAAAGATGGGCCATCGACGTGACAACTCTTTTTGGATGGAAAAGAGTGAAGAGTCACCACCTAATAAATTTAAGGCGCGTTAGGGCACCATCTAACTGATTATAATTAAATTAAATTTTAAGTCTACGCAACCAGATAATCGGGTAAGGGTTAAAGTTACCTCGAAAGGAAGGTATTAGGCATCTTTCGAGGTCCACAAATGTGGGTCCCTGCCGGATTCGTTATTTATATGGGAATTAAGTGATAAACAAAGGGTCAATAATTTTATTAGCCTATTATTAACTAAATAATTAAACAAATAAACCTTTATTTTAAGCAAGTAGATAAATTAGTTACTAATAGTCTAAGTGAGAAAAAGGATCATGCATATAAACCACAATTAAAATAAATAATGAAATGAAAAGAAGATCAGCGAGAAGAAAGAATTAACACAAGAATATAGCAAAAGAAACCTAATTACTAAGTGATTTAGATAACTACCCCAACCATATAATAAAACAAGAGCTAAACTTAGGTTAGTTTTAACCTATTCGGATCAGCGCCCGGCTTATTATCGAAGACAATTCCAAAGACATTGTCGTATTCTGCTCGGGTCTATTTCCATCATATTCGTCTATCTACCCACCTAAGTTGTTTATTAAGATTATTTTATCTAAGTGCGTACTAAAGAAATCAGAAAAATCTAACGCGTCTTAAGATGCTTACCCGTCCCTACTTAATGTCCAAGAGGCATTGGACTTACTAACTTGAATGTGGATCTAGACAAATAAAATCTTAGGTTTCCTAATTAGACACGGGGTTAACGTCAAGCAAAACAACAAGGGACTTTTAAACAAGTAGCACATAACAGTCTCAAACATGCCTCTTAATCATTTAATGAAGGTACGAGGTGATAAACTATGCTTCAAAAATTAACGCCTTTTTAATCTACAAACTTGATTTCTAGTAGTATAGATATGCAAAAAATTTATTAATTAGATCTTACGAGCATGATATCTAATGGTTATCTATGCATGCTAAAAAAAGAGATTTAATACTGTGGACAGATAAATATTAACATGCTGAAAACTAATTATCATGCTAAAACTGACAACCAATTAAACTGCTGAAATAGATTTTAACTCACATGTGGCTCCTAATTTAAAAGCTGAAACTGATTTTAAAACCTATAACATGATAACTAATTTGATGATGCTAGAACAAATTTTAAATCATATGACATGATAACTAAATGAATTACAATGCTAAAACGAATTCAAATCCTATAGGCATGGTATCTAAATGAATTAATATACTGAAGAGAATTTAAATCCTATAGGCATGATGTCTAAATGAAGTAACATGTTGAAAATGATAGTCAGATAATTGAATATGCTGAAAAGGGGTTTTAACATGCTGAAATTGAATTTAACATGATGAAACGATTTTAACATGCTGAAACAGTTTCAACGTACTGAATCCTATAGGCATGATTTCTAGTCATGTTATATGCAGAAACTGAATTAATCCTACAGGCATGCTATCTAAAATACACAGAACACTGATGCTGAAATCGATTTTTAAACTAGACATGATTCTGATTTTGTTTAAAAGATGAAACTGATTTTAAACATGGTAACTAGCTTTGTTATTTATATGCTGAAACATATTTAAATTATAAACATGGCAGCTAATCAGAACTGAAAACTGGTTTTAAGCCATAGAGCATGCTAATTAATTTTAAAGCTGAAACGAACTTACCTATAGGCATGTTTTCTAGGCGTTTTCAAACAACTAAGGCAAATAGCACGTATTTTTCCCTTCCCCCCATAGCAGTCCCCTAAAGTATTTCATTTATTATCAAAGTTTATACAATAATTATTACAGACCAATGAATGAATGAGAAAATAAAATAAGACAGATCTAAGCTTTGGAGACTCCCAAATCTCGGGCAACTCTTCACTGTGTAACCATCTTCTAATAGAACCCTGTTAAATATAACATAGGACTCGGAAGATCCTAGTATGACCCATGAAACTACCCTCGACATGTCAGAGTTTCTGAGAATCTCAAGGATTCTAGGCAGTGCGTATGTCGAGGCATGGGAATACATTAGGACCTCTGTATTCCACAAAATATAACGAAAACAAAACCAACCCAGAAGCAACGGTAATCACATAAACCAACCAGTCGAACAACATAAGCCAACTAACAAGTTCATGCTAACAGTGGTTTAATGCAAACAAAAAAATATAAGTTCTAAATTGACATCCTATAGACATGCTTTTATAAACAAATCACAAAACAGTCATGGCTAAACACAGATGGATACATATTCCGAACTAAAGGTAAACATGCATATGAATTGAAATCTGCATTGATAAAAACACTAACCAATTATCCGTAAATAACAGGAAATATTCAAAGCCTTCACAATTAGCAATAAGTAGCCCTTATCAACCAAGAAGAGAAGTTAAAAATATGAGTAGTAGTCTCTGTAAAGTCTGAGGAATAATGAAAAGGGGGGGGGGGACTGCTTATATAGTAGTTGAATTGTAAATAAGACAAGGAAAGAGAATATTTATTTAATTAATTAAAGATTTTTCCTTAAGCAGATTGACAAGATCAGATTAGGATTAGAGAAAATTTGGCCTACTTTACCATAAATATGTGAGTACTAAAATTACTTCAAAATAACAGAAGCAAGAATGAAGACAAATTCAAATAAATTATTGAATTTACCATAAACTTTCCAAAAATAAAGCAATTAAATCAATTAGGGGTAAAACAAGTCAACATTTTACCATGTTTAGCTGAGTGCTAAATCTGCTATAATCTATGTAGGGAGAAAGAGTCAATCAAAACAATCAAGTATCAAAACCATTCCAATTCAAATAAGAAAACAAGATCAATTAAAGGTTATCTCACTCGTACAAGGAAAAAAAATAAAGAAAAATCATACTTGGATTGATCACATAACCAAATAATGAGTCTGTAGGACTCCTAACCACATAATCAATCGAGTAACAGAATCATAGCAATTTTCTCTTCTCATGCTCACCAACATGCTATATAAGACTATCTTAGAACTAAGCATAAATTTTTAGAGTCACAAAATTATATTTCAACAGTTGGTAAACAAGATGTGGATTAATGTGTTGGGGCAATTGAATTCGATACAAGGACATTCCCCAGTTTCATGTTTAGAACACAACAACAGTATCCAACATGCTTGTATATCAGTTTTACAAACAAGACAAACATATAGTCGAATTTTCAGAATTAAGCTAGAAGTAAAACTTGTAGAAATTGGTGGTTTTCACACATGACAGCCCACATGGAACACTTATTACAACATCATAGAGTTCAAGAACAAATTTGCAGTCCAAGTTTTACCATTTTCACATATCTAAAGATCTGGTAATAACAATAAAAGAGAAACAGATGAAGTTGAGTCATGAATTAGACCAAACCAGAATGAGTTTAAAGTAAAGGTAAAAAAAAATGAGTCTTCAACATGCTGTAAACCTGTATAGACAGTCGCATAAGTCAAGAATTAAACAACATTACACAGATTCTCATAAGCAAAAAATTCAAATTTTCAGAACCTGTAAAGAAGAGGATGAGACAGAATAGATGATGATACACTCGACCACAAGAGTGAGACAAAATCAGACCCCAAACGAATCTGCAAAACATCGCTTAGTTCGTCGGGATCTTCCGTCGTTCATCGGAGAAACAAGAAACCTTTGAGGTTTCCGATCTGTTCAGAGAAACCGATGGTGGCGACACTGGGAGGACGGGATTTCGCCGTTGTTGGGGTTTTTGGTGAATTTTCTGGTCGGGATAAGGATGGCTGTTTGTGGGTTTTGGCGGTGGTTTTCGGCTGGCGATGGCCGGAGCAGAGGCGGGGGGAAGATGAGAGGTGGAGGGAGTTAAGGTGAGGGACGTGGCGTTGGAGCTGGTGGGGCAGTGGTGCCCGCTGGCTCGGCAGCGAGGGTGGCCGGCGGGTTGTGGGTTTTCATTTGGTTGGAGGAGAACGGTGGAGCGGCGATGCTCTCCGCCGACAGAGAGACGGAGAAGATGAGGGAGGGAGAGTTTAGAGAGGGAGAGAGGGTGGAGGCGGTTGAGGAGAATGGGGTTAGGGTTGGGGGGTGTGTTTGTTTAAAAGGAAAGAAGAAAGGGGGTTTGATCTTGGCCGTTGATCGTATTAGATCAACGGCTGAGATTGGATTAGACTTGAGATTTAAAATTGGGCCAAATTAGCCCAATTTAGGCTAAAATTGAAATAAATTGGGTAGAAAGGGGCTAGGATTTAAATAATTTGAGATTAGAAATTGAATTCGGATGGCTATTTAATAAATAAACTACTACGTATATAAAATTTAGTAGATAAAATAATAATTACGATAATTATCAAAAGATAAATTATTTAAAAAAAAAGAATGAATTACGTATATATATTGTACGTAAAATAAATGACATGTAATATCATATGAAATTTATGATAAAAATAGTAATAATAGAGAATAATAGAGAATAATTATATATTTATATACTAATTTTAAAGTGTTAACACGTAATTTATTTAATAAATCAAGTAAAATATATAATAAGTTAACATTTAAAATAATTATTGTTATTAAAATAACAGCCCGAGAGAGGTATAGGGAGGTCAAAATTGGGTGTCAACAGCTACTCCTTCCTTGCTCGGGAATGAAGGATGAATTATCGGGCAAGGAACGTTGACTTAGTAGCCAATTTTGTCCGACCGGAGGCATAGTCTTCGAAATCGGAGAAACAAGGGGGAACTATAAAAGAGTTGCGGCCGGGACTTCGGCTTTCAAGTCGCCTACATATCCCTGTTTTATGGGAATCAGGCCATGTGTAGTTCTAGATTTAGAAATGAACGAGGCTTCTGAAGAAGATATACGACTGAAATTCCGCACGAAGACGCAGTTGGCACGAGTCGATTAGCTGAGAATAGGATGCGAGCGACGGCCCAGTGTTGGTGATATAAGGATAAGAAAGGTTGTGTTTTGGAAGCGAAGATGATGGTTAATCTCATTTCTTGGCTTGCTCAGTTCTCGTTGCCTATGAATTCTATTATAACTAAATAAAAGATTAACATTTAAATAAGAATAAAGTAAAACATGATGCAGGTTCCCTTTACGACTATGGAAAGTATCTTAAGACGGTATAAATGATGTCTTAAGCGATGATATCTTAGGGCCATGATACGTAAAATTAATCCTCGGGCCATGAAATGATGTCCGCGGGCCATGAAAATGATGCCTTTAGATGATGACGCCTTTGGAGCATGATAAGCAGAAAGTAAATCCTTAGGCCATGAAATGATGTCCGCAGGCCATGAAAATGATGCCTTTAGACTATGACACCTTCGGAGCATGATAAGCAGAAATTAAAGAAAGCGTATCTGTTTTGAGTGGCAATGGTATGACGTTTGGTGGATTCTGAATAATTTGTTCCATGGTAGCTTGTTGTGATTCGATGCGATCTCGGGCTCAATGCAATATAGGGCACAATGCAATTCTCGGGCTAAATGCAATCTTGGGCTCAATCAAAATTCTCGGGCGCAGTGCGATTCTCGGGACAAAATGCAATCTCGGGCTTAATGCAATTCGCAGTTCTTGAGCTTGATGTAATCTTGGGCGCAAGGCAATCTTCGAGCTTGACGTAATTCTCGGGCCAAATGCAATCTTGGTCTCAAATGCATTTCTCGGGTGTAGTGCAATTCTTGGGCTCGATGCGATTCGTAATTCTCGAGCACAATGCAATCTCGGACATAATGCAATCTCGGGCCAAATGCAATCTCGGGCTCAAATGCATTTTTTGGGCAAATATAATTCTCGAGCCAAATGTAATTCTCAGGCTTACGCAAGCTCGGGCCATATGCAATTCTCGGGCCAAATATAATTCTTGGGCCAAATGCAGTCTCGGGCCAAATATAATTCTCGGGCCAAATATAATTCTCAGGACAAATGCAATCTCGGGCCAAATATAATTCTCGAGCCAAATGTAATTCTCGGGCTTAATGCAATCTCGGGCCAAATGCAATTCTCGGGCCTAATGCAATCTCAAGCCAAATATAATTCTCTAGCCGAATGTAATTATCGGGCTTATTGCAATTCTTCTTTGAGGAGATAGAGTAGCTTAGCTTTCTTGCCATATTTTGATGACGGTGTTTGTCTTGATGCTGCTGAGACAATTCTCGGATTTGTACCTGCTAGTTCAGTGTCCTAAGAAAAATTGTTAATTTGTAAAAAGGGGAGGTTGATTTGTGCATCTGTTCTTGGGTGCATCTGTCCTCCTTGTTATGTGTCTACGGGCTATAGCACTCTCTTCAGGCACTCGCTCGAGCAAATAAATAAATAAGCTTTGACATCGTATTTTGAAATAACTTGCTTTGAAAAGTGAAACGTTAAAAAATAAAAATATTGTTGAATCATAAACTGTGACATGCTTTGAGACATCACAACATCTTATCCTCTTTGCATTTGGAGTGCAGCTCCGATGAAATTTTGAGGGCTCTCAAATTTTTTTGCCCCATTGTAGAACTTGTCTTTCGGCTAGAAAATTTTGTAGAATGAGCGGTCGCTTGTTGTGAATTTTGAGGTTCCCTCTAAATTCTGCCCCAGTCTTACGATTCATGGTAATGCTTTTCAGATGTAATTTTTGAGATCCTCTCAAGTATTCTTCCCCAGTTATAACGCTTGATAAAGGGAAAATGAAAGGTTTTATTATGATAAGACCGAACTCCATAGGAGCGCCTACGTATCCCTCTTAAGTGGGAATCAGGTCAAACGTAGTTCCAAATACAAGGTAAGGAAGCAAAACAAAAATAACTTTCTCTTAACTTCTCAGATGAAGTATCTTGACAGCGTCGGAATTGATAGGCTTGGGCCACACTTCACCGTCCATTTCCGCTAGTACGAGTGCTCCTCTTGTCAGAACCCGATGGACCAAGTAAGGACCTTGCCAATTTGGTGCAAATTTTCCTTTTGCCTCGTCTTGATTTGGAAAGATCTGTTTTAGGACAAGTTGCCCCTGTGTAAAATACCTTGGTCTGACCTTCTTGTTGAAAGCTTTGGCCATTCTATTCTGATAGAGTTGACCGTGACAAATTGCATTTATTCTCCTCCCATCAATGAGTGCCAGTTGTTCCATTTTACCTCGCACCCATTCAACATCACTTAGTTTTGCTTCCTGAATGATCCTTAGAGAAGGTATCTCCACTTCAGCAGGTATCACAACTTCAGTACCATAAACTAGAAGATAAGGAGTGGCCCCTGTAGAAGTCCTCATCGTAGTACGATATCCCAACAATGCGAAGGGTAGCTTCTCGTGCCAGTGTCTGTAATTGTCAATCATCTTACGCAATATCCTCTTGATGTTTTTGTTCGCAGCCTCAACTGCTCCATTCATCTGGGGCCTATAGGCTGTAGAGTTTCAATGGTTGATCTTGAACTGCTCACACGTTGCTTTTATCAGATCACTGTTGAGATTGGTTCCATTATCTGTAACAATTGACTCAGGAACTCCAAATCGACAGATAATATGATCTCGGACGAAATCAGCTACAACCTTCTTTGTGACAGACTTATGTGAGGTAGCCTCGACCCATTTGGTGAAATAATCAATAACAACGAGAATGAACCTCTGTTCGTTGGATGCGGTAGGTTCGATAGGACCAATAACGTCCATACCCCAAGCTGCAAATAGCCAAGGAGAGCTGGTGACATGGAGTTCGTTGGGAGGAACTCGAATCATGTTGGCATGCGTTTGGCATTGGTGACACTTTTGCACATAACAAATGCAATCCGTCTCCATAGTCAACCAAAAGTACCCGGATCTCAGTATTTTCTTGGCCAAGGTAAATTCGTTCATGTGAGGGCCGCAAGTTCCAGCGTGGACTTCTTCAATCAAACTAGAAGCTTCTCTAGCATCAACACACCTCAGCAGTCCTAAATCAGGAGTCCTCTTGTACAAGATTTCTCTGCTTAAGAAGAATTGGTTAGCTAACCTCCGAATAGTGCGCTTTTGAATACTTGTGGCATTCTCCGGATAATCTCCATTTTTTAAGTATCCCTGGATATCAACATACCATGGCTTTCCATCTAACTCCTCTTCGACATGAAAACAATATGCCGGTTGCTCGTGATTATGAATAGGGATGGGATCAATATAATTCTTGTCCGGATGCTGTATCATAGAAGACAAAGTGGCCAAAGCATCAGCGAATTCATTCTGGATTCGCGGAACATGTTTGAATTCTATCTTGACAAACCTCTTGCACAATTTTTGTATGCAATCTATGTATGGCAGGAGTTTCCTGTTCTTGGCAGCCCATTCCCCTTGTACTTGATGAATCAACAGGTCTGAGTCCCCAATTACCAATACCTCTTGGAAATTCAGGTCAATGGCTAGCCGAAGCCCCAAAATGCAAGCTTCGTATTCAGCCATATTGTTGGTGCAAGGAAACCTAAGTTTGGCTGATACCGGATAATGCTGGCCAGTTTTTGAGATCAAAACAACTCCAATACCTACCCCTTTGAAGTTCGCAGCTCCATCAAAGAATATCCTCCAACCATTGTATATTTCGGATATGTCCTCTCCCACAAATGCCACTTCCTCATCAGGAAAATAAGTTTTCAAGGGTTCGTATCTATCATCTACGGGGTTCTCAGCCAGGTGATCTGCCAACACTTGTGCTTTCATGGCCCTCTGAGTGACATAAACTATGTCAAATTCACTCAAAAAATCTGCCATTTAGCCAGTTTCCCGGTAGGCATAGGCTTCTAGAAGATGTACTTTAGTAGATCCATTCTTGAGATCAAGTAAGTAGTGTATGCTGAGAGGTAATGTCTCAACTTCTAGGCTGCCCAAGTTAATGCACAACACGTGCGCTCCAGCAAAGAGTAACGAGCCTCATATAATGTGAACTTCTTACTCATGTAATAGATTGCCTGCTCCTTCTTCCCTATTTCATCATGCTGCCCCAGAATACAACCGAAAGCATTATCCATCACAGATAAATACAACAGTAGTGGCCTACCTGGCTCAGGAGGGACCAATATAGGAGGATTAGATAGGTAATCCTTGATTTTGTCAAACGCTTGCTGACACTCTGACGTCCATTTTGTGGCAGCATCCTTTTCAATAACTTGAAAATCGGCTCACAGATGACAGTGGATTGGGCTATGAAGCGACTGATGTAGTTGAGGCGGCCCAAGAAACTCATTACCTCTTTCTTATTTTTTGGTGGCGGAAGCTCTTTGATGGCTTTGATTTTGGTCGGGTCCAACTCTATTCCGTGACGACTGTCTATAAAACCCAATCATTTTCCCGCAGGGACTCCAAAGGCACACTTTGCCGGGTTCAACTTCAGATTGTACTTACGAAGCCTATTAAAGAACCTCTCGAGATTGTCCAAATGACTCGAACCCTTCTTGGATTTGATGATAACATCATCCACATAAACTTCAATTTCCTTGTGGATCATGTCATGAAAAATGGTAGTCATGGCCCTCATGTATGTAGCTCCAGCACTTTTCAACCCGAAAGGCATAAACTTGTAACAATAAACCCCCCAGGGGGTAATGAAAGTAGTTTTCTCAGCATCCTCCTCATGCATCTTAATCTGATGATAACCGGCAAAGCACTCCACGAATGATTGTGTTTCATGATTGGCACAGTTATTGATCAAGATGTGTATATTAGGGAGTGGAAAATTATCCTTAGGGCTGGCTCTATTAAGATCCTTGTAGTCAACGCAGACTCTGACCTTACCATCCTTCTTGGGAACAGGTACGGTATTAGCTAGCCAAGTCAGATATTCAGTTACTCGAATGATTCCAGCCTTAACTTGCTTTGCCACCTCCTCTTTAATCTTCAAACTCAGATCAGGTTTATACTTTCTGAGTTTCTGTTTGTTAGGAGGACAGGAGGGATCAGTGGGCAGTCTGTGGGATACAATCGAAGTGCTCAATCCTGTCATATATGCATAGGACCAAGCAAAGACGTCTTTGTGTTTTTTCAAAACCTGAGCGTAGCCCTTTTTCTCATTTTAAGATAAGTAAACACTGACGTACATTTCATTAGCCATTTACGAGTCCCCTAAGTTCACTACCTCTGTATCCACTAGGTTTGCCTTAGGTTTATGTTCAAACTCTTCAACCTTTTTAACGAGTTCTTCTGGTACTTCAGCTTCTTCTACCTCTTCTAGTTCACTTATATTATGTTGCACAGTCTCATTACATGTCACAATCTCAGATTCGACGTTTTTAGAAGTAATTTTGCTGAAAAAGAAAGAAAAGAAAACATAAATAAAGGATATTAATATACTGAAGAGAAACCCTTTATTAAAGAAAGCTGAGTGCCTTCAAAATAGTAAATAGCATGAAAGTGAACTCGAAATCGAGCCTATTTATTGAAAACAATAAAATAAAATCTTTTGCATCTACCCAAGTGCTCGGCAGGCCCTAGAAGGAGTGGCATTCCAGTTGAGAGTGGCTTTGGGCTGATTGCTCTATTTAGGAACTCCTCCTCTCCCCTCATCGATGATGACGTTGCAGCTCTCTTCTGTCAGGAATAGACCTCTTAAGCTTTCTAGCACATCATCTTCACCATCATCAAGAAATCCCGCAGAGACAAAAGTCTGATGCAATAACGGTATCGGTCCTAGCGAAGGATAATAGAATCCGCCCACAGGAGACTTCCAATCTTTGTACTCTTGTGCAGTGCCAAGATAACCCAACCCGAACGTGGTCTCCTGTGACTGTATCTGTATTGGTTCCATTATGCCTTGCAAATTTTTCCCCAAGCCGCCATTAGGTACGAACCCTCAGCGAAGCAACATATTCATGAACGTGCTGCTCCACCATGGTCCCTCTCCAACAAATCCCACCATTTCCAGTGTGTGGAACATTTGTCCATCCAATCTCTCTTTTCCTTCCACCGCATATATAGAGTGCCCCTTTTCACCATGGACCACCACCTCTTGGTAGTCCCATTCAAACTTGAGGCATTGATGCAGAGTGGAGGACACCGCTCCTGCCATATGAAGCCATGGGCGACCAAGTAACATATTGTTGGAGGCTGGGATATCCATTACTTGGAACACAATCGAGAATGTGGCAGGTCCCAGCAATGCATCGAGGGTAATTTCCCCAATGGTATCTCTTTGAGAGCCGTCGAAAGCCTTCACGTTCATCCTCCGAGCCTGAATCTTAGAAGTGTCAACCTCTAGCCTTGTCAGTGTGGCGAGGGGGAATATGTTTAGACCAGAGCCTGGATCAATCAATACCTTTGTTATCACCCTATCCTCATACTACATGGTGATGTGCAAAGCGTCATTGTGCGCTCTTCCTTGAGGCGACAACTCATCCCCGTGAAAGGATATTTTGTGAGCCTCAAATACCTGCCCAACCATATGGGCTACCTCTCGACCGGTGATATTAGTCGGTACATAAGCCTCGCTAAGAACCCTCATTAGAGCCTTCTGATGGAGCTCAGAAGTCTGTAAAAGTGACAAAATAGAGATTTGAGCCGAAGTTTTGCTCAGCTAATCTACAACAGAATATTCCTTTGCTTATACCTTCTTCCAAATGCCATTCTCCTCAACCTCTACAACTGGTTGTTTTCCCTTGCTATAACTTCCCTGAGCTAGATTTTTAGGCGTGTAGATTCTGCCAGATCGAGTCACACCCTGAGCGGTGTCAGCCTCGGCTACCTTTGCCTTTCCCAAAATATCACGTTCATAATTCCATGGTACTGCATGGGGATCATAAGCAACTGGAGTAGCTCGATATACAGTAAATGCGGATTTAAGAGCAACCACCTCTACTTCAAACATAACCTGTTTCTGTGCCGGAGCAGATGTTTGTGACACCATCGCGACATCCCCTTATTTCTTGATAACCCAAATAGAGCCTTCCAGATCCACTGCCTCTCCAACTTCCAACATGTTGACCTGATGATTTGGGAGCGGATTGTTTGTGACGTTCAGAGCTGGGTCTTTCAACTGAATAACCTTTGTATCAATTAACTTCTGAATTCGATCTTTCAGTGAGCGGCATACTTCAGTAGTATGCGAACCTTTCATCCCTGAATGGTACACACAGACTTTGTTAGGTTCATACCATTTGTCCTGAGTGTCTACAGGTAAAGCAAGAACGGGAGTGATGAGGCCAGCTACCCTCAATCTTTCATACAACTGGGCAATTGGTTCAGCCAAAGGAGTATACTGCTTGACCGGCCTTTTCTCGAAATTGGCTCGGGGTCTGTAATTTGGATTAGGTGGGGGAGATTGGAATTGAGAAGGCTGGGCGCTATAAACGGGGTGAGAGGGAATTTGGTATGAGTATGTAGGCATTTGATAAAGAGGGATAGGGTATGGAGATTGTTGGTATAGTGGAGGGTGGGTTGTAGGCGTTTGGGAAATGAGTGGTGTTTTGAAATCTTGTGCCATCATCACAGTCCCCACTTCTTTTTTCTTTCGATTTTCAGCAATTTCACCAGATTGTAGGGACTTACTGGTAGCCTGTAGAACCTCCAAATTGATAATGCTACCACTTTTGATGCCTTCCTCTAGTCTTTCCCCGACCTGGATGATCTCGGCAAAACTTTTTTCCGTGATGAGCATCATCTTTTCATAGTACTGTGGTTCCTGGGCCCGAATAAAATAATCTTTCATTTGAGCCTCGTCCATTGGAGGTCGGGCTCTGGCCGCTTCAGCTCTCCATCTCAAGGCATATTCCCGAAATAATTCATTAGGCTTCTTCTTCAGGTTTTGAATGTGAAACCAATTTGGGGCGTTGTCCATGTTGAATCCAAATCTTTCTACAAAATTGGAGGCCATGTCTATCCATCTGGACCACTTTTTGGTATCCTGCTCAATGTACCAGGTTAAGGACTCCCCGGTAAGGCTTCTCATGAACAGCTTCATCCGTATTTTCTCATCTCTTCCTACTCCTACCAGCTTATCACAGTACATTCTTAAGTGCGCTTTGGGATCCCCGGTCCCATTGAATAACTCAAATTTGGGAGGTTTGTACCCCTCCGGTAATTCAACGTCTGGGTGCATACATAGGTCTTCATAATTCAGACCCTTCACCCCTCTAACGCCCTCTATATGTTGCAGTCTGTTGGTGACCTGCTCTAGCTTTTCGACCATATTCTGTATTAACCGGTCTTTTTCTGAAGGCTCTGGCTCAAGCTGGTGTTGAACAAAAGAAGCAGTTTCCACGTATATGGGGTTTAGGTTATAATTTCCTGGAACGTGGGTGGGGACTATATTTGGAGTGGTTTGGGAGTTTTGTGGAGCTGAGAGGGTAGGATATTGTGGTGGAGGACATTGGCTAGTCCTTGGAAGAATGTAAGTATGCTGCAGGTCATTTTGGGGTTGCGGCATATTGGGTAGGGTTTGGAATTTTGCGGCGGTATTGTCCTCGACCGTCAGGTCACGAGGACTGTTCAAAGTGAAAGACAACTTGGCTAAATTACGACCTTGCGCCAGTTCATCCTGTAAGTCAAGGATTCTTTGTTCCATTCGTAAGATCAGCTCATCACGGTCTCCACCAACACTTTCTGAGACTTCCTTACTCTTACTAGCACTATTGTCACCCATTTTATTGCTTCTTTCATGATTTGGACTCGGAGGAGGAGGAGGAGGAGTCCCTTTCGATCTAGTATGATATCCCAGCATGCACAAATCAACCTTTGGGAAGGGAGTAAGAGTAAGACAGAAACCAAGTTAGTAGTAAGATATTTATTCTAAAGATAAACACATTGATTGCGAAAAATAAACGTCCTAAATGCAAGGGACCTCGTTGAGCCAGAGGTAGGCCTAAAACGACACATATATGATTCAGGACATTTTAATCCAAGCCAAGATTCAAATATTGATCAGAGTTTAGAGTCAAATAATAAACGAAGTAAACCATTTATTAAATCAAATTTTGATCTACTATAATTCTTTGCGGAAATGAAAAAACAAGAAAGTAAAGCTAGGGGAAAGCGGGATGACAAAGGGAAAATCCTAAATTCAGAAGCCTCCATTGTACTGGTTCAGAGATCTTGGATCAACTTGTGCCCACATTGCAGGAGTGATGTCATAATGACGATTCAACAGCTTCCGTGCCCAGGTGGTCTCTTTTATATCTTCAAATCCATAAGGCTGCCCCAATTTGCTAAGCCGCACATCTTCAGCATCCTCCAAAATCCATACATAGTATTCGGGTGCACAATAGGCCTGCTCGGTGCCCACGCTCACAGTCATCAACCCTTCCCATTGTTGAAGCAATTCTTTGGCCCTAGGGATTTCATATTTTGAGCCAAACTCAAGCTCAGAACCTCCCATGTGGGCTCTTAGAGGTATGACTTGGGTTCGTCCGAACTGGAGGAGCACTCGAACCAAAGCGTAAGGATGGAGGCCTTTCAACCCAATGAGCTCGATGTAGTAAAGCTCGTTGCTTCTTATGACAGCTGTGCGGGCGGGTAACCATGAATACTTCCACTGAATCTGATATCCTGAACGGGCTTTCATAAAAGCAAACCAATCTTCGGTACCCACAGGAGAATTGAACCTGATCATCCTTTGAGAATGGGTGTCGATCTTATTTCTCATTCCCGTCAAAACGTCTATCAAGTCGGGCCATTTGTAAAAGTGCTCAACGGCCCATAGCTGCAGCAGAAGGTTACACCCTTCGAAGAACCTCTTACCCCTAAGGCACTTGGACAGTGCCCTAAATATCTCAGCAAGGATCATGGGTACCAAGGTGGTCTCCATATTATCAATACCGCGCCATAAAGCTTGAACCACCGAACTAAGGCAAGTATCAATCTTACCATTTTCTCTTGGAAACACTAAAGTGCCTAGCAAGGCTATGGAAAAAGCATTCAGCCGCTTCTTTTCCTATTTTTCAGCAGAACAGGAGAACTCTTTCTGAAAAACCTTATGACCATCCCTGCGACCGAAACGTTCATACAGGAAATCCAAAGAAATCCAGTCAAAGTCCAGACACGCTAGTTTGAGATTGTTTTTCAATCCGAGATGATGCAGAAACTTTTTCCCAGATTGTTTGCAAGGCAAGATCAACCCTCTATTTTGGTACCGCAACTCAGTGAACCCTCCAATTTCTTCCACGGTCGGTGCTAACTCAAAATCGCTAAACTTGAAAATGACTCTTTCAGGGTCCCAGAATTGCAACAAAGCCTTGATCAAATACCGATCTGGCGCTACATAAATCAAAGAGGTCAGGAAACCCAAGGACCGACGAATCTCTTTACCATGTTCTTTCTTCATATCTTCCCACCATCTCCTTAATTTGTGGGGAACACCCACAACCATCCTAGTGTTGGAAAATGCCGGTGTGCCTTTCATTCTACAGCCTGAAAGAGAAACAAAACAAACTTTTCTAAACTTCTTTCATATTAAACTGGCTTGGATTAATTTATCATGATCACTTAGCACATAATATGATTATTTGTCTTTGGATTGATGGGAACCCTTTGACAATAAGGAGGCTGCTAATTTCGCGGGTTGGCTCCTAGGGCCAAACCACCTATGGATGATGCATGCATGACTTATATAAAGGGGTAGATACAACACTATCCTAAGTTTCTGAGATTTGGATAGACACGGACTCAAGGTTTTCCTATGCGAGGAGGCACGTGGTCACACGGTAGCAAAACTATCCGCTCACCCCACGTCTATGCCAACTCACTAAAATGGGTATTTGAAAGAATTTTGGAGAAGTGCAAAGGCACAACTCACGTGTATAGTGTGTGAAAGTGTGAAGTTCCCAAGTGGGAGAAGTATGAGCGGAATGACAGTTATGAAAAGAGGTAACAAGTAGCAAAGGCACAACTCACGTGTATAGTGTGTGAAAGTGTGAAGTTCCCAAGTGGGAGAAGTATGAGCGGAATGACAGTTATGAAAAGCGGTAACAAGTAGCATACAATGAAAAACAGTAACACATGAACAGTTTAACAAAACAATAACAATATAAATAAAGCAAGATCAAGAAATAAAAGTAAATAAATAAAGGGAAAGGAATAAATGCATCATGAGATATATTAAATAACTAGACAAAATAAATAAATAATAAACTAATCATGAAATACTAGTAAGAAAACACGTAAGGAGAATAAGAAAAGATATTAAACATGAAACAAACTCGATTATTTAAGAAAACAAATAAGGGAGAAAGGAAAAGGGACTAATCATAAAATTTTCCTTTTGAAGAAAAAAAATAAAAACAAATTCAATCCTATAAAGGTAACAAAAACAAAGATAAATAAAACACGAAATCCCACATAAAATACAAACCCGTAATGGTTAGAACCTAAATATTCCCCAGCAGAGTCGCCATTCTGTCGCGCCCCATTTTTCTCGCGAAGAGCGGGATTCGACGTGACAACTCTTTTTTAGGAAAAGAGGGTGAAGAGTCGCCACCTAACGAATTTAAGGCGCGTTAGGGCACCGTTCTAACTAATTAAATTATTATTTTTTTTTTTTTTTTAGTCTACGCAACCAGAAATCGGGTAAGAGTTCAAGTTACCTCGAAAGGAAGGTGTTAAGCACCTTTCGAGGTCCACAAATGTGGGTCTCTGCCGGATTCGTTATTTATGTGGGGAATTATGTGATAAACAAAGGTCGATTAATAAATTAAAGTAAAAATATTATTTTAAAAAGAAACAGATAAGCTATGCTAATTAAATCATTAATAAATCTAAGTGAAAAAGAAATCGACGCAAATTACAATTGACATACATGAATGAATAAATAAGAAGCGAGATAAGCAAGAGAAAAGAATTGACACAAATGATATAAAGAAGATAACTTAATTACTAAGTGATTTAGATAACTACTCCAAACATATAATAAAACAAGAACTAAACTTAGGTCAGTTTTAACCTATTCGGATCAGCGCCCGGCTTATTATCGAAGACAATTCCAAAGACATTGTCGTATTCTGCTCGAGACAATTTCCATCATATCCGTCTATCTACCCACCTAAGTTGGTTATTAAGATTATTATTCCTAGGAGCGTACTAAAGAAATGAAAAATCTAGCGTACCTTAGTATACCTACCCGTCCCAACTTAATGTCCAAGAGGCATTGGACTTACTAACTTGGATGTGGTTCTAGACAAATAAATTCTTAGGTTTCCTAATTAGACACGAAAAACGTCAAGCGAAACAACAAGGGACCTTTAAACAAGTAGCACATAATAGTCTCAAACATGCCTCTTAATCATTTAATGAAGGTACAAGGTGATAAACTATGCTTCAGAAATTAACGCCTTATTAAACTACAAACTGAATTTCTAGTAGCATAGATATGCAGAAAATTGATTATTTAAATCCCATAAGCAGATTTAACATGCTAAAATAAGTTTAAATCCTATAAGCATGGTATCTAAATGAATTAACATGCTAAAACAAATTTAACTCCTATAACATGATAACTAATTAAATTATATGCCAAAACATAATGATAGCTAATAACTATAGCATGCTGAACCAGATTATTTATTAGACATAATAACTGATTATATTAATGTTGAAACAACTATAAACCTATTAAATGATCAGTATTCACAGCTACTATACATGCTGTCTATTGTTAGATTCTGATTAATTAGTTTAAAGTCTTAATAACATGGTGTCTAAGTGTGATGAATTTATTTAACATACTGGAATAGAGCAGATTCTGAAAGCATGCTTAAATGAATTCGAAAATCATGATTTCTAAATGTTTATCTGATTTACGCATGTTGAATTACTGCCTACATGCTGGGACTGGTTTTAAAAAATGCTTTCATTTTAATATGCTAAAACTGGTTTAAACATGCTGAGACTGTAATTAACGTGCTGAAACTGATTTAGAGTCCAAAACATTAACTGATTTATTAAAAATGTTGAAACTGATTTTAACCTCCAAAAATGATTGTCAAATAATTGAGAATGCCAAAATGGATTTGACTTATAGGCGTGATTTCTGATTTTAACAAACGAAGCAGATTTTAAACCTAAAACATATCTTCTAACAAACGATGTTAATACAACTCCTATAGGCATAATTTCTAACAAATGAGATTAATAGAAATTCTATAGGCATGATTTCTACGGTTTACAATTAAAGCAAGTAGCACGTAGTTTGCCCCTCCCCCATAGCAGTTCCATAAATTTTATTCTTTATCGAAGTTTGTACAATAATATTACAGACCCAAAAGAATAAATATAAAAACATAATGAAATTGATAAAGACTAAAGCTATAAAGATCTCCCAATCCCAAAGAACTCTTCACTGTAGAACCCGTCTTCTAACAGAAACCTGTCAAATATATAAGACATAGGATTCGGAGGATCTAATACAACCCCTACAATCATCCCTCAACATATCAAGCTCCTGAGAATCTCAAGGATTCTAGGCAGTGCTTATGCCAAGGGTAGGGATGCATTAAGACCTCCGTTTTTTTTAACCAAGTAACACGAAAACACGTACAGGCAGATAATTATATAAACTAACAAACGATCAATGTAAAACAAGATTTACTCAATTTTCACAAGCAACAGTAGCAGATCAAGACTTCAAACTTATAGACATTTTTCTAATGATTCTCAGATTTTGACACAGCAGTATCAAAAGACATACATAATTTCTTCTATTCAAAACTGTTTAGAATAATAATAGATAAACGTCGATGGAGTAAAGTATGCATTCTAAACTACACAGTAACCACACATATAAAACGAAGTACTAACCGGTTAGCCGCAAATGACAAGAAAAAATACTCAAGATTCGACACTTAGTAATCACCCAGCTTGTCAACCAAAAAGAGAAACTTTTGAATATAAGTAGTAGTCGTGTCCCCTGTCTCAGAAAAAGAGGGTTGCTTTTATAGTGAAAGTAGAGGACTCAATTAAAGGAAAGAAATAATTCAAAGAGTGAATCAAGGAAAATTTTATCTTCATTCCGAAAGACAATCAATTTACCACAATTTATCACAAAGGAAATGGTGAATAAAGTTATTTACGGAAAAAGAATATTTGAGATAAGAGTAAATTGGGGAGCCTCTTCCTTAATTAGCATAGAGAGTCAATTAATGCCAAGCAATCAAAATTTTACCATAAAAAAATTACCAAATACTAAAGTTGTGATAATCAATTAAGGGAGGGAAGAAAAATATCCAGAGAATCAATTAGAGGAGAGTAATTCCTTAAGCACATAAGCCAAATCAATTATGAGCCAATTATGCCAAAATTATCAAGATTAGATAAGTGCTACCCATATAAAAATATCAATTCATGCTTGGGACAAGCCAATTACGGTCTAAAATAGTCAAGTGATGAGCACAAGTAATCCAAATCAACAGAATCAATGAACAAAATCAATCAAAGAACAAAATCACAGCTTGTCAGAAAGGGCAAATAACAAGATTTTTTAAGCTTAGGAGCTAAGTATAAGTTTCCAGACATGATTATGAAATGTATTCTAACGGCAAGGTATATCTTAACATGTAGAACATATTGGGACAAAAGGATAGCAAACCAAGCCCAAACCGAACTTAGAATATGCAACAGCAAATTAGAAATTGAGTTCAACACAGATATGCCTCGCCGTGTTTCAGACATAGAACACAACACAGTAATCCAATTATCGATTTTACCAACAAAACGAGCATATAATTGACTTTCCAGACTTTCCAGAGTCAGGCTAAAGCAACATTCATAAAATTGGGGTTTTCACATATGATGAATTTAAAAGAAAACAAACAATGACCAACCAACAGTACAAACACAAGAAGAATACATAAGGAGTGAAAGGATCAGAAGGACAATACCATGGACAGATTCATGAGAATCTTTCCCAAAATCAAAGTTCGGATTAAGGGCATTTTCGAGTCACTGTTCCAACTCTTGAACGAATAGCATCTGATATTAGGTCCTTTGTAATGACTATCAGACCGTCTATTTGTTGAAATACCTTCGAAGCTTGCCGGAGAAGGACTGAAATCCGAGCTTTGGGGCTCAGACTAGAGCGACGGGGAGAGAGAGAGAGAGAGGCATGGGGGTTCGGTAGTCATTTACTAGCGGATTATGGTGGGGTTTCATCAGAGACCCACCGGCTGTTAGTGGCCCGCGACGAGGATGGGGAGAGAGTTTGGGGTGGTTGTTTCTAGGTTCTTTCAGAAGGTGGAAGCAATGGGGTTTTGGACGGAGGGAGTCTTTTGGTGGAGACCGAGGAGGCGGCGGAGTTGCATGGTGGTTTGGCGGTGGAGCTTCGTCGGCTGGTGAAGAGAGGGAGAGCTTGGGGAGAGAGAGAAGGGGCGGTCGCTGGACCACCGCGGCTGGCCGCTTTGCCGACGGTGATGGTGGTGCCGATGAAGAGAGAGGAAGAGAGAAGAGGGGTGGAGGCGGCTGGTGGGAGTGAAGGAGAAATCGGAAAATGAGGTTAGGGTTTGGGGGTTGTTTAAAAGGAAAGAGAAAAGGGGTTTGATCTCGGCCGTTGATCATATTAGATCAACGGCTGAGATTGAATTAGACTTGGGATTTAAAATTGGGCCAAATTAGCTCAATCTAGGCTAAAATTGAAATAAATTGGGTAGAAAGGGGCTAGGATTTAAATAATTTGAGATTGAAAATTGAATTCGGATGGCTATTTAATAAATAAACTACTACGTATATAAAATTTAGTAGATAAAATAATAATTAATGATAATTATTAAAAGATAAATTATTTTAAAAGAGAATAAATTACGTATATATATTGTACGTAAAATAAATGACATGTAATATCATATGAAATTTATGATAAAAATAGTAATAATAGAGAATAATTATATATTTATATACTAATTTTAAAGTGTTAATACGTAACTTATCAAGTAAAATTTAAAATAAATTAATATTTAAAATAATTATTATTATTAAAATAACAGCCCGAGAAATGTATAGGGAGGTCAAAATTGGGTGTCAACACTATTTATATACTGTTTTCTTGAATACTGGCTGATGATCCTACCAGTACACAGTGGTGGTGTACTGATACTGCACTTTTCTTTCTTTTGGTGAGTACAGGAAATCTTCCAACGGCTGAGACGAGACCTCAGATTTAGCACCGGCGATTCCGATCATCAAGGGTGAGCTAATGATTCGAGCTACCTTGGGATTATCTCTAGAGTTTTAGTCCATTTGTTAGGACTTAAAAACTATTCTTATTTTATTTGGGGTTGCATTCCTGTACTCTAGATTTGGTATTGATGTTTGGTACGATGACTTTCAGTTCCTAGGTGGGGAATTTTCACAGTTTATTATTAATGATAAGTTTTTGATTAGTGATCTTATTTCTATTGCTAGTTTACTTTGATGCTTGCTGGTTTTAGGCTGTTAGTCTAGGCAAGGGTGGAACTCTATTGGTTCTCTCATTCGGGGGTTGGGTGGGTGCCACTCACGACGGGTTGGGTCGTGACAATCCCTTAAGTCCTCACTACTAGTAGCAGCACCAACACCTTTCAAGTTTTCACTCACAATAGGTTCTTGAGCCTCTACAGATTGAATGAGTTCTTTATCAAAAGTAGCACAAGATTCTCCACCCATATGGGGGACATATTCAATGGCAGGGGGGGGACCACAATAGGTTCTTCAACTAAATGTGACACATACAATTCAACTATATCTCCATTTTTAAGTTGAAGTATAATACCTAAAATATCCCTATCACACCTGACTTTTACTAAATAACCAGCTTTAGGAGGTCTAATACAAATAATACACGAGGAGCAATTATACCCAATATCCTTAACATAATCAACAAACTCAAAGTAAGAAAATTTATCAACATCAACATCTAAACAACCAGCAACATTGCCTCCATGATACTTAATACGGTTTGTAACTTTCCTCCATGGCGAAACCTCAAGGTAATATACATAAAATTCATGATTAATCTAAAAAAAATTAAAAAAATATGAGCTTTAGATCATCAAATCTGTGAATCAATTTTTTGGGACAAAAATCCTAAAACAAAGATGCAACAACCCAAATATCAAATACAAATCTGAGTAACCTCAAATTCGTCTACAAGCTTGTTAGAAATCAGTAATGAAAATAGAAATCTGAGTGAAATCGAGTGAAAGACATGGATTAATTTAGGATAAAGGGAGAAATGAGTTTAAGTTTTGGGATTAGGTGTATATGTTTGTATGGGCTGTGGGTGGGTCGGGTTAAAAATTTAGGGCGGGTGGGGTGGGTATTTTTAATTTTAGTATTATATTATAATATCATATGTCATTAAAGGCGTGGACAAATCAAAACGCGTGTGCTTCAACAATATCCAAGCTTGACCTGGTCTTATAAAATAATTGATTGAACTATACCAAAAATTTGTACCTTGAATTAGCTTATTGGTATCAACCCTGATTTTAGTTAGTAATTTGATAAAAATAACAATCGATTTGTTCACACATGTTAATTACACTTCCTCCGTTCACTTTAATTTGTCCATTATACTAAATATGAATGTTTATTTATATTTGTCCAGTTTGATAAATCAAGAGATAATTTATCACTAAATTCTTAATTTAACCTTAGGAAAAATAGTAATTTTGGTCCTCACGTTATTCCCTTATTGCAATTTTAGTCCTTGTGTTATATGACTTAGCACATTTGACCTTCACTTGATTAAAATGGGTTATTTTAGACCCTAAAACTTACGAATGTTAAAAAGTTCTCATTAAAAATACGGAGCATTTAACAGAATCTACACAAGCGAAGAGTTAGAGGCAAAATAATGCAATACCATATTATGATTTGTTAAATATATATTTGTGTAAATTGATCCTTTTACCCTTAGAGGGCGAAGTATGAGCCTATGATAAATGCACAACCAATTGTGAAGCAGATGTCATTTTTAAGGCATTAACACCATAAAATGGAGTAATATATGGTCACAGTGACAAATTCAGAGGCGGAGTCAGGATTTGAAGTTTGTGGGTTCTGAATTTTAAAAAAGGATAATGACTTCAAGTTAATGTATAACAACTGCCAAACTAATGAACAACTACCAGTATTTTGGGTTTAAAGCTTTTTTTAGTGCAAAGAAATCAATAGACAGATGTTGTTTTGGAGTTGACGCTATTTATTTATTTTTGCTTTTATCAATTATTAGTTTTCTATTTTCTAAAAATAAAATTAAAAAACTACATAAAAGGTAGATGTTGTTTTGAGTTGATGCTACTTTTTATTTTTATCAATTATCAGCTTTTGGTTTTCTTTTATAAAAAGCAAAAATCTACATATAAGGTGGAAAAAAATGTAATCTTGCGGTGGTGGGTTTCGAACCCTCAATCATTGGGGTTGAGGGCACTGCAGGCCGCAAGTGTTTCGCTGGGCTGTCCATTTTTCTCTTAATGTGGGTTCGCAGGTAATCTTTATATTCTTACCTTCTTGAAATTTCAGTACAAATATAAGGTCTACATAAAAGCTACTGGGTTCGCTCGAACCCCCTATAACACTGTAGCTCTACCCCTGGTGATAATGCAAGATATGTCAAAAGCAAGAAATAGGAAAAAGTACGTACATTAGGGCCTCTCCAATTGCCAGAAGGACGATTTTGACAATAGATTAGGAGTGTGTTTGGTATGAAGGAAAATGTTTTCCAATTTTCTTGTGTTTGGTTGGTCAAAAAATTTGGAAAATATTTTCCTTAAGGAAAATATTTTCCTCCAAAATAAGGAAAATGACTTCTCTAATGAAAGTAGGGAAAACAAGTCCTCACCTTCATAACACCTCAATCCCACCCACTCCACCCTCCTAATCTCACCCCTACCTCTACCTTACACAATTTTAAAAAAATATTTTTTCTATTTCACCCCACACCCACCCTCACCCCCACCTCCACTCTGCATCAATTTTTTTAATTTTTTTCAATTCTTTCTTTAAAAAATAAAATTAACTTTTTTAAAAAAAATATTCTTTTTGTATCCCACCTCACCCATCCACCCACCGCACTTTAACACTCCCACCTCCCCCCCCCCACCCCACCCCACCATCACTACCACCTCCACCCACCCAAAAAAAAAATTATATTTTTTCTTTAAAAAAATAATATTTTTGTACACCCAACCGCCCCACTCCATCCCCACCAACGCCCCCCCCCATCCTCGCCCTCGCCCCGCCCCCCACCCCCCACCCTCTATCCTATCCAAAAATAATTTTTAAATTTATTATTTTTAACAAATTACTTTTTTTTTAAAAAAAAAGAAATATTTTTGGTACCCAAACCCGCCACTCCTCCCCCCCCCTACCCTCACCCCACTCTACCACCTCCACCCCACCCAAAATTCAATTTTTAATTTTTTGTAAAAAAATACTTATTTTTTAAAAAAAATAATATTTTTGGGTATTCCGCCCCTCTCCCCCCAACCCCACTCCCACCCTACCCAAAATTCAATTTTAATATTTTTTAAAAAAATTACTTATTTTTTTAAAAGAGCAATATTTTTGGTCCCCTCCCTCACCTCCCACCACACCCCCACCCGCACCCCCACCTAGCCCCCCCCCCCCCAAAATAAAAAAATAAAAATTAATTTTTAAATTTTCATTTTAAAAAAAGTTTTTTTTAAAAAATAATAATTTTTTTAGTTACACGCCCCCACCCACCCACCCAGCCCCCCCTCCCTCCCTCCAACCATCACACCCCAACCTCCGACCTACTCCCTAGAAAATATTTTCTACTCTCAAATAAAAAAAAATATTTTTAAAAAAATATCTTTTTGCTCATTAATCAAACAATAGAAAATATTTTTCAAAAAATATTTTCCACTCACCAATCAAACATGAAAAAATAAGTAAGAAATCAACTTGTTTTTCATAAAATATTTTCCATGAAAAATATTTTCCTCCATACCAAACACACCCTAGATGTTACTCCTATAAGAAGATAACAATAGAGTGTTAGTAAAAATAAAAGGATACTCAAAAACAAATATAATGTTGGCCTTAGATAATAATCCTCAGTTCTTGAGTTCCTTCAGAA
Source organism: Jaltomata sinuosa (assembly GCA_003996215.1). Classification (NCBI taxonomy): domain Eukaryota; kingdom Viridiplantae; phylum Streptophyta; class Magnoliopsida; order Solanales; family Solanaceae; genus Jaltomata; species Jaltomata sinuosa. The sequence continues at coordinate 75,618 of QJPP01000430.1, forward strand.
CATTTGGCCATGCATTCACATTAATTATCAACTTAACAAAACAAAGAGTTTAAAAAGAATTTCAAGGAAATATTTCTCTTTCATGTTTTTGTTATTATTTTAACATTATTGCATTTAAACTCTTTTTTCTAAAAAGAAAGAGTAGTAAATTCTTTTAACTTCTTAACATTCGTTAACTTTAGGGATTAAAATAATATATTTTAATTAATTAAAGGTTAAATCAATATTGTAAAAGGTGGGAGCGTAAGGGGAGCATCTTACTTAGCACGGGGCGAAGCACTCAAGACATGGGGCGTAATCATTAGATTTTAAATTATAATGTACAAAATAGTATAATAAAAAATATATATCAATAATTTAAAACAATTAAGAACATGATTAAAGAAGCTCATAATATAAAACTTCTAACATGATTTTATAAGTATAACTAATGCAATGATATAAAAGCTTTTATGATATGCAAATCAACTCTAACATCTTAACTTTTATTGGAAATGGTACACAAATACCCTTTTCATCCACCGTTGGGCCCTATTTTGCCCTTTCCCTTAACAAATCCTTTAGGAAAAATGATTAGAATTTTCATTTAATATGTAACAATATTTTATTTGTTGAAATTTTAATTAATCAAAACTTATTAACTTACAAACTCAATTTGGATCCCAGATTTAGCTCCCCTTCATTTCTCATCTCTCCATTTTTTTCAAGTACTTATTTAGATTAGAGACATATATCATAGATTTAATTTAATGACTAAGATTTAGTAAATTAAAAATAAGTCTTAATTATGATTAAAATAATTAATTACTTTCATTTATTTACTCCAAAATATAAGGCAATTCTACAATTCTAGCCATTAAATTTATTTTTAATTATATTATTATTTATTTTGTCAAATATTCAAATATCTAATTGCTATATTATTTATAATACAGGGAAAAAGTTATACTAAATTTTAGTTGTAATTTTTTTTAAAGCGGGAGGACTTCTCTTCCAACATTGAAATTCCTTTCCAACATCCAAAATTAGGCTAAAAATAATTTGAGTGAAAAAAATTAAAGTAAAACTGATGCAGGACAAAATTTACTCAAGCCTAAGGCAATTGAGAATATTTTTTATATTTAGAAAAGATATCTTGTACAACTAAAATTATGAGATTAAAATAATATTTTAAAAGTAAATATATAAAAGTAATTAATTATTTTAATTATAATTAAGGCTTATTTTTAATTTACTAAATCTCAATCATTAAATTAAATCTATGACATATGTCTCTAATCTAAATAAGAACTTGGAAAAAATGAAGAGATAAGAAATGAAGAGGAGCTAAATCTGGGATCCGAATTGGGTTTGTGAGTTAATAGGTTTTGATTAATTAAAATTTTAACAAATAAAATATTGTTATATATTAAATAAAATTTCTAATCGTTTTTCCTAAAGAGCTTGTTAAGGGAAAGGGCAAAATAGGGCCCAAAGGTGGATGAAAATAGTATTTTAGAGGGATAATTTCAAATATGTACAATAAAGTAATTAGTTTACAATAAATATAGCCAAGTTTTCTTTACAAAAAAAATAACCCAAAAATGAACTAGCCACAAAAAAAATTACAAAAAAAATAGCCACATGTATATATAATGTATATGTAATGTATCAAAAATGTATAAAAGTTATGTAATGTATCAATATTATATATATAGTGTATAAACGTGTATCGATATTATATAAATGGTATATAAATGAATATTGATATTGTATAAATGGTGTATAAATATGTATCAATATTATATAAATGATATTTACATGTGTATCGAAATAGTTACATAATGTATCAATATTGTCAATATTCTATAAACGTGTATATACGACATATAATGGTATAAAAAATATTACTTATTGTGTCCTAATGTAAGCACATGATCATCTCGAACAAGAAAATAACAATAAAATTATGATAGATTACGCTTTTCATCCCTTCACAGCAAAGAAGCTTCTAGAAAAAATAAAAAAAATTAATAATTATTACTAAACTCAGAAAATAACTCAAACAAAAATTATTTTAAGATAATTCTTTTTTTAGGAAAACAAAAATAATGAAAATAGCTCAAAATAGAAACAACAAAAAGGAAAGTCAGAATGTACAAAATAAGACAGAATGCAAAGAGTCACTAAAGCTTCGAGCTTCATCTTCTCTTAAGAACAGAATAGCCGGAGCTCAGTATCTAGACGGTAATGGACCTCTCTTGCACGAATTGAAGAGCAATTGTAAGCTTTCACTTCCTTACGCCATTCACACAACACTTCGAACACCCTAGAAATTAGGGTAGTTATTTGTTCATCGTCTACCCCCATAGATGTCTGAGTTGAGGAGCTTTTCGAAGAAGATTGTTGCATCATGAACATCATTTCGAACGTGTTGAGCTCGGTAAGCTTGATTTCTTACCTTCTTGTATCGTGATGCCTCTAATCTCTGGTAAGTTGAAGACCCCCATGTTGAATGTAGCTTTTTGCAGGTGAAAGGATTGAGCAGACCATGGGAAATTGGAATTCTCCAAATCTGGTGAGTGTAGGCTCCTTCGATTAATCACTTTGAAATCACTTTTCATCTATTTCTAACTTTCGATGGGTTGAACCCCCTTTGGAGGTTAATAATACCACCATCTAGATGCTAGATTCTATATGAGAAGTGCTTCAAAGTTAATTCACTTCTGATTTTAAGATAAAATTTGATCATTAAGAAGAAAAAAGAATCTGGGTTAAGGAGATTGAAATTCAAATCAAATGGAGTTCCAAATCAAATCAATCCTCTCTGAATCATTTTATTAGAAAGGGAAAGCAAAAGAAGAAGAAGAAAGAAGCAGTGAGGAAGAAAAAGCAGCGAGGAAGAAGAAGCAAGGAAAAAGAAGGAGAAAACAAGGGCGAATTGTCATTTATGAAAGTAAAGCTTGGCTATTTTTCTGTAAATAAGTTACCCCAGTGGCCATTTTGCATAATTTTCTCTATTTTAGATTCCAAAGGTGGATGAAAAGAGTATTTTAGAACCCAAAGGTATAAGAAGGGTATATTTGTACCATTTTCAATACTTGAAGGGTAATTTAGACCCTTCTCCGTAAAGTAAATAACACCATAATTTTTATATTGGTTCAGAACCAATGTGGTATCCTAATCCAGTTTCTTTGGGTTGCAAGGAGGTTATCTCTTTGAGCTCTTTGTAACTTTAAATTGGGTACAATTTTAATGATTTTTTGCATTCACCACCAACGCTTACAAGGTTGATTTTCACTCGATCACCAACAACAAATAAGACTTGATTTTTACACGCTCACCAACAACGTAAAAGGTTGCTTTTTCACTCACTCACCAATAATGACTATTTGATTTTCACTCGCTCACCAAAGAAATGAATAATAACACAACCTCTCAATACAGTGTCTCACCAAATAATATTTTCTCTCTCTTTCTCTCTTTTGACTATACAGTAAATCAACAATGAAAATAAAATGCTTATGAAGAGTAAAACAAAGAAACTTGAGAGTGACTGAGACAAAAGTATGTGTGGCTTTGTACTAAAATAGTTCAATACTTCTTTAAACAGTGGTTCATCATGCTCCAAGGGATCTGGTTGTTTCATCTTATTCTTGATACAATGAATCTTCTATTTGGAGAGTATCTTCTTTCTTTGATGAATTCTCTCCTCAATTGATTGCACAAAATATTTATTTCAAAGATTTTGCTGACATTTCTTTCTTGACCCAATTATACCATATTTGAATGGTGTAAGAATTGTCATAATTGATTTTTTTGATTTCTTATTCTGAACTTTAATTTTGTTGATATATTTTCTCGTGCGCACATTGTGATACGGACTCAAATTCGTGAATGCAAATTCTTTTCAATATGTAGAATATAGTAAAGATATTTTCTATAAATAATGCAAATATTTTGAACTCTCTTGAATCTCCCTTTCTTGATTTTGGGAAATAACAATCTCTTTCCATAACAAATATTCTCAATATCTTCCTTCCATAGTTAACAAATCTTCATAATAAAATTTCCATCCACATACGATCTTCACAAAATTTGTAGATGTAGTAAATATCTTTGTTTCCTTCCAACTCGCAGTTGTAGTAGGTGTATTCAAAATTGAACTTCAAACTTGAGTATCTCTTTCCTTCAGCGGAATATTTTCTTTTCAAAATAATAATTATTCTTCCCATTAATTTCTTTCAACTCTTCTATAGGCATTTATATATATGAACTCTTATTTTAAGCAATTCAAAAAAAATTCAAGATCCTCCTCATTTCACCTAGGATCTTGATTTATATTAATCTGAATATAGTCAAATTCATCTTCTTGACTTTAGACTTTTGATCATTCTGAATATGGACTCTCTTGCAATGTTGAGAATCTAACATATCTTGTACTCCATATATTTTGGACCTTTCTTAAGTAGCAAATCGATCATGATCTTTTTTCCTTTTATAGTATATTTCTCCTTCCATAGGATCATAGTAATATTCTTTTCATAGTTTTTGTACCTGAATTTGGGCAAGCCTTTTTCTTCCATATCTTCTTTTGCAATATCTTCTTTTTCATATTTGATTAGATCTTCACCAACTCTTCTTCATCAAATAAATCTTGATTGCCTTCTTTCATATCTTCTTTTGCAATATCTTCTTTTCCATATTTGATTAGATCTTCACCAACTCCTTCTTCATTAAGTAAATATGTACCAATAATAAATTTATCAGAAGTAAATGTTCTTTTATTAAATTATATTGGTTTGTTATCATCAAAATTAACTGGTGAAACCTTGAACCTAACAAAAAATATAAAGAACAATGATAAGTGAAGATGTAAAATTCGATTATGTAACTTTAAAAAAAATGATAAATGATATTTACCCTCACGGTAATCTCAAATAGTAAAATATGCAATACTATGACTCCTTATTTGACTTATTGTCAATCTTCTTATTTCTATATATGAGGAAAAAACTATTAAGCATTATTCATTTATTAAAGAATTATGAGGATCAACAATGTTAACTAAGGAATTTGACACATAATTTGTATAAGATCCGTTAGGCGAGCCCGAAGCATTGAGCGCTAAGCGTGTTTAGGGGCATACAGTCGGACACTTAAGGCATAAGCCTCACAGAACTAAGTCCAGCATGTGTGCCTCGAAGCGTTTTGTCAGGGCTTTACCCCAGGGCAAGCCCCAAAATTGCCTTTTAAAACTGTGAGTCAAATATGCAGAACAAGTAAAAATAAACTAAAGCATAAAAAATATCCCTTGACCACGCAAAACGTACTTGTTGGAGCTTTTATCACGCCTTTGCTTTATCTCGAGGAAATCTCGACCATTACCAACTTTGAGTGTGTTTGGTATGGAGGAAAATATTTTCTGGAAAATGTTTTCCAATTTTCTTGTGTTTGGTTGGTCAAAAAAATTGGAAAATATTTTCTTTAGGAAAATATTTTCCACCAAAAAAGAAAATGACTTCTCTAATGAGAGTAGGGAAAACAAGTCCCCATCCTCACAACACCCCAATCCCACACTCATAGTCCACCCTCCTACTCCCACCCCTACCTCCACCCCCCACCTCTACTTCACACAATTTTTTAAAAATATTTTTTCTCTTCCACCTCACCCCCGCCACCCACCCCCCACCATCCATCCAATTTTTTAAATTTTTTTCAATTCTTTCTTTAAAAAAAATTAATTATTTTTTAAAAAGTAATTTTTTTGGTTCCACATCTCACCCCATCCACCCACCCTACTTTAACCCTCCCCCACCACCACAACCACCTCCACCCACCTAAACTCAATTTTTTTAAATTCTTTTTAAAAAAAAATTACGTTTTTAAAAAAATAATCTACTTTTTTTAAAAAAAAAAAAGTAATATTTTTTGTACCCCACCCAGCCCCTCTCCCTCCCTCCTACCCCACCCCACCACCTCCATCTAACCCAAAATTTAATTATTTTTTTTTAAAATAATAATTATTTTTTAAAAAAAAATGTAATATTTTTGATAACCTCCCCCCTACCCACCCCTACCCCCCCTCCAAAAAAAAATCTAATTTTTAATTTTTTTTAAAAAAAAATTACTTTTGTTTTTCAAAAAATGTAATATTTTTGGTTACCCCCTCCTACCCACCCACCTACCCCACCCCCCAACCACCACACCCACAACTCCTAACCTACCCCCTAGAATATATTTTCTACTTTCTAACCAAAAATTTTAAAAATATTTTTTTAAAAAATGTGTTCTCACTCATCAATCAAATAGTAGAAAATATTTTTCGAAAAATATTTTTCATTCACCAACCAAACATGAGAAAATAAGTAGAAATCAACTTATTTTCCAGAAAATATTTTTCATGGAAAATATTTTCCTTCATACCAAGCACACCATCTTGAAGTTTTCAAGTCTTTACATACTGTTCAAACCGCCCACTCCCACCCTCATCCTCCCCTCCCCCCCCCCCAAAAAAAAAGGTCTTTCAAGTCTTTACATACTGTTTACACCCCCACCCCCCAAAAATGGTCTTTATTACATATAGAGAAAATGCATAAACTCCCCCCTAAAGTTGGACGTAGACACCTAAATTTTACGAGGGTCCTATTACCTCATTCAACAATTTTAAACTGATATTATTACATTCTTTTTTGGCCACATATCATAGAGAGTGTATGCACTCTCTTAAGGAGAGTGGGGAACCTAAAAAAAATTAAAATTTTATTTTTATAAATTTCTCTTTATAATATATATTTTTCCCTTTTTTTTTGTTATTTTAATTTTTTTCTTTTCTTTTTCTCTTCCTTATTTAGCTTGTTGCCACCATTTTTTCATCTCCATTAGGCACACACACCCTTCCCCACCCCCACCCCACCCCACTCCACCCCAAACCCACTTTCGATTTTATCATTTCTTTACAATTTTATCATCTTCACTTTAAAATCTAAAAAAAAATCTTACATTTCGAATAATTTTATAAATTTCATTGAATTTCAAGATGATTAGGAGACATAATTTAACTTTTATTCAAAAATAAATTCAACTCCTTACAAATTTTGAGAAATTCATTGATTCTTTTCAAAATCTTTATTTTCAATTTTGCTAAAGTTATATAAAAAAAATTAAATTAATTAATGATTCCATAACTTTGAATTTGCTCAAAATAAAAAATGAAAGAATATGAAAAAAAAGAAAAAAGAAGAAGCACATTCTATAAAAAGAATTAAGAAGATTAGTTATTGAAGAAGAAGAAGAAAGAACAGAGGAAAGAATATGCGGGGAAAGGGGTTAGTGAAGAAGAAGCACACAGAGCGGGTGAGTGGGTTGTGAAATAGAAAAGTTATAAAGTCAAAAAATAAGAAAAAGAAAGAAAAAGAAAGAAAAAGAAAAATATTTAAAAAAAAAATTAAATTAACATGTGTCGATTGATGATTGGAGTGTGACTAACACTTACTTTTAAAAATTGGGGCTGACCCAAAATGAATGTAATAATATTAGTTTAAAATTGTTGAGTGGGTGATAAGACCCCCGTAAAATTTAGATGTTTACATCTAAATCACGTCCAACTTTTGGGGGAAGTTTATGTATTTTCTCTTACATATATAATGTCTGGTAGTTGTATAATTTTTGTGTGTGGTTCCTATTGAGTAGCATATAGCGATAATCTTATTGTTATTATATTTATCTCCGTCTCAAATTATATGTCATTATTTTTTCTTTACTCGTTACTTAAGAAATAGTATTAATTAGTAAGAGTTTTTGATTATTTTATTCTATTTTGTGTCTTATCTCTCTTCTTTAAGTGGCAGGGTCATTTGCACTTTTGCCTCTATTTTGTGCTGATCTTTTATTTTTGCCCCTTAAGATAAATAATATTTTTTGTGGGGTATAAGTTTATATTTTCGTATCATAATATTTTACAAGTTATTCCCCGCGCCCTTAAAGAACTTATGCTCTGCTAGATATAACTTCTATTAGCGAAAATTAAAAACCAGCTCATTTGAAGGACAAAACTAAAGAACAACCCATTTTTTAAAAACACAAATCGTGTAACTAAATATAATTTTAGCACCCTTTATGAGTGAACCCAACCTAATATTTTTTTCCAACACGGCTTAACACCGACATAACTACTGACGTAGCGATCAACATGGGTTATGGTGGGATGGTTAGAGTCCCTCCATCCTTAACCAGAGGTCTCGGGTTCGAGCCCTGGATATGGAAATGTAGAGTGGTCCACCTCAGTGTTCACCAAAAGAATGTTACGTAACATTTTTGTATTTGAATTCTTTTTTAATTTTAAGTTTCTCATTTTCTTTAATGGCATGCTCTTATACCTACCTACCAAAGTACCACAAATTCTAATTGCACCTATGACTAGCTCTACTTTACCTCTATATAAGAATTCCATATACTAATAAACTCCCATAGAACCAAAAATGTATAAGCCAGTGTTTTACCTTGTTCTCACTTTTCACTATTCCTAGTAGCACCAATTTCATCATCCTCAATTATCACTAGTTTGAGTAAAGGTTCCTCTCTTTCTACTTCCCATGATATAGTGATTTCGTCGCCCAACGGTGACTATGCAACTGATTTTCACCCCGTGGGTGAAAACGCTTATAGTTTTGCTATATGGTTTAACAATTTAGTTGATAAAAAATACACCGTTGTCTGGATGGCTAACAGAGACGAACCTGTAAACGAAAGGCATTCCCTGATTTCTTTAACGAATTCAGGGAATCTTGTCCTTACTGATGCTGGCCAGGGCACAGTTTGGTCAACAGAAACGCAATCAAATGCGTCTGTTGAATTGAAACTCCTGGACAACGGTAACCTTGTTCTTGTGTTGAAGTATCAGTGTTACTGTTAGAGTTAGGAGTTTGTTATTACTGTTAGAGGTTGTTACATTTCTGTTAGAGTCTGTTAGTGCACAGTTAAGTTAACTGCATTCTGTTAACTTTGAGTAAGTCGGTTACTTAGCTTAGTCTATATATAGTGATGTATAGCTACTGTTCTATTCAGTTGAGTATGAAATAATATCTGAGTTGTTGCTCTCTCAATTCATTCCTTCTCATCTTCTTCATTGAGCTTAGTTTATGGATGTAAAGCTCACAGTTTATCATGGTATCAGAGCTTGTGTAATCGATCATCAAGCAATTCATCACAATTTCTACTGAAGATCTAGTGCACTGAATCTAAGGTTGTTTCAGTTGGAAAAGAATCAACCTAGCTTCACGAACCGTTGAATTTTGAGCCTTGAAGATAGAATCAATGGCGGTTAATGACGGTGAAACTGGAAATGAGACTGGTGAATCTCTCAACAATATTGTTGTTGCATCGATTCCAACTGTGGATCAACATCATCCTCTGTTTCTACAACCGGCTGATACTCCAGGTAGCTCCTTAATCTCTATTAAGCTAACTGGACCTTAAAACTACACCTTGTGGAGTAGTACTATGCGCATTAGCTTGTTAGGAAAAAGCAAACTCGATTTTGTAGATGATAGACATACTAGGGAGAAATTTCACTCCTCTCTTCATGAGTTGTGGGAAAAGTGCAATGCTATTGTTCTATCCTGGATCATGAACTCAGTCAGTACTGAGTTATTTAGTGGAATGGTGTATGCTTCGAACGCTCATAAGGTGTGGATCAATCTCAAAGAGAGGTTTGATAAGGTGAATGGATCACGAGTCCTTTACCTTCATAAGCAGATTGCTACTCTTGCTCAGGGAATTTCCTTTATTTCTGCTTACTACTCTAAATCGAAAGAGTTTTGGGCAGAATTTGATGCTCTAATGCCTTGTCCTGGTTGTAGTTGTGATGAATCCAGGAACTATATAGAGCATTTCGAATATCAAAGGTTATTGCAGTTCTTAATGGGATTAAATGAATCCTACTCACAATCTAGTAATCAGATTTTGAACATGATCCCTACACCTTCTATTAACAAGGCATACTCTATGATTATATCAGAAGAAAGCAAAAGAGGCATGTCACAGTCTCATACTTCTGAGGTGAATGAGAGCACAACTTTGTTTAGTAGTGGCAAAAACAAAGGAGTGTTCATATCTGGTCATAATTCTAATAGAGCATCTAGTTCAGGACATAATCATGGTGGTTCTACCATCAAAATTGGAACCTCTCAAACAAGTGGAAGTAACTATACAGGAGGTAACTTTGGTGGAGCAAGTAGCTCAGGAAGCAGTAACTATAGTAGATCTAACAGTCCTCCTAACTATAGTGGTTCTACCAGCTATGGCAACAATGGCTCTAACTACAGGTCTAAAAAAGGCAATCTATACTGTGATTATTGTCACTTCAAAGGGCACACAAGAGAGAATTGTTATAAGCTGATTGGATACCCTAGTGATTCCAAGCAAAAGAAAAGGTTTGGTTCCAACAATTTGTCTAGCAATGCTGCTCATTACTCACAGGATTACTCTAGTGTTACAGGTGGAGGTCAAGCAGGTGCTACTGCTAACTCTGCAGGAACCTCTCATATGCATGGTGGAATTCATGATCACTATGGGTTAATCCCTGGCATTCCTCAGTTTACACAGGAACAATACAACCAACTCCTTCAGTTACTTGGAAAAAATAGAAGCAACAATGAATCAGCCATGACAGCAGGTATGGTCTCTTGTGCTGAGACTTCTTGTGCTGTGTCTAGGGGTGGGAACTCGGTTATTCGGTTCGGTTTTTAAAATTTCGGTTCGGTTTTTGGTTATGGAGAAAGAGGTAACGAAAACCGAACCAAATTAAATTCGGTTCGGTTCGATTTTTCCGATTTTGGTTCGGTTCGGTTTCGGTTTATAAGATTCGGTTATTTCGGTTTTGGGCCTGCTTAATGGGCTACTTTCTATTTGTAAAATAGGCTATTTTTTTAAGTAAAAAAATAATTCACGTTTTTATACTTCAAAAATGAATCATTTTTAAATCTAATGGGCGCTTGTTGATAGTAGCAAGTCTAGTAACAAAATAACACATCTCACATTTTTTACTTCAATGAACAGATGACAGATCTCACGATTCACGAATTGACTGAAAAATGTAAACAACAAGTAATAGCTGTTGCAAATTGCAATAATTCCTGAATGTATTTGCTATGAGATATTGAATTCAACACCATCTGAAATTGGTACACCACAAAAGTAATATATAACACGTACAACCCCCCCCCCCCCCACAATCTCATGGGGTCCATGATGAGAACTGTGGCTTAAGTGAATGGAGACTAACAGGCAACAGCAATCACGTAGCATCGTGAGAAAGAGAAACTAGAAACCTATATCTATTTTGATAGGTAAGGAGCAGTAGCAAATGACCCAAGCGAAAAAAAATCACAAAGGTAAACTGGTAAAGTTAGAACCAGAGCAAAAAATTACTGATCAAGATCCAATAACTTGATTCCTGAATGTATTTGCTATGAGATATTGAATTCAACACCATCTAAAATTGGTGTTGACTGTTGATTACTCCCTCCCTTACTATAACTAAAGAGTTAAGCACTAAGCACTGCTTAGTAAGCAGTAATTGTATTGAATAAGCAGTAAGCAGAAAACATGTCCACAAACTATACATCATTTTAGTAAGCAGTAAGCAGTTCTCCAGAAAATATGTCCACAAACTGGTGAGGAGTAAGCTTTAGGATTAAGAGGCATGGTTGACAACTTGAACTTGAACGGTGAACCTTTAAGATAAAATCAAAAAGTTAGAACATAACTTTCAAGATTAAAGAAAAAAATTCAAAAGAATATGACCAAACAAATAAAGTATTGAACTCACCACTACTATACTAGCAAATTGCAATCATACATCAACAATGCAAGAGTCTCTTCCACTATTTGTCATCTCTAAAAATAATTTAATCAAATATGTCATAAAACATAAATAAGTATATTGTGTATTGTAAAAACTAAAAAGTAAAAACACACTAAAAATATAAAATCTTACCAAGTTCAATTTTCTCGAGATACTCCAAATTTTCTTCAACACAAATAGGAGTAGTCTCTTCTCTAAGCCAATCTTGGACACAAATAAGCAATTGCACACATTTAGGAGTCAATGAACTTCTAAATGGATCAAAAATACGATCACCCGTGCTAAACGCATATTCCGATGCCACACTTGATATTGGAATAGCCAATATATCACGAGCCTTACAAAGAACTGGAAACCTAGGAGTATTGACTCTTCACCAATTTAAAATATCAAAATCATCAGATTCAGGCTCTTGTTCTTCACTAATATATTTATCCAACTCTGATTTGGCACCTCCACTTCCAAAATCTTCCTTTCGTTTCTTCAAGTAAAGCTTTGCTCTCAAAGACTTTGCTTTCACATTTTGAGAAAGGCTAGAACTAGTTGAATCAGATGAGTCAGATGAAGTATATCCAGCTGAAGATGATTGTTGTTTAGAACCTTTTGAATATTTACCAACATACTCTTCAAACAAAGCTTTCAAATAAACATTCACTTCGTCACATACTATTTTTCCCTTTTCCTCCCCTAATAGCTCTTCAAGTGCAAAGCTAACATACACAAACTTATTACGAGGATCCAACACAGAAGCAATAAAAAGCATTTTGTTCATCTTTTCAGGAGTACCCCAATATGTTTTGAACTTTTCTTTCATCCCCACAGCCATATTACGCAAATTAAGATCTTCACTTTCCACACACTCTTTCAAATATGCATCAAGCTCACATATATCTTCAAAATGAACATTACAAGTAACATACCGTGAACCTGAAACCTTTAAGGTGAGCTCATAAAATCTTTCAAGAAACTTTATCACATTTCTCACATTATGCCAATCATCACATTGGAGCGAACCTGCAATACTTCCATCCTCACAAACATCAGTAGAAAGGTGAGCATTAAAATTACCATCATAAAGATCAAACCTATCAAAGGCCTTCTCAAACTTTTCTGCCGCCTCCAACATCAAGTAGGTGGAGTTCCACCTAGTAGGCACATCCAATGATAACATCTTATCACATTCTATCTTTTGGACTTCACAACATTTCTTAAAGTTTCTTATTCTTGCAGGAGATGCTCTAACATACTTCACCATTTGTCTTACCCGTTTGACAGAAGGGCCAATTTCTTTCAAACCATCTTGCACAATTAAATTAAGTATGTGAGCCATACATCTCACATGGAGATGCTTGCCATTCATTATGTTAGTTCCCCACATATCTATCTGTTTAAACAATTCTGTAATTGCAACATTATTTGAAGAAGCATTATCAACAGTAACAGAGAATATATTGTCCAAGTTCCAATCAAGCAAACAGTTACTTATAGACTCTGCCAAATGCTCACCCTTATGGCTAGTGATAGGACAAAAATTCAATATTCTTTTATGCAGTACCCAATCTCTATCAATAAAGTGAGCAGTCAAACACATATAATTAATCTTTTGTATCGATGTCCATGTATCTGTGGTAAGACAAATTCTTGGTTTGACTTCTCTAAAGGACCTCTTCAAATCTTGCCTCAATTCACCATAAATATCATAACAATCCCTTGTTATTGTTCTACGGGAAGGAATGCGAAATAGAGGTTGAGCCTGATTCATAAACTTCTTAAAACCTTCCTTTTCTACAAAGCTAAAGGGAAGCTCATCCACAATTATCATCTCAACTAAAGACCTCCTAATTTTTTCTTGATCAAATTTCCAAATTGGTGCATCCTTAGATTGTAAGTTCAACTTTGTTTGAGTATCAGGCTCAGTGGTTCCAATGAGAGCTTTATATTCTCTACACCTACTTAAATGTTGTTTCAATCCTGTTGTTCCATGTCTAGATGCATTAGCAGCATAATCTTGCTTACAATGTCTACACTTTGCTTTACAACATATACCATTTTCAATCACCTTATCAAAATGATCCCAAACAATAGATCTAGGTTGCATTTCTTTTCTTTTCCTTGTAGTCTCAGTGTCAACTGAATTTTCACTACTATTAGGTAAGGTACCAGTTGAACCAGCCTCACTAACTCGACTTTGATCAGCCATCTATGTGAAATCAGAAAGAAAAATCAGAATGTAATCAACTAATATACACTAGACAACCTTAAGCCCTTAACAGTCAACCAAAGTGTAATTCATGTGAAATCAAGCTTTCAAAAAGACATAAATGAACTGGACAAGTAGAGAATTTCAACTTTTTTCCAACTTCAATCAAATATTCTCCAACCCCTTACCAAATAGGTTGCTTTTTTATTATAGAAAATTAAGGTTCTAAATCTCACACCAAATAAGTTTAATCTGTCACTAATATCACCTTTTCCCAATATCATCAAAGAAAACTAGCAAAAGAAAGAAGAAGAAGAAAAGAAGAAGAAGAGAAACCAAAGAAATTAAAAAAATAAAGGGTCGTCGGCGTACCTGAAGCTGAAAGTGTCGCCTGTGTCGGCACCTGAGACTGAGAGGCTGAGACTGAGAGACGCTGGACGTTGCCGTCGCCACACGCTGGTCGCCGTCGCCGCACGCTGGTCGCCCGTCGCCGCACGCTGGTCGTCGCTAGAGAGATGACGATTGACGAGAGAGAGACAGAGAGTGGACTGAGGGAATAGGAAGTAGGAACTAGGGATTAGGTTTAGGACTTTAGGATTAGGAGTGTGGACTTGGGCTTGGGCGGTGGGCTTAAAATTATTTCGATTTTTCGGAGTGGACTGTGGAGTGGACTTGAGAGTTGAGAGTGGACTGAGTGTGCTCACCCACCCTTATAAATATTTCGGTTTTTCGGTTTAATCGAAAAAACGGTATCCTAAAATCGAAAACCGAACCGAATACCGAATTTTTTTAAAACAATAGAACCGAAATCGAACCGAAAAACCAAAAAGCCGAAACCAAAACCGAAAAACCGAATTAGTTCGGTTCGGTTCGATTTTTCAGTATTTATGCCCACCCCTAGAAAATATGGTATCTTAATGACCTCAGTCATGTACTAATATTTTTCTTGAGCATCTAAGAGGTACTGTTCATATTAAAAGAATAGAGGCTTGCACTCTTACTCTTTTGTAATAAAACTAAAGTACACACAATGTGGCAGTGCTTTTGCACTTTCAACTCTGTAGCAACAAGGATCAAAATGATTAAAACGTACAATAATCAACTAGCCAATGGCTTTAAATGACATATATAGAAAAACACATAATTTCATTTTTAACAAATAACTTTTGGCACAAATTAAATGGTTTTCGTATGGCATTGTGGCTTTATTAATTTACTTTCCTATTTTCCGCGCATCGCGCGGACACGTATACTGATATACTTAACATAATAAAAGCTTCTTCTCTCCTAGTTGGATGTCATGTCACATTAAATTTTTCTTAATAATACTTTTATTAACTTATTTAATCCAATCAAATTTTAAATATGACAGTAAAAATAATACAAAAGATGCAAAAAAAATTCGATACTACTCTAAGTTCTGAGGGCCGAACCACTCAAGAGTATACTGCCATGATTTTTGTGATAGTAAACTTATTTTCATTTAGAATTTTGTTGTTGATGAATTTATTCATCAAAAGTTGACAGTGTCTTTAAGGATGAAAACTAATTGTATTTTTCAAATTTATATGAAACTTGCTATTTTGGAATTGGATCATTATTAATAAATGGTTATCATATTTTCCAATGAAACAAACATTTGACCTATTGGTTAATTTGTCTTTCATTATTAGTTATATATGTAAAGGAGTATTTTTTTAAATTTTATACTTATTCAAATGCTGTAAAAATTAAGAGAGTATTTAATTTGCAAAATCAAAAAAATCAGATTCGACTAATCAATTTGACCTAAAGCAAACATATCACAAATAATTATTTATTTATTTTTTTAAAAGTCACCTTGATCTATAATTGTACGAAAAACATCTTATCCTAAGAAGCTATTTAGCTTAGTTTTTAGTAAAATTCTTATTTAGAAAACTCAAAATATTTATAAGTAATACTTTATGCGTATACTCATTGCTTTATTTCGTTATTATCAAAAATTTATTGGATTGTATAATTATCTTCATTTATTATTTGTGCAAACTTTCCAAAGGCTTATCACAATTATATGTAACCTTGGTTATTTTTGACACTAGGAATTTTGCCGCATTTTGCACAGTCATAAAAATTGCACGTATTTCATGTAGTCATGAGTCATGACAGACTTCGTTAAATTTATGATTTAATTTTTTCTAACGTCCAAATTTTTTCGATAAATGCCAGAATAAAGAGTTTCAATATTAAGCATTCTTCATTGTGACTTGTGACTATAACAAAATGACTAATATATTCTTTATAATTAGGTATAATTGTCACAAAAAAATGCTATGTATTTCTATTCTTAATCGAAATACGCAATTAAAAAGATGAACAAATACCATAGTAGCTCAGTATGCGCAAAAAATAAAAAAATTACTTTACGATTTTTCCTTGCAAACCTTTGAAATAATAGTGTGTTACCCTTTGGCATAACACCACCTATTGAAAAGATCATTCCGCCTTACTTATGAACACAATAAATTATCATATATTTGTACATTATGATTACGAATATGAAAGATATAAAATTATGGGAACTGAAAGTATATGATATGAAGATAAAGATACATGAGTTCTGAAAGTGAATTTTTTTATTATAAAATAAAAATAAAAAAAAGAAAAAGTCAAAGTAAAAAATAAATATATTTCCTGACATAAGAAAGGTGTCATGTCATCTTTGATATAATAATAATAGTAATAGTAATAATAATAATTGTTATTATTATTATTATTATTAAACAGATAGATGCTTTAAATAAAGAAGAGGGAAAATTCCAAATTGTTAGATGTTTGGACAAAATCAGAGAAAAAAAGGCAAAAAATAAAGGGCGCTCGATGCATTAAAACTCATGTTATATGCGAGTTTTGAAAAAGAATCTATTTCTGCTAAAGGCTGTTCCATGGCTTTAACCCATAACCTTCTGATCATATGACAACAACTTTACCATTTACTCCAAAGCTCACCTTTAAAAGAAAAAAGAAGTGAAACACCAAAGGCTCATTCCAAAAGGATCACTTTCTTTCCGTAGTCCCTTTCCTCTCAAACACCAAAGACAATTTTTCTTTTTATTACTCTATAATTTGATGTAAAGTATAAAAATATATTTTTGCAAATAATTGTTTCTACTATTTGGACACTTTAATGAAGCTTTTATAAATTCAGTCTCTTAAAAATATTTGTATTTGGGCTATGAATTTTCTCCTTAAAAAAATAATTAATATGATAGATTTCAACCTAAAGCCAGCAAACATTAACTCCATCATATTGTCCCTACATTTAGCTTAAGCACTTGTTTCAACGGAAAGAATGACATTTAACAATATAAATTTGCATAAAAAGTAAAACAATGAGGAGGAGTTAGTCCATTCAAATGAAAAATATCAATATCAAAGTACTACTAAAATTAGCTCTCATATATATGTGTCTGAAGTAGTAGCAGAAATTATCGTGGTGTCATATTTTCTGCTAAAATTTTAATAAGTCAAAATAAATTCTTGTTGTTGGTTATTACAGACTTGCATGCCTTCATTTTTGATAGGCCAAAGCTTTTAAACTCATATATCTTCAAGCAAGTAAAAATGACACTTACCGGCAATTGTTTGATGTAGCTTGAGCAGCCATCAATTCCTCCCTCTTGATTATTTGCATTATCCGCTACTCTCTCCCTTCCAAATCAGTTGTGATGTTTCGTTTATAAGGATTTAATTTAACTAATTCTCAAAACTAAATTGAATAGATTAACACAAAAAAAATTATATTAAAGATATTACAAATTGAACATTTTCTCATGTCAATAAAAAATATAATATTAGCTAAAATTAACATACTTTGATTCTCAAAAAGCAAAACATGATAACTAATTTGAGACACAAAAGGTTGTATTACTGTGGTAGAAAGTTGACTCGCTCACGATCAAATTCCTCCTTAAAATTTTTAGTCTAAATTCTCTTAGACTTCCGGCTATTTTCTTCATTTGGCCATTTTAGTCTAACTTGTTGGTTTGTGAAGCTTTATATATATATATCGAATTACTCTTTATCGTTATAGAATATGAGGAGTTTTCAAGAAATAAAACGTCTTGAAAATTAACCTCTTCTCATGGAGTTATTGCCCCTCCATAATTGAGTAACTATTTAGGTATTTTTACACTTTAAAAAATTAAGATAAAATGATTAAAAAACTCAAAAAATTGATAAAAAAATAAATAGGAATGAAGGTCATATAGAGCGACACGTCACCATTTCTAAAATTTTCTTATATATATATATATATATATATATATATATATATATATATATATATATATATGTATATTTCTATTTTGATACTTATGACATTAGGATTCATATATACACAAAGACAAAAAAAAGTAGATAATTTTCT
Source organism: Jaltomata sinuosa (assembly GCA_003996215.1). Taxonomy (NCBI): domain Eukaryota; kingdom Viridiplantae; phylum Streptophyta; class Magnoliopsida; order Solanales; family Solanaceae; genus Jaltomata; species Jaltomata sinuosa. Next base: position 94,071 of record QJPP01000430.1, read on the forward strand.
TTCATATTCGCATAATTTTCTTCCATATTCACATATAATCATGAGTCCAACGAAGCATAAAAAATAAAGCAAAATTATGCAATAATTGTGTCCTTAATCTATGTGCGAATTTTTTTGCGTATTTGTATTATTTTTTTATCGTCGGATCTAAAATTTGGTTGGATTAAATGGGTTGATAAATGTATTATTTAAGAAAAATAAGTTTAATGTGACATGACATTCAACTAGGAGAGAAGAATTTTTTTATTATGTTAAGTATATTTTGAGAAAAATAGTGATAATTGAGCAATATTGTAGTCCTAAAAGAAACAAAAGTGATTTTAGTAGACAATTTCTTCAACATGGGTGGAAATTTTACTCGCAAATAAAATATAAACAACTACGACCGTCAAAAATCAACTACTCTCTCCATTTTTATTTGTTTATTTGGTTTTGATTTAGCACAAAATTTAAGAAAGTAAAGAAGACTTTTGAATTTTATAGTTTTAAATTAAACATATGTGAAATGTACCAAAATATACATGTCAGATGAAAATTTTAAATTAAAAAAATAGCCAAAAAAAGAAAAGAAAAATACATTCTTTTTAAAATAAACTAAAATGAAAAGTAAGATAAATAAATTGAAAAAGAAGAAGTAATAAATTTGTTGCTCTACCTGACCTCATATTCTCTGTGGCTGCTACCTTTATGTCTTTGACAACTCAAGCCTTCATCAAATGATCGATGGTTACACTTGCTAGGACCGGCACAAAAATAATTTATAGATAACATGTGTTGCATTATTATATGTAAAATGAGGCTGCCTGTTGAATATATGCTTTAGAATGCAAAATTTTTACTGCAATAATTTCATTAAGATTTAGTCAACTAGTTAGCCCTTTTTATTAGGAGTTGATTTCTATTTAAATTTTAAATAAATAGTATTTTCTAGACTTTACGAGTTTGGTATTTTCAGCATATCTTTTTGCTTATTTTTAGGTTTATAAGTTATCATTTCTATTATAAATTATATTCTCAGACTACAGTGAAAAGTATATCGATCTTTTAACTTCAGTTCATAAGCTTTCTTTCTTGTTCTTCATTCCTTTAGTATTTTTATTCTTTTCCTGCAATTTCTTCTCTTTTAAAATCAACAATTGGTATCAGAGCCATTTTTCTTGAGGGACCAAACACTTGGTAGAACTGACTTCAAGTTATAGAAAGTGCCTCGATAGGCCTGCATTCCATAAATGCCCTCCATCATATTTTGGCATACCTTTGTAACTAAAAAGAAACAAATTCAACACCATACCTCTCACCAATACCTATCTTGTGTAGCCGCTCATGATAGTCAATGATGAATTCATAAGCATCCTCAGAATCCAACCCACAAAATACCGGAGGTTTCATCTTCACAAACTTGCAAAAAAGGTCATGCTGACCACCAGTCATTATCAGGCCTGTCACTGGTCGTAGAAACAAATCTATCTCAGAAGTTGCATCCATCCAAAAAGACATAACAGTAATATGATGCACAGTGGGAACTACAGGAGTAGCTCCATTCCATGCCAGTCCACTCAGAAAACTCAGAACCTATTGAATCAGATCAGACAACATCGGAACCAATGCTACACCTTCCTAAATAGGTGCCGCCCCTGTCCCCTGGACTAGTACTGCCTCAACATTCTGAATCAGAACTTCTTCTTCCTCCACAACCTTGGTAAGATGCTCTAGTAGGGGAGGAAACTCTGACTTTTCCCGAGTTGGTCCTATGGCCCGAGCTCTACCCATGGCGGGTGTGTCTCTCCTACCCCTGGCTCTTGCCCTTACTCTACCTCTATCACAAACCGCAGCCTCAATGACTGGTTTGGGCATCCTTATTCTAGCCTCTGAAGTGTGTGTTCTCACCATCTACGAGAATAAGAGTGAAGGAGTAACATACCAATTTGGATCGACAGTTACCAATTGAAATCAAGTAATAGCACGAAGGAAGAAACAAGTTGAGGTTTCCTAAAGTCCTGTAGCCTCATGAAGAAAAGTACAGATGTCTCTGTACCTTTCTGAAAGACTCTACTAGACACGTTCTTATACAAGAAGATCAACAAACTCGGGGCTCTAATACCAACTTTGTCATCACCCAACTGGCCATGAGTGGCACCCACACTAACCCTCCGGTAGGAGAACCAACTAACCTGAAACCTAACCTTATTACTTAGCCAATTTTAGAGAGATAGAATAAAAACCAATTTAATTTAATCATAAAGAAAGTCAAACAAACATAATAAATGCAGAAAGAATTCAACTAACTAAAACATCCCCCAAGAATAGAAAGTTACCATAAAATAACTCTAGTTAATATCCATGTCTAAGATATCCAAAAAAATAGCTAAAAACAGTAAAGAGTTCTATCATCTGGAAGAAGGACAATGTCTCTAGAAAGATTCACGACAGCCTGAGAAGTAGTGCTCACCCTTGGATTAACTGTCAATCACCTAGCCTAGCTGAGTTCGCGTCTCAGTCTCTGGAACACAGTATTTACTCAACAAAAGAAGAGTACAAGGTAGTATCAGTACAAAACACTATGTATTGGTAGGTATCATAGACCTACTAAGTTTAGAACATGTATATAATCAAATCAAATAACAAGTAAAAGGCATTCCAACACTTAGCAAGTAATTCAGTCAGCAGATAGTCATCTCAAGTCAAATCAGCGATAGAAATATCAAGTTTAATAAGTCATCAAATATCACCACAAGAATGCAGGAGAAATCAATTTCAACAGTTACAATACATGAAATCTAGGTCCATCTAACTCTCATCAATGCAACTATTACCTCTAGTCTCATCTCAGTCCACAGTACTACCTCACCATGCCTGACCATGAAACAATGCAATAGTAAATAAAAGTGTACACATATGCTAAAGGGTATTATTTCTGTCGAACTAACCATGATCTGCAGAGGACACACAAGGTCTATGTTCTCACCAGAATCATTTCTCGTTGGTGTAAATATCAATCAGTACTGGTATGGTACTTGATCCCTGTACCGGCGTGGTACCCAATCTCAGAATTAGTGAACAATATCACCCTGTACTAATGTGGTACCCAATTTCTATATTGGCATGGTACCCGATCCCAAAATAAGTGAAAATATCAATTTGTACAGATGTGGTACCTGATCCCAGAATGAATGATAATGTCAATGCACCTATGGTTTTCATACCTATCTCTCATGATATACACAGTGCAAAAAAATCATACTTACACTAATTCATCTTAGTTCATGCATAAATTCATGTACACCTAGCTTATTCATTCAAGCACAACATAAAAACACTCACATTTCAAACATATCCAAAGATAAATCACAAGTTAAGCAATTCAATCACATACATGTACTAAAATAAGTTTGAGCTTCAATCAAACCGTAACCTACCTCGAGTGAAGAATTACCATCCACAAGTTACTTTGCAACTGTCTTGCCCTTCTTTAACACTTCGGATCATTCAAGGTCTATAAATAATAATTTACAAGAGTAATTAATCATTTACTCTTCAGTTCAGATCTTGAAAATTTAACTCACTAATTCTACCCTTATCCGAGGTCTTTAGTGTTCTCCAAGGGTCAATTAACCATCAACTAGTCTCATAATATTCATATAATCAGAACCCAAAGGGTTTCTAATCTAGTTAACACCTTTTTAACCATTTTTATGCATAAAGGTCTCCTCTTTATAGGACTCAAGGTTCCCCATTAGCCTTAATCATGTTAATAACCATTAATTTTATGCTATGAATCATTATAACACATATTAGGATCAATTCTAGGTGAAATTGCACCTACCCATAGGGTTTTCCCCTGGTTTCATGCTTTTAGGGCTCTATAATGACCAGGTCCATCGTTACGGATAGTCCAATCATGCCAAGTTTTAGAGTTAGAAAACTCTGAGTTTGGGGGTTGGAAATTTTAGGCTAGGCTAGTCTCGACCGGTTTAGGGGCGAGGTATGATCTAGTGAAATCTGGGTAAGAATTAGGTTGGATGTCTTGTGTTGAGCTAGTTTTCCTCATAGCTAACACATAAAGGAGTTTGAGGGACTTTTCCGAATCAAATTCTGGTAAGTAGAACTCTCAAAATCGAGGTTGACGTGAAGGGGTTGTTTTGGGACGTCAGGAAAATAAGTGTGTTGTAAAATGGACTAATTTTGGAGGTTTTATGACTTTCTTTCATGCAGCAGAAGTCAACGTCGGTCAGCCTCTGCCATAGCGGACGACTCCGCTACGGCGGTACCACTATAGCGGAGCGAACCGCTATAGTAGAGCGTGACAGGATTTAATGCAGAAACATTCCCCAAAATGTTCAGTTTTCACAATTCCATTTTAGGATAGGGGTAAGGCGATTCCAGGCGATTTTCCTCCATTTTCCATTATTTTTCTTCCTAAGGTAAGGTTTCTACTCCCCAATCTTCGTTCTACTTTTCCTACGCGGTAGAATTGCTAGGAGAGAACTTGGGGAAAGGTTGAAATAATCTAGGGATGGTAGAATCCAGGGAAAAAGGGGGATTCTAGGCATGAAAGTTCTTGGGTATTGTTAAAAGTAAGATTTTATGATCACATATTGCTAATTTCTCTATTTTTATCCGTGAAAATGATAGAACTAGGGAAATTAATGGCGGAAAGCCCGAAAAAAAGGGTAGGATGATCATGGGTGGCCTGGGGGTCTGGGATTTGGTGTAATCCGGGTAATGCGCAGGCCTTGTTTATTAATTTGAGTACTTGTATGTTATTTTAGACCAAGAATGAGAAAGGAATGCGGAACACGGGAAAGCTCAGGTTGTGTAGAGCTTGGATCATTTCGAGGTAGGTGATGGCTTACGATTCCTGTGAATGTTGTATATTTTATACTCTTATCGAAGTTTTTGTATGAATTGCATTGCTTAGAAGAATTGTGTAGAATGTCTAAGGGTCCTATTTTACATTCTGTGAATTGAACGGTGTGTTGCTTGTTGGTTTACAAGTTGTTTGTTCATTATTTGACTGTGGATTATTGACATTCGGTTGGCTTGGGTACCATGCTTGGTACAGAATATTAACAGTTGGCTCGGGTATCACGCCTGGTATGGGTTTATTTTACTGCATTATTGCATTGATATTGTTGTATTGCATAGATATTGTTGCATTGCATTGATTGTTATTAGTTCCGTGAGTGGACCGGGCTATTTTTATTGAATTGTGATATTCATTGGTGGTCCGTGAGTGACCGAGAATCCTGTTATATCTGTTGAGTTGGTCTTGGGTTAGGTCGGGTTGTCTGTTTAACACTTAGGTGTTGTGTAGAAAGGGTCCCAGGGTAGGTCCGGGCTAGGCAAAAAGGATGATTTATTGAATTCTATGATTGTTGTTTAGAGTTATAAGAAGTGGATTTCATGGGGGAACAAGCTAGGTAGAGACTTGTAGTTTAGGGGAGCCTATTGACTTGTTGCATGTTTCCCGTACTTGTACTTGATTTGTTGAACTGAATTATACACTGTTTTATTTGGAACTGGCTGATGATCCTACCAGTACACAGTGGTGGTGCACTGATAGTGCACTTGCTTTTCTTCTTGTGAGTATAGGCAATCTTCCAGCTGCTGAGACGCGACCTCATTTGTAGTACCAGCCTTTCCAGACTTTAAGGGTGAGCCACTTTGATCGAGTTGCCTTGAATCTATCATTAGAATTGTATGCCCATTTGTTTCGGGCTTAGACTATTTTCTTGTATTTTTGGGGTTGCATCCTCGCACTCTAGACATTGGTAGAATTGTTTGGTATTTTGACTTTCAGATTCTAAGGGGTAATTTCCGCAGGTTTATATTAATGAAGTGGTTTTTATTATTATTGAATTGCTAGTTTACTTTTATGCACTGGTTTTGAGCTGTTAGAATGATTAAGTTCGGGGAAGTGATGGTTCACTCACCTGAGGGTTAGGTGAGTGCCACTCATGATGGTCTGGGTCATGACAAAGATGGTATCAGAGCCCTAGGTTCGTTGATCTCATCGTACCAAACAGGTCTAGTAGAGTCTTACAGAACGGTGCGGAGACTTCCGTAATTTTCTTCGAGAGGCTATGGGGCTTTAGGAAAACTATCTCTTCCTTCTTTCCTTCAAGCTATAACTTGATTCCAATTGGTATCTGGTGATACAAATTGTTATTTAACCTCATTCACTCTTCTGTCCACAGATGGTTAACACAAGGAATAATGGAGCTAGAGCAGCAGTCCCAGCAGCGGGCCTGGCTGTCCGTGGTAGAGGCAGGGGAAGGGGCAGAGGACGAGGTAGAGCCACACCCGCCAGGGGTGGGGCTCGAACTGCTGCTGATGCGCGTGAGGCAACCCTTCTCCCACCTAAGGAACATGTTGTTGAAGGTGTAGAGGTTGTGACTGAAGATGGTGAGGCACAGGAGGAGGTGGCACCGGTTGGGGGTGCAGGCCTTCCTACTATGACACCAGAAGCCTTTCAACAGGCTTGGAATATTATGTGTGGGTTGGTTGGTACTGGAGCCATACCCACGGCTTTTGCAAACCAGGCCTTGGACCCTCAGCCAGTGGCTACTACAACACCTAGGATGGATGCAGCTTCAGGAATAAATGACTTCTTCTGGCCAATGCTAGGCCCAGTGATGACAGGGAATGAGCATGAGATGCTGACCAAGTTTCTCAAGCTGAAACCTCCTACTTTTCAGGGTACTGATAGGGAGGATGCTTATGAGTTCATCTTGGATTGCTATGAGAGGTTGCACAAGTTGGGCATTGTACATCAGCATGGGGTTGAGTTTGTCACATTTTAGCTGCAGGGTGATGCTAAGCAGTGGTGGAGGTCTCATGTGGAGTGTCGGTCTTCTGTTCTACCCCCACTGACTTGGGAAGAGTTTCACGCCTTGTTTTTAGAGAAGTACGTACCTCATACTTTGAGGGACCGGAAGAAAGATGAGTTCTTGAACATAGAGCAGGGTCGCATGTCAGTCTCTTCTTACGAGGCTAAGTTCCACGCCTTGTCTTATTTTGCCACACAAATGTTAGGTTCCAAGGAGGAACGGATCCGGTTGTTTGTGAAAGGGTTGAATACTGAACTGCAGGTACTGTCAGTGCATATGACTTCTTCAGGGAAGGGCTTTAATGATGTGGTGTATTATGTGAAGTAACTTGAGGGAGTCAGGCAGACGGGGCAGGCTAAGGCGTTAGCCAAGAAGCCCCAGAATGAGGGAAATTATGGTGGTTCGTATTCCAGTGGCCAGAATCAGCAGGCATACTCAGCCTGTCCTATTCAGTCACCTCTGCCAGCTGCTATAGGTGGTCGTCAGGGAGCTCATAATCAGTCTTCAGCTCCTAGAGGCCAGGGAGCGTCTTATACATCAGCTAGCAAGCCTACACTTGACCGTGGTTGTTTCCATTGTGGTGATCTGGGCCATGTTGACACCCAATTTTTACCCTCCACATTACAAATTAATCTTGAGCCTTTTTGAATTTTAAATAATTTTTGAAATAATTGTTTTGAAAAAAAGGGATAAAACATTTTCTAAATCAGCCTTATAATAGTCTTCAGTAATAATTTATATCTTTCATATTTAATTATGTGGAATTTATATAAGTTCACTTAAAGAACTATTTTTAAAGTTTTATTTCATGAGAAAATCTTTTTTAAAAGATTAAACGTTTGATTTTCCTCCAAATTATTTCAAAATGAGAGATTAATTGAAAAATTAATTTCACGGTTGATTAAATGAGGTAATTATGTGTTAAATATAATAATTATCTCAAATTGTTTAAGTTTAAGGAAGCTCGGATGGTTAATTTTTATTAATTTATCTTTATTCCTATCATAGCCTAAATCCTTAAAATCATTTAAATCCTAACCGAATTCTGCTAATTTACTCTCAATTTGGCCACCTTATTAATTTAAGAGTGGCCACATTTTGCAAAAAATATGGCCAAAGCTTAAACCACTCTCATCAGCTTTGTGTTAGCAGCAAACAATTCCAACCAGGCCCAGCCCTTCTTTTCCCCTTGACCCGCCTGACCCGGCCCACCTCTACACACCCTTATACGCCTCTTTCTCTTTCACTCTCTCACACAAACCAAATGACCCCTTACCTCACCTCTCTCTCTTCATCTCTTTCACACCCAGTACACCAACAACAAACCTAGAACCCTAACGTTCCAACAGCTCTAACAGCTTCAACGATGCCCCAATTCCCAAACGCCATCCAAATCCCCATAAAAATCGAGCTGTCAAAGTTGAAAAGCTTTGGCTAGGTGGCATGCTTTCCACAAATTTCATGGATTCTTGTAGAAAATTTCGTACATGATTCTTGCTGGCCAAGCCTATCCATTTGAGAATTTGAATTTTCTCAAGCTAAATTTCCAAAATTGCCCTCTGTTTTCCCCCTCTTTTCACCCTAGAAATCCACTATATAAACCCCTCTCTTCCTACAGAATGGGTAAGCTTGCTTTTGGGGAAAAACTTGAGGATGTTGGAGAAGCATTTCTCTAATCCTACGTAACCAAGAGTTTCAGAAATATATACTAAAAAATTGAACTCCGATGAAGTGGTTGTAAATTCCAGCGGTGGTGAAAGTGCTTTTCTGGTGAAGTTTCTGGCAATAGCTCGTCGTCCCAGTCGCTGCTCCAAAAAAGGTAAAGGCCTCATGTTCTTGTCTATTGTTGATGTCGATTGATGTTCATTAGAAATCCTGATATTGGTTTTAGGCTGTTTTTCTTGACTTGGTGTTAAGAAATTGTGATTGTTAGCTTAAAAGCATGTTCAGTTGAAGTGGTTGTTAATCCCGAAAGCTCTTAAATTTTGTTTGTTCTTTCCCTGTTCTCTGTTCTTCCCCTTTCAAAATGGTTGTGTGTGTTCATGAACGATACTGGCTTGTCTGTTGGATTTTCATTTTGATTTGCTTGAAAGAGATATGAATCCTTTGTTGATGTTATTGGCTATGTAAAGATCTCAAATGAGTTTCTCTTTCTTTATGAATTCCCTGTCAAAATTTAGAACTAGAGACGAGATATATCCCTTTGTGATATATCATTCATCTCTGAAAGTGCTAGGTTTAAGACCTTCAGAAAAGTGTCAATCTCACTGTCTTCTTTGTGTTTGTGTTCCATATGGAGCGCCTAAAGTGCAGGATTAGAACTAGCTTGATATGCTAAGATTGGAAGTGTTTATTATGGAAATATTATGTCCTAGTTGGTTTCTTTTCTTGCTTCCATCTGCTGGTTCTATTCAACAAATGTGATATATGTCTCTCCTTACCTCGTGTGTTGCAACTCACTCTAAACATGACTATTTTCTCACTGTTTGGTAAGCAATTCGATAAAGGTTTAGGCTTCTTTCTTTTGGAATCAGCCGTGAATAAAATAGTAAGATTGCATCTCCGTGTATTTACCTTTAGATTTTTAAGCGTTAAGTTTTAGCTATTTGACCTAAGCGGTGGTCTGGTTTCATGCCTTGTCAATCATGTTCTGTTAAAGCATATTAACTGTTAAGTCCCCTCACCTAGGTCTTCACTGTGATTTCATCTTGAACGGACCTTACCTGTTAATTTGGTGTCTACTTTGAGCATATTTCAGTCTTCCTTGACAAAGTCGAATCCATGTGCAAAGGATGGTCCTATTTTTTGAGTGATCTGATAACATTGTTTTACTATCTTCTTTAAATAAGTGTCGACCTCTTCTAGCTATTGTATAGAGTTGATAGATTTTGAAATTGGTTTTCAATGACGGTTATGTGTTCATTTGATCCCATAATTCCTCCCATTTGCCTAAAGATGAATATGTTTTTTGAAAGCTTGGAGTGTACTGTTTCGTTGTTAGCATATCTTGTAATGATAAAAGGCATAACCTTAATGTTATTTGCATCTCATGCACCTTTCTGTGTTAAGAATAGCTAAAAAATGTTATTTATATGCTTTGTGTTGGGAAATAGTTCATGATTAGACTATGCTCTCTGCCCAAGTTTGTTTTCTTCATCAAGTCATAATGTGGTTTCTAGTTGTTAAAATGAGCATAAATAGTCTGAAATCTTCCTGTTTCCGCTCTTGAATTTACCCTTACGATTGTGCTTCCTGACTTAAATTCTAGAAATGTTTAGATGTTATGTTTGCAAGTCGTCTCTCTTGAATATGTAGAGGGTCTTTGTTACAACTTTAAAACTGCCAGAATAGTCCTAAAAAGAGTAAATTTTCTCTTGTTTGGTTCTGTTTTGGTCCATGTGTTCAATTTGGTTGATATATTCTTGATAATTGTTTCAACAATTTGTATATAAAATCCCCTGTATTGCTTCAGCTTTATCCATGAAGTTTCGCGGATTGGTTCCCCAATCGACGGGTTAGAGGATAGAATAGGAGTTTTGTTCAAGGAATGCGATGCTATCCCCGAAGCAGCCATGATCAGGGATTCCAGGCGTGGCGAAGAATTGCAAAACTGGGCCACAACTTCCCTCGTGACTCTCCACTCGGCTGGATAGACAAAGATTTTGTTTTATGAAAATCGGTGATGGTCCGTGTCGCGCCCTATTTTGAACTGGCCAAAATATGCTTGCAACATCCGGCTCTTTCTGCCTTTGTTTTGGAAAAGGGTTTAGAGTCGCCACCTAAATTTTAGGAAACTTACGAAACCATTTTGTATGTAAAACTCTGTTTTTAGTCTGCGAAAATGTTTGAGATTCTGGGTAAGAGTTTTGGTTACTCGAAGGGAAGGTGTTAGGCACCCTTCAGAGCCTATCCGAAGATAGTCCTTAAACTCAGTTTAGAAAATAATATTTGGGAAAGTTATTTGCTCATTATTTGCTAAAAAGGGTGATAAAAACGTGTTTTATTAATTTAAAGAAAACTCAAAGTATATGACACATGCTACTACAATAGGCAAAAAATATAAAATATGCTTATGGTAAAAAGATGAAACATATGTACGTACATGCCAAAATATATGAAAGTTTAATAGCAATGCCTTTATCGTAATTATAATTAAAGTATGTAGAACTTTATGATTTATAAGAATATATATTTAAAAGCTATGTAAACAAAATGAAAACATTTATTTATACAAATACTTTTTGTAAAATAAAAAATAATATGTAGTTTTTAGATTTTGAGAAAGTTTATGACATGTTTGTTAAAAAGAAAGTAAAGATGACGTATGTATATTTTAAATATATATAGAAAATCATGCGAAAGTTTATTATTTAAAAGATTTGGATAAGCAAAAGTATATAAGAAATAGGTATACCGGTAATAGAGAAAAAGATATAAGAGAAAAATCATATTTGTTTTGGTAAATGTATTTCATGTACAAGAATAATTTGAAGACTTGAGTAGAGAACGAAAATTATTTGTTTTCATGTAAAGGAGACTTTTATTCATAAGGTAAAAATGAACATGCATTGAATATGAGAGAAAATATTATGTACGTAAATGTAATTGTGATAAAATAATATATGTATAATTTAAGTAGGAAGAATGAGTAAGTAAAAATATAAATATATATACCTTATAGTAGATAGCATATGACATATATATGCCTTGCGTTTTGAGGCCTTAAAAAATCTGAAAATCTCAAAATATATATATATAGAATATAGCAAAATAGTTGTAAAATATTGGGGTTAGAATAAGAGAATACATAAGTTATTAATATATATAAAGAAGGCTTGCCTAAATTAGATAAAAGCATTCTATAATCTAAGGCCTAAGAATGACTAAAATTTGTTTGAAAATAAATTGAATCGCTAACTAATATTTTTGATTTTTTTGAAAATCTACCGCGAGTTATTTGAAACACGTTTTTCTTGAAACAAAGCCTAAGTTAATCAATCCTAAAAAATCTGCACTATTTACCATTTATTACTACTATTTTTGAAAGTGTTTAACCACTAATTTTAAAGTATTTAAAAAGGAAAACCCGAAACATTTGCCTAAACTAAAAAGTGAAGGAAACTTACTTTCAAAAATTTTAAGCTAAATAGAGTAATCCATGAAACTATAAACCGGAGAATAAACGTTAATCAAAATCACAAGAAAAATACATATCCAAATAATACAAGGTTAGTCAAACAAATTCAAGTAATAAGAAAAGCATATAGAAAATAAAGGACTAAGTATGTTAAGTTCCTTTGGAGGAACTAGTCTCCTAATGAGTGACTCCGAATACTGCGATAGTTCCTAATAGTTGTTCGACCCAAAACATATTTGGGCCGAGATTGAGTTTCAAATGAGAACTCCAACTCTCCGGGGTGTACATGAAACAAAAAAAAAGATAAGGATTAGCAACTGGCATAACAAAGTTTACAAAATGTAGAAATATGCCAAGTTTAACAATAAAGTGATAAGGAAAACAAACATGTTATTCGGTGAATACACAAAGCATATATGAAAGAACGACATGTAACCATATTTTGTTTCATGTTTTATAAACAAGCGATCTTAGGTAAACAAACAACTTCGATACTAGTTGATTATTAGAAAACAAAGTACACAACAAGTAGCAATATAAAACCTTATTATTTTTTATTCACTTTAATTAACTAAGTAGCTATGAACAAATCACCTCAAAAAGTAAGGTGCTATGAACAAATCACCTCAAAAAGTAAGGCAACACTAATGACGGGAGGATAAAAAAAGGAACCAAACTACTACGTTAGCTCATGATAAATTCCTTAAGCTGGTATTCCCGAAATTAATCCCGAGTTAAAAAAAAACCAGAATAATGAAAATACGGGCAGCCCTCTTTTTCTAACAATGCACACTAATTTAACCACTTTTTACTAGGATTAAGGTGTTTTGAAGAAAGATTAGATCGCAAGCAAGACCACAATATTTTTACAAACGCCGGAAATATAATCATAATATGTATATTCCTATCTTAAACAAACGTTTTCGGGCTAAAAAAAATGACAAACCTATTGAAGCTTTTACCTTAAGAATTTAAACTTCAAGGAACTCAAACATAGCATACATATACCTTTTCCGATTTAAACAAAATCAGCCCCCTAATTGTGATTAAAACAAGACGGGACGATTACATACTCTTACATCTCAATCCGTAAGGGAAAGCAACAAGAAAACTCAACTTTTATGAAGATGTAAACATTTATCCTAATCTCTAGTTATGCAACAAAGGTAGCCATGTACATTTGAAGACTTGGAGCCTCTTGAAATTTATTTCAAGTTGAATCAAGATTGCAAATAGTCTACAAAACATACCATGGACTATAGATACAACAAATGATTCGAGAACTAAGTTACTTTAAGTTCACACTCCAAACAGATGAACCAACAGCCAACCCCATTCACAACATCAGACTTTATAAAATTTGTTTGAGCTAAATTTCAAGTTACAACAATTTTCCACACATAATCTAACATGAACAACATCAGCCAGAGACTATCAGACCATATTTTCTAACCAAAAATCAGCCAAACAACAACAAAACAAAACTCGCACAATTAACGGATCATAAAACTAAATATAAAGTAATTAGGCGGGGTAGAATTTACCTTGTGTTGGGCCGCGATTGAGGCCGTCAAGTGTTGAGTTTCAAACTAACGACTCCGACTCCGATTATCCGAATAGCAAACGAGACAACAAGAGAAAAACGAATAGTGAGTATATGGAAATCGGCAGTGAGCAACCAAAGAACAATTTTTGTGAGCTGTTGATTTTAGTTTCTGATTTTCGGCCTTCAATGGATGCCAAAATCTGTCCTCTCCTTTCTCTTTTTTGGTCCGTGTCTCTCTGTGTGTGTGTCTGTTCTGTGTAATGGAAACCCAAGGGTTTCTTTTATAGCCGAAATTTTAGGGCTCCAACGATTTCTTTCCAAGAATTCAAAATTTGAATTCTTGGAAAGACAAGTTGCAAGAGAAAATGATGAAAATCAGAGAAAAAGAAAAAGATGCCTACCTTTTCAGGCTGATTTGAAAGAGAAAGTGACGGGTCGGAGGTGTAGAGCTCGGACCGTCGGGCAACGGTTGCATCCGTCGGGCAGCCGGCGGCGGGGGAGCTTTTTCAGCTCTGTTTCTAAAATGACAAAAGGGGTGAGAGGATGGCTATAAAGTGGAGGAGAGAAGGGTGAAGACCACCGGATTTTGCCATTATCCGGTGGTCTAGCGGCGGTGGTCTTTTCGAGGTTGTAAAACCTCCGGAAAGGGGGAAAGGACATCGAGGTGATGGGAAAGGGCATTGTCGTCATTTGCCCGCCGGTACGAGGCGAAATCCGGCGGGTCTTTGGTGGTAAAGCGGCGAGAAAGGGGTTTGGGGGTGGGAGCTGTCGGTGTTGATTGGAGAGGGTGAGGGGTCTGTTTGTTTGGTTGAGAGTGGAGGAGAGAAAATAATTAGGGTGTGTTTAGTTGAGTGATTTTGGGCCGGGTCGGGCGTTGGGTAGTGGATTAGGAATAATTGGGCTGGGTTAGGTAATTAGGTAGTGGGCTAGTAATTTTTGGCTGAAACAAATAAGCATTTGGCCCAAAATTGGTAAATGAATTAATTTGTAGAAAAAATGTAATTTTCCCTAATTATTTTTCCACTTAATTAATTTAACGATGCTTCTTTCATCCCAATTAATTTTTAATACGTATATAGTTGACTTAAAAATGATTTTGATACACGTAATCGCGATCCTCAATCGATAGAACTGTATTTAGGAAATACTATAGCGATACGACAAAATTTCATTTAGAGTTTGAAATAAAAGTTACTATACCAATATTTTGTTAAAGAGAATGAATTATAAAATACTTTTGGGGTGATTTTATAAGATACAATATTATTAGTAATTATTATTATAAAAAGTAAAGGAAATCATTTTAAAAAATGATTATTGGTGCCAAAATTTATAAAAAATTAATATAAAAATAAGAAAATTATTTTGAAAAAGTCCTCGGGATTAAGAAGCATATAAAAATTAATTATGGGAAAAAGGAGAGCAAAAATTGGGTGTCAACAACTTGCCCCTCTTCGAACAAAGATGATGAAAGAGTCTTTGGGCGAAGATGTTGACGTAAAGCCAATTTTGTCTTTACTGGAAAAAATCAAATTTTTGGAAAGGTTGTACCTAGAAAGAGAAAGGTTATCGTCATTATGAATTTGACCGAACTCTGGTCTCCGAGTTGCCTACATATCTCGGGTTTCACGAGAATCAGGCCAATGTAGTTCAAAAATTTTGAGAGGTTCTCAAAATTTGCCCCAGTGTTGGTTTTATGTCGACACTGATATTTTTTGCGGTAAAAGGGGAAGATGATTTTGGCACAGATGGAGTGGGTACGGTCATGCTCGAAGTTGAGCTGCCTACGTATCCCTAAGGGAATGGGAATTAGGGCGGTTGCAGTCCTGAATAGAGGATTATGGTAAATTTTGAGGCAGTCCTCAAAATTTGCCCCAGTGTACGATTTATGGTTGACACTGGTCTCTTAGTTGAGCTTGGAAAGAGTTTTATGGAATTGCCGGTAGATCATTTGCTAGATGACAATAATCTTTTCAAAATGGGTGCACTTTCACAGCCTCCCGATTATAAATGTGGTGCACAACACACCCATAAACGAGACTCTACTAGGCGCATCTCGCATCCCCATAAGATCACGTCGAATTGCTGGATGGAGGTAGTCCCTTTAATATCCTCTAGTGAGAATTCTAGGAGATAAAAAAAAAGGTGTCGATGCTTGTGAGAGCAGGTGTACTCTGATTTAGAAATATGGACAACTGATTGTAGGAATTGGAGTCGGAGTGCTAGTCTTGAAACTCTGGCTTGTGAGTTTGGTATTCCTCATCAAGCATTGCCTCAATCGCTGCTTAGAGGTAGTTCCACGTTGTAGTGTGTCATCCTGCAAAACAGGTAAAAGGGGTTACAAAGTACCTGTTGAGGCTCAAAACTGTAAATCAAAATTGTAATGTAATGAGTAGTGTGTAGATATCCAAACGATTGTTGACGTCTCCATTTTTTGGAGTGGATGTACTGTAGGTGAAATAATCTTGGGAAGTAAAGCCTCCGGCTGGCGGGGCAACGCTGTAAAATAAAGCCTCTCGACTGGCGGGGCAATGCTGTAAAATAAAGCCTCTCGACTGGCGGGACAATGCTGTAAGATAAAGTCTCTCGACTGGCGGGGCAATGATATTCCCAATGTCTCTTTCAAAATTGCCCCAATGTCGAGCTGTGAGATGCTGGGGATGCAAAATCGTGTACTTGCTGGAAAAGAAAGATTATGATGTATGCTCCGGTTTGTGTGCCGAAGCGTTAACGAAATGGAATCTTGGGTTGTGTACCAAGATCCTGATGCATACTCCGGTTTGTGTGCCAAAGCGTTAATGAAATAGAGTCTTGGGTTGTGTACCAAGATCTCAATGCATGCTCCGGTTTGTGTGCCGAAGCGTTAATGAAATAGAGTCTTGGGTTGTGTACCAAGATCTCAATGCATGCTCCGGTTTGTGTGCCGAAGCGTTAATGAAATAGAGTCTTGGGTTGTGTACCAAGATCCCAATGCATGCTCCGGTTTGTGTGCCGAAGCGTTAATGAAATAGAGTCTTGGGTTGTGTACCAAGATCCCAATGCATGCTCCGGTTTGTGTGCCGGAGCTTTGAATGAATACCCGCATTAGAAGGTGGGCGCCTGTAAAATGTACTTGAATGTAAATACCCGCATTAGAAGATGGGCGCCTGTAAAATGTACTTGAATGTAAATACCCGCATTAGAAGGTGGGCGCCTGTAAAATGTATTTGAACGTAAATACCCACATTAGAAGGTGGGCGCCTGTAAAATGTACTTGAATGTAAATACCCGCATTAGAGGGTGGGCGTGATTTTTAATGCAAAATGAGGATGTTGATGGCATGCATGCTTATGATTGATGGAGTTATGATGATGCTTGCTATGATGCAGCCTCCGATTGGCGGAGTATGTTTTGCTTGCTAATATGCATTTCTCTGATTTGGCAGAGCGTCGCTTGCTTGTTTATGTACAGGCTCCAATCGTCAGAGCGTCGTTTTGTTTGCTTATGTACAAACTCCAATCGGCGGAGCGTCGTTTTGTTTGCTTATATACAAGCTCCGATCGGCAGAGCATCGTTTTGTTTGCCTATGTACAAACTCCAATCGGCGGAGCGTCGTTTTGTTTGCCTACGTACAAACTCCAATCGGCGGAGCGTCGTTTTGTTTGCCTATGTACAAACTCCAATCGGCGGAGTTTGATGAAGTCAGTCCGCATTCTCCGATTGGCGGAGTTATTTGACGCAATTAGATGGCAATCTTCGATTGGCGGAGTTATTTGGAAAGAGATAAACTATCCTATTTTCCTATGAGAGCTCTCTGTCTTCGATACTTGATCCGGATCTCGTACGCACCTGCAAAAACATAGATGAAAACTCTTTAAGAATTG
Source organism: Jaltomata sinuosa (assembly GCA_003996215.1). Classification (NCBI taxonomy): domain Eukaryota; kingdom Viridiplantae; phylum Streptophyta; class Magnoliopsida; order Solanales; family Solanaceae; genus Jaltomata; species Jaltomata sinuosa. Next base: position 111,447 of record QJPP01000430.1, read on the forward strand.
TAAGAATCGGGATACAGTATTTTAAATATAGAATTGGGGAAGAATATTCGGCTTATTGTGTCGGGATAGCCGAAAGATTTCTCCGATCATGTCCATGAGCTTGACTTGACATCATCCTGTCTTGACTCCTGTTTCCCTGCGCTCAAAGGAAAATTCTTAGTTTTGGGAGGGGTGTTGATTTGTGTCAGCTTGCGGACCCTGGCCTTGCCACTAGATTTCTACAAAATCTCATCAGCCGCTCGTGATTTCCTATCCCAGAGACTCGGTATGGTGGATCTCTTCAAAACCTCCTTGGTTGCTCGCGACTTCCTATTTCGAAGGCTTGGTAGGTGGAAAGGCAGTGAAATATTTTGAAAATATGTATATATATTTTTTAGAGAATAAGTATATTTTGTGTATACTAGGCGCATATATATAATGATTATTCATCGTTCCTTAGATTATGACATGTTCCGAAATCCAATCGAGTTTTCCCCTTTGTCGAGGACGTCCAAATGTACTTTTCTCGTGGCTCCGGCTTTTGGTGACGCTTCTCTATCCTTTTGTAGATGTTGTGATCACTCTGAAGGTATAAATAAGAGGGGGGGGAGGTTTATCCTAAGGGTATGACCGAACCTTTAGGGTTGCCTACGTATCCCCAAATGGGAATCAGGTCTGTACGTAGTTCGGGGATATCAAAGAAAGATGAAAATATGTAATGCATTGACCGAGCCTGACTCAGGCTGCCTACGTATCCAAACGGGATCAGGTCAGAACGTAGTTCAAATACATTGGGAAGAATAAAGGCATGTAATGCGATGACCGAGCCTGACTCAGGCTGCCTACGTATCCAAAACAGAATCAGGTCAGAACGTAGTTCAAATACATTGGGAAGAATAAAGACATGTAATGTGATGACCGAGCCTGACTCAGGCTGCCTACATATCCAAATGGAATCAGGTCAGAACGTAGTTCAAATACATTAGGAAATGGAAAATATGGAGGGACTGAATCCGACGAGGATTGCCTACGTATCCCACCGAGGGAAGTCAGGTCAATCGTAGTTCTGAATACATGAAAGATGATAATTTTGGTTTTTCTAAGGGAAATCGGACCCGATATGGGTTGCCTACGTATCCCGCCGTGGGAAGTCAGGCTAATACGTAGTTCTGTTACATTAGAGAAAAATGCAAAAAGTACAAGGAAACAACAACTAGTCTCTCTGTCTTCAAATGTAGTACTTCTTGATAGCGTCTGAATTGATCGGCTTTGTGCTCACGACGCCATCCATTTCTGCGAGGATTACTGCTCCGCCTGAGAGCACTCGGTGAACCATGTAAGGGCCTTGCCAGTTTGGCGCAAATTTCCCCTTAGCTTCAATCTGGTGAGGGAATATTTTCTTCAATACTAATTGCCCTGGTGTGAATCGTCGAGGCTTGACTTTTTTGTTGAACGCTCTGATCATTCTGTTTTGATAGAGTTGGCCGTGACATACTGCATCCAGTCTCTTCTCATCAATGAGCATCAACTATTCAATCCTGCTACGAACCCATTCCGCGTCTTCCAGACCAACCTCTTGGATGATTCTTAGAGAAGGTATTTCCACTTCAGCAGGTATTACTGCTTCCGAACCATAGACCAACATGTAGGGGGTTGCACCAGTGGATGTTCTGATTGTGGTGCGATAGCCGAGCAAAGCATATGGCAGCTTCTCATGCCATTCTCTGTTACTATCTATTATTTTTCTCAGGATCCTCTTGATATTCTTGTTCGCGGCTTCAACTGCTCCATTCATTTGTGGTCGATATGTTGTGGAGTTTCGGTGGGAGATCTTAAACCTTTCACAAGTCTCTCTGATGAGATCACTATTAAGATTGGTTCCGTTGTCTGTTATGATTGATTCCGAAATTCCAAAACGACAAACTATGTTATTTCGGACAAAATCTGCTACCACCTTCTTAGTTACTGCCCTGTGCGTTGAAGCCTCAACCCATTTTGTGAAATAGTCGATAGCTACCAGGATAAAACGGTGTCCATTTGATGCGGGAGGCTCTATGGGTCCAATTACATCCATGCCCCAAGCAGCAAATGGCCATGGGGACCCCATCACATTGAGCTCGTTTGGCGGAACTCGTATGAAGTCGCCATGAACTTGACACTGATAACATTTTTGTACATACCGGATGCTATCCCTCTCCATAGTCATCCAAAAGTATCCAGCTCTCAAAATCTTCTTTGCCAAAGTGAATCCATTTATGTGGGGTCCACATGTCCCTGCGTGAACTTCCTCTAACAGTCTTGTCGCTTCTGTTGCATCGACACATCTTAGTAATCCCAAATCCGGGGTTCTCCTATACAGGATTTCGCCGTTAAGGAAGAAATGATTGGCCATTCTCCTTAAAGTCCGCTTTTGCTTGCTGTCGACATTTTCTGGATATTCTCCTGCTTCGAGCAATCTTCTAATATCATGGTACCATGGCTTTCTATCAAACTCTTCATCTACGTGAAAACAGTATGCGTGCTGGTCACGTATCTCCACTTCAATAGGGTCGATGTAATTCTTATCCGGGTGTTGGATCATTGAGGAAAGAGTAGCCAAAGCATCAGCGAACTCGTTTTGAGCCCGGGGGACATGTTTAAACTCAATCTTTGTAAACCTTTTGCTCAGCTCCTTTACACATTCCAGATAAGGAAGGATCTTGACATTCTTGGTGGCCCATTCTCCTTGTACCTGATGAACCAATAGGTCAGAATCACCTATTACCAAAAGCTCTTTGATGTTCATGTCCACAGCCATCCTAAGTCCGAGAATGCATGCTTCATATTCTGCCATGTTGTTTGTGCAAGGGAATCTAATCTTGGCTGAGATTGGGTAGTGCTGACCCGTTCTTGAGACCAAGACTGCTCCAATTCCGACTCCTTTGAAATTTGATGCTCCATCGAAAAACAATCTCCATCCATCATATGACTCTGAGATATCCTCTCCTGCAAAAAACACTTCTTCATCGGGGAAGTAAGTTATGAGCGGTTCATGATCTTTATCCACCGGATTTTCTGCGAGGTGATCGGCCAAAGCTTGTCCTTTGACGGCCTTCTGTGTCACGTACACAATGTCGAACTCACTCAACAAAATTTGCCACTTTGCTAATTTCCCTGTAGGCATCGGTTTCTGAAAGATGTACTTGAGTGGATCCATTCTTGAGATCAAGTACGTGGTGTATACCGACAGGTAATGCCTCAACTTTTGCGCAATCCAAGTCAAGGCGCAACACGTTCGCTCTAACAAGGTATATCTTGCCTCGTATGGTGTAAACTTCTTGCTCAAGTAGTAAATAGCTTGCTCTTTCTTTCCCTGTGTCATCGTGTTGTCCTAACACACATCCAAATGCTCCATCCATGACGGATAGATACAGCAGCAATGGTTTTCCGGGCTCTGGTGGAACCAATACTGGCGGGTTGGACAAGTACTCCTTGATTCTGTCAAAAGCTTTTTGGCATTCCTCCGTCCATTCTGTGGCGGCATCTTTCTTTAGTAACTTGAATATGGGTTCACAGATCACTGTAGACTGAGCTATGAAACGACTGATGTAATTGAGTCTCCCCAAGAAGCTCATCACATCTTTCTTGGTCCTGGGGGGAGGTAACTCTTGAATCGCCTTGATTTTTGATGGATCCAATTCTATGCCTTTCCTGCTGACGATGAATCCCAGTAGCTTTCCGGCGGGAACTCCGAATGCGCACTTTGCTGGATTCAATTTCAAATTGTATCTCCGCAACTTCTCAAAGAACTTCTGTAAATCCCCTAGGTGGTCCGAACTCCTTTTGGACTTGATAACGACATCATCCACGTACACTTCAATCTCCTTGTGAATCATGTCATGAAAGAGGGTAGTCATGGCCCTCATATAGGTTGCGCCAGCATTTTTGAGTCCGAATGGCATCACTCTATAGCAATATACTCCCCATGGAGTGATAAATGTTGTTTTCTCTGCATCATCTTCATTCATCAGGACTTGGTGATATCACGCAAAGCAATCGACAAACGATTGCAACTCATGCTTTGCACAATTGTCGATGAGTATATGAATGTTTGGGAGAGGAAAGTTATCCTTGGGGCTAGCTTTATTAAGATCCCGATAGTCTACACATATCCTGATCTTCCCGTCCTTTTTTGGCACTGGCATGATGTTGGCCAACCATGTGGGGTAATTAGTAACCCTCACAACATTTGCCTGGATCTGCTTAGTTACCTCCTCCTTGATTCTTAAACTTAAATCAGGCTTGAACTTCCTAGTCTTTTGCTTCACAGGCGGGCAAGAAGGATCAGTCGGCAGCTTGTGTGAGACGATATCGGTGCTTAATCCTGGCATGTCATCGTAGGACCAAGCAAACACATCAATATATTGTTTGATCAATTCAATCAATTCTCGCTTTCTTTCATCTTCCAAGTGTATGCTGACTCGTACTTCTTTCACCATTTCTTTATTTCCCAAGTTGACAACCTCGGTTTCATCCATGTTGGGCCTTTTCTGGCGTTCAAGTTGTTCGATCTCCTGAGGTAGATTTTCAGGCATCATGCTTTCATCGTATTCTTCATAGTCCTGCTCATGACTCGTACTTTGCTCAATGGATTCGTTACATGTCATAACCGTTGTACGATGATTTTTACTAATATTAGCGCTGAAAAGTATGAAAGGTGAGTAAAAATAAATAGTTATTTTAAATTTTAAGAAAAATAAAGACTTTTTATTAAAAAAGCAATCTAGCTTTTCAGAAGAGGCAAGTAGCAAAAAGGCTTAGGCATGATTCAAGCCTCAATTGATCATGCAAAAACATTTTGAAATAAAACTACTTTTCCACACTACCAGGACTCTTGTCGAAACAGGGACGGGCTGATGGTCCAGTTCTGCAAGACTTCTCCAGGCTCGGCATCACGGATGGTCAGCTTCTTGATGTCTTTCTCCAGTCCATCGTCGGTCATGGCCACGAATAGATTTCCTATTCCCTCAATGACGTCTTCATCAACTGCTTCATCTGGGATTAGGACTTGTCCTGGCACGAACACTACTGCCCCAAACTTTGCACTGTGGACTCCTCCTGAAGTAGGCTTATACCCTAGCCCGGCGGTACCTTTCTGATGTTTTAGCTGGATTGGTTCAATTATACCGTCAGCCTTAGGTCCGAGCCCTGTCTTTGGTTTATACCCATATTTCAACATCTCTGACGCAACTATCTTCGCTGCTCTCGACATCTCCATCTTTACAGGCTCTACCTTCTCATCAATTCTTACGGCTTGCATGATCTCTAGAGCATGGAAAGCGGCTCCATCCAATTCTTCGATGATTGAAACAGAATTCACGGAATAGATGGGGTGACTGAGCTCCCCGTGAATGGTAACTTCGGTGCGACCCCACTCGAACTTCACACACTGATGAAGCGTGGAGGGAACTGCTCTTGCCATATGGACCCATGGCCTTCCTAGTAACAAGTTGTAGTTGGACGTAACATCCATTACTTGAAATAAGATGGGGAATTCAGCTGGACCTACTGGCAATGTGAGATAGATTTCTCCAATGACGCTTCTCTGCGCGCCGTCAAAAGCTCTCACTTTCACACGACTTTCCCTTATCTCTCCCATATTCACACCTAAATCCCTCAATGTGGTGAAAGGACAGATGTTGCATCCAGAACCGCCGTCGATCAAAACTCTAGTCACGATCTTATCACAGCACTTAACCGCGATGTGAAGTGCTTTGTTGTGGCCAACCCCTTCTGCTGGTAATTCATCATCATGGAAAGAGATTTTGTTCACTTCCACCATTTTTCCAATTGTTGCAGCCAATGTATCACTCGTAGTTTCTTTTGGTACGCTAACTCCGCTCAGAACTTGTACCAAAGCGTTCCTATAGGCTTCAGAACTCATTAGGAAGGACATAATGGAAATGTGGGTTGGTGTCTTCATTAGTTGTTCGTCGATTGAGTAATCTTTAGACTGCATCTTCTTCCAAAATTATGTGGCTTCTGCATCAGTAACATTCTTCTTTGGATTTTGTTCTTTCCCGGGAACCCCTCGATTTAGATCCTCCGGGGTATAACACCTTCCCGACCTGGTCATTCCGTGAGCCACAGCAGCGTCTATCATCTTGCCCTTGGCTTCCGTCCGATAGTCCCATGGGACTGCTTTAGTGTCATAGTCAGGCTTTCCAGCGGCTATAGTGGTTACCACAACTCTCGGCAGGTAGGTTTGAATAGTCAAAGGTTCTCTCAACTGAACTGTGATAAAGGGTTGCGCTGGAGATGTGGCGGCAACTTCTTCTGTGTTCCAGATAGGCACGATATTCCCTTCTAGGTCATACTCTTCCTCCAGGGTAATTATGTTGACTCCTCGATTCTCATGATTTGGTAGAGGATTGTTGTTCACATTTGGAGGAGTATCGGTGCATTTAATTACTCCTTTTCTGATAAGAGACTCGATCTGGTTCTTCAAGCTAAAACACTCCTCCGTGTCATGTCCTTGGATTCCCGAGTGGTATGCACATCGCTTATTTCCATCAAAGCTTCATGGTATCGGATCAGGGATTCTTCCCTCAATCGGCTGCAACAAACCTGCTACCCTCAACCTTTCAAACAATTGAGCCAAAGGCTCGGCAATAGGAGTGTAGGTGCGGGTATTTCTGGCTTCAAAATTAGGACGTGGTCTTGGTGCATATGCTGGCCTATTTTGGTGAACTGGAGCTTGGACAGGGGCATACGACTTCGGTGGATTTTGGTGTGCTGGAGCTCGAGGTGGATTATAGTATGGTTGGGTACTATATACTGGAACATGTGCGATAATTTGGGAGTTGTTAGGGTATCGGTAGGATGATCCTCCGTGCTGGTAGTAAGGCGTGACGGCTGAGATGTCTTCCTTCTTCTTCTTGATACCACCAATGGAACCTGATTGTATGGCCTTGCTTGCGGCTTGTAGTGCGACCATAGACTGAATTTTCCCAGACTTAATACCTTCCTCAATGAAGTCTCCCATCTTGACCAAGTCAGCGAACTTTTGGCCCATCATTGACATCATTTTGTCGAAGTAGACGCCTTCCTGAGCTCGGATAAAGTACTTAGAGAGTTCATTTTTGTCAAGTGGGGGCTGGATCCGAGCAGCCTCGGTCCTCCATCTCCATGAATATTCTTGAAATGATTCAGATGGCTTCTTTTGTATGTTAGCAAGTGAGAATCTGTCCGGAGTGATTTTGGTATTAAACCTGAAACGACTCATGAAATCTTCGGCCATTTCTTGCCAATCACGCCATTTGCGAGGGTCTTAGCGAGTGTACCAAGTCAGAGCTTCTCCCGACAGACTTCGAATGAACAGTTTCATCCTCAACTTCTCGTTCCTTCCTACGCCGACCAGCTTGTCGCAATAGGCTCTTAGGTGTGCGTGGGGATCGCCCTTTCCATCAAATACATCAAATTTTGGTGGTTTGTACCCGACCGGCATATCGATGTCTGGGTGGATGCATAGGTCATCATAGTCCAGACTTTCGGTTCCCCTGGTGACTTGCATGCTTTTAAAAGCCCTTTTCAAACTTTCAAGTTGAGCTGCTATCGACCTATCTTCATTTGACCGGACATCCCTCTCCAATCCTACGTACTGATCGACCTCATATGGTACTTTGACAGCCGTGGATGTTGCGAAAGTAGGGGCTTCAGTAGCATATACCGGTGGAACAGGCATTTCACAAGTGACATGTGCCTCCGGTATGTGCTGCATTGTTGGGTGAATTGGAACAGTGAAGTTCTGCGTAGGCAAGGAAAGATTAGGTGCAGCCCTAACAGCGGGCGGATGAGCAAGTAGATCTTGAGCATAAGTGGGAACAGGCGGTGTTTGCTTAGGCGCGTTTGTTAAGTCGGCGGGAGTGACCGGCCGCAACTCAACATTTGGAAATTTGAATTGAGCGGGGAAGGTAGCAGCTGTAAGCTTGGTCAAATCCCGCACTTGGCGTAGTTCTTCTTTCAAGATCTCAATTTCTTGTGCCATGTTGGCCATTTGTTCGTCGTTTTGAGTGTCCATCAGTTTTTGAGAACTTTCGGCGCATCTACTGGTACCATCGAGGCGTTGTTAGATTCTTCGCTCATTTTTCCTTTAGATCGGAGGTTGTATTGCGATTCCGCCAGTTTGCAAATCGACACAAATCAACTTTCTTGGGGGGTTTATAATAAACATAAAGGAAAGAAAGGAAAGAAAAAGGAAACTATGTTAGTTTGGGAAATGTTGGAATATATAACAAGTATATATACGCCAAGTTGGCGATATTCACACAAAAATGCGTCCTAATATGGAGCCTCGTTTTGCCAGAGGTAGGCCTACGCTGCATACAATTTGATAATAAATGATCCATTTTGAACACATTTAGGATTTGAGATAAACATGACTTTTCATTAAGCAAAATGTGGCTTTGAAAGTTTACAACAGATAGGCTGATGGGAGCCTGAAAAATGAAAGACATGGGATGGCCACTAGGGCGTACAAAGGGATGGGCCATGAGGCACCTTTAGGGAATATGAAAAAAAGGTACAAAGGGAAAGGATAACCTAGGGCCACGTAGGACCGTCATCACTATCATCCTGTGGTGCTGGATGATACTCTGGAGATCCAGCGGAATGATGATACCTGGGCTCTGAGTCTGTCTCCATCATTCCTCCATCGTTAGGATCATAAAAGTTAGAGCCGGTCTCAGAAGCCTCCTCGGGATCTTCTTCCGGATCCTCTTCCTCAGGGTCTTCTTCCGGATCCTCTTCCAAATCTTCCCCCATTTCTTCCTCCGGATCTTCTTCTGGATCCTCGGGATCTTCTTCTGGCTCCTCCTCCGGATCTTCTTCTGGATCCTCGGGATCTTCCTCTACCTTTGTTATCAAGTAGTTGACGGAGTCTGGGACAATCTGGTTGTACATTGGTGTTGTGATCTCCATGCGGGGAAGCACCTCTTCCCTAACCCATCTGACCCACTGGACATCTGCCAAATCCCTGGATCTTTCTGCGCTCGGTTGAGCCAAGTGGCTCACGGTCGTTCGCCAAGCGTAGTATTCCGGCGTACACCATTTGTCTCCTCCCATGTATAATGTGATCATATAATCCCATTCAGCCTGCAAGTTCATCATTTGTACCGTCGGTATCACGGCACCATAACTGTCCTCATATAACGCCATGTTTGACCACAAAGGTATGTCCTGGACCAAGCCGAACTGTCTTAAAACACGGAGAGGCGCATATGGCTGGATGTCTCCCAGTCCTATCAACTCGATGAAATACAAGTATCGAGTTCTGATGAAGGCCAATCTTGTCATCCAGGGATATCTCCACTGGATGAAATCTCCGGTAAGGTTAGTCAAGAATGTGCGCCATTCCTCTTCTCCGGTGGGTGCATATGTCCAATATCTCATGCGCTCTCTATGAGTCTGAATCCTGTTGCGGGCGTCGATACAGTAGTCCATCTGTGGGTGGCGGCGGTAGAAGTGTTCTACAGCCCAAATTTGCAATAACAAATTGCAGCCTCCAAAGAAGTTGTGTCCCCGTGTGCATGCGGACAACGATCGAAACATCTCAGCAAGGATCATGTGTACCAAGGTAAGTCTTTGCGGCTCTGCAAAGACGTTCATCACTATTGGCAGGATATTGAGGTCGATGCAATGAAACCTCATCGGGAAGATCATAGTTCCCAAAAAAGCCAACACAAAAACCCTCGGTCGCATGTATACCCACTGTCTGCGGGTACAGGCGAATTCACCTTGGTGTTCGTCAAAACTCTCGAGACGACCATATCTTTCGAAGAGGTAATCCAACTTCACCTTTCCTCCTTCCACATTTCTCAGTGATGGAAAAATGTGTAATCCTAACAGCCTCAGAAAGTCTGCCTTCTTTATGGGTGATGGGAGTACCGGCACTCGTTCCCTTAGTGGTAGTTCAGCAAAATTACTAATCTCCTCCAAGGTAGGAGTGATCTCGAAATCCAGAAATTTGAAGGTCACAGTGGTTGGGTCCCAAAATTCCATTAATAAAGTGGTGAGGGTTTTGTCAGCTTGGATCCCCATAAGTGACAGCAAAGCCCCCAGCTGCTCCCGTACCTCACCCCCATGCGCTACGCGGATGTTTCGCCACCACTTTTTTAGGTTGTCGGGTGCTGAGATAACCATCTGGATGTTTGGTAAGTTTTGGTTGATATTCATCTGAAAGAAAAAAGGTAAAGGGTATGATAAGTTTGTTTATCCCAAATCCATCATGTGTTTTAGTTTGGATCATTTACATCAATCACACACAAAGTATATGTCGTTGGGTTTTATGAAAAACCCGTTGACAATAAGGGCGGTTTCCTAAATGCAGTGTCAATCCCAAAGATCGTCCTGCCTAAGGCTATGCAACATGACCTATTTCTAGAATAAGAGTATTTTCCTAGATTTGAGAGTGGACTGAATAACTGCGAGACGGCACACTAACCTAAATGCACCGACCCTGAAACTAAGGAATCCAAAAGAAGGTTTGGGAGGGCATAAAACCCTCCGCGTGTACCACAGTGTGTGAAATATGTACGGCCAAAGACTCGATTAGAGAAATGCAAGTGAGAAAGCAGTAACAAGGAGTGTTTATCAATCAAACAAAGAGCGCAAGTTTGGATTTGGCTTGCGTCCTTTCAAACAAAGAACGATATAAATAAAGCAAATAATGTACTGCAAATAAACAAATATTCCAAATAACATTCATAAACTAAGCATGCTAAGGTAAAAACATAAGTTAAAGTCCCCAGCGGAGTCGCCATTCTGTCGCGCCCTATTTTGAACTGGCCAAAATATGCTTGCAACATCCGGCTCTTTCTGCCTTTGTTTTGGAAAAGGGTTTAGAGTCGCCACCTAAATTTTAGGAAACTTAGGAAACCATTTTGTATGTAAAACTCTGTTTTTAGTCTGCGAAAACGTTTGAGATTCTGGGTAAGAGTTTTGGTTACTCGAAGGGAAGGTGTTAGGCACCCTTCAGAGCCTATCCGAAGATAGTCCTTAAACTCAGTTTAGAAAACAATATTTGGGAAAGTTATTTGCTCATTATTTGCTAAAAAGGGTGATAAAAACGTGTTTTATTAATTTAAAGTAAACTCAAAGTATATGACACATGCTACTACAATAGGCAAAAAATATAAAATATGCTTATAGTAAAAAGATGAAACATATGTATGTACATGCCAAAATATATGAAAGTTTAATAGCAATGCCTTTATCGTAATTATAATTAAAGTATGTAAAACTTTATGATTTATAAGAATATATATAAAAGCTATGTAAACAAAATGAAAACATTTATTTATACAAATACTTTTTGTAAAATAAAAAATAATATGTAGTTTTTAGAGTTTGAGAAAGTTTATGACATGTTTGTTAAAAAGAAAGTAAAGATGACGTATGTATATTTTAAATATATATAGGAAATCATGCGAAAGTTTATTATTTAAAAGATTTGGATAAGCAAAAGTATATAAGAAATAGGTATACCGGTAATAGAGAAAAAGATATAAGAGAAAAATCATATTTTGTTTTGGTAAATGTATTTCATGTAAAAGAATAATTTGAAGACTTGAGTAGAGAACGAAAATTATTTGTTTTCATGTAAAGGAGACTTTTATTCATAAGGTAAAAATGAACATGCATTGAATATGAGAGAAAATATTATGTACGTAAATGTAATTGTGATAAAATAATATATGTATAATTTAAGTAGGAAGAATGAGTAAGTAAAAATATAAATATATATACCTTGTAGTAGATAGCATATGACATATATATGCCTTGCGTTTTGAGGCCTTAAAAAATCTGAAAATCTGAAAATATATATATATAGAATATAGCAAAATAGTTGTAAAATATTGGGGTTAGAATAAGAGAATACATAAGTTATTAATATATATAAAGAAGGCTTGCCTAAATTAGATAAAAGCATTCTATAATCTAAGGCCTAAGAATGACTAAAATTTGTTTGAAAATAAATTGAATCGCTAATTAATATTTTTGATTTTTTTGAAAATCTACCGCGAGTTATTTGAAACACGTTTTTCTTGAAACAAAGCCTAAGTTAATCAATCCTAAAAAATCTGCACTATTTACCATTTATTACTACTATTTTTGAAAGTGTTTAACCACTAATTTTAAAGTATTTAAAAAGGAAAACCCGAAACATTTGCCTAAACTAAAAAGTGAAGGAAACTTACTTTCAAAATTTTAAGCTAAATAGAGTAATCCATGAAACTATAAACCGGAGAATAAACGTTAATCAAAATCACAAGAAAAATACATATCCAAATAATACAAGGTTAGTCAAACAAATTCAAGTAATAAGAAAAGCATATAGAAAATAAAGGACTAAGTATGTTAAGTTCCTTTGGAGGAACTAGTCTCCTAATGAGTGACTCCGAACACCGCGATAGTTCCTAATAGTTGTTCGACCCAAAACATATTTGGGCCGAGATTGAGTTTCAAATGAGAACTCCAACTCTCCGGGGTGTACATGAAACAAAAAAAAAGATAAGGATTAGCAACTGGCATAACAAAGTTTACAAAATGTAGAAATATGCCAAGCTTAACAATAAAGTGATAAGGAAAACAAACATGTTATTCGGTGAATACACAAAGCATATATGAAAGAACGACATGTAACCATATTTTGTTTCATGTTTTATAAACAAGCGATCTTAGGTAAACAAACAACTTCGATACTAGTTGATTATTAGAAAACAAAGTACACAACAAGTAGCAATATAAAACCTTATTATTTTTTATTCACTTTAATTAAATAAGTAGCTATGAACAAATCACCTCAAAAAGTAAGGTGCTATGAACAAATCACCTCAAAAAGTAAGGCAACACTAATGACGGGAGGATAAAAAAGGAACCAAACTACTACGTTAGCTCATGATAAATTCCTTAAGCTGGTATTCCCGAAATTAATCCCGAGTTAAAAAAAAAAAACCAGAATAATGAAAATACGGGCAGCCCTCTTTTTCTAACAATGCACACTAATTTAACCACTTTTTACTAGGATTAAGGTGTTTTGAAGAAAGATTAGATCGCAAGCAAGACCACAATATTTTTACAAACGCCGGAAATATAATCATAATATGTATATTCCTATCTTAAACAAACGTTTTCGGGCTAAAAAAATGACAAACCTATTGAAGCTTTTACCTTAAGAATTTAAACTTCAAGGAACTCAAACATAGCATACATATACCTTTTCCGATTTAAACAAAATCAGCCCCCTAATTGTGATTAAAACAAGACGGGACGATTACATACTCTTACATCTCAATCCGTAAGGGAAAGCAACAAGAAAACTCAAATTTTATGAAGATGTAAACATTTATCCTAATCTCTAGTTATGCAACAAAGGTAGCCATGTACATTTGAAGACTTGGAGCCTCTTGAAATTTATTTCAAGTTGAATCAAGATTGCAAATAGTCTACAAAACATACCATGGACTATAGATACAACAAATGATTCGAGAACTAAGTTACTTTAAGTTCACACTCCAAACAGATGAACCAACAGCCAACCCCATTCACAACATCAGACTTTATAAAATTTGTTTGAGCTAAATTTCAAGTTACAACAATTTTCCACACATAATCTAACATGAACAACATCAGCCAGAGACTATCAGACCATATTTTCTAACCAAAAATCAGCCAAACAACAACAAAACAAAACTCGCACAATTAACGGATCATAAAACTAAATATAAAGTAATTAGGCGGGGTAGAATTTACCTTGTGTTGGACAGCGATTGAGGCCGTCAAGTGTTGAGTTTCAAACTAACGACTCCGACTCCGATTATCCGAATAGCAAACGAGACAACAAGAGAAAAATGAATAGTGAGTATATGGAAATCGGCAGTGAGCAACCAAAGAACAATTTTTGTGAGCTGTTGATTTTAGTTTCTGATTTTCGGCCTTCAATGGATGCCAAAATCTGTCCTCTCCTTTCTCTTTTTTGGTCCGTGTCTCTCTGTGTGTGTGTCTGTTCTGTGTAATGGAAACCCAAGGGTTTCTTTTATAGCCGAAATTTTAGGGCTCCAACGATTTCTTTCCAAGAATTCAAAATTTGAATTCTTGGAAAGACAAGTTGCAAGAGGAAATGATGAAAATCAGAGAAAAAGAAAAAGATGCCTACCTTTTCAGGCTGATTTGAAAGAGAAAGTGACGGGTCGGAGGTGTAGAGCTCGGACCGTCGGGCAACGGTTGCATCCGTCGGGCAGCCGGCGGCGGGGGAGCTTTTTCAGCTCTGTTTCTGAAATGACAAAAGGGGTGAGAGGATGGCTATAAAGTGGAGGAGAGAAGGGTGAAGACCACCGGATTTTGCCATTATCCGGTGGTCTAGCGGCGGTGGTCTTTTCGAGGTTGTAAAACCTCCGGAAAGGGGGAAAGGACATCGAGGTGATGGGAAAGGGCGTTGTCGTCGTTTGCCCGCCGGTACGAGGCGAAATCCGGCGGGTCTTTGGTGGTAAAGCGGCGAGAAAGGGGTTTGGGGGTGGGAGCTGTCGGTGTTGATTGGAGAGGGTGAGGGGTCTGTTTGTTTGGTTGAGAGTGGAGGAGAGAAAAGAATTAGGGTGTGTTTAGTTGAGTGATTTTGGGCCGGGTCGGGCGTTGGGTAGTGGATTAGGAAGAATTGGGCTGGGTTAGGTAATTAGGTAGTGGGCTAGTAATTTTTGGCTGAAACAAATAAGCATTTGGCCCAAAATTGGTAAATGAATTAATTTGTAGAAAAAATGTAATTTTCCCTAATCGTTTTTCCACTTAATTAATTTAACGATGCTTCTTTCATCCCAATTAATTTTTAATACGTATATAGTTGACTTAAAAATAATTTTGATACACGTAATCGCGATCCTCAATCGATAGAACTGTATTTAGGAAATACTATAGCGATACGACAAAATTTCATTTAGAGTTTGAAATAAAAGTTACTATACCAATATTTTGTTAAAGAGAATGAATTATAAAATATTTTTGGGGTGATTTTATAAGATACAATATTATTAGTAATTATTATTATAAAAAGTAAAGGAAATTATTTTTAAAAAATGATTATTGGTGCCAAAATTTATAAAAAATTAATATAAAAATAAGAAAATTATTTTGGAAAAGTCCTCGGGATTAAGAAGCATATAAAAATTAATTATGGGAAAAAGGAGAGCCAAAATTGGGTGTCAACAGTCCGGATGAGGCTCCGTGACCCACCCTTTATGTTTTCAATTTCCTCGTACTATTTTACCGATTTCCTAAAGGCACAGACCTGCATTCATGCGGTTTATAGCCATAGTTTATAAATATTTTTTGGATTTCAAAGAAAAGCCTCCCTTATTGCGAAAACTTTGCTATGTAATTACTGGTCATTATCTAACTTGCTTTGTTTATGATTTCAGTAATAATAGCTTAAAATCTGCCATTGTCATGTCATGTCAAGAGATTAATGAACAAACCAAGCTAGACGATAATGATTTTGAAAGGCATGTTGAAGAAATCATGAACCTGGAACGAACAACCAAGAAGTCTAAGAACTTTGAAGACCAGGAAAAGCCCCACCTGGAAGGGATTGAGGTAGTTAATTTGGGAAATTACGGTCAAGTTGAAGAAGTCAGCGTCGGTGTCATTTGTCAAAAGCACAAAAGAAAGAACTTATCAATCTGCTCGAGCCATACATCGATATCTTTGACTAGTCCTATAATAATAGGACAAGAATAAGTACAAACATCATCTCCCAAAATTTATTGGTCAATCCGGAATTCAATCTAGGGAATGGACAGTCAATCCTTCCCTCCCATGAGACGAAGGAAAACTTGCACCAAATTGGCAAGGACTTTACATCACACAAAAAGCGCTATCCGGAGGAGTTTTGATTTTATCCGGGATGGATGATCAAGTATGGCCCAAGCCTATAGCCACTCCGATGCCGCGAAGAGATACTACACCTAAAGACGGGTTTTTTTCATTTTTCTTTCCCTGTAATCGCACTTCTTAATTGTAATCATTTTTATGCTTTGTAGTAACTCAAAAAATCCCTATCTTCTATCTACGAACTACGTTTGACCAGAATTCTCAAGAATGATATACGTAGGCTTGCCTGTGTCGGCTTCGCTCAACCCCTTAGGAAAATCTATCTTTCCCCTTTCGATCTACGAACTACGTTTGACCTGAATTCTCAAGAATGAGATACATAGGCGGCATGTGTCGGCTTCGCTCAACCCCTTAGGAAAATCTATCTTTTCCCTTTCTGTCTTGAACTATGTTTGACCTGAATTCTCAAGAATGAGATATGTAGGCGGCCTCTATCGACTTCGGTCACCCCTTTATTTATTTCCAAACATTCTCCCACTTCGAGTGTGGAAACTACGTTTGACTTGATTCCTGCCATAACGGGATACGTAGGTGCCACAATGGCTCAGTCATATTGCCCAGGAAATGGAAACTGGGCAGAATTTTGGAGAAAGGAATCTCAAAAATTCAGAAGGCAAAGAGCATCCTCCAGCAAGTCAGAATACAGAATGTGCCGAAGAGCAACCAAAGTGAATATCGAGAAAGAATTTTGTAATCCCCACAGAGTCTCAAGTCTCTTGCCAATGGAATGAGATTCATCATGAAACCTTTAACTGGGGCAGAAATTTTGAGAAAGACCTCAAAATTTCCACCAGGCTTCATTCAAGAATTCAGAATTAAACTCCGAAGAGTTCCCCAACATCTAGGGATCAGAATCTACTTCAAAAATCCCCAGTTATAACAAAGTCCGAGGGGGATTAATCCCCAGCTATGACAAATTTTTGAAGAAATATTTCGAACTGCCCAGCTAGGATGACAAAGGATCTCCAGAGTCCACCAGCGATATGTCAAAAACATTAAGGCCTCGAGTAAAGCACATTCGTTGGGCTAGCACATGACATGACGGGCAGAGACCTTTCCAAACTATCTTTTTTCCAAATCCTTGTTTTCCAAAGAATTTGTTTAAAGATTGTTACAAAAACTAGTTTTACTCTGTACGTCTACCATGGCCCGAGGAGAGTCGAGGGCGACAAGTATCCGAGATTGGAAAGCATCTGGAGAAGACAAAACAAGGAGCAGAAGATCGAAGGAGGTCAGCACAGACCAGTTTCGGTAAAAAATCTAACAATTTTTCTATGGATGCAGGTTGTCCCCAAAAGTATGTTAGAAAGCAGTCCCTCATTATCCAACGCGTTCAAAGAAACACAACGAGACCAGACGCCCCAAAATTTGGCGAGAAAAGCCAAAGCAGCGGAAAGAAGCCAAAGATGGCAAAAGTCCCTAGAACGGGCGAATCTTCTTGTAGTTCATAGAAACTACCAGATAAAGAGAGACTGACAACTTTCTCAAGTCCCCAAACGGATCAGGACATTTCGGTCAGTTTCGAATTGGGACACTAAATAAGAGATCGACGACATTCTCCACCAATCCCCAAAAAGTCAGAAATTACCACGAACAGACGATGTTCAAAGACGGTATTTATGGCTGTCTCCAGAAATGGACACGACCATTTCATTCACATTTCAAATAAAAGTCTGTTTTGATTAGCTTCATAAACGTCGTCTTTAAAGTTTTTCAAATTTGACTGTGGTCGCTAGTAAGAGCAACACCGTGTCTACTAACTATTTGCCTTGGGTACAGGTACCCATAAAGGAATCGACATGACAAAATAAAGACAGAGGTGATGTTCTCTATGACTTTCCCATGGGCCATTACATCACACGGCACTACATTGCATCACATTTTGCATTCATATTGCACCATGTCACATTGCATCATGCTGCATTGCATCACATTGCACCATACTGCATTACATGTCATAAGCTTTATATCACATCATATTATGTCATACCGCATTTCATCATATTATATTATGTTACATTGTATTGTATGGCATTATATCGCAGGAACTATGTCAAGAGGACCATATCATATTTGCATATCTCGAGGACCATGCCATGAGGGCCATCATATTTGCATGTCGGGAGGACCATGTTATGAGGACCATTGCATGATCATCCACATTATCATTCAATACTATAGATACACATCCCCTGCGAAGACTATTTCCCTCTACCGGCCGATTTCAAAGAGGATGACATTCATAGGCATCCCTAAGTCGCACTTGCTGCGCAGGATCGACCCTCAACATGCTTATATCCGAGATCACGTGAGACGGTGGAGTCTAACGTTGAGGATATCATTATCATCATTCATTATGCCAAGTCTGGCATTCAGCATATTTATATCCGATATCGCGTAAGACGGAGGAGTCTGACGTTGAGGGTATATTTGCTCTTTTATTATGCCAAGTATGGCATTCAGCATATTTATATCCAACATCACATAAGACGGAGGAGTCTGACATTGAGGGTATATTTGCTCCTTTATTATGCCAAGTCTGGCATTCAACATATTTATATCCGATATCGCGTGAGACGGAAGAGTCTGATGTTGAGGATGTATGTGCTTCCTTATTATCATGCAAAGCCTGGCATATTTATATCTAATATCGCGTGAGATGGAGAAGTATGACGTTAAGGATATTATTATTACTATGCCAAGTCTTCTATCCAGCATATTCATGTCCAATATTGTGTAAGACGATGGAGTTTGACGTTGAGGATAGTTATGCACTCTTATTTGAAAGCATCGATTGCCGAAAGAGGTAATTATATTTGATCAAGTGGCAAAGGCCTTGTCACACTCGATAGTCAAATATTGTTTGCCATCGAGGTCGAAAGCATATAGTCCAAGGGATATCTGTAAAACGCCATCCAAATCGGATGACGAACTGGATTTCCCAAAATTGGAAGGCCAAAGGTCGTCTGTAAGTCACAGCGATATCTGAAAACTGGATAGTGTGCAAGATTGCCCAAAAACTTGACTGAGAGTTATCTGTAAGACGCAGTGACATCTGAAAATGAATAGTGTGCAAGATCACCTGGAGGTTGACAGTTCAAGGGTAATGAGTAAGTCGCAATAATATTCGAAATTAGATAAAAGTGCAAGACTACCAAAAATTGATAGTCCAAGGGTTATCTATAAGCCACGACATATCCACATTGATATTGTGCAGGACTACCCAAAGGCTACCAATTCAAGAAAAAATTATAAGTCTCGTTACATCCAAGATCGGATAAAAGTGCAGGATTACCCAAAAACTAGCAATTCGAAGGACATCTGTAAGCCGCCTCTATCCAAAGTCCGATGACGTGCAAGATTACTCAAAGTTGACAAGTTAAAGGCATCTGTAAGCCGCCTCTATCCAAAGTTGGATGATGTGCTAGATTACCCAAAGCCTGATAATATAGGGAATATCTATTAGTAACATCGATATGGATGATGCGCAAGACTTAGCCCAGAGGCATATGCAAAGACTATTGTCAAAAGCCACGAAGGCTATCACGTTCAAGAGAACGCCGCAAACGATTGCAAGGACTGTCACGTCAAATGGCCACGAAGGTCGTCATACATAAAAATTGCCACAAAGGCAATCCTATACGATAGCTACGAGGGCTATTATATTTTCATCATAGAAGTCGCTATTTCCTAAGACAGAGACAGGCGAAGACGACATCTGCTTCAAAAGCGACAAATGGGAAAATGAGGTACAAAGCTATCTCTATCTATTGAATCACTTTACTACTAACCATCATATTTTGTTTGAAATATTACTGAGAACATATGAGAGGATAAAAATATCGAATCAGAACAACAGGTACAAAGCACATCAAAAAGATGTCACAACCTAAGATTCAGACATAACCCAAGGATGAGGTATGGCCAAGAAACTACCTCTCCAAGTAGAATTATGTTAGTACTAACAATTTTGTTTTGAGATGTTGTCGAGAGCATCCAAAAAGGATGAAGTTCTCAAAGAAAAACCATAGGTGCGGACTACACCAAAAAGAACGCATCACAACGTGGAACTTTTTCTTTGGAGTGAACTGGGACATAGTCCGAAGAGGAATACCAAACTCTTTGGACGCGAGCTGAGGAACGACTACCACCTCCATCAAACCACACCCCTATCAGTAGGCATGTGGGTATTTTTTTATATTTTCAGTTTCGCATCCAGGGTATTTTCGGAACTCACACTGGAAACAATATTCCTTCTTTTCAAAATTCGAGTGATGACACACCTCGAGCTTTGGAAATTATGTCTATGTAGCTCTAATCAGTGGATGTGAGGGCCCCACATTTGTAATTGATATGGTAACAAGCCTCTTTTCTATAGCTCAACTTATTCGTGACTCGTCCTGAGCCAAAGGTCGTCTTAACATAAAGATTACCTTTTCTACCGAATGAGTCAAAATACAAGCAGCCTGATTCCCCGAAGTCTTGGTATATGTAGGCGGGCTCTATGTTGAAAACTCGGTGGCATTCCTAACTCCCCCCAATCCTTTTACTTCCCAGCTTTTCCGGTCTCTCCGTACTCTAAAATCGGGATAGTTTGGAATTCTTTCAAAATCGTGCATAAAATCAAGCGTCTTGAACTACAAATGGCTTGAGTTCTCATATAACCTGGGATATGTAGGAAACTCGATACCGGAGTTTGACCATGATTCCTTGAAATTCGTGTTAGAACCAACCGCTTCCTGAAGATGAATCTGTGGTCGGATAAAATTGGGAACATCAATTCCATTTGCCCAGGGTTCATTGCACTCACCCTACCCAAAGGGAGGGGCAGTTGTTGACACTCAATTTTTAC
Source organism: Jaltomata sinuosa (assembly GCA_003996215.1). Lineage (NCBI taxonomy): Eukaryota > Viridiplantae > Streptophyta > Magnoliopsida > Solanales > Solanaceae > Jaltomata > Jaltomata sinuosa. The sequence continues at coordinate 132,196 of QJPP01000430.1, forward strand.
CCTCCACATTACAAATTAATCTTGAGCCTTTTTAAATTTTAAACAATTTTTGAAATAATTGTCTTGAAAAAAAGGGATAAAATATTTTCTACTTCAGCCTTATAATAGTCTTGAGTAACAATTTATATTTTTCATATTTAATTATGTGAAATTTATATAAGTTCACTTAAAGAACTATTTTAAAGTTTTATTTCATGAGAAAATCCTTTTTAAAAGATTAAACGTTTGATTTTCCTTCAAATTATATCAAAATGAGAGATTAATTGAAAAATTAATTTCACAATTGATTAAATGAGATAATTATGTGTTAAATACAATAATTATCTCAAATTATTTAAGTTTAAAGAAGCTCGGATGGTTAATTATAATTAATTCATCTTTATTCCTATCCTAGCCTAAATCCTTAAAATAATTTAAATCCTAACCGAATTCTGCCAATTTACTCTCAATTTGGCTACCCTATTAATTTAAGAGTGGCTACATTTTGCAAAAATGTGGCCAAAGCTTAAACCACTCTCATCAGCTTTGTGTTAGCAGCAAACAATTCTAACTAGGCCCAACCCTTCTTTTCCCTTTGACACGCCTGACCCGGCCCACCTCTACACACCCTTATACGCCTCTTTCTCTTTCACTCTCACACACAAACCAAACGACCCTTTACCTCGCCTTTCTCTCTCTCTTTGTCTCTTTCACACCCAGTACACCAACAACAAACCTAGAACCCTAATGTTCCAACAGCTCTAACAGCTTCAACGACGCCCCAATTCCCAAACGCCATCCAAATCCCCGTCAAAATCGAGCTGTCAAAGTTGAGAAGCTTCTAGAAGTGGCTAGGTGGCATTCCTTTCACAAAATTCATACATGATTCCTGCTGGGCAAGCCTATTCATTTGAGAATTTGAATTTCCTCAAGCTAAATTTCCAAAATTTCCCTCTGTTTTCCCCCTCTTTTCACCCTAGAAATCCACTATATAAACCCCTCTCTTCCTAAAGAATGGTTAAGCTGGCTTTTGGGGAAAAACTTAAGGATGTTAGAGAAGCATTTCTCTAATCCTACATAACCAAGAGTTTCAGAAATATATACTAAAAAATTGAACTCCGACGAAGTGGTTGTAAATTCCAGCGGTGGTGAAAGTGCTTTTCCGGTGAAGTTTCTGGCAATAGCTCATCGTCCTAGTCGTTTCTCCGAAAAAGGTAAATGCCTCATTCTCTTTCCTATTGTTGATGTCGATTGATGTTCATTAGAAATCCTGATATTGGTTTTAGGTTGTTTTGCTTGACTTGGTGTTAAGAAATTGTGATTGTTAGCTTAAAATCATGTTCAGTTGAAGTGGTTGTTAATCCCTAAAGATCTTAAATTTTGTTTGTTCTTTCCCTGTTCTCTGTTCTCTGTTCCTCCCCTTTCAAAATTGTTGTGTGTGTTCATGAACAATACTGGCTTGTCTGTTGGATTTTCGTTTTGATTTGCTTGAAAGAGATATGAATCCTTTGTTGATGTTATTGGCTATGTAAAGAACTCAAATGAGTTTCTCTTTCTTTATAGAATGCTTACAAAACAGTGAGAAAATAGTCATGTTTGGAGTGAGTTGCAACACTTTAGGCGCTACATATGGAACACAAACACAAAGAAGACAGTGAGATTGACACTCGTCTGAAGGTCTTAAACCTAGAACTTTTAGAGATGAATGATATATCACAAAGGGATATATCTCGTCTCTAGTTCTAAATTTCGACAGGGAATTCATAAAGAAAGAGAAACTCATTTGAGATCTTTATATATCCAATAACATCAACAAAGATTCATATCTCTTTCAAGCAAATCAAAATGAAAATCCAACAGACAAGCCAGTATCGTTCATGAACACACACAACCATTTTGAAAGTGGAAGAACAGAGAACATGGAAAGAACAAACAAAATTTAAGAGCTTTAGGGATTAACAACCATTTCAACTGAACATGATTTTAAGCTAACAATCACAATTTCTTAACACCAAGTCAAGCAAAATAGCCTAAAACCAATATCAGGATTTCTAATGAACATCAATCCACATCAACAATAGACAAGAACATGAGGCCTTTACCTTTTTCGAAGCAGTGACTGGGACGATGAGCTATTGCCAGAAACTTCACCAGAAAAGCACTTTCACCACCGCTGGAATTTACAACCACTTCATCGGAGTTCAATTTTTTAGTATATATTTCTGAAACTCTTGGTTACGTAGGATTAGAGAAATGCTTCTCCAATATCCTCAAGTTTTTCCCCAAAATCCAGCTTACCCATTCTTTAGGAAGAGAGGGGTTTATATAGTGGATTTCTAGGGTGAAAAGAGGGGGAAAACAGAGAGCAATTTTGGAAATTTAGCTTGAGGAAATTCAAATTCTCAAATGGATAGGCTTGGCCAGCAAGAATCATGTACAAATTTTCTACAAGAATCCATGAATTTTGTGGAAGGCATGCCACCTAGCCACTTCTAGAAGCTTTTCAACTTTGACAGCTCGATTTTGACGGGGATTTGGATGGAGTTTGGAAATTGGGGCGTCGTTGAAGGTGTTAGAGCTATTGGAACGTTAGGGTTCTGGGTTTGTTGTTGGTGTACTGGGTGTGAAAGAGACGAAGAGATAGAGGTGAGGTAAGGGGTCGTTTGGTTTGTGTGAGAGAGTGAAAGAGAAAGAGGCGTATAAGGGTGTGTAGAGGTGGGCCGGGTCAGGCGGGTCAAGGGGAAAAGAAGGGCTGGGCCTGGTTGGAATTGTTTGCTGCTAACACAAAGCTGATGAGAGTGGTTTAAGATTTGGCCACATTTTTGCAAAATGTGGCCACTCTTAAATTAATACGGTAGCCAAATTGAGAGTAAATTGGCAGAATTCGGTTAGGATTTAAATGATTTTAAGGATTTAGGCTAGGATAGGAATAAAGATAAATTAATTAAAATTAACCATCCGATCTTCCTTAAACTTAAAGAATTTGAGATAATTATTGTATTTAACACATAATTACCTCATTTAATCAACTGTGAAATTAATTTTTCAATTAATCTATCATTTTGAAATAATTTAAAGGAAAATCAAACGTTTAATCTTTTAAAAAAGATTTTCTCATGAAATAAAACTTTAAAATAGTTCTTTAAGTGAACTTATATAAATTCCACATAATTAAATATGAAATATATAAATTGTTGCTGAAGACTATTATAAGGCTGATTTAGAAAATGTTTTATCCCTTTTTTTCAAAACAATTATTTCAAAAATTATTTAAAATTCAAAAAGGCTCAAGATTAATTTGTAATGTGGAGGGTAAAAATTGGGTGTCAACATGGCCCAGATCACCACAATGGAAACAACCACGGTCAAGTGTAGGCCTGCTAGCTGATGTATAAGATGCTCCCTGGACTCTAGGAGCTGAAGATTGATTAAGAGCTCCCTGACGACCACCTATAGCAGCTGGCAGAGGTGACTGAATAGGACGGGATGAGTATGCCTGCTGATTCTGGCCACTGGAATACGAACCACCATAATTTCCGTCATTCTGGGCTTCTTTTCTAACGCCTTAGCCTGCCCCGTCTGCTTGAATCCTTCAAGTTGCTTCACATAATCCACCACATCATTAAATCCTTCCCTGAAGAAGTCATATGCACTGACAGTACCTGCAGTTCAGTATTCAACCCTTTCACAAACAACCGGATCCGTTCTTCCTTGGAACCCAACATCTATGTGGCAAAATGAGACAAGGCGTGGAACTTAGCCTAACATGCGACCCTGCTTTAAGTTCAAGAACTCATCTTTCTTCCGGTCCCTCAAAGTACGAGGTACGTACTTCTCTAAAAACAAGGCGTGAAACTATTCCCATGTCAGTGGGGGTAGAACAAAAGACCGGCACTCCACATGAGACCTCCACCACTGCTTAGCAACACCCTGCAGCTGAAATGTGACAAACTCAACCCCATGCTTACATACAATGCCCAACTTGTGCAACCTCTCATAGCAATCCAAGATGAACTCATAAGCATCCTCCCTATCAGTACCCTGAAAAGTAGGAGGTTTCAGCTTGAGAAACTTGGTCAGCATCTCATGCTCATTCCCTGTCATCACTGGGCCTAGCATTGGCCTGAAGAAGTCATTCGTGCCTGAAGCTGCATCTATCCTAGGTGCTGCAGTAGCCGCTGGCTGAGGGTCCAAGGCCTGGTTTGCAAAAGCCGTGGGTATGGCTCCAGTACCAACCAACCCACTCATAATATTCCAAGCCTGTTGAAAGGCTTCTGGTGTCATAGTAGGAAGGCCTGCACCCCCAACCGGTGTCGGCTCCTTCTGTGCCTCACCATCTTCAGCCACAACCTCTACACCTTCAGCAACATGTTCCTTAGGTGGGGGAGGGGTTACCTCACACGTATCAGCATCAGCTCGAGCCCCACCCCTGGCGGGTGTAGCTCTACCTCGTCTTCTGCCCCTTCCCCTGCCTCTACCACGGACAGCCAGGCCCGGTGCTGGGACCGCTGCTCTAGCTCCATTGTTCCTTGTGCTAACCATCTGCGGACAGAAGAGTGAATGAGGTTAAATAACAATTTGTATCACCAGATACCAATTGGAATCAAGTTATAGCATGAAGGAAAGAAAGAAGAGATAGTTTTTTTAAAGCCCCATAGCCTCTCGAAGAAAAGTACGGACGTCTCCGCACCGTTCTGCAAGACTATACTAGACCTGTTTGGTATGATGAGATCAATGAACCTAGGGCTCTGATACCATCTTTATCACGACCCAGACCACCGTGAGTGGCACTCACCCAACCCCCGGGTGAGTGAACCATCACTTTCCCGAACATAATCATTCTAACATCTCAAAACTAGTGCATAAAAGTAAACTAGCAATTCAATAATAATAAAAACCACTTCATTAATATAAACTTGCGGAAATTACCCCTTAGAATCTGAAAGTCGCAGTACCAAACAATTCTACCAATGTCTAGAGTGCGAGGATGCTACCCCAAAAATACAAGAAAATAGTCTATGCCCGAAACAAATGGGCATACAATCCTAATGATAGATTCAAGGCAGCTCGATCAAAGTGGCTCACCCTTGAAGTCTGGAAACGCTGGTACTACAGATGAGGTCGCGTCTCAGCCGCTGGAAGATTGCTTGTACTCACAAGAAGAAAAGCAAGTGCAGTATCAGTGCACCACCACTATGTACTGGTAGGATCATCAGCCAGTTCCAAATAAACAGTGTATAATTCAGTACAGCAAATCAAGTACAAGTACAGAAAACATGCAACAAGTCAATAGGCTCCCCTAAACTACAAGTCTCTACCTAGCATGTTCACGCATGAAATCCACTTCTTATAACTCTAAACAACAATCATAGAATTCAATAAATCATCCTGTTTGCCTAGCCCGGACCTACCCTGGGACCCTTTCTACACAACACCTAAGTGTTAAACAGACAACCCGGCCTAACCCAAGACCAACTCAACAGATATAACAGGATTCCCGGTCACTCAAGGACCACCAATGATTATCACAATTCAATAAAAATAGCCCGGTCCACACACAGAACTAATAACAGTCAATGCAATGCAACAATATCTATGCAATACAACAATATCAATGCAATAATGCAGTAAAATAAACCCGTACCAGGCGTGGTACCCGAGCCAACTATTAGTATTTTGTACCAAGCGTGGTACCCGAGCCAACCATTTATTATACCCGTACCAGGTGTGGTACTCGTGCCAACCGTTAGTATGCCCGTACCAGGCGTGGTACCCGAGCCAACCGAATGTCAACAATCCACAGTCAAATAATGAACAAACAACTTGTAAACCAACAAGCAACACACCGTTCAATTCACAGAATTTAAAATAGGACCCTTAGACATTCTACACAATTCTTCTAAGCAATGCAATTCATACAAAAACTTCGATAAAAGTACAAAATATACAACATTCACAGGAATCGTAAGCCATCATCTACCTCGAAATGATCCAAGCTCTACACAACCTGAGCTTTCCCGTGTTCCACATTCCTTTCTCATTCTTGGTCTAAAACAATATACAAGTACTCAAATTAACAAACAAGGTCTGCACATTACCCGGATTACACTAAATCCCAGACCCCCAGGCCATCCATGATCATCCTACCCTTTTTTCCGGCCTTTCCGCCATTAATTTCCCTAGTTCTATCATTTTCACGGATAAAAATAGAGAAATTAGCAATATATGATCATAAAACCTTACTTTAACAATACCCAAGAACTTTCATGCCTAGAATCCCTCTTCTTCCCCGGATTCTACCATCCCTAGATTATTCCAACCTTTCCCCAAGTTCTCTCCTAGCAATTCTACCGTGTAGGAAAAGTAGAACGAAGATTGGGGAGTAGAAACCTTACCTTAGGAAGAAAAATAATGGAAAATGGAGGAAAATCGCTTGGAATCGCCTTGCCCTTATCCCAAAATGGAATTGTGAAAACTGAACATTTTGGGGAATGTTTCCGCATTAAATCCCGTCACGCTCTGCTATAGCGGTTCGCTCTGCTATAGCGGTACCGCCGTAGTGGAGTCGTCCGCTATGGTGGAGGCTGACTGAGGCTGACTGACGTAGACTTCCGTTGCGGGATAGAAAGTCGTAAAACCTCCAAAATTAGTCCATCTTACAACACACTTATTTTCCCGACGTCCCAAAACAACCCCTTCACGTCAACCTCGATTACGAGAGTTCTACTTACCAGAATTTGATTTCGAAAAGTCCCTCGAACTCCTTTATGTGTTAGCTATGAGGAAAACTATCTCAACACAAGACATCCAACCTAATTCTTACCCAGATTTCCCTTGACCATACCTCACCCCTAAACCGGCCGAGACTTTTATATGGGCCAAAAGTCCAACTTGTTTAAGCCAAAAGGCTTAAAATCTTCTCTTATCCCTTAAACTCTTTATTTTGTATTAGTTAGAATTATTTGTAAAATTAACTCTTAACTCGGTTGGATAACCCCCAAAAAGAGTAAAGGTTTCGTGTTTTAACTTATATCTAATCATTTATTGTTTCTTCATGTAAAAAGAATGTTAGAGGTATTATGTTTTAAATTGTCAAACACAAGCATGCTCTTCCTCTTTAAAACAAACTCTTCGTATATTTTCACTTCTAAAAATTAAGTAATCAATTTTCTTTCATCCAGCTTCGTTTACTATGTTTTCTCAACTCGAATTAAGACAAGATGTTCAAATATAAAATCTTTTCAAAGTTAGTCAAAATAAGTTATTTTCAAACAAGTTCGGATAACCGCGAGTTAGCGGATACTCTTGGTGCCTTAACACCCTTCCAAGAGTATTAATAGGAACCGCTTACCCTTAATCTCTTTATTTCTAAAATCTTTATCTGTTTTAGATTTTGAAAAATTTTAAAGGTTTTCTTAATTTTCCTTTAATTAGTTAAGTGGCGACTCTTGCTCAAAAATTGAAAACGTTTTTTGGAAACTTTAACTTAGATTTTTAAAATAATTTTCAAATACAAGTCATTTTTTCCGTAAAACAGAAATGACAACTCTGCTGGGGATAATTCAACTAGGTTCTAACCTTATTGTTTGAAACTAACTTATTTGACTAACTATTCGGGTTTGTAATAGATAGTAAAAGTAGTTATTTGTAATTTATGTGTTTAAATTTCCGCAAAATACTAATGTTGCATTCATGGCATACAGGTTCCGCAAATGGAAAAATTAGAATGCATCAGAAAAAAGTGATTACGCGTGTCTTCGCGGTCACTTCTCTACTTAAAAAACCAAAATTCTCGAAACAATGAGCAATTAGTTTGTTCCAGGTTGGCCGGCACTTGTTCATTGTTTCAGCCTACAGTTGTCCACTCGGGTTCCTGGTCTCTTTTCAAAACTCACTCTAGTCAAACTAGCATAGAGCGGAGCTAAATCCCTGAAATAGGCATTGACCTAAGTTGACCCGGTACCTTAGGGGTATTGGGCCTATTAGAAAGACCACCTTGCGTCTATTGTCCACGAGTCAATTACAGACGATCATCCCTTATGCGTTTAATTGAAGGATGCGATGTTGGTTTGTATGAACCATTGTTCCTCGGGATTGGATATATTTAGATAGTCTTTTATTTTTAAGATTGCCATCTGAAAGGCATCCAAAATTTGCAAGAAGTTCGAGAATAAAGAATCCATGGAGGCCTAGTTTAGGGTGGTACCCTTGCGTGGGATTGATATCGAATGTACATCCCTTCCCTTATTTTGTACCCCCATTTTATTTAATCAATATTATAAATATATCTTGGGGCAATGGAATGTTTACAAAATGACATACACATCCTTCAATTCGTTAGGCCTACCTTTGGCATAAAAAGGTCACATATCCGTATAGGACGCGCTATGAACTGTTATGTGATATAACTGTCTTACGTGCTTACGTGTGTTGCTTAAATTGAAGTTGAATTGATCCACTACTACTTGAATATTTTTATAACCCATAGGCAGGATAAAGACTCACCGTGCAAAGTCCGACCAAAATCGCTTTTGGAGTTCCTCAAATTACCCAGAAAAATCCAAAGACTTCTTAAAATCCCTTTTGTTTCTACCACTTCAAAAAATGAACTTGCCATATCTGAACAATATCCTTTCAGGGCCCGCCCTTAAGAAAGTTTCACTTCCCCACTTCGACGGAGATGTCAAAAAATTCAGAAAAAAACACATCAAGTGCTACAGGACAAGCATCAGAAGATGAAAACTCTAGAAGTCAACTCTCCTAATAGAATTTGCTTACCCGAAATCGATGGGCAAATTTTTGTCCGTCGAACCCTCGAGTCAATAAAATACCCGTGGATCAATTTGCCTTGATGAAAAGCAACTTTATGTATTTCTTCCCGGTCGGATATCTTGTATTGTTTATCAATAATGGGACCTAACATATCGGCCTTTGAGTTATTTTACTTCAACAGGTAATAGAAATTGATCTGTGTTGGCAAAACTGGCTGAACATCCCTACTTCACCCGCTCAAAGGCACAAATAGATTCTTCCTCTAACCCTCGCTTCACTAAGGGTAAGATGACTGACAATGAGAAAGAAAATGTTTTGACTATAAGAGATAATATTATCGCCGAACAAAATGAAATGATTACAAAGCTTGCAAGAAAATTGGAAAAGATGCAAGAAGAAGTACAGAAGGCCAAAGATAAGGCTAGTTTGGCTATCGCTGCCAACACCCCGACTCTGGGTAACTCCCAGCCTCCTCTATGAATCCCTCCGCTCAACTCCCCATTGACTGAAAATCAGCCAAGAGATATCCTTTCCTCCTTCATTCCTGAACCTTCCAATGAACCTCTTTCCAACAATCCTCCTCATATCAGATCCTCGTATCAAATTCATACTCCTCTTATCCAGCACACTAACCAAAATAATAACCCAAGTGCCTACAATCCACAAAACCTCCCTCTAAATTACCAAAATACGCCACCGAATGCCTACAACTCCCAGAATAACCATCCCAACGTCACTAATCACAGAACTATAACCCCAAGTACCCAAATGTCATTCCACATGTCCAGCCTCAACTTGTCCAGAACCCACTACCTCCTGCTTTTTATGCTATGATAGAACCATACACCGCTATCCCAAAAAGCCCCAAGATTGACCACTACGAGGAGAAAGAGAAAGAGTTGAGAGCCACGGAGAAGAAGCATGATCATGACATAGCTCAAATAAAAGAAGAGATAGCCAGGATTAGAGAGTTTCGGGGATCGCCTTATGAGAAAGGTTGTGACTACGATGATCTCTGTATCCATCCAGAGATGGACTTGCCAGACGGATTCAAGATTCCCAAGTTCGAGACCTTTAATGGTGTTGGGAATCCCGAGGCCCATTTGAGAAGCTACTGCAACCAAATAGTTGGTGCTCGGAAGAACGACGCTCTGTTAATGAGACTGTTTAGCCGAAGTCTGAGCAGAGAGGCTTTGGAATGGTTCACCTCTATAGAACTAAAGAAGTGGTCCAAATAGAGTGATCCGGCCCGAGACTTTGCTCAAAGGTTTGCATATAACATGGAAGTTATCCCGGATTGATAATCTCTAGGTCGCATTAGGCAGATATCAAATGAGGACTTTCAAGATTACGACTATCGGTGGAGAAAAGATGCAGCGAGAGTTCGACCTCCTTTGACCAAAGAGGATATAAGAGCGGTGTTTATGCATTCTCAAGAGTCGAAATTTTATGACAAAATGATATCAGTAGTTAAAGTAAAATTTGCCTACCTAGTTAAGATTGGTGAAATTATCGAAGAGGGTCTTCGTAGCGGCAAGATTACCATAGCCTTGGTATCCTCAGGATTGGCAGGGTTTCCTAAGAAAAAGAGGGAAAAAGTATCTTTGGTATCCTCCAATCCTAGCCCGAGATCGCAGAAACCTTTCGGGGCCAACTACAAAAAATCACTTGTTCCAACAACCCCCTTCCCCATCTTCACAAAACCCTCAACCAATTTACTATACTCAGCCTATTTACCAAGCTCCACAACCAAACGTGTAGCCCATATACCAAGCTCCACAACCAAATGTGCAACCCACTTACCAAGTTCCTCCCCAGAACTTCCAAGTATATCAAAGGGCTCCCGAGAACCAGAATAATCGCCAGGTTTCTCCTCCCGCCAATGCTAATCTCCCTTGCCAAAATTTGGGAAAGAAAGTTGTTCGGATTTTCACCCAGTTAGCTGAAACCAGAACTCAGTTATATGAGAGATTGAAGGCTGCCGAATTTATCCAGCCCATTCCATCCAAACCTGTAAATCTTGACTCTCGTTTCTTCAAGGCTGACCGACATTATGCTAATCATTCTGGAGGAGTTGTACATGACACCGAAGATTGCATTAACCTAAGGCACAAAATTCAGGATTTGATTGATCAAAGAGTGGTCACACTACAAATAGCACCGCCAAATGTTAATAACAACCCACTCTCGAATCACGGAGGAGCCACTATTAACATGATAGAGGTCGATGAAGAATGGGTTGTGGGCAAGTCAATAATTTCGGTTAGCCCTAAAAATCAAGAAATGCCAGAAAAAGCTATAACTACTTTGAGTATTGCTGAGCTACCCTTTGAAGGGTTAATGCGCAACAAGACCTTGCACGTTAATGGTTGTGGCCCTGTGACTGGAGAAGTCCCAAAAGGAAGCAATTTTTACACCGTAGAGATTATCAATGCCACAGGAGAAGATCTTGCTCTCAAATCTCCATGCCACCTATCTATAAAATGCTCGCAACTACGACGCTAGTGAGCGGATATGAATCAGGTCTCGAATTAGGCAAGAGTTTTGATGGTATGACTGAGCCAATAAGCATCCCTGGAAAGTTGATCAAGCATGGATTAAAGTATGTAGTCCAAGAAGACAAGGTGGAGAAGCAGTCAGGATTGCCAAAATCGTTACTTCACCTATATCAGTCATTTCCAGAGCTTATTGGTTCCCCAAGCAACGGGTTAGAGGATAAAATAGGAGATCTGTTCAAGGAATGTGATGCTATCCTCGAAGCAGCCATGATCAGGGATGCCAGGCCTGGCGAAGAATTGCAAAACTGGGCCACAACTCCCCTCGTAACTCTCCACTTGGCTGGGTAGACAAAGATTCTATTTTATGAAAATCGGTGATGGTCCGGATGAGGCTCCGTGACCCACCCTTTATGTTTTCATTTTCCTCATACTATTTTACCGCTTTCCCAAAGGCACAGACCTGCATTCATATGGGTTATAGCCATAGTTTATAAACATTTTTTGGATTTCAAAGAAAAGCCTCCCTTATTGCGAAAACTTTGCTATGTAATTACTGGTCATTATCTAATTTGCTTTGTTTATGATTTCAGTAATAATAGCTTAAAATTTGCCATAGTCATGTCATATCAAGAGCTTAAGAAACAAACCAAGCTAGACAATAATGATTTTGAAAGGCATGTTGAAGAAATCATGGTCCTCGAACGAACAACCAAGAAGTCTAAGAACTTTGAAGACCAGGAAAAGCCCCACCTGGAAGGGATTGAGGTAGTTAATCTGGGAAATTACGGTCAAGTTGAAGAAGTCAGCGTCGGTGTCATTTGTCAAAAGCACAAAAGAAAGAACTTATCAATCTGCTCGAGCCATACATCGATATCTTTAACTAGTCCTACAATAATAGGACAAGAATGAGTACAAACATCATCTCCCAAAATTTATTGGTCGATCCAGAATTCAATCCAGGGAATGGATAGTCAATCCTTTCCTCCCACGAGACGAAGGAAAACTTGCACCAAATTGGCAAAGACTTTACATCATCCAAGAAGCGCTATCCGGAGGAGTTTTGATTTTATCCAGGATGGATGATCAAGTATGGCCCAACCCTATAGCCACTTCGATGCCGCGAAGAGATACTACACCTAAAGATGGGTTTTTTTCATTTTTCTTTCCCTGTAATCGCACTTCCTAATTGTAATCATTTTTATGCGTTGTAGTAACTCAAAAAATCCCTATCTTCTATCTATGAACTATGTTTGACCTGAATTCTCAAGAATGAGATACGTAGGCAGCCTGTGTCGGCTTCAGTCAACCCCTTAGGAAAATCGATCTTTCCCCTTTCTATGTACGAACTACGTTTGACCTGAATTCTCAAGAATGAGATACATAGGCGGCCTATGTCGGCTTCGGTCAACCCCTTAGGAAAATCTATCTTTTCCCTTTCTATCTTGAACTACGTTTGACCTGAATTCTCAAGAATGAGACATGTAGGCGGCCTCTGTCGACTTCGGTCACCCCTTTATTTATTTCCAAACATTCTCCCACTTGGAGTGTGGGAACTACGTTTGACCTGATTCCTGCCATAACGGGATACGAAGGCGCCACAACAGCTTGGTCATATCACCTAGGAAATGGAAACTGGGGCAGAATTTTTGAGAAAGGAATCTCAAAAATTCAGAAGGCAAAGTGCATCCTCCAGCAAGTCAGAATACAGAATGTGCCAAAGAGAAACCAAAGTGAATATCGAGAAAAAATATCGTAATCCCCACAGAGTCTCAAGTCTCTTGCCAATGTAATGAGATTCATCATGAAACCTTTAACTGGGGCAGAAATTTTGAGAAAGACCTCAAAATTTCCACCAGGCTTCATTCAAGAATTCAGAATTAAACTCCAAAGAGTTCCCCAAAATCGAGGGATCAGAATCTACTTCAACAATCCCCAGTTATAACAAAGTCCGAGGGTGATTAATCCCCGGCTATGACAAATTTTTGAAGAAATATTTTGAACTGCCCCGCTAGGATGACAAAGGATCTCCAGAATCAGCCAGCGGTATGTCAAAAATATCAAGTCCTCGAGTAAAGCACATTCGTTGGGCTAGCATATGACATGATGGGCAGAGACCTTTCCAAACTATCTTTTTTCCAAATCCTTATTTTCCAAAGAATTTGTTTAAAGATCATTACAAAAACTAGTCTTACTATGTACGTCTACCGTTGCCCGAGGGGAGTCGAGGGCGACAATCCGAGATTGGAAAGCATTTGGAGAAGACAAAACAAGGAGCAGAATATCGAAGGAGGTCAACATAGACCAGTTTCGGTAAAAAAACTAACAATTTTTCTGTGGATGCAGGTTGTCCCCAAAAGTATGTTAGAAAGCAGTCTCTCATTATCCAACGCGTTCAAAGAAATGCAACAAGACCAGATGCCCCAAAATTTGGCGAGAAAAGCCAAAGCAGCGGAAAGAAGCCAAAGATGGCAAAAGTCCCTAGAACGGGCGAATCTTCTTGTAGTTCATAGAAACTACCAGATAAAGAGAGACTGACAACTTCCTCAAGTCCCCAAACAGATCAGGACATTTTGGTCAGATCGGACCAATGATCACCCATGACTTCTGTGGCACACTAGTGCCACAAAGGCCTTTGGTGGTCTTATTGGCGCATACCACGGTGGGGTCTTCGACTGGGGTGAAGTCGTAACAAGGTTTTTCGAATTGGGACACCAAATAAGAAATCGATGACATTCTCTACCGATCCCCGACAAGTCAGAAATTACCACGAACAGACAATGTTCAAAGACAGTATTTATGGTTGTCTCCAGAAATAGACACGACCATTTCATTCACATTTCAAATGAAAGTCTGTTTTGATTAGCTTCATAAACGTCGTCTTTAAAGTTTTTCAAATTTGACTGTGGTCGCTAGTAAGAGCAACACCATGTCTACTAACCATTTGCCTTGAGCACAGGTACCCATAAAGGAATCGACATGACAAAATAAAGATACAGGTGATGTTCTCTACGACTTTCCCATGGGCTATTGCATCACACGGCACTACATTGCATCACATTTTTGCATTCATATTGCACCATGTCACATTGTATCATACTGCATTACATGGCATAAGCATTATGTCGCATCATATTATGTCATACCGTATTGCATCATATTATATTATGTTGCATTGTATTGTATGGCATTATATCACAGGAACTATGTCAAGAGGACCATATCATATTTGCATGTCTCGAGGACCATGCCACGAGAGCCATCATATTTGCATATCGGGAGGACCATGTCACGAGGACCATTGTATGATCATCCACATTATCATTTAATATCGCAGATACACATCCCCTGTGAAGACTATTTCCCTCTACCAGTCGGTTTCAAAGAGGATGACATTTATAGGCATCCCTAAGTCGCACTTGTTGCGCAGGATAGACCCTTAGCATGCTTATATCTGAGATCGCATAAGACGGTGGAGTCTAACATTGAGGATATCATTATCATCATTATTATTATCATTATCAGCATTCATTATGCCAAGTCTGGCATTCAACATATTTATATCCGATATCGCGTAAGACAGGGGAGTCTGACATTGAGGGTATATTTGCTCCTTTATTATGCCAAGTCTGGCATTCAGCATATTTATATCTGATATCACATAAGATGGAGGAGTCTGACATTGAGGGTATATTTGCTCCTTTATTATGCCAAGTCTGGCATTCAGCATATTTATATCCGATATCGCGTGAGACAGAGGAGTCTGACATTGAGGATGTATGTGCTTCCTTATTATCATGCCAAGCCTGGCATATTTATATCCAATATCGCGTGAGATGGAGGAGTCTGACATTGAGGATATTATTATTACTGTACCAAGTTTGGCATCCATCATATTCATGTCCAATATTGCGTAAGACGATGTAGTCTGACATTGAGGATATTTATGCACTCTTATTCGAAAGCATCAATTGTCGGAAGAGGCAATTATATTTGATCAAGTGGCAAAGGCCTTGTCACCCTTGATAGTCAAATATCATTTGCCATTGAGGTCAAAAGCATATAGTCCGAGGGATATCGTTATGACGCCATCCAAATCAAACGACGAATTGAATTTCCCAAAATTGGAAGGCCGAAGGTCGTCTGTATGTCACAGTGATATCTGAAAACCGGATAGTGTGCAAGATTGCCCAAAAACGTGACTAAGAGTTATCTGTAAGACGCAGCAACATATGAAGTCGGATAGTGTGCAAGATCACCTGGAGGTTGACAATTCAAGGGTAATGCGTAAGTGGCAATAATATCCAAAATTAGATAAAAGTGCAAGACTACCAAAAATTGATAGTCCAAGGGTTATCTATAAGCCACGACATATCCACGTTGATATTGTGCAGGACTAACTAAAGGCTACCAATTCAAGAAAAATATGTAAGTAGCGTTACTTCCAAGATTGGATAAAAGTGCAGAATTACCCAAAAACTGGCAATTCGAAGGACATCTGTAAGCCACCTCTATCCAAAGTCCGATGATGTGCAAGATTACTCAAAGTTGACAAGTTAAAGGCATCTGTAAGCCGCCTCTATCCAAAGTTGGATGATGTGCTAGATTACCCAAAACCTGATAATTTAGGGAATATTTGTTAGTCACATTGATGCGGATGATGTGCAAGACTTACCCCAGAGGCATATGCAAAGACTACTATCAATAGCCACGAAGGCTATCACGTTCAAGAGAATGCCGCAAACGGTTGCAAAGACCGTCACGTCAAACGGCCACGAAGGTCATCATACTTAAAAACTGCCACAAAGGTAACCCTATCCGATAGCTACGAGGGATATCATATTTTCATCATAGAAGTCGCTATTTCCTAAGACTGAGATAGGAAAAGATGACATCTGCTTCAAAAGCGACAAATGGGAAAATGAGGTACAAAGCTATCTCTCTCTATTGAATCACTTTACTACTAACCATCATATTTTGTTTCAAATATTACCGAGAACATCCGAGTGGATAAAAATCTTGAATCAGAACAACAGGTACAAAGCACATCAAAAAGATGTCACAACCTAAGATTCAGACATAACCCAAGGATGAGGTATGGCCAAGAAACTACCTCTCCAAGTAGAATTATGTTACTACTAACAATTTTGTTTTGAGATGTTCTCGAGAGCATCCGAAAAGGATGAAATTCTCAAAGCAAAACCACAGGTGCGGACTACACCAAAAAGCACGCATCACAACGTGGACCTTTTTCTTAGCAGTGAAATGAGACATAGTCCGAAGAGGAATACCAAACTCTTTGGACGCGAGCTGAGGAACGACTACCACTGCCATAAAACCACACCCCTATCAGAAGGCATGTGGGTATTTTTTTATATTTCCAGTTTCAGTTTTGCATCCAGGGTATTTTCGGAACTCACGCTGGAAGCAATATTCCTTCTTTTTAAAATCCGGGTGATGACACACCTCAAGCTTTGGAAATTATGTCCATGTAGCTCTTATCTATGGATGTGAGGGCCCCATATTTGTAATTGATATAGTTACAAGCCTCTTTTCTATAGCTCAACTTATTCGTCACTCATCCTGAGTCAAAGGTCGTCTTAACATAAAGATTACCTTTTCTACCGATTGAGTCGAATGACAAGCAGCCTGATTCCCCAAAGTCTTGGGATATGTAGGCGGGCTCTATGTTTAAAACTTGGCTACATTCCTAACTCCCCCCAATCCTTTTACTTCCCAGCTTTTCCGGTCTCTCCGTACTCTAAAATCGGGATAGTTTGGAATTCTTTCAAAATCGTGCATAAAATCAAGCGTCTTGAACTACAAATGGCCTGAGTTCTCATATAACCTAGGATATGTAGGAAACTTGATACCGGAGTTCGGCCATGATTTCTTGAAATTTGTGCTAGAACCAACCGCTTCCTGAAGATGAATCTGTGATCGGATAAAATTGGGAACATCAATTCTTTTTGCTCAGGGTTCATTGCACTCACCCTACCTAAAGGGAGGGGAAGTTGTTGACACCCAATTTTTACCCTCCACATTAAAAATTAATCTTGAGCCTTTTTGAATTTTAAACAATTTTTGAAATAATTTTCTTGAAAAAAAGGGATAAAACATTTTCTAAATCAGCCTTATAATAGTCTTGAGTAACAATTTATATCTTTCATATTTAATTATGTGGAATTTATATAAGTTCACTTAAAGAACTATTTTAAAGTTTTATTTCATGAGAAAATCCTTTTTAAAAGATTAAACGTTTGATTTTCCTCAAAATTATTTCAAAATGAGAGATTAATTGAAAAATTAATTTCACAATTTATTAAATAAGTTAATTATGAGTTAAATACAATAATTATCTCAAATTATTTAAGTTTAAAGAAGCTCGGATGGTTAATTTTAATCAATTCATCTTTATCCTATCCTAGCCTAAATCCTTAAAATCATTTAAATCCTAACCAAATTCTGCCAATTTTCTCTCAATTTGGCTACCTTATTAATTTAAGAGTGGCCACATTTTTTATGTGGCCAAAGCTTAAACCACTCTCATCAGCTTTGTGTTAGCAGCAAACAATTCTAACCAGGCCCAACCCTTCTTTTCCCCTTGACCCGCCTGACCTGGCCCACCTCTACACACCCTTATACGCCTCTTTCTCTTTCACTCTCTCACACAAACCAAACAACCCCTTACCTCGCATCTCTGTCTTAGTCGATTTCACACCCAGTACACCAACAACAAACCCAGAACCCTAACGTTCCAACAGCTTTAACAGCTTCAACGACGCCTCAATTCCCAAACGCCATCCAAATCCCCGTCAAAATCAAGCTGTCAAAGTTGAGAAGTGGCTAGGTGGCATTCCTTTCGCAAAATTCATGGATTCTTGTACAAAATTCGTACATGATTCTTGCTGGCCAAGCCTATCCATTTGAGAATTTGAATTTCCTCAAGCTAAATTTCCAAAATTGCCCTCTGTTTTCCCCCTCTTTTCACCCTAGAAATCCACTATATAAACCCCTCTCTTCCTACAGAATGGGTAAGCTTGCTTTTGGGGAAAAACTTGAGGATGTTGGAGAAGCATTTCTCTAATCCTACGTAACCAAGAGTTTCAGAAATATATACTAAAAAATTGAACTCCGATGAAGTGGTTGTAAATTCCAACGGTGGTGAAAGTGCTTTTCCGGTGAAGTTTCTGGCAATACCTCATTGTCCCAATCGCTGCTCCGAAACAGGTAAATGCCTCATGCTTTTGTCTATTGTTGATGTCGATTGATGTTCATTAGAAATCCTGATATTGGTTTTAGGCTATTTTGCTTGACTTGGTGTTAAGAAATTATGATTGTTAGCTTAAAATCATGTTCAGTTGAAGTGGTTGCTAATCCCTAAAGCTCTTAAATTTTGTTTGTTCTTTCCCTGTTCTCTGTTCTTCCCCTTTCAAAATGGTTGTGTGTGTTCATGAAGGATACTGGCTTGTCTGTTGGATTTTCGTTTTGATTTGCTTGAAAGAGATATGAATCCTTTGTTGATGTTATTGGCTATGTAAAGATCTCAATTGAGTTTCTCTTTCTTTATGAATTCCCTGTCGAAATTCAGAACTAGAGACGAGATATATCCCTTTGTGATATGTCATTCATCTCTGAAAGTTCTAGGTTTAAGACCTTCAGACGAGTGTCAATCTCACTGTCTTCTTTGTGTTTGTGTTCGATATGTAGCGCCTAAAATGCAGGATTAGAACCAGGTTGATACGCTAAGATTGGAAGTGTTTATTATGGAAATATTAAGTCCTAGTTGGTTTCTTTTCTTGCTTCCATCCACTGGTTCTATTCAACAAATGTGATATATGTCTCTCCTTACCTCGTGTGTTGCAACTCACTCCAAATATGACTATTTTCTCACTGTTTTATAAGCAATTCGATAAAGTTTTAGGCTTCTTTCTTTTGGAATCAGCTGTGAATAGAATAGTAAGATTGCATCTCCGTGTATTCACTTTAATTTTTTAAGCGTTAAGTTTTAGCTATTTGACCTAAGCAGTGATCTGGTTTCATGCCTTGTCAATCATGTTCTGTTAAAATATATTAACTGTTAAGTCCCCTCACCTAGGTCTTCACTGTGATTTCATCTTGAACGGACCTTACCTGTTAATTTGGTGTCTACTTTGAGCATATTTCAGTCTTCCCTGACAAAGTCGAATCCATGTGCAAAGGATGGTCCTATTTTTTGAGTGATCTGATAACATTGTTTTACTATCTTATTTAAATAAGTGTCGGACTCTTCTAGATATTGTATAGAGTTGATAAATTTTGAAATTGGTTTCCAATGACGGTTATGTATTCATTTGATCCCATAATCCCTCCCCTTTGCCTAAAGATGAATATGTTTTTTGAAAGCTTGGAGTGTACTGTTTCGTTGTTAGCATATCTTGTAATGATAAAAGGCATAACCTTAATGTTATTTGCATCTCATGCACCTTTCTGTGTTAAGTATAGCTAAAAAATGTTATTTATATGCTTTGTGTTGGGAAATAATTCATGATTAGACTATGCTCTCTGCCCAAATTTGTTTTCTTCATCAAGTCATAATGTGGTTTCTAGTTGTTAAAATGAGCATAAATAGTCTGAAATCTTCCTGTTTCCTCTCTTGAATTTACCCTTACGATTGTGCTTCCTGACTTAAATTCTAGAACTGTTTAGATGTTGTGTTTGCAAGTCGTCTCTCTTGAATATGTAGAGGGTCTTTGTTACAAATTTAAAACTGCCAGAATAGTCCTAGAAAGAGTAAATTTTCTCTTGTTTGGTTCTGTTTTGGTCTATGTGTTCAATTTGGTTGATATATTCTTGATATTGGTTTCAACAATTTGTATATAAAATCCCTGTATTGCTTCAGCTTTATCCATGAAGTTTCGCAGAATTTTTCTCACTGTTTGTTTTAATAAATAGTCTGCCTACAGAGAAAAAATATATACATATAGCTTTGCTTAACTTGTTTAAATTGACATGTTGGAATTGGTTCTTGAGGAAATTCTAACCCCCAGCTTTCTTTCTTTGTAACATGAATTGCCCGAGTCCATGAGGGCTCATCCTCCATTGCACTTCTTGCTGGGTTTTTGACCCCAACAAATTTTCCAAGTCATCCCGCCATTTGCAGTTGTAGGTTGAAGAGAAAAAAATGAAAATGGGCTAAGCCCATAATAGTCAGTAGCAGCAAGACGAGTCCAAAATGGACTAAGTCTGATGAAATGGGCCAAAGCCCATACACAACAGTAGCAGCAACACCCAAAAATGGGCATGAAATTCAAGGACATGGACCGAAAGTCCAAGATGCAACAAAAGTGGGCTAAATCCTACAAATTAGTTTTAGGACAGGTTTTATATGGTCCAAAAGTCCAACTTGTTTAAGCCAAAAGGCTTAAAATCTTCTCTTATCCCTTAAACTCTTTATTTTGTATTAGTTAGAATTATTTGTATAATTAACTCTTAACTCGGTTGGATTACCCCCAAAAAGAGTAAACGTTTCTTGTTTTAACTTATCTCTAATCATTTATTGTTTCTTCATGTAAAAAGCATGTTAGAGGTATTATGTTTTAAATTGTCAAAAACAAGCATGCTCTTCCTCTTTAAATCAATTCTTCGTACATTTTCACTTCTAAAAAATAAGTAATCAATTTTCTTTTATCCAGCTTCGTTTACTATGTTTTCTCAACTCGAATTAAGACAAGATGTTCAAATAAAAAATCTTTTCAAAGTTAGTCAAAATAAGTTATTTTCAAACAAGTTCGGATAACCACGAGTTAGCGGATACTCTTGGTGCCTTAACACCCTTCCAAGAGTATTAATATGAACCGCTTACCCTTAATCTCTTTATTTCTAAAATCTTTATCTGTTTTAGATTTTGAAATTTTTTAAAGGTTTTCTTAATTTTCCTTTAATTAATTAAGTGGCGACTCTTGCTCAAAAATTGAAAACGTTTTTTGGAAACTTTAACTTAGATTTTTGAAATAATTTTCAAATACAAGTCATTTTTCCCGTAAAACAGGCCACTTTAAGAGGGAGTTCCCACTCAGGCAGACAGGTAATCAGGGTCCGCAGCAGTCTAGAGTGGTGGTCCCGGCAGGTAGAGGCAGTAATGCTAGAGGTCGTCCACAGGGTGGGCGAGGAAACTTTTAGGGAGGCCGAGGCGACAGAGGGAACGCCGGCGTGGGCCGGGGTGTAGTGCAGCCAGCTCGAGAAGTTGCCCGGATTGATGATCGGGCTCATTGCTATGCATTTCCAGGGAGGACTGAGGCGGAAGCATCAGATGCGGTGATCACAGGTACCATTCTTGTCTACAATAAAATGGCTTCGGTATTATTTGACCCTGGTTCTACATATTCTTATGTATCTGTGAGTTTGCATTGGGTCTGGAATTGACTTGTGATATCCTTGATTCCCCTATTCATATTTCTACCCCAGTTGGAGAGTCGGTGATTGTGACTGTTCTGTTGTGTTTGTGGGGTTGCATACTTGGGTAGACTTAGCAATTCTGGATATGGCTGATTTTGATATTATCTTGGGCATGACCTGGTTGTCCCTTTATCATGTTGTGTTAAACTGTAACACCAAGACTGTGGCTCTAGAGATTCCGGGTAAGGATAGACTAGAGTGGAAAGGTGTGTACTGGCCTAAGCTAGTTAAGGTCATATCGTTTGTTCGGGCTAGAAAGCTAGTGGGAAGGGGGTGTCTAGCCTTCTTGGCTCATCTCTGAGATGATAGTGTGGAGTCCCCATCTATTGAGTCAGTTCCAGTGGTTTTTGAGTTTCTAGAGGTGTTTCCAGTGGATTTTCCTGGTATGCCTCCGGACAGGGATATAGACTTTTGTATTGATTTGGGGCCAAGAACTCGTCCCATTTCTATTCCTTCGTATCGTATGGCTCCGGCAGAGTTAAGGGAACTTAAGACTCAGCTGCAGGAACTCCTAGATAAGGGATTTATCCGTCCCAGTGCTTCGCCTTGGGGTGCTTCTGTGTTATTTGTAAAGAAAAAGGACGGTAGTATGCGGATGTGCATAGATTATAGGCAGTTGAACAAGGTGACCATCCGGAATAAGTATCCTCTACCTCTCATTGATGATTTGTTTGACCAGCTTCAGAGTGCATCGATGTTTTTGAAAATTGACTTGAGGTTGGGGTACCATCAGTTGAGGATTAGGCCTGAGGACATTCCTAAGACTGCTTTTTGAACTCGGTATGGGCATTACAAGTTCCTAGTAATGTCGTTTGGTTTGACCAATGCGCCGGCAACATTCATGAGTTTGATGAATGGGGTGTTTAAGTTGTATTTGGATTTCTTCATGATTGTGTTTATCGATGATATTTTGATCTACTCCAAGAGTAGGGAGGAGCATGCTAGTCATCTCCGTATTGTGTTGTACATCTTGAGACGCCAGAAGCTTTATGCAAAGTTCTCTAAGTGTGAATTTTGGTTGACTTCAGTTGCGTTCTTGGTGCATGTCGTGTCAGAAAAGGGGGTGATGGTAGATCCCCAGAAAATTAAAGCAGTCAAGAGTTGGGTTTGGCCTAGCTCTGTGACTGAGGTGAGGAGCTTTATTGGACTTGCAGGGTACTACTAGAGGTTTGTTAAGGATTTTACGTCTATTGCTACTCACCTGACCAAGCTGACACAGAAAGATGTACCATTCGTATGGTCCAACAAGTGCGAGAAGAGCTTCCAAAAGCTCAAGACGCTTCTGACCACGGCTTCTATATTGTCCTTGCCAGTTGAAGGTAAAGACTTTATTGTTTACTGTGATGCTTCACATTCTAGTTTGGGTGCTGTGTTGATGCAGGATAAGAATGTGATAGGCTATGCATCTAGAGTTGAAGGTGCATGAGAGGAACTACTCGACTCACGAATTAGAGTTGGCAGAAGTGGTCTTTGCACTCAAGATTAGGAGACACTACCTCTATGGTGTCAAGTGTGAGGTGTTCACCGATCATCGCAGTCTGCAGCATGTGTTCACTCAGAAAAATTTGAATTTGAGGCAGAGAAGGTGGATGGAGTTATTGAAGGACTATGATATGACCATTCAATATCATCCGGGTAAGGCTAATGTGGTGGCAGACGCATTGAACCGGAAGACAGTTAACATGGGTAGTTTGGCTTGTTTGGGGGTGTCCAAATGACCAATAGCAAGGGAAGTTCGGGCATTGGATGCCAAGTTCATGCACTTTAGTGTTTCAGAATAGGGTGGATTGTTGGCTAGCATTGAGGTCAAAGCCACCTTCATAGAAGAAATAAAGGCCAAACAGTTTTAGGATCCGAAACTGAGTAAGATTCGAAGTAAGGTAATATGCGAGGAATCCAGGGACGTCACGTTAGACTCTGGGGGAGTACTAAATTTCAGAGGAAGGATTTGTGTTCCTAGAGTTGATGATATAATTCAGAAAATCTTGGCAGAAGCTCATGATTTGCGGTACTCAATTCATCCGGGTGTGACTAAAATGTACAGGAACTTGAGGCAGCGTTACTAGTGGCCCAAAATGAAAAGGGACATAGTTGACCTTGTGTCCAAATGTCAGAATTGCCAGCAAGTAAAGTATAAGCACCAGAGACCTGCAAGACTACTTCAGAGGATGCCCATTCCAGAGTGGAAGTGGGAAAGGATAGCCATGGACTTTGTGGTGGGTATTCCCAAGACATTGGGGAAGTACGACTCCATTTGGGTAGTTGTTGACAGGCTGACCAAGTCCGCTCATTTCATTCCGGTCAGGGTAGATTATAATTCGCAGCAATTGGCTAAGATATACTTGAAAGGGATTGTGAGATTGCATGGGGTGCCACTGTCCATTATTTCAGACAGGGGTACGACTTTTACCTCTAAATTTTGAGGCAAGCTACATGAAGAGTTGGGTACACAACTCACTTTTAGCACAACCTTTCATCCTCAAACTAATGGTCAGTCGAAGAGGACGATCCAGGTATTGGAGGACATGCTGAGAGCATGTGTGATGGACTTCGGAGGTCATTGGGATTAGTTTCTACCATTGTGCGAGTTCTCATACAACAATAGCTATCACTCTAGTATTGACATGGCACCGTTCGAGGTGTTGTATGGGAGGAGTTGCAAATCATCGGTTGGATAGTTTGAAGAAGGCGATGTAAAGCCTTTGGGAGTAGAATTGGTAAAGGAAGTACATGAAAAGGTAAGGGGCATTCAAGCCAAGATGTTGGCTGCCCAAAGCAGGCAGAAGGAGTATGCAGATCGCAAGGTCCGGGACATGGAATTTCAGGTTGGTGAACAGGTATTGTTGAAACTGTTACCAATGAAGGGAGTTATGCGGTCAGGTAAGGAGGGCAAGCTTAGCCCTCGATTCATCGGTCTGTTTGAGGTTCTTGAGATTGTGGGGCCAGTGGCTTACAAGCTAGCACTGCCGCCCAGTTTGTTGGGCGTCTATCCGGTATTCCATGGATCCATGCTTAAGCGATACCATGGGGATGGGGACTACATCATCAAGTGGGATGAGATGCTTTTCAATAAGGATCTTTGTTATGAAGAGGAACCAGTCTTGATTCTTGCTCGGGATGTCTGGAAGAATGATAAAGGTTCAGTGGAAGCATCATCCGGTTAGGGAATCCACATGGGAAACCAAGAAGGACATGCGGGACAAGTACCCTCATTTGTTTTAGAATTCAGGTACTTCACTTTCTTTCCTTTATTTCCGTAAATTCGGGTTTGATCATTCAGGGATGAACGATGGGTAAATTGGTATCTGTTGTAACAAGGTAGTCCAATCGTGCCAAGTTTTAGAGTTAGAAAACTCCAGGTTTGGGGGTTTGAAATTCTGGGCTAGGCTAGTCTCGGTTGGTTTAGGGGTGAGATATGGTCTAGAGAAATTGGGGTAAGTATTGGGTTGGATGTCTTGTGTTGCGCTAGTTTTCCTCGTAGCTAACACATAAAGGAGTTTGTGGGACTTTTCATAATCGAAATCGGGTAAGTAGAACTCCCCGAATTGAGGTTGATGTGAAGGGGTTGTTTCGGGACATCGGGAAAATAAGTGTGCTGTAAAATGGACTAATTTTGAAGGTTTTACAACTTTTGGTCCCGTGTCAACTGCTATAGCGGTTGACACTCTGCCATAGAGACCTCCGTTGTAGCGGAGAAATTACCGCTACAGCGGAAGTCAACGTCGGTCAGCCTCCGCCATAGTGGATGACTCCGCTACGGCGGTACCGCTATAGTGGAGCATGATGGGATTTAATGCAGAAACATTCCCCAAAATATTGAGTTTTCACAATTCCGTTTTGGGAGAAGGGCAAGGCGATTCCAGGTGATTTTCCTCCGTTTTCCATTGTTTTTCTTTCCTAAGGTAAGGTTTCTACTCCCCAATCTTCGTTCTACTTTTCCTATGCGGTAGAATTGCTAGGAGGGAACTTGGAGAAAGGTTGGGATAACCTAGGGATGGTAGAATCCGGGGAAGAAGGGGGGTTCTAGGCATGAAAGTTCTTGGGTATTGTTAAAAGTAAGGTTTTATGATCACATATTGCTAATTTCTCTATTTTTATCCGTGAAAATGATAGAACTAGGGAAATTAATGGCGGGAAGCCTGAAAAAAGGGTAGGATGATCATGGGTGGCCTGGGGGTCTGGGATTTGATGTAATCTGGGTAATGCGCAGGCCTTGTTTGTTAATTTGAGTACTTGTATGTTGTTTTAGACCAAGAACGAGAAAGGAATCCGGAACATGGGAAATCTCGGGTTGAGAAAAGCTTGGATTATTTCGAGGTAGGTGATGGCTTACGATTCCTGTGAATGTTGTATATTTTGTACTCTTATCTAAGTGTTTGTATGAATTGCATTGCTTAGAAGATTTGTGTAGAATGTCTAAGGGTCCTATTTTACAGTCTGTGAATTGAACGGTGTGTTGCTTGTTGATTTACAAGTTGTTTGTTCATTATTTGACTGTGGATTATTGACATTCGGTTGGCTCGGGTACCAGGCCTGGTACGGGTATACTAACGGTTGGCACGGGTACCACGCCTGGTACGGGTATAACAAATGGTTGGCTCGGGTACCATGCCTGGTACGGAATACTAACGGTTGGCTCGGGTACCATGCCTGGTACGAGTTTATTTTACTACATCATTGCATTGATAATGTTGCATTGCATAGATATTGTTGCATTGTATTGACTGTTATTGGTTCCGTGAGTGGACCGGGCTATTTTTATTGAATTGTGATATTTATTGGTGGTCCTTGAGTGACCGGGAATCCTGTTATATACTTTGAGTTGGTCTTGGGTTAGGCCAGGTTGTCTGTTTAACACTTAGGTGTTGTGTAGAAAGGGTCCCAGAGTGGGTCCGGGCTAGGCAAAAAGGATGATTTATTGAATTCTGTGATTGTTGTTTAGAGTTATAAGAAGTGGATTTCATGCAGGAACAAGCTAGGTAGAGACTTGTAGTTTAGGGGAGCCTATTGACTTGTTGCATGTTTTCCGTACTTGTACTTGATTTGCTGTACTGAATTATACACTGTTTTATTTGGAACTGGCTGATGATCCTACCAATGCACTTGTTTTTCTTCTTGTGAGTACAGGCAATCTTTCGGCGGCTGAGACGTGACCTCATCTGTAGTACCAGCGTTTCCAGACTTTAAGGGTGAGTCACTTCGATCGAGCTGCCTTGAATCTATCATTAGGATTGTATGCCCATTTGTTTTGGGCTTAGACTATTTCCTTGTATTTTTGGGGTTGCATCCCCGCACTCTAGACATTGATAGAATTGTTTGGTACTGCGACTTTCAGATTCTAGGAGGTAATTTTCATAGGTTTATATTAATGAAGTGGTTTTTATTATTATTGAATTGCTAGTTTACTTTTATGCACTGGGTTTGAGCTATTAGAATGATTAAGTTTGAAGAAGTGATGGTTCGATAACCCGGGGGTTGGGTGAGTGCCACTCACGGTAGTCTGGGTCATGACAGGCTCAAACCCAAGAATTTCACCATTAATCTTCCCTCTAAAGGTACTACAAGGATTAATAATTATTTAATGAAGAGGTTATGGAGTTACTTGTCTCAAACAAAGGAGAACACTCAATTCTGGGGGGAAATTACCTCTTGGAGCTCTAGAACACACTTAGGAGTTTTTGGAACAATAATGCAGAAAACTGAAATAAGTGCAGGTAAACTGACTGTCATCTCGTCACGACGAGTCATCATGACGACCCATCAAAATGAGAGGTCCCTTCGTTGCGATGATGTGTAATTTCTAGAACATTGGAAACTTTCACAAAACCCCTCATTTCACAACACACTTCATTTTTTAGACATCACAGATTAATCCTAACGCTGCAACACCCATAACCGGAGTTCTAAGAACCTGATATTTATCCCGAAACTTTCTATAGGATCCTACAACAGTCGACTATCTTTAAATGAACTCCACACTATCATAAAATGAACCACGAGACCCCAACCATTTCTAAGGCACAGAACACTAAATTTTCATCAAAGCTCACCCTAGCTTGAGATTTTATCAACTCTCATCTTAGGGACTTTTTTAGCCGAATAGTTATGCCCTTACTTTATTATAATGATGGAACAGGTCGTTATAATTTAACTTGCATTTCTTTCTAATTTCACAATATTTAACTGCTAATCAGCAAATCTAACAAGCTAAATTAATAATGTGTGTCCTTGATCTCGTACAAATTTAACTGTACCATTTTTTTTTATAAACACAGTGGCCCCTCACAATCCATATGTCATCAAATAAAAAGGTCTCACATAACCACCCAAAATATTTTTTCATCAAATACTTTACAATTTGAAGGGAAAATCTTTGATTTTTTTAAATTTTTTTGGAAGGAATAGTTCAGGTTACTTATATTTTTGTTTAAGTTTGTGTTTTTTTACATGAGACTTTTATTTTTATACTAAGAAAATTTTATTTTTATACATAAAATAAATCTAAAAAAAATATGTTCTTCAATTCAATTTGCAAGTATTTGCTAGTGGCCAATATTTCCTTTTCTGGTTATATAGAAAAACTAGATATAAAGGAGCCCGTGCTAGCATGAGCCTAATATATCCAATTGTGAAATTATTTATCCAAAATGGACTCAACCCAATCTATTTAGGCTTAATGGATTAGAGGCTCAAACTATTTACCCGCTTACCCATTTCCTCCCTTCTTATTTTGCGCATGAAGTCAGCATGACATCAGTCTCACTACCATAAATTAATTCTCTATGATACTCCATCAGTATATTCATACCCTATCGGTATCATATAGGACTGATCTTAATCCTTTGTGACACTCCGGCGGTATATTGATACCCTA
This sequence comes from Jaltomata sinuosa, assembly GCA_003996215.1. NCBI lineage: Eukaryota > Viridiplantae > Streptophyta > Magnoliopsida > Solanales > Solanaceae > Jaltomata > Jaltomata sinuosa. The sequence goes on from QJPP01000430.1 coordinate 160,753, forward strand.
TCGGTATCATATAGGACTGAACTCTTTTTAAAAAAAAAAATATAAAAATAATTAAGAAAAAATTATTAAAGTCATAAGCTTATTTATTAAACTCTAAATATGTAAAAAAAAATATAATTTTTTTTCTCTTTTTTCAAATTAATAGAAAATTGTATCTAAATTATGACTCTTTTAAACTATTTTTAGATTAAAATATTGAAGAACTGAAACATACCTCAATGATACCATACCAGTATATAGATATACCGTAATGGTATCATGGATGATTGAGTAATCTCATCGAAGGACTAAAGCAAACCTCAATGAAAACACTGCTCAATTACTCTTTGATACCACCAGAGTATATTATACTTTGATGGTATCAAGGAGGAAGAAGTAGTCCTTCAATTAAGACACTGCTCAGTTACTCTTTGATACCATCAGAGTATATTCATATACTATAATAGTATCAGAGAAGAAAAAAGGGTGGGTGCTGACATCAGCCCGATTTTTTATATTTTTTTTAGATATATGTCATTTTAGGATAAAAAGGGGACATGAAAGTAATGGGGCATTTGAGGGTAAATATTTCACTTTTTTGGGGTACAAGTGTTCTTTTTCCTTTTTTGTTTTAATTTATGTAATACAGATAAAATTTAGATAGTCAATCATATTTTTTATATGGTTTTTATATATTTTAAGTAGTTAACTATTGTCATTTATAATACCTTTTACGTAATTTTCAAATAATATATATTACTCCCTCTGTCTCAATTTATGTGGCATTGATACAATTTCGAGAGTCAACTAATTTTTTTTATATATCTTTTAAATATTTTAAGTTGTTAGTTATTGTGATTTATAATACTTTTTCTTTTGTCCCAATTTATGTGGCACTGATAAAATTTTGAGAGTCAATTAAATTTTTATGTCTTTTAAATATTTTAAGTTGTTAATTATTGTGATTTTATCTCAATTTATATGACACAAAAAAAAATTTAGATAGTCAATCAAATTTTTTATATGATTTTTACATATTTTAAGTTGTTAATTATTGTGATTTATAATACTTTTTATGTTATTTTCAAATAATATATGTTACTCCCCCTGTTCTGATTTATGTGGCATTGATATAATTTTAAAATTCACCTAAATTTTTTATGTATCTTTTAAATATTTTAAGTTGTTAATTCTGATTTATAGTACTTTTTCTTTTGTCCCAATTTATGTGATATTGATAAAATTTTGAGAGTCAACCAAATTTTTATGTCTTTTAAATATTTTAAGTTGTTAATTATTGTGTTTTATACTACTTTTTACGTAATTTTTTTATATATATATATATAACATATTAATAAGAAAAGTAAGATAAACAAATTAAAACGAAAAAGTATAAAATAAAATATACAAGCAGGTAGCACAAACAGACATGTTGATATGCTGCCTGCTAACTCCCTCTTATTATTCAAATTAAAAAGAAAAGTAAGATGAATAAATTAAAATAAAAAAAGTATAAAATGAAATATCCAAGCAGGCAGTACAAGCAAATGTGTCGACCTGCTAACTCCCTCTTATTATTATGTAGAATTAGTTCTGGGCACGTGCGTTGCACGTGTGTGTCGTGCTAAATTGTGTAGAGTTGTCATAATGATATATATAAATTCTCTAAAACACATTTATTGTGAGTAATTAGTAATGTAATTGTGAAAATTAAAAAATGTATGTGCAAAATAGTCGTGATTTCTCATTAGTGATTACTGATCTATTAGAACGATAATGATTATATCTAAACATGTGTGTAATGAATAATACAAAAAGTGACTTCAAAAATCATGCGCTCCATTTGAAGAGTAGTTTGGGTGGTTGATGAGTCGATTATATGTGCGTAGGCGAGTCAATGTCAAATATTGCAGGGACATTATTTTCTGTCATCAGAAATTCTTGAATTTGAGAAAAAGGCGCAGTTAGACCCGACAGACCATTCACCTCTTGAGTCTGCACCATAGATTCATTAGATTCTACTATTGCTTGTTTAGAAAAATCGAAAGGAGTGATCATCTCATAGTCAGGGTTTATCAATACTGTGACACCTATATATTCAGCGAAAGTATCAAATATTTCAGGCGTATTTATATTTGACTTCACGTTCGCAAAGTCAGAAATCATGGGTTCTTGAATTTGAAAAAAGTATATAGCTCCAATTAACCATTCACTTCTCCAGGAGCCTCTAGAGTTTGCACCTGATTATTCCTAACAGCAGAGTCCGTACCACCAGATAGTAGTTCAACAAAGCTTGTATTCTTGTCTTCAAGTTCTAAATATGCAATATGGTCCTCATTAACACCAAGAATACAACCTTCCTGCAGTGGTGCTGGTTCTTGTCCCACAACACTAGTTCCTTAGTCATATTAATTTATGGCATCACGTTCTCAAATTCTTGAATTTGAGAAAAAATAGTTAGCCCCAAAACACCGCTCTCTTCACGAGAAACTTTCTGAATTTGCACCTCAAGATCCTATAATTCGACCATTGGATATCCAACAACATTGATATAAGGACTGATCATCGCATAGTCCTGATCCAATGTATCTTGAATTTGAGAAAAAATAGTTAGCCCCAACATATCATTCTCTTCACCTGAAGTTTCTCTAATTTGCACCTTAGGTTCATTAGACTCCAGCTTTGGTTCAACAATACTGATAGGAGTGGTGGCCTTATATTTCTGATCCACGGACGGATCAATAGAATTTACTCCTGTATTCATAGTAGTTGTGATATTGCTACGTTGAGTACCATTAGAAAAAAATATTTTGGCCTTCTTTTTTATGGCACAAATAACATAATCATTAAGTTTAGACTTTCTGAACTTTCTAAGAATAGTTTCACAAAACACATATTCCTTCATGAGCCACTTGCCATCATCAAGACAGCAAGAAATAAGCCTACAAAAAGATAACAGTAAATCATCAAGAAAAATAAAGCGGCTCAAACTTATGTGCTTGGGGATACTTTACAGATAAATATTTTCATTTCATTGTAATTGCATCACATCAAAAAGCTACTGTCAGTGAAACACATTGCTACAGAAAGTTCAAATTGAAGTAGACCAGCGTAAATGCGATAAATTCTTTCTTAAAGTATTCTGCTTCAATATAAAGTGTTAAAAGCTAAAGTATCTGGCAGCATTTTATTTGATTGACGTACGAAGAAGACAGAGGATGATCGATTGATGCACAAAGAAGAAAGAAATGGAACCTGCCTTGACACAATTGGTAAGAAATAAGCCCACAAAAAGATAACATGTTAGTCAGTTGGAAAAATAGAACATCTAATATCTCCAATTCACACTAATTGCATTACATGAAAGAGCTATGGTCAATGAAACTTTTAACAAAAGAACCATTGCAGAAAGTTCTAATTGAAGTAGACCAAACGTAGATGTGATAAATTATTTCTTGGAGTAGTCTGCTTCAATAAAAAGTGTATAAAGCAAAAGTACCTGACAGCAGTGTATTGAATTGGCGCACAAAAAACCCAGAGAATGATCGATTGACGCACAAAAAAGACAGAGGAGGATGAGATAATGACCCCTATTGTGGACATTTATGTACGTAGAATTCTGCGTTGAAAAAGTTGAGGGGAAGGGAATTTAATTGCTATTAAGAAGAATTTAACACCATAAGAAAATCTTTACTGCTTCTTTTTTACCAATCTGAACGTGGGTTGGAGCTTTAAAATAGGGATTAAAGTTTATTCATTTACAAAATAGAGCTCCTGAACTTCTAACTTAATCTGTAGAACGTGCATGGGACAATTATAATAGGGATTAAGGATAATTAAACTAGGTTGCTGAACTTCTTCTTTCATAAGCTGAACGTTTCTATTTTGTGTAAAATCTGACGTGTATTTCAGAATTATAAGGTAAAGGAAATTATTATTTAATATTTAATTAACAATTAATTAGGTAATTTTTAAATTTTAAATTTAGTGTAGGAGTAAAAGGGTAATTTGACTTTTCACTTAGGAGCTTTCCACTTTTAATAATACTAGTCAAGTCTACGTATTTTGTACGTGTGTCTCACGTTAATTAATCAGAAATTTATATAAAAATAAATTATTGTGTATATGTTATAGTAGTATTAAGGACAATTTTTTTTAAAAAAAAATTAACGTAAAATATTTAAGATAAAAACTTTACTTAAAGAGAAACATGATAACTCACTATCACACTAACAATTAAGGAGAAATTTTTTGTTATTGATATCAAAAGTCAAAATTATGTTGGTATTGATACACGAAAATATACGGTAAAAAAAATTACATTATATATGAGCATAATAATAATAATAAAAAATTATGATAATGCTAATGTATGTTCCCTTCATTTGGCTACTCAATCATAATCAAAACTTTTGTTGTCGATATTAATATTCCTCTAAAAAATATAACATAAAATTATCCGTATGAAAAATCACGTCGTTCAGCTTAGGACATCAAATGCAAAAGCCAACGAACAATTATAGTTTGTTTATGCCTTAGCTTATGGCATTTTATGAAAAGGCATTTGTCAATTTTTTCAATTATTGGACATGTCACTGTAGGTGCTTCATCCCAAACTACTAAATTTGCTTTTCTTATTAAATAACAAAAATTTGGTTCATTATTGGTGTATGTGGACTAAAATACTATTCTTAAGTATTAAAATAAATGGTATTTAGTATTTTTCTAAGAGTTGAATATGACTACAAATAAGAAAAACTCATACAAGAACTTGTAAGATAGGGCTTGTATAAAAGATCTTAGAAGGATTACGATGACTCTGCAATAGCTTTAACCTGAAATTGCTCAAGTGAAATTTGTATGCCAGTAGAAAGTTTATAATTAGTGAAATTCAAAGTTCTAATATTAGACAAATTCTAAAATATTTAATATTTTATAAAACATGAAATTATCCTAACAGAAAACGAACAACCTAGAATATATACTAATTTTACAAATTAATTAAACTATCTTTCAAAAAATTGAGAATCTATCAAATTTCAAAATCATAAAAAATATACCATATTATGCTACAAAATATTAAACTAAAGCGTAAAAAAGGATTTACACTATTAATTATAAAATACTGAGGATAGAAAACTCAAACCATATATTATATATGGATAATTTTATAGGATAGACTTGAGTCTTTTCAATTGTAAGCAAAAAAAAGTTTCGTCAGACATGGCTTTGTGCTTCGACGTCATTGTCCATTGATTCGATTTATAATCTCACGTTTCAAACCTTCTCAAAGTATATATGGTACCACGATTGTAGACATGACTTCGTACTTCGGCGTCATTGTATGTTGATTCAATCAATAACCTCACATTTCAAACCTTCTCAAAGTATATATGGTACCAGGATTGCAGACATGGCTCCGTTCTTCGGCGTTATTGTCCATTGATTCGATCTATAACTTCACATTTCAAACCTTCTCAAAGTATATATGATACAAGAATTGCAGACAGGGCTTCGTGCTTCGACATCATTGTCCGTTAATTCGATTTATAACCTTACAATTCAAACCTTCTCAAAGTATATATGGTACCAGGATTGCAGACATGACTTCGTGCTTCGACGTCTTACGATTCTCGAATTGAAACTCTAACTACATTTATCTAGTTAATCTTTACGACAAGTGATTGAAAGAAAATATCACTTTGTGATCTACAATTAACATATATAAATCTTACAATACAATCAAAGTACAAAATTCTATGCAAAATCCATTCATTAAGAACCAAAGATACAAAATATATCTAAATAATACAATTTTGAAACATGTGAATACACAATTTAACAAAACACAGGCAATATATTGCAAAAAATTATGGAAAAAATTGACGTTGTTTCCTTTACAACTTTAGGAAAAAGCCTCCATATAAAAGTCTTTTATATAAACAAACATTTAAGCTATGACTTTCAAATTAGGCTTCTACTCCTAATAGAATTTCTATTCCAAAGTGCAGTAGAACACCGACTGTCAAGAAATTCTAAGCCTTAAAATTTCACACAAATTCTATAAGGATTCTGCAATAAAAATATGGAAGAATAATTAAATGAAAATTAAATTATATTAATTTAATAAAATAATATAATAATTAGAGAAAAATAGTATAATGACAATTTTGTTTAAAGGAGAGACTTTTAATAAAGGGCAAAAAGTTCAATCAACATTTATAAGGACCTTCACACTTTTAAGATAGTACAAAAGATAGATAGATAGATAAATATAGATAGATAGATAGATAGATAGATAGATAGAATATATATAAATAGATAGATTAAAAAGAAAAATAAAATAAATAAATTAAAATAAAAAAATATTAAATAAAATATTCAAGCAAGCAATACAGGCAAACATGTCGACCTGTTATGTATTCGTGCGGTCTGCTAACTCCCACTTTTTAGGGTCTGTTTGAAAAGCCACTTGGTAATTGGAATTGATGTAATTACTAGGGTAGTAATTACCAACCAAGTAATTACACAGCCTAGTAATTACGATGACCTGTTTGTTTGACACAATGTAATTACAAGTGTAATTACATGATTATATTAAAATTTTAAAATAAAAGCTAATTATCAAAAACTAAAAATTTACAATAAACAAATAAAGGCCTTTATAAATGATATTAAATTAAATATTTAAGATATATATATATATATATATATATATATATATATATTGTCTTTTGAAATATATCAATTAAATAAATATATATTCTTAACTAATATTATAAAAAATAATTGATTTATATTTTTAAAATTAGTATATTTTAATTAAATTAATCATAAAACTCAAAGTACATGATTTTTAAGAACATTATGAAATGCATGTTTGACAAAAAGATTAATATTATAAATATAATGTCATAAAATTATTAAAATATTTGATAAAAACATAATCTATTAATTCTAACTAAAAAATGAATGACTTGCAATGTGAAATATCAAGTCAATACTAGTAAAACAAATAAATTGGAACTGAAAAATCTCCAAACATCTTCTATATCTATGTCTTGTATATAAACGTCTCTCCTATATAGACCATGAACGGATCTAAGCTTTACTTAAATAGAACGGAATTTTCATGAAGTTTCTTGACTTGGTTCCGAGATGGTGGCACAGTCGGATCTAGAACATCTCTTATTATCTCTGTCTGGCAAGCCTCTAGCTAGCCATGACCTCTTTAGCCCGAGATATGTGTTAAAAGGGCGCTCTTGGTCCGGTTAGAACCGCTATGGGTTAGAACCGTTGGACAAGAGTATAGTAAGAGTATGTACGGTGATCCTGACAGGCCCCTTGCTCAGGTAAAAGCTTCCATACAGTCTTAAGAAAATTACATGAAAATTCCCGAAGATTTCAGTTCTTATGCCTGCGTTTATGCGCTTGTATAAGAATGCTGATTTGCTAGATCATAGATTATGGCGGATTACCGCCCGATCTCCGATCCTGCCTTTTTGGTATCAGAGCCCAGACACTGTTCATGGTATATATGAGATAGATGTGAAAATACTGGATATAGATATAGAACTTAATTGTTTTATGGATCTCGGAGAACAAAGTAGTACTAAAAGTACTAGACTTGAAGAGGTTGATATACCTCAAAACCTTGATTTGTTAAACAAATGGACGATTCCTAAAGTTCCGATTAAAACCATTTATGATTATGGTTGGTTTGATAAACTTTCTACAAAACAGTTGATTAAAACAACTGAGCAATCTTTAGCTTTGAATTCTTCTGAACAGACTATTCGTTTATTAAATAAACATGATGTTAATCTTTATAAGAATCAGTATAACTATTTGCATATTGGCATGGTTCAAATTGCTTTTAAACCTCTTACCCTTAAAGGGTTACCAGAGACCTTTTTGGCAGCTCTCAGAGATGCTAGAAATTTAAATTTTAGACAGTCTCTTATGGGTTCAATTGAATCCACTGTGGCCTATGGTCCAGTTTATTTCAATACGCAACCAAATTTGCAATTATCGTTATCTGATGTTAATATTCTGGACGCTTTAACATTAAATGTTAAAACCAATGGTTATAACTATATGCCAGGTTCAGAACTTATTAGTCTTTCTTATAGAATTTATTTCAAATTGTTATCCACACTGAATCCGAAGTGTAAGTTATACGATACTTCTGACCAAACTATTTTGGTTGAAACTAATTTCGCTAAATCCAAGGTCACCACAAGGAGACCTATAAAATGGGAAGAAATTAATTTTCCTGTAACTTGGACTCTTGATTCAGTTATATCTCCAAATCAATTAACTGATACAGTTACGAATTCTGAGTATTCTCATGTTTCTCAAGATCCCGATGGTAGGGTCTGTATTCAATTTACAGAAGGTAGCTATGCTCCTCATAGGCAGTCTTTGTCTACGCATAGACTTATGCCTCCGGTAAGTACTGTTAATAACAGAAGATCTCTTGGTCATAGATCTATGACCAATATTCAGCATATTTCACCTATCGACCCTATTTATGGTCCAGCAAGAAATAGGGCTGCTTCTCTTCATACGATAGAATCTGATAATAACACTGTTATTGAAAAGGTTAAGATTAGCCCAGGTTCTAATATTGTGCAGGCTGATAATATGCATGATGATAGTTCTGATAAGGACTTTCCTACTCCCTCTGAAATGGAGTTTGATATTAATAAGTGTTAATGATTCCACACCAAATTGATTTTAGCCCAGGTTCCCTGGCAAGGAAACAAATTCAAAATGAGTTTTTTGATAAAAAATGGAACAAGTTTAAAACTTGGTTTTTTAATTCTTACGATAGAGATGATATGAACAATATCTCTCAAGAGTTTTACGAAACTTGTGCTTTGCATAATGAAATCATGCATTTTGTTCCATGGTTTATAACCACTTATTTACCGTTATATATTAAGGTTATTGAAAGAACTTATCGTGAGGTAGACGGTAAGACTCTTACGCAGGTTTATCCTCCCCAATCTGCTTTTATTTTACCTAATAATACGGGTATTACTTTCCACGCATTTCAAAAATTCGTTGAGGAAGAAATAGCTTCTATAAGTATTTCTGAAATTAATAAAATTATTTCTCAAAATAATTATTTGAGTTTATATGTCAAAGTTTTGGGAGAACATATTGGTTCTCTAGATGAAAAACTCGAAAAAATGACTACTTTGATAAAAGATATAAAGGCTGATATAGCTAAAACCAATATTGCTTCAACTAGCAGAGTAATTGAAATTGCTTCAACTAGTAGAGCAGAATTGGTTCCTGCTTTTATTCAAAGACCCCCTGAAATCAATGATTTTAAGATTAAATCTATAAATGAATTAGAAGAACTTCTTGATAAAAAGTTTTCGGGTTTAAATATTAAACCAATAGATTTATCACATGAGTTTTCAGAAAAGATAGAACAAACAAATGATTTTAAAAATCATATTTCTTCGGAGTTTAATAAACTCAAAGGATATCCTCGAAAAAATTCTGGGTATGCTAAACCAGCCATGAATACATTCTATTACCCTCGTCCAACTCCTCAAGATGTTTTGATAGAGGAGCGAGATTGGAACCAGACTAATACGTCTTACAGTGGTTCTGAAATTTACGAATGGAACCTCGATGGGTTAAGTGATAGGCAGTTAACCATTCTGGTGCATAGGATGCTTATGTATTCAACCATTTGCAAAAGCACCAAAAATAGTGATAGAACTATTTGCAAAATGATTGTTGCAGGTTTCACAGGACAGCTGAGAGGCTGGTGGGATAATTACTTAAGTACAGAGGATAAAGCCACTATCATTAATGCTATTGCAGCTGATGAAGGAGTTGATAACTTAGGTTTTAAATTAGAAAGAGATAGAGAAGACGCTGTTTATACTCTGGTAGTCACTATCTTAGAACATTTTAATGGTAGATTTACCTCTTCTTATGAAACAATTCGTACTTTACTCAATGGTCTAAAATGTCCTACATTGACCAAATGGAGATGGTACAAAGATACGTTTCTAAGTCGGGTTATGGAATTACCCGAAAATAAATTTGGATTTTGGAAAGCTAAGTTTATAGACGGCCTTCCTTCTTTATTCGCAGAAAGGGTTCGTAAGGTCCTAAGAGGAGACCACATTGAAATTCCTTATCAGGAATACACTTATGGTAAACTAATTGGAGTTTGCACTCAAGAAGGATTAAATCTTTGTAATGAGCTTCGTATGTCACAAGAGCTTAAAAGGAATAAGCATAGGGAAAGATCTCAACTTGGAGATTTTTGTACTCAGTTCGGGTTACCTGAACCTACAGCCTATGGCAGTAAAAAAGAGTATAGGACTGAAGATTCCAATAGGAGACGGAAACGAAGATCTAGACGAATGTCTAGAGAAGAAAGAGACGCTAAAAGAAGCTCTCGAAAATCTAATAGATTTACTAAAGATCGGTCAGGAAGGGATCTTTCTAAAATCAAGTGCTACAAATGCGGTAAGCGAGGGCATATTGCTCCAAATTGCAAGTTGAATAAGCTTAAAGCTTTAGAACTTGATCCAGCAATGCATGAAAAGGTTTATAGTTTATTATACACCTCTGGATCGGATGAAGATTATGAATCATATTCTGATACTGAATCAAATATTGATCTTATTGATTTTTCTGATCATGATGAACAGGTTAATTGCACCAATTGCCAAGGTAATACCTGTACTTGTGAAACTGAAGTAGATGATATCTACAAACTTCAGTCACAATTTCAAGATTCTAGTATTAATATGTTCTCATCTGATAATATCATAGAACTGTTAAAAGAAGTTACTGATAATAATCTTCGTGAAAAAATTATTAATCTTGCCACGGTTAAAGATACTAGTTCTTCAAAACCAGTTGTGGAAAAGATTAAAAATGATTTTGACTATCAGGCCCCTTATTCTTTAAAGGAGGTTGAAAGTCGTTTAATGATAAAAAATTCTTTTGTTGAAAAGGATGCTTCTTTTAATGATTTAAAAGAAGAAGTTGAAAATCTAAAAAAAGAAATCATATTTCTTAAGCGAAATCAGGCCATTCATGATACAAGGATTTCTCAGATTGAGAAAAATTATGAGCATGTCAGTCCCATTACCAGCTCTTCGAAAGGTAAAGAGGTTTGTACTGAAGAACCTAACATTAATGATCCTGAAAATAATATGTTTTTAGGAATGATGCAGGTTGTTACTGCTCACAAATGGTATGTTAAATGCACCATTTTAATTGATAATAGTTTCTCTATTACTAATATTGCTATGATTGACAGCGGTGCAGATGTAAGCTGCATTCAAGAAGGTCTTGTTCCTTCAAAATATTTTCAAAAAACTATGCATATGGTTAAATCCGCTTCAGGGCATGCGTTAGATATTAAGTACAAATTATCTAATACAAAAATTTGCCAGAATAAGGTTTGCATTCCTCATTTCTTTTTTCTGGTAAAAAATCAGTTGCATCCTCCAATTATACTTGGAACGCCTTTTATAAATGCAATTTATCCTTTTACTCATATTGATTCAAAAGGGTTTTCTGCTTCATATGAAGATAATAAAATCAGTTATACTTTTATCACGGAGCCTGTAACTCGTGAAATAGACGCTTTGATTAAATTAAAGCAAAAGCATGTTGATTCTTTACAATACGAACTGTTTAGCATGAATATATTTGAGTCTCTCAAGTCTGCTAAAATACAGGAAAAAATAAAAATGATTTCTGAACAGATCGCCATTGATATTTGCGCCGATCATCCCAGTGCTTTCTGGAATCGAAAAAAGCATATTGTTACTCTTCCGTATGAGGAGGATTTTTCAGAGGATAATATTCCGACCAAGTCTCGTCCCTGTCAAATGAATTCTGAGTTAGTAGAATTCTGCAAACAGGAAATTGATACATTATTACAAAAAGGTTTAATAAAGCCTTCAAAATCTCCTTGGTCTTGCACAGCGTTTTATGTTAATAATGCTGCAGAAAAAGAACGAGGAGTTCCCAGGTTGGTAATTAATTACAAACCTTTAAACAAATGTTTGAAATGGGTAAGGTATCCTATTCCCAACAAACGCGATTTATTATCTAGATTATATGATGCTAATATATTCTCAAAATTTGATTTAAAATCAGGTTATTGGCAGATTCAGATTTTTAAAGAGCATTCTTATAGAACTGCTTTCAATGTTCCTTTCGGGCAATATGAATGGAATGTTATGCCATTCGGTTTAAAAAATGCTCCATCTGAATTTCAAAAAATCATGAATGACATCTTTAATCCATATATGGATTTTATCATTGTTTATATTGATGATATTTTGGTGTTTTCTAAAACTCTTGAAACGCATATTAAGCACCTTGATATTTTCAAGAAAATTGTGATACAAAATGGTTTAGTTATATCAAAACCAAAAATGAGTTTATTTCAAACAGAAGTTCGTTTTCTTGGACATCTTATTAGTCAAGGAAAAGTCACTCCTATACAGAGGGCTATAGACTTTGCATCAAAGTTTCCGGATGTTATTACTGATAGAACTCAATTACAGAGATTCTTGGGCAGTTTAAATTATATTTCTCCCTTTTACAAGAATCTTTCTCGAGATTTAGCCCCGTTATATGACAGGCTAAAAAAGGATCATAAATCTCCGTGGACTAATAGTCACACTACTTTGGTAAAAAACATCAAATTGCGTGTTCAATCTTTACCCTGTCTAACTCTTGCTAACCCTGCTTGGCAAAAAATTGTTGAAACAGATGCTTCAAATATTGGCTATGGAGGGATTCTTAAGCAGATTAATCCCAATGATAAAAATGAATATCTTATTAGATTTCATTCAGGAAAATGGACTGAGGCCCAGAAAAAATATGCAACTGTGGCCCATGAAATGCTTACTATTGTTAAATGTGTTCTTAAATTTCAGGATGATTTATATAATCAGAAGTTTTTAATAAAAACTGATGCTCAATCGGTCAAATATATGTTTGACAAAGATTTTAAGCATGACGCATCTAAGCTTATATTTGCTAGATGGCAGGCTCAATTAGCCCCATTTGATTTTGACATTCATTATAAAAAGGGAATTGATAATTCCCTTCCAGATTTCTTATCCAGAGAATACATTCAATAATGCATTATTTAGCCTTTTTATCTGAAGAAACTCTTTTAATTCTGTTAAGGGTAATTATATTACCAGAAGATCTTAAAAAGATCATTATTAATAAAATTATTGAAGATATTCTGATTAGAGAAGATGAGGATTTCTCTATTCACGACTACTCAGAAGTAGTAAGAGAAGATTTTACAGATTATTTTTCTGAATGACTAATCTATTTCTCTACAGGATGGATCCGCCATGGCGGCATGTTCGAGGAAGAGGAAGGGGAAGATCAGCCCCAGGAAGATCCTCTCAATCCAGTTCTCAAGGATCGACATATCGATCAAATTATCCTGTTATACAAGGATCATCATACAGAAACCCAGTTATACAAATGGGTAATAAGAGTCTTATTAATAAAAGGATTACAGATGAAGGTGCATCATCTAGCTCATCTATTACTCCTGAGCAAGTTATAAATTTGGAATCTATTCCAAAAGATAGTCCATTATATGAACATGCGCAGGCGTATTTGCATGCACAAAGGCAGAAAGATACTTTTGCCTCGATCATGAAAGGAGAAACTGATCCTATCATATCTTATGAACAGGTCAGAAAAAGAGAGATTATATTTTTCTTGGTAAATGTTGATATACAACGAAAATCAGAACCTTGGAAAATATTCCAAAGGTATTTAGTAAAGGGATTATATTTCCCGGGCGAGTCTTATAAAACTCGATCCTATTATGAAACTATTCTGATAAGCATGGGTAGTGCAGAAATTCAGCACTTTTGTCCTACGGGTTATACCCCAGAGGAGAATGTTTATAACTTCTCTAAAATAATTATCAAACAGATTATATCTGTTGAAGAGTGGGGACTATCCACAATGAAAGAAAGACAGGTTGTTGTTAAAGGTGTACCAATGAACTTCACCTATTGGGATTATATCCAAGCATTCAGTAAAACTCTGTTTTACAATAACGATAAAAATAAACATACATGGTTTGTAAAAATCTGTTCTAAGGTTTTTTCTGAACCTATTCCGAATTGGTTTATTAACTGGTGGTCATACCACGGCCCTACTATTCAGATATTACCTGAAAAATTCTTAGAATTATACAAAGAATGGAAAAAGGTATCTCCTTTTCTCCAAGATTTATATCACCAGGATCATATATGCTGGTTAGAAAAAATTGATCAGATGTACTTTTTTATAGAATTCTCTATACCTTGGATCCATAAATGGATGCCGGAAATAGGGTTTACAGAGGAGGATGTTCCTTGCTTATACCGTGTTTACTATAATAATTTCTGGGAAAAACTATTAAAAAAGGATCCCAGGACAAAGCAAATAAATGGACAAGAACTTGTTGATAGTATTGTCAACACGATCAAGACATACAAAGAACTTCCAGATAAGGAAATTGGGGTTGATAACCCATCCATCAGGCATATTGCCAGAAGAATCTCCACCCAAGAAGGAGATAAGGAAGCAATGGTAAATGAATATCTGGAGAAGATGAAGAAGACTTTGCTTCAAGGCATCGATATTATCGATAAGTCAGACACTTCTATGAGAAGTGAGACCTCAGGCGAAGAAGCCCAACGACCGGAAGATATTATGTTATCTACGGAAGAAATACATGAAGCAGAAGATTTGCTTCAATCACTCAAAGCCATGGAGAATAGAAGACGTGGCAAAGAAAAAATGAATAACATTGACTGAGAAGACAGCCGTCAGTCAGACCAACAGTATATAAACTGTTTAAACAGTAAATTCACTGTTTAGGGACCCATATGGGACCCCATTGTACTGTACAAAGATTCGTTATGTTTCTTTTTCTTTTCTATATAAGTCCTCACTTTGTTAGATAGGAGGGCACACAGAATTTTTACATTTTTCTCTCTTCTTTTCTTTCTAAGTTTTTGTAAAGAGAAAACAGAAAGCTTTAGCCACTGTTCCGATCAAAAATAAAATTTTGGATCAGTTTTGCTAACATCTTTGGATCTTGGCCGTCCTTCGAGGTAGTTACTTTTTCCTTTAATTTATACTTACAGTACTCTTCTCCTAGCCAGGACTATGTCCGGCTAAACATCTTCTATATCTATGTCTTGTATATAAACGTCTCTCCTATATAGACCATGAACGGATCTAAGCTTTACTTAAATAGAACGGAATTTTCATGAAGTTTCTTGACTTGGTTCCGAGATGGTGGCACAGTCGGATCTAGAACATCTCTTATTATCTCTGTCTGGCAAGCCTCTAGCTAGCCATGACCTCTTTAGCCCGAGATATGTGTTAAAAGGGCGCTCTTGGTCCGGTTAGAACCGCTATGGGTTAGAACCGTTGGACAAGAGTATAGTAAGAGTATGTACGGTGATCCTGACAGGCCCCTTGCTCAGGTAAAAGCTTCCATACAGTCTTAAGAAAATTACATGAAAATTCCCGAAGATTTCAGTTCTTATGCCTGCGTTTATGCGCTTGTATAAGAATGCTGATTTGCTAGATCATAGATTATGGCGGATTACCGCCCGATCTCCGATCCTGCCTTTTTGGTATCAGAGATCATAGATTGTTGCAAAAAACAATATATATATATATATATATATATATATATAGATATATAATATATATATATTGTCTTTGAAATATATCCTGAGATCTATGATATATATATTTAAGATATATATTAAATTAAATATTTAAGATATATATATATATATATATATATATATATATTGTCTTTTGAAATATATCAATTAAATAAATATATATTCTTAACTAATATTATAAAAAATAATTGATTTATATTTTTAAAATTAGTATATTTTAATTAAATTAATCATAAAACTCAAAGTACATGATTTTTAAGAACATTATGAAATGCATGTTTGACAAAAAGATTAATATTATAAATATAATGTCATAAAATTATTAAAATATTTGATAAAAACATAATCTATTAATTCTAACTAAAAAATGAATGACTTGCAATGTGAAATATCAAGTCAATACTAGTAAAACAAATAAATTGGAACTGAAAATATAACATAAGTTCAAAATTCAAAACAAAAAAGTTAACATATTACTCTTATGTCAAATTTCAACATAGTGTACCTAAATATGATTCAAAAGAAAAGGAAAAACCTAAGTGTATAACCTAATTCTACTTTAATTTAAAAAATAGAATACTAACTAAACTATGCTAAATAAAAAAAATAAATATAAAATAGATAATACTAACAATTGCATGGAATCACAAGAAGTAAAGGTTGAAAAATGAGAAGGAAATGAAATATAAATAATAAAAAATAAAAAATATATATTTTAAAATTATTAGAATAAATAAATAAAAAAATTAAAATATAGAAATAAAAAATAAACTAAAACAAAAAAATTAAAACAAAAATAAAAAGACGAAATTAAAAAGTAATCAGCAAGTAATTACACCATTTAATTACCAGCAATTCACAGTTTCTCCCTGTGAATTGAAGAGTGTAATTAACCCCTGCCAATTACACCAAATTACCTGCTGACCAAGTAATTACCTGGCCAACCAAACATGCCAAAAAATGTAATTACACCCAATTATACCAAATCCAATTCTCAGGATGGCTTTCCAAACAAGCCTAAGTTCATCTCCAACCACACTCTAAATTACTCTCTGCTCTCTATAAATAGAGAGTAAAAATAGAGAGTGACTTCTCCAAGCACTCTCTATTTTACTCTCTACTCTCCATAAATAGAGAGGATGAATAGTAGCTCTCAAAATATAGAGAGCTACTATTCATCCTCTCTATTTCACTATTCATTATTTTATTATTATTTTTAGTATTCAATATTTTTATTTTATATATTTTAAATTATATAAGACCATTAATTAAGTCCCTAATATTCGTAATTATTTTTTAATATAATTTTAAATTTATATTAATTTATGTTATTTTTAATTTAATTTTCATAAATAATTTTTATTTAAGATATAAGTTAGCTTTATTATAATTTATAGTTGTAAAAAAATATCATCACATAAAAAAATGTACGTATAAAATGAGTAATTAATTTATAATTTAATCTAAAACTGATGCAATTGTTAAATTAGAATAGGGGAACATGAAATTGTTAAAAATACAATACATAACATTACATTTTAAGCCAAAAAATTACAATAATAATTTAGTAATCTGGTAAGTGAGCTCCAGATCCACCAATATCAGAAAAAAAATTAGTAACATTTTAATGACAAAAATGTTCATTTTGAACTTCGTAATGCATTAGTAGAGCATTTATGGGAGCACCGTAATAATTTTGAAAGTTGAATATTTTTTTAAAATGTAATATTTATTTAATTGTATTTCATTTATGATTTTGCTTTTATTTGAAGAGAGTGATTGAAGTTACTTTTTTTACTCTCTGTATTTAAAAGTAAAATAAAGTGTGATTAAAGATGCCGTTGATAGATAGAAAAGTAGAAAACAGAAAATGTCATATATATTGTGCAGACGCTTCTGAGCTCAGCATTTCCTGCGTCTACACGTCTCACAAAGTCACAAGCCTGCAGCAGCGCCGCATGAAAAGCAAGCACTGAACACTGTTTGCAATTAAAGCATTTAACCGCAGTTTCACAAAGCCCCATCCCCCTGTCTTTCTCTGTCTTCACGTGCTCATCATCGACTTATCATGTGACTCAACCCTGCTTTTCCTCTCCCCTTTCCAGTTCTCACTTTTCGTACTCACTTCACCAATCATTAGCTCTAACTACTTTTTCCCCTTTGCTGTCACTCACTCCTCATCAAATCACCTCTCCATTGATCTAAATTTTGACATCTTGCTTCCCTTTTTTGGCTTCCATAGCTACATACAGTGAGGCAGTATAGTTGTCTATGCAAGCAAATGTAAATGGGCTGTTTACAGTCCAAAACTGCCAATATTCAGTCCACCATTGAAGAACCTCCTAAGGACGACACCAGAACAGATCTTGGTATCATTTTTCTATCTCTATTTCTAGTCAATGTATTTCATTTTATCTGAACATTCGACATATTCTTTTGTGTTGATATTTTTTGTATAAACAACTTTTATCTGTGTATACTTCATTCATCCCCTTCTTTCGGCATGTACCATCTATCTCTTCCCAAGTGTACCCATTTTCTGTTAACTCTCGGGGTTTCTGAGTTCATGTGGAATATATTTAGGCGTAATACATAAAAGGACACTCAAGATTAGCATCAACTTGGTCTCAACTAGCAACTAAACACCAACTCGCCCCCACTGTGTCTCGTGGACACCCGAGACTGACGTGACACATAAATGTTGGAGGTATCTAGATGATTATTTTGTAAGTTGGACTGTTCAATTGACAAGTGAAAACGAGTCGAGGTGTCTAGATATGCACGAGTGCTTACTTTTGCCAACTTAGGCCTAGTTTAAGTTTCTGTTTATGTATTATGCCATATATTTATTTTCCAACTCTTCTTGTAAGCAGTAGAAGAGCATGTATTGAATACACTAATATTCTTTAATATACATAATGTAGTTAGTAGCTTTATTTCATATCGCTGTGTGGTTTAATTCCATATTCTGTTGTTAATGAAGCTAATGGGGATCAAGATAAAGTGCCAGCATTCAATGAATTTGGTCTTGCCGAACTCCGAGCTGCAACAAATGGGTTTAGCAGTGAATTGATAGTCTCTGAAAGTGGTGAGAAAGCACCCAATGTAGTCTACAGAGGGAAACTTCGGAGCAACCGGCTAGTTGCCATAAAGCGCTTCTCAAAGCAGTCATGGCCTGATCCACATCAGTTTGTGGTAAACCTTATTTTATAGTTGAAGAATAGAAAATTTAGGTCCTTAATTAGAACTATTGTATTTTTAATCTGAGACTGATTAAATTAAGAATTCTGCTGTAATTTCTGATCTTTATATTCATTGAGACTAAACTTGTGGATAACTGGCTACCATCCTGAATAAGTTCCCCATCTGTTGCTTTTATCTTTTTTGAGATTGGAACATATAAACATCTGTTGCCTAGTTATAGTTTTTGAATATCCCTTATTCTGGATTTTTTAAAATACACTTCCACTCTCCTCTTTTTTTTGTATTCCTGAGAATAGGTTATTTTATGATGTTAATCTACTTGTGTAGATTTTTATACACGTTTCTTCTTGTCTGGGACTACGACATAGTATTAGTTGTCGTTTGTTCAATGTGTTACTTATTGTTAGACCTCAAAATTGAAATCCAGCTTTGCTGTTCCATCAGTTCCAAGATAGAATCATGTCGTAAAATTTAGTCCAATCTTCGTAGAAAATTAAAGGAAGAAGAAGAGAGATCTTCTTTTTAACAGGAAAATTTGGTCATGTAGATCTTCTATTTCGCCGGAATTTTTTAATTCCTATCAGTATATTGCAGGCAGAGGCTGCTGGAGTGGGCAAGGTTCGACATAAGAGATTGGTCAATCTTATTGGTTGTTGTGCTGAGGGAGATGAAAGACTTTTGGTGGCAGAGTACATGCCTAATGATACACTGTCAAAGCATCTCTTTCACTGTATGGTTTTGCCTTTTGCATTGTTTAAACATATATAAGTTTGAACTCCGAGGGATTACACTTTCTACGTAGTTATAGTCTTCAATTACACTGTCTTTTCATTTTTAACTCTTGAAAATGTTCCATAGTTAACATAATTGTGTTGTTCCACTCCTCAAATCTAAGGAGATCTTGCCATTCATAGTTGACCTTCCTTGTTATTTCGCTGACATTAATAAGTGTAATGGTTTATCTGAAACTTCCTATTGAACAATGTATTATGCTTGTACATAATTCACTGTTGATGATGGCAGCTAAATGCGTGCTAATTCTGTCTACTCAAGTATGCTGCATCAGCTGTTTGACTTTTGAAGCAAAGCATTTTCCTTTCAAAACTTTAATTGAATTAATTAGCACACAAATTTTATCTCGTACTAAGACACGGGAGCAGAGGGTAAAGATTTGAAGCATCTGTTTTGGTTCTGGAGATCAATCATATGAAGTTGATTAGAGGCCAGAGGAATTCCTTGTCTAATTCATTTTTATAATAGGCAACAAATGCTTATCTGTTTCGTTTGGCTCAGCGGCTTTTTGATCCGTATTTAACCAAAGCTTGATTATCTCCTTACAAATTTATTGATCAAGTAAGATACAAGTTGAAAATTGTTAGGTTATTGTTATTCAATGTGAACAGGATGATATGTATCTGATTAAGAATGGAAATCCCTCTAATCAGGAGATTTTTCATTAGGAAATTAGTTGATAAGTGCAAGGTAGGACTAATTCCTTGCCTTGCCCTTTCAAAATTTAAAAAATCATCACCGCCTGTATGCTTGTAAGTACCTGATGCCTCACACTGTAACCCACAATCTGCTGGTGACGCTTGGGATTGCCTCTGTGGTGTGGCTTCTTTATTTAAGTCACACAATCATCCCAAGTTGGGGGTGGTGTTGGTTTATTCACAACACTCGTAGACAGCAACCAGACCTGTCACAGAAGGACAGTTGCTGAAAAGATACACACTGTTGATATTTTCTTCTAGCTTTGTTTGTAATGCACAGCTAATAATTCTCATAAATGCTCTGATTCTGTGGAAGAAATAAGTGAAGGATAAGAGTTCAAGAGAATGTGTAAAAACTAATTTCTTATGCTTGAATCCTTTTATACGCATTTACTTTTCCCATTTAGTCATTTACAATGTACATAGCCACTAATATTATATTCATCAAGAACAACCATTTATGCGGAACTACAAAACAAGTAGCTTTTCAGGTTTCTCTATGATCATTGCATGAGTTTTGGCTGTTGTGCTGCAGGGGAAAAGCAGCCCTTGCCTTGGGAGATGCGAGTCAGAGTTGCGTACCATATTGCAGAGGCTCTAGATCATTGCAATGCTGAGAACAAAAAAATATATCATGATTTGAATGCTTACAGAGTTCTTTTTGACGAGGTATTCAAATTTAAAATATAGGAGTTCCTTTCAATCATTTTCTAGTTCTCTTAATTGGATTGAACCAGACAGCATTATTTCTTGGGTGTATAAGTGAAGTGGATGTAAATCATGTGCCCTCCCCCACAAAAAAAAATTGAACAGGAAGTACTGATTAGCTTGTTCTATTGTATGCTAACCAAACCATAATTTGTTTTATCGACATCTATCAGTCCGATGACCTTTCCTTTAGCTGATGACTATTTATTAGAGTATTATAACAATATCCACTTAAGAAACAAATACTCCCTCGTTCTCGTTTCATATGGTGGTGTTTGTTTTGATAAGGATTCCAAATTTATTCTGATTATGTACCATATATTTGGTAGTGGTAGAATATAATACAATGATGGTTGAAAAGATAGTTTGATAGGGAAAATATCACATCAAAGTTAAACACTTAAATAGTTGGATGAATTTGAATTCTTCATAGTTGTAAAATTTCTGTAAATATTATAAATGGAATGCTTTATGAACCAGAATTCTAGCAACTATGACTTGGCATTGGCTACTCTTAAAGCTTAAAGTGACATAATTTTTAAAAAAAATCAAGTTATGACCATGATTAGGCATTGGAAACTTAAATTGACGAAACTGGAGAATATCTTTCGAAGTTGATCAATTACTTGCAAAGTTATCTTTTGGTTGTTTGAGAACTTCATACCAATAAGGTATGCCAGTGTGGCTTAGTTGGTGCGTAACTAATAAATGATAGTTGATACATAGGGAACTTGGGTATGTTATTAAACATATTCTCATAACTTGTAACTTTGCCAATTGCTTTGTTTGCAAGACTAACTGTTTTAGTATATAACTAATTTCCTATCTCTCTCCCACACACACATATCTAAACATACATCTTATCTCCTAACTCTTGCAGTTCTGTGAGTTTCACTATATCTTGTGGTTTTGAGCGGCTTGTTCTTGAATTTGCTTAATTTAACTCATGTTGCAGGATTGTGACCCTCGACTATCTAGTTTTGGCCTTATGAAAAACAGTAGAGATGGAAAGAGTTATAGCACTAATCTGGCCTATACGCCTCCCGAGTTTTTGCGTACAGGTGCACTCCTTTTCCTTGCAGATTACCTTCAATTATTTACCTGCATGAAGTAGGAGCTGTTTGTAGGTTAAAAATAGGATTCCAACATTTCCTTGCAGTTGTGTTGTAATGATAATCAATCAAATCATCCATACTCTAAACTGCAAATCATTACAAAATCAGGAAACTCAAGGTGCCAAGTACTTCTTTTACTCAATTTACTTTCCTCATGCAGCAGTGGTTACCACATCAGCTAACTTGGGAAGCACATCTAGATTATGATTTATTAGTACCATGCACATTTTATGGAGCTTCTCTGATGCCTTGACACATAAAAGTTGCATGCATACTTAGTTTGAGAAGCTCCATAAAATGTTCATATCTTTTTGTAAGATTTTCTAGTTTATATCTTAGTACCATACTTAGTACTTCTTTTACTCAATCTATGTTCATATCTTTTTGTAAGATTTTCTAGTTTTTAGTATTATGCAGGTGTTTTACACCCTTCGTTTATAAAATCATATTACTTGACAAAAAAAATGTAGGTAAAGATAACAACGGTCTTGAACAAGTAATCTACAGTGATGGTTATGGTACTAGGAATGATGAAGAGAAGACTTATCTTAGGTTTTATTTTAGCTTATAATTTAGTGGTAGCTAATACCTATTTTGGAAAGGAAGATTCTCACCTTATAACTTATTAGAGTGGAGGTCAACATAGTCAAATAGATTATATCCTAACAAAAAGGGGTTTGGGACTTATAGGGGGACACAAACATCGTGTGGAAGGAAACATTAGGTTGCATTAAGAAAGTAACACTTGATGTTTTACGTATGTCTAGAGGTCTTGGACCTCTACCATAGGAATCTTGGTGGTGAATGAGCAGGTACAAAGAGTTAATAAAGATAAAGATAATGCTATAGGAACTAGGAATTTGTCAAAAGCAGAAAGCGAAGAATCCTTTAAAGAATACAAGAGAGCTAAGAAGGCTACTAGTGAAGCCCGAGGGGAAGCTATAGATGTCTTGTACCAAAAGCTAGGGACACGAAAAGGGGAGAAGCGTTTAAACTAGCACATTGAAAGAGAAGGAGGATAGTCCTTGACCTGACTTAGATTTTTCTCTCAAGAGTATTCCCTAATCCCTACACTCCCACTCTCAAAATCAGTTTTTGCAAGTGAAGGGATGCTGCACACTTATAATTTCGTGTGACATCCCCACTGCTCAACACTTTTAGTTTTGGATAAAGTAAGTAAATTGTATTATAAAGGCATCAAGAAGATGCAAGGTTACAAAGTGACAAACTAATAGCTTTCAAAACATAGCTACATGAAGCTAAAAGACTAAGCAAAAACCTGTGAAACAGTCAAAAGTATGCTACCATGAAATCTGCTAAATAAGAGTCAATGAGCTGACTAAATTCAAATAGTTATCTACACTGTTACAGGGATGTGGTAGTGCCAACTAAACAAGCTAACTAAACATATGGCCTTCATAGAGCTGGTAGAAGTTCAGATCCCATCAAAACATCTGCGGTTTCTTTCTTTCCAGATACAACAAATCATATTCCAGATCCTTTTGATGGATTTGTCAACTCTCCATAGTATCCAGTGTTCATAGGCATCTTTGATAGAGAAAGGCATAACCATTGGAGACCAAACATGGAGAAGAAAAAATGCCAAACATAAGCTGTCATTGGGCAGCGCATAAACAGGTAATTTAGAGACACATTGTTCTGCCGACATTGGTAGCATCTGTTGACAAGGATGACTTGGCTTACATTGATAGGGACACTTGGCCCACTCATCCATAACCTATCCTGATGCAGCTGACAATCCACAACTGCTTGGGTATTCAAATCAATTCAAATATGGCGCCTAAAACTTACAAACAGCTGCCTTGGACAAAGCTCAACCGCCTACCATGTGCATGGCATGC
Organism: Jaltomata sinuosa; assembly: GCA_003996215.1. NCBI lineage: Eukaryota > Viridiplantae > Streptophyta > Magnoliopsida > Solanales > Solanaceae > Jaltomata > Jaltomata sinuosa. Next base: position 184,842 of record QJPP01000430.1, read on the forward strand.
GTTTGGTAACCGCCCGTGCGCATGCCTGCTGGGCGTCACTGCCCGACTTTGGGCGCCCCTGCTGGGCAGGCTCAATGCCTTTGTTCCGCTCCCCTTTGTTAGTCGTGTCTTTGTCTTGGCATCGAAGCCCTGTGCCTTGCTGCCCTTAGCCGTGCCAGATCTTTGCTACATGTCTTTGTCTTGAGAACCAATGCCACGCCTCCATGACATAGTTTGCCCTCACTAATCAAGTCTTCACCAAGCTGCCTTGCCACACTCAAGACCTTAGCCCTCACTTGCCGCTCCGGTCTTATGCCTTGGTGCCATTGCACGCACCTTGGCTTTGACAACACCTTGCTGCCAACTTGTGCCCATGCATGGTGATTACGCCGCCACGTATGCTTATGACAAGGCCAACATGCCCATAACCTTGCCATTGCCGCGCCCCATAATGGGCTCACTCGCTAGGGGGCTAACAGATGCTTGCTTGAGAATTATTCAAGTAGGGTTAAGGTCTGCGTACACTCTACCCTCCCAGACCCTACTTTTGGGATTAAACTGGGTATGTTGTTGTTGTTGTTGAATTTGCTAATTCAATCAGCCTTTGATTTATCTCCTCCAACGTTCTTCTTGTCTGCTCATCCTTTCATCAAGACTCAAGAGCTTTAATCAAGTACCCTCTATGATAGTTTTTCACCCACAAGGACCAGAAAAGTGCTCAGATACCAATTATTATACCCCACCGAGTAATAACCAATTGACACAAGAAGTAACTCTGATTTAAGCTAATATTTGGTTAATATTTGCTATTTGTAAATGTTTTCTTTCTAATAGAAAAGAGGGATTGTTTCTAAATTAATTATTAGCATGCTGATTTCTTGACAATTAATTTATGTTTTTTAACGCCCATCTTGGAGAATGAAAGATTGAATTCTACAACATACATGTAAGTTTTTCACGGGATATCTCTCAAAATTAAGACTATCTTTATAGCTCTATTTTAAAATTTTGATTTTCTTTTAGCTGAATCCCAACACTTGTATCCATAGATGAATCCATACCCCAAATCTTAAAGTTTAGATTTTGCCGAATCCGACCCTCGGATCCGCATCCGTGTCGGATATCTGCACCTAAGTCCTAGCAACTTAGACCCCCTCAACTAAAAACTAGAAAAAACGTGAAAGAAAAAGAGAAAAGCCTTAATTCCTTGTCAAAAAAAAGAAGAAGAGAAAAGCTGTAATGACATTCTATGTTGTTTTGCAAGTTATTGATTCTCTGTTCCAAGCATGAGGCTTCGTAATTAGCACTTATAAAGGGTAACCTAATCAAGTTCTCACTTTGACATTCATTCCTTCATAGATAAAGTACATAGACTAGGATCAAGATCTTTTGAATACCTACTGTCAATAAAGTATCTGAAGGATTCATCACATTAAACTATTTTCTGAATATTTTGATCACCTAGTGGAGCTTTGCGGGCTTGGGACTAGCTATGTTTTATGAAAATGACATTAACAGTTTCCTGTTACCTACCAAAAAAAGACCCATATATGATTAGGTTGGTCTAACCACATTTGGCTGCTGCCATCGCAGCACTGCTGCAATCGCAGCACTGCTGCATTCGCAGTTCTGAAGTTGTTTCTTCCCCAAATACCTTCATAGATGAAGGACTTCGACTAATATCAAGATCTTTTTTTACTTATCTTATCAAAACATCTCTCTCCCTCTCTCTCTCTCTCTATATATATATATATATATATATATATATATAGACACACACACACACACATATATATCGTTTGAATACCTATCAAGTATTTGAGGGGTTCATCATGTTAAAGTATCTTTCAATATTGTTATTGTCTAGCGGAACTTTTCATGCTTGGAACTAGCTATACTTTTACGTAAATGATATAAGACAGTTCTTGAATTCCTACTAATAAAATAAAAAAATAGATCCTTTCATAATCAATAAGAAAATATTCTTTGGGATCTGTTTGATAACAAAATTGGTTTTTGTCGTTTGAAACTTGGTAGACTTTGAAAATAATTATATGCATCGGGTCCTTCTTTTCTGCTTTTAGAGAATATACCTACCACTGTCTTCTGCTATTTAAGCTCACATAATAACTGGTTCTCTTCTTGTGCACAACAGCTGCTGCATTTTGTGTTTTAACTTTTATATTATGGACCTTGAAGTTGAGCTGTTTTATTTACCATAGTTGCAGTGTGAAATCCTGTAGTTTCAGAAAATTGGCACCATGCTCAGTACCAAATCTTGTTATTCTTAGGCAGGGTCATCGCGGAGAGTGTAATATACAGCTATGGGACTGTTCTGCTGGACATTTTGAGTGGAAAACATATTCCTCCAAGCCATGTACTGTACTTTGGCATACACATCTCTTTATGATTGCTACATTAGTTGGTCAAATTTGTTTCCGGTTTATGGTAGTTGTATTCAAAATCTTTCGATGTATGTCAAAAATGGATTTAATGCCTTTCCAGTTTATCAATATGGTTTTTTTTGACAAACCTGTTAAGTGAAGATGTAAGCCACTCTACTGAATTTTAAGTATCAAAATTTCAGGACTCTGCTGTATAGAGCATACCACGTAAAACTTATTAAAAGCCATTGTTACAACTGCATGTTGAATTTTAAGGAACGAAATATCGAGTGTATACAGTCTAGAGCTTACCGCCAAATGTTGAAATATATAAATTTTCCTTCCCAATGAATTTTTAGCTTTTCCTTAGCCCTCTTCTTTAGCACTGGCTTACTCACAGGAAGCTGGCCTAGCAGATGACTCTTAGTTAGACTGGTACTAGTTAGGATATCACATAACGGGAATCCCATTCTAGGAGTTCTCGAAAGCCCTTCCCATATAAAAGAGAAAAGCTATATTAACGCTCTAGCCTTTATATTCAACATGTAGTTGTAACAAGATTGAGTGATATCATTATAAGCAAGTTGTTTATTATCCTCAATGGCTTAGAAGGTTCACTGAAGTATCATAGTGAACAGATTCACCAATTCAATAGGCAAATATCCCAAGAATATATATTGAGTATGTTATTTTTGCTTACATAGGGATTGTGCTTTAAAATCTCTAACTCTTGACCAATCATGTAATTTGACTTTTTTCCAGGCATTAGATTTGATAAGGGGGAAAAATATGTTGTTACTAATGGACTCGTCCTTGGAAGGACAATATGCCGATGAAGATGCCACTGCATTGGTTGAGCTTGCTTCAAAGTGCCTCCAGTATGAGGCTAAGGATCGGCCTGATTCAAAGTTCATTCTTAATGCTGTGGTACCCCTCCAGAAGCAAGGGGAGGTATCTAAGAATTTTTGATCATGATGCAACCTTTCCTATTTATGATGGATTGACCAGAGTGCTTATTCACTTCTATATCCTAGGTTGCATCATATGTTTTGATGGGGCTAACAAAAGCTCCAGTGGTGCTTCCGACCATGCTTTCTCCTCTTGGAAAGGCTTGTGCAAGAATGGACCTTACTGCAGTTCATGATATCTTGCTTAAAACAGGTTATAAAGATGATGAGGGTGCAGAAAATGAGGTGAGTTAATTCTTTAGCATATTACCACATATTGATGTAAGGTTAATCAGAAATCAACAAACTGCATGGCAAGAAATGATATTAAGGGAATTAATCTAAAATAAGAGGGCCTGCTTATCCTTTATTACATTGGAATATGCCTTTCTTTATTCGTGATTTTTTTTCTTTCCTCGGTTTAGTCTCTTGTTTATTTTGGAGTTCTTCTCAAGTTTAGCTGTTAATTAGAAGTAAACATTTTATTCACTCTCTGGAGCGGGAGATCCTTCTGTTTCATTGATCGTGATCTTTCATGAAGCTCTCATTCCAAGAGTGGACACAGCAAGTTCAGGATATGTTAAACACCAAGAAATTTGGGGATATTGCTTTCAGGGACAAGGACTTTAAGAGTGCAATTGATGGTTATTCAAAGGTATCCTTCTCTCCTTTATTCTGACTAACTTAAAAGAAATCTATGTTTCTTTTGTGCTTCCCAGATCCATTTGGTATTCGGTGAAGCACAAACTGCATTCTGATTGACCTTTCTGCATTTTGTAATTTTGGTTACCTATTCCATGTACTGTGATACAAATATTGGTGTGTTCAGTCTGTCAAAAGTATAATTTATCATATACAAATGTAAGGCTGGAAAAAGGAAACACAACCAAATTTTTGTTCTCATCTAATGATAACCTATGTTGACTCTCAAAAATTGTTGCTGTACCCGTGTTGGATTCTCCAAAATGCACTACTTTTGGAGTATCCGACACGCACCCATCAACATTTTTGAAGAGTCCGAGCAACATAGATGAGAACTGATGTTCGAGTTGTTAGATCTGGATGAACTAGTTGGGATGCAAAGGAATGCTCCATATGGTGAATAGTTAACAAGAATTATCCCCCCATATCCTTTTCCAGCTTGTTACTTCCTGCTTAGCCAACATGTGGATATTTCAATAATGGTAATTTCTGATATCAATTTTAAAGTATTATTTAAAAGCTTAAAAAAAAGGAACCTTATTTGCGGAAATGCTCTTCTTTTTTCCCTTGTATTCCTTACTGAAACCAAACTTAGTTGCACATCGACTATTGTAGAAGAACCATATCAGTGTGTACTTCCAGTTATTTAAGTGAACAGGTTTGTTATGCGCATTTTTCTCCTGGTGCAAAATGTGTGTGCTTAAGTAATTCCAAAGAGATAAATAGGAACTGATTAAAGGTTTCCTTCTGAGGTCGAATATGTGCACTGCATATAAAGTAAGTTATTGTTAAACAGTAATAGGTAGTTCCTGTTCATGGTAACCGAGGTTCAAGAATTTCAATCAGTGATATCAATTTCTTGAAGTAGTTATCATTGCCTCCTCATTTTGGTTTGACACTTTAGGCTATGTCCCATTCAACTTTTTATTAGATGTTCTTCATGAGAACTGGACTAAACTTGTATCATCTCTACATCTCAATATTTTGATTGATTAACTTCTATTGTTTAAATTTGGTTGTATCTTCTCTTTATGATGAAAGAAATGATATTTACCATGTTTACTGAACCTTCTACTTGGACTCCTTAATCACTTAGAATAAATAAGATTAAAATTGATAACATTCCATTGAAGGTGTAAGTAGCACACATAGATGAAAACATGAGAGAAGGTTGCTTGAGATGGTGTGGTCATGTCCTACGTAGACCTCCAGATGCATCCTTTATATGTGTGACACCATTGTAATTGAAGGTGCTAAAGCTGTCACGCCCCGAGCCGAGACCCTGGACGTGGCAGGAACCCGATACTATTACTAGCACGAGTAAATCGTCTGGCATATCACGTGAGCATACAACTGACATACATAAAGATAGCGGAAACGCGAAGTAATGCATAAACATATTTCTTTTAAAAAAAAAAGATTTCATCAACATTAATTAAAAATGACATAATGTTTTAATAAAAAATAATTTGTCATGAAAATCAAAGTCTGAAGCTACAATAACTGACTGACATCTAACATAGTCTGTGAAGCCTCTACTGAATAACTCTGACTGCCGGGACAAGACCCCCGGCATACCTTAACACCTGAAAAGAGAAATTTAAATGGCATGTCTGGACTAGCCCTCAGGTAGAAGGGAGGCTCACCAATAGTAGAAAGTAGTAAACTTAGTTGTGTGTCGGGCCGTGGACTTGTGTACCTGCACCTGCATCATGAAACGATGCAGCGCCAAAGGTGTCAATACATGGAATGTATGGTATGTAAAACCACGTGAAGGGCATAACAAAGCATGATAGATACATTTACCACACGTGCAACCAAGGAATGATAACTGGATAAGACAAGAACATGATTTGGAACCATATCTGATAGAATTAAGTAACATTAGTCCTCTTTTAATTCTTTATGGGAGCAAATAGATACCCGACATAACCACCATGTGAGCGCATGGAGTCTGATCTCAGCTCGATCAGCTAAGCCATCCTATACTTTGTCGGGCATAGGACATGACATGAAATTTGCTAGCAAGGATCCATAATAAGCCCTTTTCGGGACACATGAAAAGAGTTGTCTGACTTGCGGAAATGATCTCTATCCTACGTTGGCAAACGTAGTTTCGGGGATTTGTCATTAGACCTATGCCTTCTCGGTCAACCATCTAACTCCCTTAAGCTCATAAAGTTATACATTTATCTTACTGATTCATGTCCATAGATTAGCCATATTAGGTTTATATTCATGGTTTAGCCACTTGAGGGCTCATGCCTGAGAATTAAGCAACTTGGGTTCATATCGGCGATTTAGCCGCCTTAGGCTCATAATCATGGATTAGCCACTTTGGGCTCATGCTCATAAGTTATATCATTCACTAGAATCATTAAGGACTCGTGGGAGATAGAATCATAATTCATTAAGCCATAACAATTCATAACTTAACGATTTTCATAACTTTATGGAGAGTGAACTTTTGGAATGTTCCTGTCATTTTTAGCATAGCTTGAGATTATGGAGATTATATCTTAAGGTCATGAAGACATTCTTGAAGAAATTCATAACGCTAGAAGTCATACGGATTATGTCATAGTTCATAAGAGGGATTTCATGACATTGCGGAGTTTATGGAGATTATTGGAGATTTTGAAAGATTCGAGTCATTATAGGGTAGTTAAATATTTCATAGCATGATGAAATTATGGAACAACTTTAAAGTGTTGTAGTTGAGGTTCACAGTTCATATTTAAAAAAAATTGGAGTTTCCAGTTATGATGTCTTAGCAAAACAATCGAAATTCATATCCTTCAGTTCTAGGAAAATCAAAAAGAAAATTCATGATAGAGATTATAAAATAGAACAACCGATCATCTAACAAGTTCCCAGATTGAAAAGAAAATTCAACATAATATATATAGTTCATGCAACAATTTCAAATCATTAATGAATAACCACAAAGTTGATGGATTCCATAAGATTCATGATATATGGAATTTGTAAATCTTGCAACAACTCATAGGATTAATTTAATGCACATAATTTATAAAAGTATTCATGAGTTAGAGAGAGATTTCCCAGATTTCCCAGGAAACTTACAAAAAGAACTCAATTGATTGACAAAGATGGGAAATTTCTTCAACCCTAGATATCTTGAGAGTAATTCGAATTGGAGGAGAATAAAACTTGAAGGAATAGATGAAATAAATAGTTCTACATACCTCAAAATGTTTGAAGAACTTGAGATCGGAAAGGAGGGAATTAGACTTGATTCTTGAGCCAAATCTCTTGATTTTCTTGCGTTTGTGTTGGAGAGCAAAAAGAGGGGTGTTGGGTGTTGAAATAACGTTTGAAACCTGATGGGGTAGAGGGATTTTAATCGTATAGGGGTAAGGACAAATGGGAGGGAAGAAACTACCCCTAAAGGAGCTCAACATGCGCTTCTTTGTTCCCTTGCACTGCTGTGGCGCCGGGGTATTGCGAAAGTGCAAAATTCTTGTTTCGGGCGCGATTTAATCCTCTATAACCCCCCAAAACACATACAAATCATTCCAATTCGATTTTCAACTAAATCTGAAGTACAAGAAACTCAATTACGGGGTCTTAATAAATAACCGAGCGATTCTAAATAGAATTCAAGATGCGGGGCGTAACAAAACCAGACAAGGTAGACTTAAAATTACATGAAACAAAGATGTCCCGAAAGACCTACAATCTTGTGTAATCCATGCACTTAGAAAAAATGAGCATAATGAGTCGAAATAAATATATTTATGATACTATGTTGGTACACTTATTTTAGTTCGTATATTCTCTAAGGGTCTTCTAATCTTGTTAGAGATTTGTAACGTAGGTAGAAAATGTCGTGAACTTTTTGTATTAGAAAATTTAAACTATTTAACATGGATTTATAAAGTTGACCCCAATTAGTTTGAGGTGTAGTAGTTGTTAGTTTCCAAAAATTCAGGGGATGATGTTTTAGAGTCTAAATCAAAGTAATAATAAAAATATATAGGACTCCCTCTATTCCATTTTATGTAGCATTCTTTCCTTTTTTTAGTTTGTTTCGAAAAGAATGACCTCTCTTTATTTGAAATAATTTAACTCTAAACTTCTCATTTCACTCGTAATGAAAAACTTTATAGCCATACTGAAAAACTAGTGTAGAAGAAAATGCTTCTTTAGTATTTCAGTATAGCTGTACAAACTATGAGCGAGGGTATTTATACTGTAAGTCCTCTCAGTATCATGCAAAACTAAGAGTCTGTTTGACCTAGCGGTTGAAAAACTGTTTATTTTAAGAAGCATTTTTATAAAATAACTTTTCAAAAAAATGCTTTTGAAAAAAATAGTTTGTGTTTGGCTAATTCATTTAAAAAGTGCTTTTGATAAACAGATTGTGTTTGACTAATCTTTTTCTAAAAGTGCTTTTGAGAGACAAATTACGAAAAAAGACAGGTATCAATGAACATTTACTATTAAGATTATTTTATTGAGAGAAATTGTTTTAAATATCTATTATAAAATTTTTAATTAAGTTTTTATTTTTATTTAATTAAAAGGTAGATATTACAAATTTTCAATCAATATTGTACGTAGATACATAATTTTTTTTAAATATTAATATAATATTAAACTAAAAAATATCAAGCAAAATGAATTAAAAAATTATTCCATAAATTAAATCACTACATATGAAAAAATTCACCACAAAATAAATAATTCTTCATACATCACAATTTTTTTTGTCATGTGTTTTTAAGTTATAATGATATTGTTTTTTTAAAATTTAATATCTTGATCTTATTGAGTTGCAACTAAATTTATAATATTATGAAATGTAAGTGAAAAAAACTGAGAGAATTATATTAATTGCTTGTTTGTGTTAATAGTATAGGAATAAGTAATTTTTTAACACATACACTCTCACTTTTAAGATAACTAGTCAAGTGTACGTGCTTTGCACGTGTGTATCGCATTAATTAATAATCAAAATTTTAAATTAGGAAATGATTAAATGACTATTTTTTCTATTGTAGAGTCTTTTTAAATATATAAAATTCAATCAATATTTTCTTATAACAAAATTGTAATTCCTTTTTACTTATTTTTAATATTTAGTAATTTAATTAGGGTAATTTACAGAAAACCCACATTTTTAGAACCCCATTACTTTTTAAGACACTAGTTTACCTAATTACATTTTTTATCACTTTTCATACTTTGGATACATGCATATTTCAAGTTAATTGTATGTATCTCAGATACATGGACAACTAATTATAGAAATTTTAATTAATCAAATCCCTTAATATAAGGCGGAAATCAAGGCATGTATATATGTTTAATTACTTTTTGTTTTTTACTTTTTAAAAATAATAAATTCATTAATTTCATTAATATAAGACGGAAACATGTTTATCAACGTTATGCAATTTGATTACTTTTCATCTAAAGTATCATTTTATATGTATCTAGTACTAATTTCATTTATATTTTAATATGTATCAATTATTAATTTCATGTATATGTTTATATGTATCTAGTATAAATTTCATGTATTTATTTGTATGCATCTAATATTGATTTCATATATATGTTTATATGTATCTAGTATTAATTTGATGTATTCAGTATCAATTTCATACATTATATCCAAAATACAGTACATTCAGTATTAATTTTATGTATCTAATATAATAATGAATTGATGTATCCAGTATCAATTTCATATATTATATCCAAAAGTACATGTATCCATAATCAACTTAATCTAGTGTATCCAATATTAATTTGATGTATCCAATATAAATTTCATATAGTGAATCCAAAATACATGTATCTAATATCAAGTTGGCCCATTGAAACTTTTGGTACATGTATCTGTACATAGATACATGCTTAAAAGAAGAAGAAGAAACACAAATCTGACAGACATACATTCGTATGTACATGAACAAACACTAAGTTTCATATTCAATATGAATTAGTAGACTATGATACATGGGTACACAGGTACATTCATCCTCCTCCTTGCCACCCTACGACACCCACCATATCCACAATCTTCAGAAACAACACGAAAAGAAATCCAACAAAATCACCTAATTGGATCTTTCACAAATCACCCTGCTGGATCTTTCATACAATCATTTGGAAGGGAAAATTTCTGACGCTTTTTCGAACTTTCAAAAGCTCACATTCTTATCACTGGAGAACAACACCTTCACTGGCTGATTCTCATCTTCTCTTATCAACTTGACAAAGCTTGAAGTTTTGAGTTTGAGATACAATTCACTTAGTGGTCCACTTTCTGAGTTTAAGACCAACTCTCTAGAAGAACTTGATTTGTCTCATAATCAATTCTATGGTCCCATACCTCAATCGCTTAAGTCCTTTGCTATCCATTATACGACGGAGGTCGTTAACAAGTAGGCGAGAGAGGGAGAGAGAAAGAGGACGGTGGCTGTAGGGTGGAGACGACGGTTGTCGATCAGTTTGGGTGGAGGCGGTGGCTGTGGTGGTGGAGGCGGCGGTGATTTTACTTTTAGCAGAGGAAGAAGAGAAAAAAAAAGGAAGAGGGAGAAGATAGATTAATCGTGATTTGGGTGATTTGAATTTGGGAGGAACGTAATTTACGCCATTAAGTAAGGGAATTTACTCTATTAAATAAGGGATCTGCTTTAGTGATGTATCTAATATAAAGAAGGGGATTTTTGATAAGATGTGGTATATTGAGTAATTAAAATAAACTAATGGGAGAAATAGTAGATATGATAGGGATGTTTCGTTCTTTAGGTAATTTATCCATTTAATTTCCATACTCTTAGGTTTAGGAATCCTTTTTTTCCCACAAATTTCACGTGAAAATTTTGCCCACTTTTAATTCCTTTTAAATTTAGAGTCCTTTTCTCCCTTATATTTTAACATGTTCTTACTTATTTGAATTACAGTTGAAAGTTTAATAATAAATTTTAAACACCATGAGAAAAGCAGAAAAAAGATCCAATGAAATTTTTTTTAAACAGCAAACTGAAAAAACATATAATACCACATTTTATAGAAATAGTAAAATACAACACATCTTAAGCACAAACTCAAAATACATTCCACAGTTTTTTGGAGCCTGCGATAGTAAAATTACTCTCATAAAATCATAAATTCCTCTTTTCAGCTCTAGCTTTTCTTGGTTTGCTAAATCTTTAAACCTTCTTCACAAAAAAAAGGTTAAAATAAAATAAAACCTTCTTCACAAACTTTTGTTCCTCCATTAAAAATATTTTCATGCTCTTATAAAAGAAAAGTATTGGGTGTTGGAAGCAAATATCAAGTAAAATATCTGAAGAGACAAATGTCAACTTTGGGCTATGGATTCATCTGAACTCAGTATTTTCGATATGAAATATAAGTAGAAATATAAAAATCATCAAAATATTGATAATTTTTAAATCTGAACCTATAATTTTAAAAGTATAATGAGTTCAATACTTTAAAACTTTTTAGAATGAACTCATTAAGTTTAAATCTTGAATCCGCTTTGTATATCTATTGTTTGAAGCTAGAAACCAAAATATTGAAATATTATAAACCATATTGTATAAAAGTTGAGTCAGAATAACACCAAGATGAAAATAAATATAATAATTCGAAGAAGCTAATCAGAAGTTACGTAAATTTATTTGGTACCTAATATGTGATTAGGCCGTTACAGTGCCCTAATGCTCCCATGTGAAGTGCTTGAAAAACTTCATCTTAGTTTACGATAGATTTTTCATGAAACCAAAACAAAAATCAGCGTCTAACATTAAACAAAATAATTCATCCCTAATTAAGGATTGTTTTGCAATATAATAGCAAAACATAAAATAAGAATTCTACTTGTAACTAAAATAATCAGGATTAACCCCCAAAATAACATGAAATCATTATATGCGTTGCATACAATTTGATTCAGAAATCAATTCAAATATAAAATCGCGCATAATTACGGAGTAAAAATAATGCATCATTAATTATAATTTCAACAATCAAAGTAAAAAGATAAATATGGGGAAAATACTAAAAGTGTGTCTCTCGTGAATGAGGCTATTAGAAACTATGGAAGTTGAATATTAATTTAAAGGGGAGAAAGAAGTATAGAGAAATAAGGCAAGAGAGATCCGTGAAGAGAGAAAATTCATATTTATTAGGTAAAAGAGTTCTAAGCTAATTTGGATAGCCTATTAATTGTGATTAAAAATTTTAACGGTTTAAATTTTTTTAGGTGAATTAAATTCCTAACTATTAGGAGATTTTACATAGTTCAAATTATAAGAAAGATTTAATAAGTAAATATATAATAATTAGAGAAATAGAGTAAAAAGACGATTTTGTCTATCACAAAGTCTTTTAGGGTCTGTTTGGAAAGCCACATGGTAATTGAAATTGGTGTAATTACTAAGGTAGTAATTACCAGCGTAGTAATTACACAACCTAGTAATTACAGCGGCCTGTTTGGTTGTAAGTGTACTGTTTGGTTGCACAAGTGTAATCGCATGGTTATATTAAAAATTTTAAAATAAAAGCTAATTATCAAAAACTAAAAATTTATACTAAACAAATAAGGGCCTTTATAAATGATATTAAATTAAATATTTAAGATATAAATATATATATATATATATAAAATCTTTTGAAATATATTAATTAATAAACATATATTCTTAACTAATATTATAAAAAAATAATTGATTTATATTTTTCAAATTAGTATATTTTAATAACATTAATCATATAAACTTAAAGTACATGATTTTTAAGAACATCATGAAATGCATATTTAACAAAAAAATTAATATTATAAATATAATGTCATAAAATTATTAAAACATTTGACAAAAAGATAATCTATCAATTCTAACTAAAAAATGAATGGCTTGCAATTACCAGCAATTCACAACTCCCCCCTGTGAATTGAAGAGTGTAATTACCCCCTGCCAATTACACCCAATTACCTGCTGACCAAGTAATTACCTGGCCAACCAAATATGACAAACTGTGTAATTACACCAATTACACCAAATCCAATTCCCAGGGTGACTTTCCAAACATGCCCATAATGAAGGGCAAAAAGTTCAATCAAGGACCTTCACACTTTTAAGATAACTAGTCTCTATGAACGTGCTTTGCACGTTATCCCCTATCAACCTCAATCATCAAAAAAATATTAGATTATTATAATAACTACATGTACTTATTTTATGAGGTATAAAAATGTACTCTCAATCTTGACATTAGATCACAACTCGATTCGGGTCCTGACTCCAAACCCCGATTCAACACATGACCCCGAGATCCTGATTCTTGACCCGACATGGGACCCGAATCTGCACCCCGACTCGTGACTTGACTCTGTTGACCCAACATCAAACCCTGAAACCCTACTCCCGACTCTCGACCTCGAATCAAATCTGAGGCCTTGAACTACGGATTCAACCACGGCACGTAACCTGACTCTGGACTCGATCTCGACTTGAGATCCAACTCCTGATTCTGACCCCATTATTTTGTTTAAACTTGGGGAAAATAAGTATATTGGAAAAACATTTTCCAAACACATTTAAGCCAACCAAACATGAAAATCAAAAAATATTTTTCGAAAAATATTTTCTTCTTACCAAACATAGCTTTAATGGTGATTGTAATATGTCTTCAAAATCAAATAATGTTGGAATCTTTTATACACTTTTCAAACATATGATTTGTTTTCCTAAAAAAATTTCAAATACACGTTATTTCTAAAACCAATTGTTTTAAAACCAAACAAACTCTTATCGAAATGAATGGGTGTATTCAGATGTTAGGTGCGATCTACGGGAATTCGATAGCTTTTGCTCAAATTTCACATATGTATAAAATATTCAGTGATATTTATAAATTAAATATTTTATTGTGAATTTAATTAGTATTGTATATCCATTAACTTCAAAATTTGAGTCCAGCTTTGTCCAAATCCCACCCAAACAATCAATTTACATTGAGATCTATGTGACTGTATAAAATTATAAGTTATGAACTTTCAATTCTCTAGATTAAATGAGATCAAAATTTACTTAAATTAACATGAAATTCCTTAGTACGTAAAAAACGTTAAGAGATATTCCTATAGTTTAATTGAAAACTGAAAAACTTATTGAGTTATGTTTCAAGTAGAAATAGGATAACTCTCACGTTTTTTTTTTTTGTTATTAACTAATAAGAATGTATTAACTAAATTAGCTAACAATTTACGTTATTTGTTTTACTACATTATAATACAATATTCTTTGAATCCCATGTTGAATAGATTTTAGTTTGATTGTAATAAGACGATTTAAAAAGAGTAACTTAGTCCTATCCTAATACAAAAATGTTTGTTTAGTTTTAAAGAAAAATTACAGTTGTATCCATTAGTATGTTTTTAGATGGAGAAATTATAACTTAAAAGGGCAAATAAGTCAATCAACTTTTAGTGGATATTTTGGTCACTCAACATTATTATTCATGCTTTTATAATAATATAGATATAGATATAGATATAGATATAGATAGATATAATATTTTGTTAGTTGCATAAATAATCTAATAACATCTAATTTGTAATATTACATAATATTGATGTTTGTTATTATTTTTTTTCTTATTATCCTTACCTACAAAAGTAAAACTTTCACAATAATAAAAATTTATATGTAAAATAATATAAATAAATGAGAAATTTAATTTTTTGTTACTTTTTTTCTGGGTTCACTAGCATATTCAATGCTTACCTAATAGAAACGTAAAATAATATATATAAATAAAATAATAATATATAAAACGTAAAATAAAATAAAGAATTTATGGTAAAAGAATGAAGAACAAGACTTAAATAAAACTTAATCAAACTAATGAAATATGCTAATTAATTAACAAGGGATAATATTGATAAATATGTATAAATGATAGGGATATTTTTATTTTGAAAAAATAATTTTCTGCTTCTGTTTTTGCATTTTTGAAAAACAGAATTTTTTTGCTTCTTCCTAACAGCAAAAAAACTGTTTCTGCTTCTATTTAGCAAAAAGTGCTTGTTGGCCTCCCAACCGCTAGGCCAAACAGGCTCTAACTAAGAACAGAACATGATAAATCCAAAAAAAGGTGATACGAACGAGTTGGATCAAGTCTTATTTGTGTTGATATTTTGTCTGTTGTTTGCTAGGAATCTTTTTATTTTGTCTAGATATTAGTGTGTCGTGAAAAAATGCACCAAATTTCTAGTCTAGTACTAGAAAATCCCTAGTTTGTCTTGTAAAAGATATTAAGTATTAGAAAGAAATGGGTTCAAATGGAGGTGAATGGATATCATCAAGGATTCATTATAGTCGACTTCAACTAACTTGGGATTGAATCGTAGATGTACTGTATTTTTTAGCATGAAACGTGTTTATGTTATGTATATTTTGCTCCTCTCTCCTCTTCACGTCATATAACATGATTCTTCTCATGGTTGACTAATGGCTCCAGGGTCAATTTTTATGTCTATCAAATTCTGTTCTCCTTATGGTTTGTATTCTTTTGAGCCCTAACTTTGTCTGGATCTAAGCCTAACTTGTTCGACTCTTTTTCTGTATCAGTTAGTGTCTATGATGCCTGTTCCTTCTGGGACTGTTTTCGTTAGGCGAGCCCTCTCGTATTTGATGGATGGCCAGCCAGAACTTGCTTTGAGGGATGCTATGCAAGCTCAGGTCTGCTTGCCCGAGTGGCCTACTGCATTCTATATGCAGGCTCTTGCACTCTCCAAACTTGGAATGGAAATTGACGCGCAAGACATGCTAAATGATGGAGCGTCCTTTGATGCTAAGAAGCAGAACAGTTGGCGCAACTGACTGTCTTACAAATATAAAATCCTAAATCTGTGATGCTACTTCCAAATCGGAGTCAACTGCTGGAAGGTTCGATGAGGAAGGACTATTGGGAACCAAAATTGATGTGGAGGTGGGGTTACATTTATTTCAACCTACCCTCTGTCAACATAGTACCATACACAAATGTAGAAAAAACACTCATCTGGTGAAAATCCTTGTAGTTTAGTTTCCAGTGAATGGCTATTGTTTGTTTAAGGGTGTATGCAGATAGAGGTTCTGTTTTGTTTGTACATTTGAGCGTTAAAATGAATTATCATCCAATGAGATGCAACATTATTTGCAAACAGTTACAACCAAAGTTTTTATCTTCAAGTATCACTACTTTACTGGAGAAGGCTGACTGATGAATGATTCATGTATGGGGTACACATATAGCCTATTTTATGCACCCTTATTTAAGTGAACCGAAGTTTATAAATTTTTATAAGTTTAGCATTTCAAAATCGACTGACAACATCCACGTCTGGAATTACAAATTGTTTGTGCAAGTAAACTTTAGATACTTTTATTTGAACTTTAGATATATGCAACTGAAGTTTGGCTTAGACATTGTGCTTGAATTTCAGTCATTTACACCTAAACTTCAAACTCAAATTTTAAATGGAAGATTTAATCTTTTTGTCTAAGTAATTGGTTGATATGTAATATCTGGATAATATCGTTTAAGACTCCGTTGCATAAAAAGTTGTAGTCTAACGGGAGAAATATAGGAACGACATGGACTCTCTAAAACACGACGCCAAATTAATGCTCAAGTGTTAGTCCTCCCACATTTATATATAGAATGTTAGAAATTTTACGGAAAATACTTTTGCACAAATATTGTAGCGAATTCTTGAAAGCTTGAGGCTTTTCAAAGATACCGTCGTTAAAGATTTTTCACCCGGTATTATTGTATCCTTCAGAATTCAACAAGTTCTTCTAGTACAAAAACTAGAACATAAAAACTGACAAAGATTCATTAAGACAGCAAAAACTGCACAATAATAAAATATGAAAAAAAGTAATTTGTCTCGATTACTATATATCAAAAAAGAAAGAATACAAGTATATTAGGTGTGAAGAACTCAAATGATGTCACACTCCAAACCTAGACCCTGGATGTAACGGGCACCCGAGACCATCTCTGGCCCGAGCGAATCACTTGGCATAATACATGAGCATTTAACTAAAAAATAAATGTTGAAGCTCTGAAAACCTGCAATAAGAATTAAGCTTTTGAAATTCAAGTAAAAGAAAAATATTATAAACTAAGACATAAAGTCATTTGAAAACTGATTACAACTGAACTGACTGATCAACTGACTATCTATGAAGCCTCTACTTGATAGGTAAAAAAACAGATTCGAGAAATAATAGTTATGTGAGTAAAAACGATAGAGAAGAAGAGACTCTATATAAGCGAAAGAAATTTTATTGACTGGATAATCAAGGCTGCGACTGCAGTACTCCTTTTATAAGCAAAATACATAACAAACGTTAAGCTAAAATTTAGGAACTATCTCACAAGATTTTCTCCTAAAAACTAAACATCAACCCACGTTACACTACTACCTAAAGACTAGGACAAACAAAAAAAAATAACTGCGCATTTTATTTAGTAACATGACTTTTAAAAACTAACACCCTCCCTTAAACTGAAAGATTTCAAGCTTCAGTTTAACTTCAGCTTCTTGAACTCTTCCATAGTGCCGATACCCATCAACCTCCTCAGATTTTGGAAAGGGAGAAACTTAAGAGGTTTAGTGAAAATATCCGCCAGCTGGTCTTCACTTCGGAAATATTTCAACTCTATCGTTCCTTTATTGTTGAGATCTCGCAGAAAATAATACTTCACATCAATGTGCTTGCTTCTTCCATGTAACACAGGATTTTTTGATAGCTTGATAGCAGAGTTGTTATCACAGAAAATTGTAGTTGCTCTTTCTTGTTTGAACTGTAGCTCTTCAAGATTTTTTCTCAACCAAACAGCTTGACAAGCACAAGCTGTAGCAGCAACAAATTCCGCCTCAGTACTCGATAAAGTGACAATCTTTTGCTTCCTGGAAGACCATGAAACAGCCCCTGTGCCAAGCATAAAAATGTAGCCTGAAGTGCTTTTTCTGTCGTCCTGATCTCCTGCATAATCACTGTCAGTAAAACCAAGCAAACCTGATTTCTCACCCTACTTGTAGAACAAACCAAAATCCTTAGTTCCTTGTAAGTAGCGAAGGATTCTCTTGGCAGCTAGCAGGTAAATTTCAGCGGGGCTCTCCATATATCTACTTAAAA
The DNA here is from genome assembly GCA_003996215.1 of Jaltomata sinuosa. Classification (NCBI taxonomy): domain Eukaryota; kingdom Viridiplantae; phylum Streptophyta; class Magnoliopsida; order Solanales; family Solanaceae; genus Jaltomata; species Jaltomata sinuosa. The sequence continues at coordinate 203,037 of QJPP01000430.1, forward strand.
GACTTACAACATACATGATGTCGGACTTTGTGGCAGTAAGATACACCAAACTACCTACAATTTTCCTGTAGAGTGTGCTGTCTACCATGTCTCCTCTTCTAGCTTTGTTTAGCTTCAGGCCAAACTCAACTGGAGTATTGACGGGATTGCAATTCTTCATCTTGAATCGATCTAAAATTTTCCGCACATATTTTTTTTGGGAAATAAATATACCATCATCAGATTGCATTACTTCTAAACCAAGAAAATAATGCATCTTACAAAGATTAGACATCTCAAATTCATCCATCATAGACCTCTTAAAATAAAAAAAATATGGCACTATCATTCTCGGTAAATATAAGATCATCAACATATAAACACACAATGAGCATTATTCCAGACTCTCCAATTTTAACAAAAAGAGAGTGCTCATATGGATATTTCAGGAAATCAACTTTTAGAAAGTAAGCCTCAATGCGACTATACCAAGCTCGCGGAGCTTGTTTTAGTTCGTAAAGAGCCTTTTTCAACTTATATACCTTATGCTCATCTCTAATTTTAATGTAACCAGAAGGTTGCTCGATAAATACCTCTTCCTCCAAGTATCCATGTAGGAGAGCTGATTTGACATCCAACTGAAAGATAGGCCACAAATTTTGTGTCGCCAAGGCAATTACCATTCTGATGGTGTCATGCCTTGCAACTGGAGCAAAAACTTCAGTGTATTCCACACGTGCTCCTGCTTGTATCCCTTAGCCACCAATCGTGCCTTATACTAGTCAATTTCACTATTTTCTTTCAGTTTCATCTTATAGACCCACTTGACACTAATGATTTTGTGCCCTTTCGGAAGATCTGATAACTCTCAGGCGTCATTTCTTTCAATAGCATCAATCTCATCATTCATAGCTTTCCTCTATTTCTCCTCTTTGACAGCATTCTCAAAAGTTATAGGATCGCAATCTGCAAACAATGCAAAGTAGAAAACATCTTCATTAACATCAATTCCTGTTACCTTATAATCCATCATCCACGCAGGCCTTCTGCGAGCACGACGAAGAGGCTGATTAGCTGCATCAGTTTCTTTCAAAACTGATAGTAAAATTTCAACCGCTGCTTGAGTAGAAATTTCAGAAATTTCGAGTACTGCAACTGCTTCTTCGACTTCATTATTAATTAAGATTGGAGTAGATTGTTGTATATTCCAATCCCAAGTGCTCTCTTCATCAAAAACAACATCTCTACTGGTCACAACCTTCTTTGTCAATAGATTGAACATCTTGTACGCCTTAGATGCGTCGCTAACACCAAGAAAAACACATTTCTCACCTCTATCATTAAGCTTCTTTCTTTTTGCTTCTGGAACATGTGCATAAGCAATGAACCCAAAAATTTTAAAGTAGTCTACTGCCAATTTTCTTTCGCTCTAAGCTTCCTTAGGTGTCACATCTCAAAGAGCAAAAGTGGGACTTCTATTCAAGATGTTAATGCTCCAATTCACTGCTTCCGGCCAAAATTATTTTGGAACTCTTCCTCGAGCTAGCAAGCTACGAACCATGTTGAGAATGGTTCTATTCTTCCTCTCTGTCACACTGTTTTGTTGCGGTGTATATGCTATTGTGAGCTCTTTTTGAATGTCACAAGTCTCACAAAAATCATCAAATACTTTAGAGCAATATTCTCCTTCGCGATCTGGCCGAAAGTTTTTAATAGTCCTTCCAGTCTCATTCTCCACACGAGCTTTGAAGCTTTTAATACATTAAAAGCCTCTGTCTTTTCCTGCAAAATATACACCCAAGTCTTCCGAAAATAATCATCAATAAAGGTGATAAAATATTTTTTATCTCCATTAGAAATTGGATTTATTGGCCCACAAATATCCGAGTGTACCAGCCCCAATACCTCCTTGTCTCTCCATGACTTACTTTTAGGAAACTGAGAACAATGTTGTTTTCCAACAACACATTCTTCACAAGTTTGAGAGGGAACAACAATTTCAGGAATTCCTATCACCACACTCTTCTGTTGAAGGATCTTCAAGCCACCAAAGTTCAAGTGACCATATCAAAAATGCCACAACCATGAAGGATTTTTCACTTCCGCTATAGAGCAAGATTGAACATTTTCAATCTTCAAAGGGAACAACATGTTATGACTCATTTTGACAATAACAATAACCCCTCTGAAAGAATCAGATATTTTGCAAGAATCATTCCTAAGGGCGATGACATATCATTTTTCTAACAATTGACCGGCACTCAATAAATTATTTTTCAAAGAAGGAACATAGAACACATTATATATGGTTTCCACACACCCATTCTTGGTTCTAAAATTAATATTACTCTTCCCCATTACATTCACAGTGGAGAGATCACCAAAACTAATCGTTGAACGAAAGCTTTCATTTAAATAAGCAAAAGAAGACTTACTTCCGATCATGTGGTTGCTGCAGCCGATATCCACATATCAAAAAGCTTGCTCCTCAGGCTCATTTTCGACATGGACTACCATTAACAAGGTTTCTCCTTCCTTGTTTTCAGCAAAATTTGACTTTTCTTCCTTCTCATTAGGAAGCCTAGTACGACATTCTGAACGATAATGACCAAATTTATAGCAACGATAATATTCTACCTTAGATTTGTGAAAATCTCTTCCTCTTCCTTTGCCATAGTCATCGTTGGCTCTAAAATTCCTGCCACCATCTTTGCTGCCTCCAACTCTATTTCCTCGATCTCCTCTCCCTCTTTCTCTACCTCTACCTCTACCCCTTACTCTAGGATTGGAAGAAATAAAAGTAGAAGCCTTCAAGGCCTGCTTATCAGAAGTTGAATTGCGGTTCATCTTCTGTTCATGCACCAATAAGGAGCTTTGCAATTCATTAAGTGATAACTCATCTATATCTTTTGACTCCTCAATGGAGCAAATGACATAATGATACTTCAGCGTCAAAGAGCCAATATTTTCTCAATAATTGTGACATCGTTCATCTTCTCGCCATGGAATCGCATTTTATTGTTGATCTCTATTGTTCTAGCACAGTAATTCATTACAAACTCTCCTTTCTTCATCTGCAAAGTCTCGAAATCTCTTCTCAAGTCTTGAAACTGTGCGCGCTTCACTCTAGCAGTGTCTTGATATTTCTTTTTCATGGAGTCCCATATATCTTTAGAAGTTTCTTTGCAAAGAATAGTTTCTAAGATGGGACGCTCAATAGCCTAAAAAAGGTAATTTTTTGCCTTCAAATCTTTCAGCTTTCTTGCTTCGAACTCTGCCGTTTGAGTATTCGCCAAGGTTTTGCCTTCCACCGAAGCGTCGATGCCATCCTCGACAATTGACCAATACTCCTTTGACCTTAAATTTTTTTTCATCAGCATGCTCCAATGGTCATAGTGACCATCAAAACGCAGAATAGCTATTTGCACGTAATTGCTCTCTTAAGCCATAGTCTCACCTTATCTCTCTCTATTTTTCTTTTTTTTTACCTGGCTCTGATACCACTGATAGTTAAAAAAAATAGATTCGATAAAGAAAAATGATAGAGAAGAAGAGACTCTGTATAAGCAAAAGAAATTTTATTGACTGGATAATCAAGGCTGCGACCGCAGTACTCCTTTTAGGAACTATCTCACAAGATTTTCTCCTAAAAACTAGACATCAACCCATGTTAAACTACTTCCTAAAGACTAGGACAAACAAAAAAAACTGCATATTTTATTTAGTAACAAGACTTTTAAAAACTAACACTACTGACATAACTGAATACTGTTTACTGGGACAAGGCCCTCGATCTACCTTCATGTAAACAAACAGAACTGCTGAACTAGACTATAGACTAAGTCCTCTAAGAATAATGATGACTCACACAAGGTTGAGGAGATGAAGCCTACTGAAGTGTCTAATCACGCATCTGAATTCCTGAAGCTGCATCATGAAATAATGCAGCGCCAAATAGCGCCAATACATGAAATGTATGGTATGTAAAACTTGGAAGGGAGGACATGGCATAATGAACGTATATGAAACTGAAACAATAAACTTATAACAAGGGAACATGAAACATCAACTGTGAAAGTAAGATTTTAATTAGAATCATTAATTAACTATTGAACTAGATGGTATAACCGGCATCAATGCATAATACACTATGAGCTATATAGATTTGATCAGTATCCAATCAGTTAAGCTCCAATCTATGTTTACCACATGAATTAGTATCCTTATGTATATAACAGCGTCCAGGTATGCCAAATTATTCTCATAGAGGAAACATTAAAAATTGTCTGAATTTATGGAATGAATCATACCTATATTGGCGAACGTAGTTTTGAGTAGTGACCCCCTTCCGACTCACACCTTCTCGGTTAACCATGTAATCCTCTTATGCCTATATTAAAATTCATAATAAATCCCAACAATCATCCATTAGATTCGTAAAGGTTCATATAATATTGATACCGTCATACTATGCTTACAAGTTCATAAATTCATAGCATCAAGAACCCTATGAATGTTGTGAAATTATTCATGTCATAAGAAAATATTAAGTCATTAATTCCTTCTTACTCATAATCGTAAGTTAGCCGCTTTGAGCACATGTCTATGAGTTGGCCACTTTAGGCTCACGTCTGTGAATCAACCACTTTAGGCTCATATCATAAGTTACATAATTTATTAATCTCATTGAAAACTCATAGAGGGTAGTATCATAATTCATTATCCCATGGTTCATAACGTATAGGTGCTCAAACTTTACGAAGGATGAGTTTTGGAATTTTTATGCCATTTTTATCATAGCTAAGATTACAGAAATCATATCATAAGGTCATGAAGACATTCTTGAAGTAGTTTTGCAGTATTAGACGTTATACAATTCATATCATTATGCCATGGTTCATAAGAAAGGGTATTTTTGTGATATTATGAAAGTTTTGGATATTTTTGAAAAATTCAAGTTGTTTTAACATAACTATAGTTAAGGAAGTCATATGATCATATCAGAAGCATAGCCAAGATAGTTCATATTGTAAGATCATAAATTATAAGAAAATTATGCACACTAATAAAATATGAAAAAAAAGTAACTTGTATCGATTACTATATATCAAAAGGGAAAGAATATAAGTATATTAGGTGTGAAGAACTCAAATGATGTCACGCTCTGAGACTAGACCCTAGACGTAACGAGTACCCGAGATCATCTCTGATCCGAGTGAACGTCTTGTCATAATACATGAGCATTTAACTAGAAAATAAATGCTAAAGCTCTGAAAACATGCAATAAGAATTAAGCTTTTGAAATTAAAGTAAAAGATTTTTTTTATAAACTGAGACATAAAGTTATTTAAAAACTGATTACAACTGAACTGACTGATCAACTGACTATCTATGAAGCCTCTACTGGCATAACTGAATACTGTTTACCTGGACAAGGCCCCCGGTCTACTTTTATGTAAACAAACAGAACTGTTGAACTAGACTACAGACTAAGTCCTCTAGGAATAATGAGGACTCACCCAAGGCTGAGGAGATGGAGCCTACTGAAGTGTCTGATCACGCACCTGAATACCTGAAGTTGCATCATAAAATGATAAAGCGTTAAATAGTGTCAATACATGAAATGTATGGTATGTAAAACTTGGGAAGGAAGGACATGGCATACTGAACGTATATGAAACTAAAACAATGAACTTATAAAAAAGGAACATGAAACATCAACTGTGAAGGTAGGATTTTAATTAGAATCATTAATTTATTATTGAACTAGATGGTATAATCGACATCAATACATAATACACCACGGGCTATGTAGATCCGATCAGCACCTGATCGGCTAAGCTCCAATTCATGTTTCCTCCATGAATTAGTATCTTTTTGTATATAATAGTGTCCAGGCATGCCAAATCATTCTCATATTGAACTAGATATTGTAACCAACATCAATACATAATACACCAGGGGACATATGTGCTCGATCGATTGAGCTCCAATTCATATTTACCGCATGAATTAGTATCCTTTTGCATATAACAGTGTCTACGCATGTTAAATCATTCTCATAGAGGGAACATCAAAAGTCGTTCAAATTTACAGAATAAACCATCCCTACATCGGCAAACATGGTGTTGGATAGTGAGCTCCTTCCAACTCACACCTTCTTGATTAACCATCTAATCCTCTTAAGCCCCTATTAGATTTATATTAAATTCTAACAATCATCCATTAAGCTCATCAAGGTTCATATAATATTAGTACCGTTATACAATACTTGCAAGTTCATAAATTCATAGCATCAAGAACCTTCTGGATGTGTGATTTTTCATGTCAAGGAAATATGAAGTCATTAGATCCTTCTTACTCATAATCATAAGTTAGCCGCTTCGGGCGCATATATGTGAGTTGGCCACTTTAGGATCATGTTAGTGAATTAGTCACTTTAGGCTTATATCATAAGTTACATAATTCATTAACCTCATTAAGGACTCATGGAGGGTAGTATCATAATTTATTATGCCATGGTTCATAAGGTATAAGTGCTCAAACTTTATGAAGGATGAGATTGGGATGTTCATGCCATTTTTAGCATAGCTAAGATTACAAAGATCATATTATAAAGTCATGAAGACATTCTTGAAGTAGTTTTATAGTATTAGACGTCATACATATCATATCATTATGCCATCGTTCATAAGAAAAGGGGTTTCATGACATTATGGAAGTTTTGTAGATTTTTGAAAAATTTAAGTTGTTTTAACATAGCTATAGTTAAGAAGGTCATGAGATCATATCAGAAGCATAGTCAAGATAGTTCATATTCTAAGATCATAAATCATGGAGTGTGTCTTTGAAAAAGGGAGTTCATCCTTTGGAGTTTACAAGGGATTATTGGATTTCACGAGGGTCATAAGATTTCATACCAATCATAAGTTTTAAAGACTTTCATGACTTTATAGAGGGTAAGCTTTTTGGGAAGTTTATATCCTTTAAGTATAACTTTATGATGGAGGAATTCATGTAATCATATCAAAGCATAAACAAGAATACTACATTATTATGTTAAAGCATCATTAAAAGGGTATTGAGTTAAAATTCAAGGAGGTTACATTCGCATGAGAGGTTTTACAATTCGAGATTTAGTAAGATGTATGGAACATCATAAGTTCGTAAGTCATATATGATTTCATGAGGGTTTTCTTGAAGAATTGAAGAGATTTCATAATCTGTAGAGTTTTACTCAAGTCATGATACATAGTATGAGGGTTCACAATATTCATCAATATTCCATAGAAACTCCTAGTTCAGATATTACATGTCCAAGGTAGTCAATCTATATTACTCCAAAAGCACATTCTTTTTGCTTAACAAATAGAGCATGAGCCCTTAGGAACCGAAAGGTTGCTTCTAAATATGTTAATTGATTAGACCAACTTGAGTTATGGATTAGGATGTCATCAAAGAATATTAAGATAAATTTCCTCAACTGGTCATGAAAAATCTGATTCATTAGACTCTGAAAAGTTGATGGAGCATTTGTCAAACAAAATTACATCACTAGAAACTCATAATTTCCATCATGAGTTGTAAAAGAAGTCTTAGGAATATCTGATTCAAACATTCTGTGGTACCCTGACCTCATATCCAACTTAGAAAAGTATCTTGCCCCATGCAATTCATCAAGCAACTCCTCAATTACAAGGGTATGAAACTTGTCTTTCACTACAGTGTGGTTCAGTTCTCTGTAATCTATATAAAGTCTCCATAATCCATTCTTTTTCTTCACCATTACAATTGATAAAGAGTAAGGACTGATGTTCTTTCTGATCACTTCACTACTGAGCATCTCATTCACCCTATTTTTCAATCTAATCCTTTTGTATAGTTGGATATCTATAAGGTCTAATGTTGATTGGAGGTGTTCCTTCCTTCAGTAAATTATTGTGGTTATGTAGCCTAGATGGGGGCAATTCAGTGGGAAGTTCAAACAAATCCTTGTAGTTAAGTACTACATGTAGCTCATCTTCCTTACTATGATTCTCAGAGTCTTCCATAGCGGAAAGACTAGCTTCTCCTTTTGGTTGCTCTTCCATAAGCACAGCCAGAGAGACTATACACAACTCAGTTGGTCTGGCCAACAGTTTCTCTATATTATTCTATTGGATCATCTTAGTTTTAAGAGGTTGAATTACCCTTAAAGAGACCTTTTAACCCAATGTTGAATTCCATTTTCAATTTTGTGAAATTCCACACAATATCACCCAATGAAATCAACCATTGGATACCCAAAACCATATTACACCCTCCAATAGGCAAGGCTAGCATGTCAGAATCAAAAGTTACACACTGTATTTTTGAGATGATTTTTTTACAAACATAATTGCTTTGGATTTTCTTACCATCAGCTATAGATACTGCAAAGGGTGAAATAGTTGTCAACATTCCAATTTCTTTGCAGTGTTCAAGTTCAGGAAGTTGTAAGTGCTCCTAGTGTCTATCAACACATGGGACAACCTTTCCTTTCACAAAGACTATCACCCTCATAGTTTTGAAATCATGAATTCCATTTATAGCATAAATATATACATGAGGCAGAATAGCTCTCTCCTTATTAGTTTCTAATCCTTAAACAATCATTGTCAAGAAGTCAATAGGATCCACCGTCAGATCTTTTGTGTCCTTAGACTCATCCTCTCCCTCTTCCACCTTCATAAAGAAAAGTTTCCTCTTCTTTCTACAAACATGTCAAAATGAGTACTTCTCATCACAATTAAAGCATAACCCTTTACTTCTCCTCTCATCCATTAATTCCAGTAGGGGTTAATAGTGTAGCAATCCTGAAATTTGGTTTGGATGTATTGGAATTTTGTGGTGGTTTAGAGAAGAGTTGGGATGGTTTGGATATTTGACTGGAAGGTTGGGAGAAAAAAGAAAGGAATGGTTATTTTGAACTCTAGAATTGGTTTTTGGGTTAGACAAGATAGGAAGCAAATCCATTGGCTAAAATATTAAATAAGAATTTATCCAAAAGCTCATTTAGAACAAACTTTAACGTCTCTGAATGAATATTTACTTTTAACATTAGACTACCAAGAAAACTAATACAACCCTTTTTGTAGACTCTCTCTTTATGGGAAAGGGATTAGTTGGAAGCTGTTAAGTAGCCACATGTGAGCGGCACGTGGTCCCATAATTAGTTGTTAGAGTTAGTTCCTTATTCCTTTTCCCCAATTCCTTAATTAAATAGTCATAGCTTTCATTCATTGTAATCATCGGCAAATTGTACCAAGATCAATAGAATTCTTCTCTCTTTTTCTCATATTGCTGGCTCAATTATGTCTTGGGTAAGTTGTTCAAGGACAATTCTTCTCAATTTGTCCTTAAGGCTGCTCTATTTCTTTTTAAAAATTCATATCCAAATTCAGAAGTGTATCAGTGGTATCAGAGTTTGTGATCCTCTGACCTGTTTCAATGTGAGATCATAACACTAGGATACAAGAGTTGCACAAGGACGTTGACAATTTGAAGGGTTCAATGGAAAGAGTAGTTAGTTCCATGGCAGAAATGCGTGTTGTCGATGGGAAGGTCGCAGGCAATTGAGGAGATCAAAAGGTTGTTACTGGCAATATGAGTCAGATTGTAAACCTTAACAATGGCACGAATCCTCAACATGTAAATTTGGAGTAAAATGGAGCTCAAGTTCACGAGGATCCAAAAAATGGAGACTAACAGTTGCCTACTAGGGGTTACCAGATGGAAGTTCCAAAGTTTGATGGTTAGGTTTTGAAGGATTGGCTTTATAGGTGTGAGCAATTCTTTGAAGAGTTTGTGATCCTCTGTCCTGTATCAGAGTTTGATGAAGGAGTTGAACCTTCATCAAAATGACACTTTTGGTTTTCCAAGTTGCTTTGAGTAGGGTTGGAGCAACGTAATACAAGACTCTAGGGAACACCTGCACTGCGAAGCATCTTGTATCTCAACGAAAAATAGCTTCTAAATACAAAAAGGAGAATCTTTTTAATATCGTGGGAGGCCATTGGATGTTTTTTAGAGCTCATCTTTTGTCTTTATTAAGTCATGAGAACAAGTATTCGCGTACAGCAGTAATCAGAAAAAAGAGGCAGTATCTCATAACATAATTTGCCACATATAGGGAATATTTCCAGCCAGACAGTTCCCCAAAGTCAAGAGATACACCTGAGACAATATTCCAAGAATATAGCATTCTAAAAGCTAGCAGCCTAACAGTGGAGCCCTTCGGATGCAGGTGATGCACAAGGTTAACCGGCTTCAGTGTAATAGCAACCACAAAAGGTAAACCGCACTAGATAAGCCTCATATAACCAGCTCGACTGAGAAAGCATGCATCGGGACCCCCATTTAGAAGATCGCCTGCTCAATCAACTAAGTATCTAGCAACAGGTTAACTACATTAAATATCATCTCACTACGTTAATCTCTTTCTAATAATTACATTATGTAGCACTCGAGTTATTCCAATTACATAAGCTCCAGTGCTGCACTATATAGCTTCAGCTTTGCTCTTCCTGGAAACATCATTCCACCGTTTGAAGCTCTTCTGGGAAACGTCAATCAGCAGTTTGGTTCAAACTGCAGCAAAAAAGTCCAAACAAGAAAGATCATTACCTATCTAGACTGAATTCCAACTACTAATCTTATAGAAGCAGACTGGCGAACTACTAGTCTCTTTTCAATATCAGCTTGACTAATTACCTTCAGGGTCATCAGCTTCCCGTCTCATGAAATGAAATCCCATTATATATCGGTATTCACCCGTCCCAAGGCAACGAGAACAGTATCCAAGCCCACTTCCACCACAAGTCTTGCACCTAGAAGTATGCGTTAGATTATGGGATCCCCAACAGCTCAAGTAATAACAGAGTAATAATATCTACAGTGTGGAAGAAATTGAATAATTTGATACCTCACCATTTTGGCCATTCTCCTCTTGGAAGCACTTCTAGGTCCACAAAGTTAGTCCTCCCTGTATCAAGGGAATTGTATCGAAAGTCATTTTAAGAAAAATTAACTAGATCATGGAGCATATACATATATATATACGCGTCTTTGTGAAACTGTTCGAAGAGAAAATAGTTGACTTCGGAGAAAAGGTAAAGAGCGCCACGGGGAAACATCTATGGTTAGGCCATTATAAACTGTCTACTAAGGAGTTATAGCATATGGCTATATCCTCCTAATTCATCTTTTTTCCTCTACGGGATCTTGACTTCTTCCACAATTTACCAAATTCCAAAATAATTAGGGAACCAAAATAAGTACTTTAAGCTTTATTGCAGCATTGTCCTTATCTTATTTTTAATTTTTTCTTCTCCTCTAGCACTCTAAACTAAATCAAGTCAGATCAAGCCTAACCAAGACTTCAAGCACCCAATGATGAGCAGACCATAGCTCAAAGGCAACACTAATGCATTTTGTGTTTTCAAGTGTCCCGAGAAATTTTTATACCAGCTTTGACTGAGATCTAAATAGCATGAGATGTATGTCCCAGTGCAAAACACAAGTTTTTAGTTTGTCAGTACCTGTGTCTTTTGCAAGTCTCTGTGTGTGTGTATGTGTGCGTGTGTTTGCGTGAGAGAGAGAGAGAGAGAGGAACCTCTGCCATGGCAATGGTAGCACTCGACTCTACCATTTCCTTTACAGACAACACAAGGAGGATCTGGCTGCTTTCTTCTTTCTTTGCTAACATTAGACTGCAACAAAGTTAATAAATCGTAACCGTGAAAAGATTTTGATGTAAGGAGCTTACATTCAAATAAGGTTAAAAAAAGTAGCTTACATTCAATAATCGTACAGCAGGCAAGTTCTAAATGCCTGTGAAGTAAGTGTAGATGCCTGCCTCATACTGGAGGATCAATAGTTGATTGTCCTAATCCATGATACATTTGACTGTCCAACCTAAGCCCAATTATGGAAGTCTTAAATATTGCTTACTTTAAGTAAGAGGTCGTTTGGTGTTAGGTATAAGGTATAATAGTCCCAGGATAAAATGCAGGATTATTTTATCGTGCGTTTGGTTGGAGGTATAAGTTAGTCCCGGGATTATTTATCCCACTATTTATACCATGGTGATGGGATAAGTTATCCCATCTACATGGTGGGATAGCTAATCCCGGGATAACTTGTTCCCAACCAAAAGACCCCTAAGTGTTTACTGAGCTATAGTTACCAACTTCAAAAAAAAAAAGTAAGTGTTTACTGAGCTGTATTTGTGTTGATCAGCTAGCCCAAACAGAGGACAAAACTCTCTTTCACGACAAACTACATCATTGACTCAATGATACATATATTACAAACCAAATCTTAAAATGCTCGATCAATCCTCTGATACTAGAATGGGATTTAAACCAGCTTAAAACTAGATGGTATGCAATTCTTAATCCGGCATACTGGATTACCATCCCAAATTTTGCAATTTTTACTGTCAGGCTTCAGAAAAGGGACGCGGTCTCTAATTTTCCATTTCCACATAAGTTCTCTAAATCTCTCTATTTTTCTATTCTAGTATCATACCAAATTAATACCTTTCAGTAATTCATTGCATGATAGCAGTCTAGTACAATACATGAAGCTATGTTGTATTATCCAGACCGAGGGTAACCACCTAGAAGTTGGACCAATCTCCAGTTCCACCATCCATGAAAAGGATTATTAAAAGTCAGAGCAGCTATTAAGAAAGAATCTGTTTAGAAATATACCATACTTAGGGGTCATTTGTCCATGGAAGCTTTTTTTTTTTATTTTTTTTTTCAAAAACAAAAATTTCAAAGCCAGCATTTGGTTATAAGTTATATATTGGAACTGATTTTTTTGAATCTTTTTTTGAAGATGAGTTTCATGTTAAATTTCAACTTTTTTCAAGTTAAATGCATTGTCCAGACACGACTTCAATTCCCAAATACACTTTCTCAACTTAACTACTTTTTTTCAAATATCACATTTTTTATGTCCAAACGTTTACTTAAACTGTAGACCTGAATGTCTAGCTATTCCAACCAGGTTCCGAGACATTTTCACATTAACTTCTATTAGGATTTTATGTAGATTGTAGCATGCAGCTTCAAAATAAGTATTACAACACTAAGAGGTGTCACCCAATCAATTTTCTGATGCAAAAGAAAATATACAAACAAGTTTATCACATTATCAACATCGGATCTTTTGAAGGCCAAGTCTTCCCCACATTCACCCAACAACAACAACAACAACAACATACCCAGATTCCCACAACGTGGGGTCTGGGGAGGGTAGAGTGTACGCAGTCCGTACGGCTAGAGGCTGTTTCCGAAAGACCCCCGGCTCAAGACAAAAACAGTCTAAAACAGGCTAAAAAAGACGTAATAAAGATACAGGATAAAAATACACGATAAAAATATAAACAACAGATAGAAACGGAGCACTGCCACAAAATAATACTACGAGGAATCCAAAAACAAGAAACTACACGCATAGCACTACGATTACTAGTCGAGACAACAAGGAAAAACACTCATATCTACTAACATAGTCGAGACAACAAGGACACACTTCTACCTACTACCCTTCTACCCTAGTCCGCGTCCTCCACACCTTCCTATCTAGGGTCATGTCCTCGGTAAGCTGCAACTGCGCCATGTCCTGCCGAATCACCTCTCCCCAATACTTCTTCGGTCTACCTCTTCATCTCCTGAAACTATCCATAGCCAACCTCTCACACCTCCGCACTGGAGCATCCGTGCCTCTCCTCCTCACATGTCCGAACCATCTCAACCTCGCTTCCCGCATCTTATCTTCCACCGACGCCACACCCACCTTATCTCGGATATCCTCATTCCTAATCCTATCTCTCCTAATAAACCCACACATCCATCGCAACATCCTCATCTGCGCCACCTTCATCTTTTGAATATGGGAGTTCTTAACTGGCCAACACTCTACTCCATACAACAAAGCTGGTCGAACCACCACTTTGTAGAACTTACCTTTAAGTTTAGTAGGCACCTTCTTATCACACAAGACTCCAGATGCGAGCCTCTATTTCATCCCCACATTTACCCCCAAACCATAAATGGGTCAATCCTCAATAGCATAACTACATTTTGCTCCAAAGTCCAAACTTCAAACATTAGCATTCAGGTCTCTTAGCACCAAGGGTTGTTGGCCTAGTGGTCAATGGAATGGGTGAAAATCTCAAGAACCTGGGATCAAATCCCTAGAGATAAGAGAAAACTAGGTGATTTCTTTCTATCTCCCTAATCCTTGGTGAGTAGAGATACCTGATACTTATGCTGGCAGTAAGAAGCAGGTTGATGTGCCGGTATTCTACGGCACATTTGACGCCTTTAACTAAGAATACTCGCAAGTTTTTAAGCAACCTTTGTGGTTTTTGATGCTTTTATGTTGTAGTTGCAGGAAATGGAGATAAGGATAGAAAGGGAGTGAAAAGTACTCAAAGCTAAGTAATACTGGTTAGGCTTGACGGAAGGCCTGACGGCTCGTCACACAGGTGACTGACCGTCAGGGGAGCCACCAAACCTGGCAGCAACTAGAGGATACACTGGATATGGGTGACGGTTGGCGTGACGGGCCGTCACACCTGTGACTGACCGTCAGCCAAGACGTCAGGATAAGACAGCCAGGCACTGAATCACTGGATAATTGCGACGGTTTAAGTGACGGTCCGTCAACAGGCTGACGAACCGTCAGGGAAGCCGTCAAGATAGAGCTAATGAAGATCATGCACTGCATAGTGGCGACGGCTGGAGTGACGGCCAGTCACATAGGTGACGGTCCGTCAGGCAACCTGTCAACGCGAAGCGGGATTCCGAAAATTCTATTTTTAGACTTTATTTCCTGGACTACTATAAATACCCAGTGTTAGGGTTATTTTAATTATTCATTAACTAATATTTGGTGCGACGTTTTGGACGAGTTTTGGAGGAGAAAACACGACACAAAAACACGTTTTCTTCTTCTTCTTCCATTTGTTCTTGGGATTTTTACCATTGGTGCTTGGATTCTACGAAGTTCAAAGTAAAGTAATAATTTTCTATTGTAAGAATTCTGTCTTCTCATATGAATACTATGATTTCTTTACTTCGTTTTGCTAGCATGAGTGGCTAAACTCCCCACAACTAGGGTTGTGGGATCCATGGCAAGACTAACAATATAGATTCCGGGTAGCGTAGGGTTCAATTTATATGTTGTCACGTGATTAATCATTCGTTATTTACGTTTTCTAATGGTTGCAAACATTAGAACATACCTAGGTTTGATTTGCTTGAACAAAGAGATTAAAACCGGGAAATTTGATTAACTACGAGGATTCGAGACTACCAACTCTTGTCTTATGATTAATGCTGTAACTAGATTAATCTACTTGATGTTTAGGATTGAAATAAGAAAGTTCACCTTTTCAAGTTCGAGAGAATTGAAAAGGAAATTCGTCTATTTGGTTAAGAAACGTTTAGATGATACCATTAATTCAATCACATCGTGATATACATATAGAAAGAACCCGGTTAAGCTTTGAGTCGAAATTGTTACGACGCCATGGTGAACACTTCCCTAGTTCATTCTCATATTGATTATTACTCGTTAAAACTCGTAAACTATTATTTGCATTGTTCAAATATTGATCACACAAACCCCCCATTTACCGGAAACTATTGATTACTAGTCAACTAAGTCACTAACGACTTAATCTGCACCTTACTCCCTGTGGGATCGACCCCAACCTTAGTTGGGTTCTATATTTGACGACGACCGCTTACGCTTCTTAATTTGAGGTGTAATTTGAGCGTTATCACATGTACCTAGTGTTATAATCGAGGTGCGCACAAGATAGCCCAAACACCACCATCAAAACAAATAGTGTTGAGGTTTCTTCTTTCCTTAAATATGATAGTTAGATAGTTAGACCTTGAAATAAATTTGTGGATGATACCTAATGACTACTGATACAAATATAAATATTCTTTTCTTGCTCACTGGCAACACCCTGGATACAAACAACTTAGCAAAGCAAAAAGAAAAGCTTTCCTGATAAACACTAATGCAATTTCTTTTCTTTGACAGTGACTCTCCTTTTTCCCAGGGTTATCATTCCAATCAAAATTTCCAATACTTTCTATGACACTTCAGCAAAGAGATGAAGTCTCTGATTCTGTATCTCCATAGATATTCTCCGCCAAATGCATAGATAGCTTTACAGTATGCTTTCTGGTCAAATTTGAATCCCTTTTTATTCTTCTCTTATGCTATTGTAAGGATCTGAGTTTCAATCAATTGAGTTCATCTCTTTAATTTGTTGCATGAAACAATGATTGACAGTAAAGATTGTTTAACACAGATTCACAAAGTCATGTTGGATTGTCCATATTGTGAAGAACCATATCTTTTTATAAGTAGGTTCTGATAAACCATATATAATATGGACCAAGTCCAGGTCAACCATCAAGTGAAAAATGAATCTTAAAACTAAGAGCAGTAAGCGAAAATCTGATTAAGGGGTCGTTTGGTAGGATGCATTAGAAAAAATAATACCTTGTTTGGTACACTTTTTCAACTGACGTATAACTAATACATGGCAAACAATGGTATTAGCAATGCAAAGGTTTTTAATGCATGCATTAGCATGATTAAAGACATAATTGCCCCTCAAAACCTTTTCCACATCCTTTACACTGTATTTTATGGAAGATATTTTTATAAACAAACAATTTGTTTTAGAAATTATGTAATGCATGTTATTTTTAATACACTAAACCAAATAATATATAAGAAGTAATCTCGGCATAACTAATAGCAACATCACTAATACACCCTATACAACACTATTCTTGTATACCCTACTAAACGACCCCTAAATGTATTCTAGGCTGAAACATGTGCAAGTCGAATCCTAGCTATTCCAACCAGCTACTCCGAACCAAGTCTCAATGCATTTTCACAAAATATTTTTTGTTAGATTATCTTCAATATAAAAAAAAAAAACTATTATGTCTCAATCCCAAACAAGTCGGGATTGACAATATGAATGCTCAATATTCATTCTGCTTCACTTGGAACCATTAAGATTCTAATGCTGAATGCAGCTTCAAAATAAACTTTATCGCCATATGTCAACTAACTCAATTTCTGAAAGAAAAACAAGTATGAATCTCTTGAAAACCAATAAGAAGGTTGAATAACTGTTCTTCTCAATTGCCCAACCCCAAAGACAACAATAAATTTGGTCAGCACGAGAAAACAAATTTAAAGATAGAAATAAACGGAAAAGAAAGAAAAAGGGCAGATAGAGCTTTAACTTGCCTCAGTTCTGACGACCCAAGACGGCTTTGGAACGGAAAGGAGAGGAGGCAGCTTTGGATTTGAAGGCGGGCCATTACTTAAATTTGGGGCTTCCCCTCCAATGGCGTTAAGGAAACAAGTCAATGTTATCACTCCCATATTCTTTGGTAAATGTTCCTCTCTCTCTCTTCTAGTCTAGTCTAGTCTAGTCTAGTCTAGTGGTATAAATTGCAAAAATTGGCCCGTTTGGATTGCCTGAATTCAAGTATTCCATGGTCAGTATTACTCGACCCTGTTTACTTTGGTAAATTACATGGTGTCTTCAAAAGTGAGTCATAATTAATTTTCACCCTCATAATAAAATTTTTTAAAAAACACTCATTCTTCTTTTTTATGTATAGAAAAAATATATTTTTGTCCCTCTACACCACAACTCTCCATGTTTATTTGTCTCTCAACTTTTAATTTTCATTTTTTTGTTTCTTTTATTTTTTTAATTTTTTTCTTTTTTCTCAATTTTTTTTAATTTTCATTTTCTTTTTTCTCAACCTTTATTTTTTATTTTTTTATTTTTTTTTCTCTCAACTTTTTTTTTGTTCTTTTTTTGTCAACCTTTATTTTTTTTTCTCTTTTTTCTTTTTTTCTCTATTTTTCTTTTTTCTTAACCTCTATTATTTTTTGCTAATAAATAAAAAGTTGGATAATCCGCAAAGGGGATCTTTTTTCTTTAAAATCGAAGTAAACTTAAGGGCGTGCTTTGTTGTTTGGAAGTCCTTCGGAACAAGTCTTTCCTCTAAGACAAATGTTATAGAGCATCTCATAAATCAAGACACAATGAGGTAGTGTCAAGTCTTGCTCATGGAGCATAACTTCTTGTTTGGAAATTCTTGAGCTAAGTCTTGCCTCAAGGCAAGAGTTATAGAGCATCTCATAAATTAAGACACAATGAAGTAGTGTTAACTCTTGCCCATGGGGCATAACTTGTTTTTTGGGAGGCCCTTGGGCTAAGTCTTGCCTCTAAGGCAAAACGTTATAAAGCATCTCATGATCAAGACACATTGTGCTAGTGTCAACTCTTGCCCATGAGGCGTAACTTGTTTGAAAGTCTTTGAACTAAGTTTTGCCTCTAAGGCAAGAGTTATAGAGCATCACATAAATCAAGACACAATGTGGTAGTGTCAACTCTTGCCCATGGGGCGTAACTTGTTGTTTGAAAGTCCTTGGGCTAAGTCTTGTCTCTAAGGCAAGAGTTATAGAATGTCTCATAAATCAAGACATAATAAGGTAGTGTCAAGCTTTGCTCGTGGGGCATAACTTGTTGTTTGAAAATCCTTGAGCTAAGTCTTGCCTCTAAGGCAAGAGTTATAGAGTATCTCATAAATTAAGATATAATGAAGTAGTGTGAACTCTTGTCCATGGGCGCGTAACTTGTATTTTTTGAGAGGTCCTTGAGCTAAGTCTTGTCTCTGAGGCAAGTGTTATAAAATATCTCATAAATCAAGACACAATTTACTAGTGTCAAATCTTGCTCATGGGGCGTAATTTATTGTTTGGAAGTCCTTGGACTAAGTCTTGCCTCTAAAGCAAGAGTTATAAAACATCTCATAAAAAAAATAAAGGTCGAGAAAAATGATTAAAAAAAAGAGAAAAGAAAAATATAAAAAATAGAAGTTGAGAGAAAAAAAAATTGAGATTTTTTTTTGAGAAAAACAAGGAAAAAAACAAGGAAAAAACGAAGAAAAAAAAAGACAATAAAAAAAAAATGAAAAAAAATAAAGGTTGAGAAAAAAAAATAGAATTGAGAGGAGAAAAGGAAAAAAATAAAGATTGAGAAAAAAGAAAAAAACGTAGAAGAAAGAATAAAATAAAAAATAAAAGAAAAAGAATAAAATAAAAAATAAAAGAAAAATAAAGGCTGAGAAAAAAAGAAAAAAAAGATAAAAGAAAAAATAAAAATAAAAAAAATAAAAAAGAGAAAAAGAAATAAATATAAAAGTTGAGAGCCAAATGAGCATGGAGAGTTGTTTAAAAATATTTGAGGTATAAAGGGGAAAAAAGTAGTTGTTCTATACATAAAAATAAGAAAGACTATTTTTGTAAGAACTTTCTTATGGGGGGCAAAAATGCAAAGCCACTCCCTTTGAAGGCCATTTGTGTAGTTGTCCCGTTTACTTGTCATATAGTACCTTTTGAGAAAACTTAAATTAAAGATATAGTATTAAATTAAAGAAAAATTATATAAAATATTCATTGAGTTAAATTTATTACATAAAAAATAGCTCACTTATTCTTTTATTACCAAAATTGACCATTCGACATCAAATTTCCTGTTTTCCTTTATTCTTATCTTTATTTAATTTCCTGCTTTCCCTTTATTCTTGTCTTCATTCTTCTTCTTCTTCTTCTTCTTCTTCTTCTTTTCTTCCTTTTTCTTCTTCTCTTTCTTGTCCAATTCACTATTTTTCCTTTCTTCTCCTCATTTGCCCTCTTTTTTTTTTTAAAAAAAATAATAACTAATTTTTCAAATTCACACAATTAGTGATTCCCTTAAAAGAAAAGGTCTGCTAAGGAATTGTTACTCAAATTCTCTGATTAATTTTCTTAAAAATGCAGTAAGATTTATTTTAAGTGTTTGTGTTTTTGGGGAGTTTTGGGTTTGGGTTGATTTTGGTGGCAGGCTGAGAGGAGAAAGAGTAATGGTGAAAATGGAGAACAATGATGGATATATATATATATATATATATATATATATATATATAGATAGATAGATAGATAGATAGATAGATAGATAGATAGATAGATAGATAGATAGATGTAATAATGTTATATGTAGATGCGTGAGTGTTTTGTGTGGGGAGACAATATAGAACGAGCAAAGAAATAATTCAGAAAGAGCTGTTTTGATGATTTCTTTTTTGACTAATAAATAAAGGTTTGATTTAAAACTGCGTATCAGACCAGAATAAAATGGTTGGATCGAAATAGATGGGTACCGAACCGGACCAAAATGATCAGAATCAGAATGAGGACCGATATCGGTATGGATCAGACCAAAATAACCGGTATGAAAATCAAATACCATCCCATTTCGGCATTAATCGGTACCGGATCGAAATGGGCCGGACAGGATTAATCGGAACGGATAATTTTTTTTAAAAAAAAAAAACTTAATTTTGAATTACATTTTGAATTTCGAACTTAATTTTCAAGTGATAACTTATAACTTAAAATTTTTTATAACTTATAACTTCTTAAAAGTTTTTAAGTTTTGAAATTTTATAACTTATATAATTATATTTGAAGTTTATTAGTTTGTTATTTTTTATTTTTTTTAAGTTTTTCAATTTATAAGTTATAAGTTTTAAGTTTATAATTTTTTTAAGTTATATATTTGAAGTTTTTTAGTTTTTTAAGTTTTTCAATTTATAAGTTATTAGTTTTAAGTTTTTTTAAGTTTCTAAGCTAGTAATTTAAAAAACTCAAATTGAACAAAAAAGATAGGCAGTGAGTAAAAGTATAAAACTATAAAAATATAAAACAATGATAAAAATTAAAAATCAATCCAATTTATTTAAAATTTTAAACTAATATTACAATTTACAACTATTGGTAAAGCGCCTAATTTACGCAGCCACCTTCTAAGAAGGGTTCTGTTTCAACTAAGCGTACATAATTTACGCAGCCACCTTCTAGAAAGGGTTCTGTTTCAACTAAGCCTCGAATGTAATACTAAGAGTTGTATAGATTTATAAAGTTATCTTCTAACTCTTGTAAAGATTGAGCGTTATCAACCTCCGGTCTTGGTAAAGCTTGTTGATGATCTTCAGTTTCAATGCCACCGTCATTACCACATCCAATGACTGAATCTATGAAAGCTTCATGTACTTTTTGCAACTTTGATTTTTCTTTGTTTCTTCGCTCGGAGTTGATCCAATCTCTAAACAACACTGATACTTTCAAACTGTCTTTTGCTAAGAAATATCTTGATCTTCGATTTGAAATCTTGCCGTGCTGAAAGCTTGCTCCGAAATAACTAATGATCCATGAATAGCTAGCACGTCTCTCACCATTTTGCTAAGTATTGGAAAGTGTTGTTCACGAGCCCTCCACCAATCCAATAGCTGGTGGTATGCCTTCTGCATTTGTAATATTATCAGTACCCTGTTCAAGATATTTAGTAAATTTACACTTATGAGAAAAATCAAGATCAAGTGATGATTTTGCTTTACCATGGACACTTAATTTCGACATAGAACTTTGTGAGACATGATCAATATTATCTAAGGCATGCAATATTGGACATACAATTCCTTAACACAAGTTTGAATACTATTCTGACATGTTATCAAATTCAGTTCTTCATGTGATAGAATATCTAAATTAGTATAAATTCCTCTAATTAAAGCTTTTGCATCACGTTCTTTATATTTTGGGTTAAAAAAAATTACAGTTAAATAAATTTGGAGAATAGAAAAAAAATATTTTTTAATTTTTTTAACCATAGGTATAATAAAATTCTTAAAATATGCATTTTGTTTATATGTACCAAAAAGGCATAAAATATTTTAAACATGTATTAAAATTTCACTAATAGTAGGATAATATGTTCCAGAAAAAACTTTGGTAGCATCATAAAATGTTTTTAAAAATTGTCTAAGTACATCTACTGCATCCCAATCACTGTCAAAAAGTTTATGATCAGGATAAGCGTTATGATTATTAAACATCATAGTAATAGGCTTTTTATAATCATAAGCAATGTCAACCATTTCATAAAAAGAATTCCATCTAGTTTTAACATGCTTTGAAACTTTTCTAAATGGAACTTCACACACACATCAAAGATCTTTATATTGTCTAATTCTACTACTATTATTCATATGAAAAATCCAAAAAATTACATTTTCAACTTTATCTATAGGACTATCAAATAAATTAATACCATCTTTCACAATTAAATTTAATATATGTGCAGCACATTTAATATAAAAAACATATTTATTAATTGGATAAAGTCTAATTTCTAGCATAGTCATAGTATTTAAATTAGCAGAAGGTTATCTAAAGTAATACTAATCACTTTATCAGAAAGACAACAAAATTATAAAATACGACATACAGTTTGAGTAATATAAGAACCAGTTTTCTTATGTTCACAAATTTTATAAGTGATAATCCTTTTTTGCATTGTCCACTTATAATCAGTCCAATGTGCAGTAACAGTTAAATAATCATTATCATTAGGACTACGATCCATATCAGTGGTAATATAAGCCCTACAATTCATCATATAAAAATAGCCACGAAGATATTGCATATGTTTTTCTTGAAATTCAAAAAAATTTCTTTTTACCATACTTCTTGTAATATCTTCAAAACTGGGATTATATGTATGCCGAATATATATTATAAAACTATTATGTTCTCCAAAATTAAAAGAAAAATCACAAACAACAATCATTTTAGCAAAATTTTTACGATCACAGTCCTTATTATAGGGTCGTTGTGAAACATGATCAGTAGGGTTTGAAAGATTTAGTGAACTTTGAACCATGTTTAATCCGGTACCGGAGGGTCCAACGCTTGAGCATGCAAGTGTAGTTAAAAATGATTGCCACTTTGTTGGATGTTTCTTAATCAAATGAGTTTTTAATCCCCCAGTCGAATCTCCACTCGCGCCAGATACATATTTCCAACTTTATTTATAAAGACGACATGTAGATATAGTTTTTTTTATTCAAAAAATAAAATTGCCACACAGGTGATTTTAAAGTACGTTGTGGTTTGGTCTTACCCCTAACCAGAGCAATAGGGGAAAGACTAGCTCCAACTTGAGGATTATCCTGAGTTGAAGCTTCGGCACTAGTGGAGACGGGAGCGAGACTAGTCGGTGTATCATCTAAATCATCATTCACATGTAATTCTACTTCTTCATCTAATTCATCTTCAAAATTATTATGCATTATCTCTAAAGCTTTATGGGGAATATGAGCATCCGTATTATATGCAAAATCAGTTTCATTAACATGCGTAAATGTAACAACCTGTTCAGTCGTTATTAAAAGGCACCTCATAATGAGTGAGCTATTCGTGAGAAGAAATGGGTTAGATAACTTTCGGGTTGGGGAGTTGGAAATTTTGGGCTAGGCTAGTCTTAGATAAATTCTGAGCAAGCTAAGGTCTAGAGCAATCCGGGAAAGGATTGGATAAAATGTCTAAAGCTGAGCTGGATTTTCCATTAGCTAAGATGTTAAGGAGTTCGTGGAGCTTTTTGAAAGTGAATTCGGGTGAGTAGAACTTCTGATATCAAATTTGACGTGAAAGGACTGGTTTGGAACGTTAAGATTTGAAGTGTGTTGTAAAATGGGAAATTCTAAGAGGATTCTCGAGGTTCTGTCCCGTGTTAATCACTGTAGAAGTTGACACACTACTATAATTATGATCGTTATAGCAGAGAAATTCCCGCTATAGCAGAAGTCAAGGCAGTCAACCCCGCTATAGCGGGAGACTACCACTATGGCGGTGCCGCTATATCGGGATTGGACCGCTATAGTAGGATGATGGGACCAGAAAACACAGAAACGAGTTTTATAATTTTATTCTCTCCTCTTCAGTTTCAAACAGGCGAGTGTTGCTCTAAAAACCCTCCTAAGCTGCTCCAAACCTAGGGAGCAATGGAGAGGAAGGATTCCCGCTCGAATGAGGTAAAACCCATGAATTCCAGGTCCACTTTCTGTCAGAATTCACCTCTACGG
This sequence comes from Jaltomata sinuosa, assembly GCA_003996215.1. NCBI lineage: Eukaryota > Viridiplantae > Streptophyta > Magnoliopsida > Solanales > Solanaceae > Jaltomata > Jaltomata sinuosa. The sequence continues at coordinate 227,078 of QJPP01000430.1, forward strand.
AGCCAGAAGTTCTTGTTCGGACTTCTGCAGAAGATGCTTGACGTCCAGGTAGGCTAAAATTTAACTGAGTAGACTTAGACCTGTAATTTATTTCATATTATTATTATAGAATGATGGGATAATTCATGCCTAAGACTTTGGATACAGAGTCTAGAGGGATATCGTATTGATTGTTTGGTTGCCTGAAGGGGGAGGATGTTATTATGGGTAATGTAACCCGATTCTCGTGTTATCATTAATGTTTGATCCTAAACTCTAATGGGACTAGATTTTTGGGTAGGTTCGGGGAATCGCTAATGCGTACGCGTGAATGAATTTGTCACGACTCAACCTGCCACGAGTGACACCCACCCAACTCCCGGATGAGTGAACCAACCATCCAACTCAAAAATTAACTAATCTAACAGCTCAAAATCAGATGCATTAAAATAAACTATCATTCATAGCTAAAAATAAATAATAACATAATTATCTACGAAAAATTACTCCTAAAATCTGAAAGTCATCGTATCAAAATATCTACTACTATCTAAGAAACAGGGATGCAACCCCAAATAAAATAAGAGAATCCGAGTCCGAAATAATGGACTAGAAATATACTAGATGAAACCATGGCAGCCGAATGAGTAGCTCACCCTAGGAATTTGAAATGGCTGGAACTACAACTAAGATCGCGCGTCACCCGCCAGAATATGTCCTATACTTATAAAAGAAAATCAAGTGCAAAATTAGTGCACAACCATCGTGTACTGGTAGGATCATCGGCCAACCCTAAAAAATAATATATGAACAATAATCAAAACTGAGTAAAGTTAGGCAACCATGAATACAAGCCAGCAATATAACTAGACTCTATGTCCTCTAGCTTACCAACCACATGTAACAAGTTAACAATCACTGAACAACACACAATGACAATAAACATATATCATTTCCACACAATCCAGACCAACCAAGGATCCCTAGGACAACACCTACGTGTTCAACATGCAATCCCGGTCTACACTAAGACCAATCTCACATTTAAATACAATCACCCGGCCTCTCATGGACCATTATGTAATAATTATATTTCAAGAATATGACCCGGTTCACTCATGAAACTATTGACAGAATGCAATCAATACAAGTAAAATCAATCCCATACCAGGCGTGGTACCCGAGCCAACCAATATAGAACTTGTACCAGGTGTGGTACCCGAGCCAACCGATAAGTATATCGTACCAGGCGTGATACCTAAGCCAACTAATATGTAACCTGTATCAGGCGTGGTACTCGAGCCAACTGAAGGTCACACACAATCCAACAAGTCAATAATTAATGAACATCATCACACTTGTAAACCAACAAGCAATCGTACCAAGTTCATTTCACATAATTGACACAGGATAGCTAGACATTCATAATTCTATTCCCTAAACATGCAACCACATACAATACAAAGCAATAATACATGAACACATATCGAATTTGGGAAAAATAATAACCATCACCTACCTCGAATAACTCAAAAGCTCTACTGGACCGGAGCCTTCCTATTTCCCGAAGCCTTTGCTCATTCTCAGTCTAAAAATGATTACAAGATATACTAAATCAGTTCACATGGCCTGATAATTACCGAATTATGCTCAAATCCTAATCTCTAGGCTAACCTATGATCATTCCACCCCTTTCCAGGCTTCCCCGCCACTAATTCGACTTAAACTACCACTTTTATGGACACATTAAGCGAATTATGGAGAACAGATCATAATCCAATAATAATATTTAGGACCCAAGAGCTTAACACCCTAGTATCCCCTTTTTTCCCGGATTCCATATTCTTTGGTTAATCCAAACCTTCCCCCAAACCTATAGTTAACTAGTCTACTACATAAGAAACATAGTATTAACTTAGGGGAGTAAAATCTTTACCTTTGGGATAAAATTTGGTGAAAAATGAAGTTAAGATCGTCCAAATCGCCCTTGCCTTTCTCCAAAACATTCTTGAGGAAAACCTGAACATTTTGGGGAAGTTTCTGCATTAAAACCCTACTTATTCCGCTATAGTGATTCGTACACCGCTATAGCAACACCACCATAGCAGAACCGTTCGCTATGGCAATGCTGACCATCATTGACTTCTGTGATAGCAGAAATTTCTCTGCTATACCAAAAGTCACTGTAGTGCAGTGTTATAGCGGTTGACATGGGAGAGAACCTCGAAGAATCTCCTAAAAGTACCCAATTACAACACACCTTAAATCCTGATGTTCTGAAACAACCCCTTCACGTCAACCTTAATATCGGGAGTTCTACTTATCCGAATTTATTTTTGAAAAGTCCTCCGGACTTCTTAATGCCTTAGCTAATGGAAAAACTAGCTCATCACAAGATACATTACCCAATCCTCATCCAGATTGCCCTAGACCATATCTCGCTCGTCTGAGACTAGCCTAGCTCAAAAATTCCAACTCCCAAACCCGAAAGTTTTCAAATCCAAAATTAGGCATGAAAGGTTTACCCAAAACGACGGACACGGTAATTACAACAAATACCAATTTACCCATCATTCATCCCCGAATAATCAAACCTAAAAAAGATGATTTAAAAGAGAGAAAGTGTAGTACCTGAATCCTCAAATAAGTGAGGGTACTTATCCTGCATGTCCTTCTCAGTTCCCAAGTGGCTTTCTTAACCGGACGATGCTTTTATTGAACCTTTAGCGACCTGATCTCCTTTGTCCTCAATTTTTGGACATCCCGATCAAGTATCACAATCGGCTCCTCTTTATATTGAAGATCCTTGTCTAGCAAGATGGAATCCCATTTGATAATATATTCTCCATTTCCATGATATATCTTTAGCATGGATACATGGAAGACTGAATAAACTCTGGATAAATTGGGCAGTAGTGCTAACCTGTAAGTCACTGACCCTATAATCTCGAGAACCTTGAATGGTTGATATACCGAGGGCTGAGCTTGTCCTTCTTTCCAAATCGTATAACCCCCTTTATTGGTCACACCTTCAATAACACATGTTCACCGACCTGGAAATCCATGTCTCTTACCTTGCGATCTGCATACTCCTTCTGCCTGCTTTGGGCTGCTAGCTACTTGGTTTGGATCCCTCTCACTTTTTCCTGAGCTTCCCTCACCAAATCCATGCCCAAAGGTTTTACATCACCTACCTCAAACCACCATATGGGTGATCTACATCCCCCCCGTATAGTGCCTCGAATGGTGCCATGTCGATACTAGAGTGGTAGCTATTGTTGTATGAGAACTCACACAATAATAGAAACTGGTCCCAATGACCCCTAAAGTTGATCACACATGCTCTCAGCATGTCTTCTAATACCTAAATTATCCTCTCTGATTGACCATTTGTCTGAGGATGAAATGCCGTGCTGAAAGTGAGTTGAGTGCCCAACTCTTCGTGCAACTTACCCTAGAACTTGGAAGTAAATTGCGTACCCCTGTCTGAAATGATGGAGAGTGGAAACCCATGCACTCTAATAATCTCCTTAACATAGATCTTAGCCAGCTGTTATGAGTTATAATCCACCCTGACCAGAATAAAATGAGCTGACTTGGTTAGCCTGTCCACAATGACCCAAATAGAGTCATACTTTCCTAAAGTCTTAGGAAGACCCACCGCAAAATCCACTACTATCCTTTTCCACATCTACTCGGGAATAGGCATCCTCTGAAGTAATCCTGCATGCCTTTGGTGATCATACTTGACCTGCTGACAGTTATGAAACTTACACATAGTTAGCTATGTCCCTTTTAATTCCAGGCCACCAATGAAGTTGCCTCAAGTCCTGGTACATTTTGGTTATGCTCGGATGAATTGAATACCGCAAACCATGAGCCTCTACCAACACCTTTTGAATCACGTCATCAATCCGAGGAACACAAACCCTCCCCCTGAAACTTATCACCCCGCCAGCGTCCAACGTGGCATCCCTAGACTCTCTGGATACCACCTTGTTTCAAAGCTTATCCAATTGTGTATCCTGAAACTGTTTGGCCTTCATTTCTTCTATAAATGTGGATTTGACCTCAATATTGGCTGAAAACCCACCCTGTCCTGAGATTCCTAATTGCACGAACTTAGATTCTAGAGCCCGAATCTCCTTAGCCAATTGTCATTTAGACACCGCAAAATAAGCCAAACTGCCCATGCTGACTGCTTTCCAGCTCAATGCGTCTGCCACCACATTAGCCTTGCCCCGATGATACTGGATGGTCATATCATAATCCTTCAACAACTCCATCCATCTCCTCTGCCTCAAATTCAAGTCCTTCTGAGTAAACATATGCTACATGCTGTGATGGTCTGTGAATACCTCACACTTCACACCACAAAGGTAGTGCCTCCAAATCTTGAGTGTGAAGACCACCACTGCCAACTCCAAGTCATGGGTTGGGTAATTCTTCTCATGAGGCTTCAAATTCCTTGAAGCATAGGCTATAACATTCCTGTCTTGTATTAGCACAACACCCAAACTCGAATATGAAGCATCACAATACATAATGAAATCCTTACCTTCAACTAGCAATGATAGAATAGGAGTTGTGGTAAGAAATGTCTTGAGCTTTTGGAAGCTCTCCTCACACTTCTCGGATCACACAAACGGTACCTCTTTCTGAGTCAACCTTGTCAAGTGAGTAGCAACGGACACAAAGTCCTTGACAAATCTGTGATAGTAGCCTACAAGCCCCACAAAACTCCTCATAACGGTCACAGAGCTAGGCCAGACCCAACTCTTAATTGCCTCAGTCTTCTGAGGGTCCACTATCACCCCCTTTCGGACATAATATGTACCTGTCTTTAAGCCTTTGATTTGAATAATTAGGTCTTGTTTCAGAAGGCATCTAAAGTCAACCAAAATTCACACTTGGAAAACTTGGCATATAGTTTCTGGTGCCTCAAAATATCCAAAACAATACGAAGATGCTCTGCATACTCCTCCCTACTCTTGGAGTAAATCAGAATGTCATTTATAAACACGATAACAAATGAATCCAGATACAATTTGAATACCCTATTCATCAAACTCATGAATGTTTCTAGCGCATTGGTCAACCCAAACGACATCACTTGAAACTTGTAAGGCCCATATCGAGTCCGGAATGCTTTCTTTGGGATGTCCTCAGGCCTAATCTTGAACTGATGGTACCCTAACCTTAAGTCAATTTTTGAAAATACAGACGCACCCTGCAACTGGTTAAAGAGGTCATCTATGCGAGGTAAGGGATATTTGTTTCGAATGGTGACCTTGTTCAATTGCTTGTAGTCTATACACATCCTTATACTACAATTTTTTTTTCATGAATAACACCGGAGCACCCCAAGGTGAAGTACTGGGATGGATAAAGCCTTTATCTAAGAGTTTCTGAAGCTGAGTCTTAAGTTCCCTTAACTCTGCCAGAGCCACACGATAAGGAAGAATAGAAATTGGACAAGTGTCTGGCTCCAAATCTATACAAAAGTCAATGTCTCTGTCTTGAGGCATGCCAGGTAAATCCATCGGAAACACCTCTTGAAACTCTGAAACTATCGGAATTCACTCAATAGATAGGGACTTCACACTATCATCCTAGAGATGAGCCAAGAAGGACAAACACCCTCTTCCCACTAACTTCCTAGCCTGAACAAATGATATGATCTAAGCCGACTTAGGCCTGCACACACATTTTCACTCTAGCTTATCCTTACCCAAAATCTCTAGAGTCACAATCTTAGTATTAAAATTTAACACAACATGATATGGAGACAACTAGGTCATACCCAAAATAACATCAAAATCTAACATGTCTAGAGTAACCAAATTTACCCAAGTCTGCAACCCCACAAACACCACAGAACAATTACGATGAACATGGGTTACTATCAAGACTCTCCAACTGGGGTAGAAACATGGATAGGGGAATCAAGGACATCACAAACCAAATCCATACCCAAAGCAAATTTCGCAAACACATATGAATAAGTAGAACCTGGGTCAAATAGCACATAGGCCATCCTGTCACATATTAGAGTGGTAGCTGTGATCATTGTATATGACGCCTCATCCTCAGACTTCCCTAGAAATGCATAACAATGGGCCCGATCATCAATCCAAGCAACTTCACTGGCTGGATACACCATTACTACTCGCGCCACCATTCCCTCTGTCTTCCCGGCCTCCCTGAAAGTTACCTCGCCTACCCTGTGGACGACCCCTAGCATAGCCACCTCTACCTGTCAGAACCACAGTCTTAGCTTAGAATCTTTGGGAGTTACAATATGACCTTAACAGGAAAAAGTTTTAACGAGGTGACAGATTATATGAAAAAATTAGAGGGGGTCAGGCAGGTGGATCAGGATAAGGTGTTAGCCAAGAAGTCCCGGAATGAAGGTAATTATAGTGGTTCATACTCCAGGGGTCGCAACCAGCAAGTGTATTCTACTCGTCTTATTCAATCAGCCTTGCTAGCTTCTACAGGTGGTCATCCGGGAGCTAGTCAGTTTTCAGCTCCTAGAGGCCATGGGGCTTCTTATACTTTTACTAGCAGGCCTACTCTTGACCGCAGATGCTTTCATTTTGGTGATCCGAGTCACTTCAAGAGGGAGTGCCCTCAGAGACAGGCAGGTAATTAGACTCAGCAGCAGTATGTGGCTATGCTAGGACAAACACCCTCTTCCCACTAACACCAGGTATGTGGGTGTTTAGTAAGGGTTTAGTTCACCCTTATGCCCAAAATTCTAGTCTTTCTTCAAATATTCATGGTTTTAAGAACTAGGGTTCCTACTCAATTATGCAAATCCTTCTAGAATTTAGTTCTATGATTTTCACATAATTTATATCCTACTTTATATGAATTGTAATATGTTTTAATGATTTGCATGAGTTTTCACCATGACTTGAGAAATCAAGAAATTTTCTCTAAATTGTTGGATTTTTCTAAAGTATTATATTTCCTTCGAAATTCAACCTAAATTATCAGTATGAGTTTTAAAAGTAGAGTTTAGCCAGTTTTTGGTCTACTACAATATTTCAGAAAAATAGAGATTTTTGACTAGTCTAGTCCTGACTCAGAAACTCAGGATCCCAGTTTTAAAATGAGCTATTAGTATTCAGTTTGGGAGTAGTGTTTAGCATTGAGTTGGACCAGGGTTCAGCGTACCCTTAAAGTCCCAGAACTACGTGCCACTATAGGTCATTTAGCCCCTCTGTTGAGCCTCAGAAATAGTGATCACATTAGCCATACCTTTATATCCTGGCAAGGTATATTGGGTGCTCTCAATGGGGCATATACATCAAACTCCACGTTTAGCTCACGTGGTTTATGTCGGTTAATAGACTCTCCCACAGTGTTAGTTTTAGTAAAGTGCAGTAGGCCCTCAGTTATGTTTATTTCCAGCTTCCAGTATATTTTAGATTACTCTTGCATTTCAGCTCTGTTATGCATGATTATACATTTGGGCCTATGTACTACAATTTAGTTCAGTTTACAGCTTTTCAGTAATTTAGCATATTTACATATTCAGTCAACTTTGCATATCCCTCATGCTCAGTACATTCAAAGTACTGATGCATACTCTATGTGCTGCATCCAATCATGATGCAGGTTCAAGTTCTCAGATTCATCCCCGCGAGTAGTTTGTATCGGTGCCAACGTAGCGACAACCAGTGGTGAGTCCTCATCATCCGAGGACATATTTTCATGCTTTTTGAGTTAGTCAATTGTTCTTGTTTTCAGTATTTAGAGTTAGATGGGGGGATTTTCCCAGTAGCTCATCAATATTAGAGGCTTTCAGACATAGTCAGACTTTCGCTTATGTAGTTTAGTTGATTCTCAGACAGACTATTATTTCAAATATTTTTAGAATCATTATTCCTTTCAGTTATGATTTCTTCAGTATGATTCTGTTTGTACAAAATTATATTCAATATGCTTGTGATATGCTAGATTCAGGGTTAGCTTAGGGTCACTTGTGACCCTAGTCCCCGTGTTATGTCTAGGGGATAACCTCGGGGCATGACAAACTTGGTATTAGAGCAGAGAGTTCAAGAGTCCTAAGGTGTCTGAAAGCCGCACTATATATAGTATCTTTCATGGATTTGAAGCATGCCACACTTATGAGGTAGAGGCTACAAGGTATTTTAAAAAAAATTCCACTTCTTTCACTATCTTTATAGTGCGATGAGGTTTAAGTCAATTTATCCTCTCTAATCTGTTCGGTATGCATTTCAGATCATGCAACCTCACAGAGGTAACACCCGCAATACTAATGCTAATCCTCCAGCCCCGAACCATGAGGTTATGAATGCGGAATTCTGTAATGCAATCTAATTATTAGCTCAGACTGTAGACAATCAGGCTAATCAGCAGGCCCCAGTTCTTGTGAATCCAAATGGTGGGTTAGCTGCAGCCCGAATTTGAGATTTTGTTGGCATGAATCTGCCAGAGTTTCTAGTGTCAAAGGTTAGTGAGAACCCAGAAAATTTCATTGATGAGATCAAAAAGATTCTCGAGGTGATGTAGGTAGCTGGTGTGGATAGTATTGAGTTAGCATCCTATCAACTCAAGAATGTGGCTTATATTTGGTTCACGCAGTGGAAAGACAATAGGGGTGTGAATGCAGCTTCTATGACATGGGATTATTTTACTGGAGCTTTTCTGGATAGGTTCTTTCCGAGGGAGTTGAGGGATGCTAAGGACCAAGAGTTTATGAATCTGAGACAGGAATAGATGTCAGTCCATGAATATGGGTTGAAGTTCACTCAACTTTTCTGGTATGCCCCATCTATGGTGGCCGATCCGAGGGCACAAATGGGAAAATTCTTGTATGGGGTATCCAATTTGGTAAAAACAGAGTGCATGGATGCTATGTTATTAGGGGATATGGATATCTCTAGATTCATGACCCATGCCAAGTAGGTTGAGAAAGATAAGCTTAAGGAGATAGCTAAGGATAATAAGAAGGCTAGGACAGGCAACAATGAATATTCTCAGAAGAGGTTGGGAAGTGGGAATCACTCATAGTTTCAGCAGAGGTCTGCAACCCCAGCACCCTTATTAGCTAGTTCTCCATCTCCCAAGCCTCGACAGGATCAGAAAAAGTGAGAACCAAGCTCTAAGTCTCAGGGCAGTGTTTCAGATAACCGCACTTTTTTAGCCTGCCCCAAGTATGGTAAAATTCATCTAGGTGAGTATTTTGCTGGCAGAGTGGGGTATTTTGGGTATGGTCAGCTTGGACATAGGCTGAATGAGTGCCCTTCTGGCAGGCAGGAACAGGGGGTATAGAGCTCAGTCTACCACTTCAGCAACTCTAGCAGGTCGCACAACTCAGCAGGGTACTACTTCTGGCATATGTGGCGGTCAGTGTCAGAACTATCTCTATGCCATGTCTTCATGTCAGGATCAGGAGAGGTCACGAGGTGTAATAACCAGTATGTTATCAGTCTTCTCTCTTGATGTTTATGCCTTGTTAGATCCAGGGGCTTCCCTATCTTTCGTGACCCCTTATGTTGCATATAAATTTGGAGTCAGTCCTGAAAAACTCCTAGAGCCCATCCCAGTCTCTACTCCAGTTGGTGAGTCAGTCATAGCTAAAAAGGTGTACATAAATTTCCCAGTCTCGGTCCTCCATAGAACCACCTCAGCAGATTTAGTAAAGTTAGATATGACTGACTTCGATGACATTATTGGCATGGATTGGCCACATGCCTATTATGCCTCAGTCGACTGCAGAACCAGAGTCGTGAAATTCTAATTTCCAAATGAGCCTGTCATAGAATGGCAGGGTATTCCTCAAACATCAAAAGGTCATTACATATCCTACCTCAAAGCTAAGAAGATGATCTCAAAGGGTTACATATACCATATAGTCTGGGTTAAGGATTTTGAGTCCGAAACCCTACCTTTTCAGTCAGTTCCAGTAGTTAGTGAGTTTCTAGAGGTGTTTCCTGAAGATCTGCCTGGAGTCCCTCCTGAGCGGGAGATCGACTTTGGGATAGAAATCCTTCTAGATACGCAACCTATATCTATTCCTCCTTATAGAATGGATCCAGCTGAGCTTAAGGAGTTGAAAGAACAGCTCATGGACCTCCTAGATAAAGGTTTTATCAGACCTAGCATCTCTCCATGGGGTGCCCCAGTTCCCCTTGTGCATAAGAAAGATGGTTCCCTTAGGATGTGCATAGACTACCGTCAGTTGAACAAGGTCACAATCAAGAATAAGTATCCCATCCCCAGGATTGATGACTTATTCGACCAACTTCAGGGTGCCAACTATTTCTCTAAGATTGACCTTAAATCTGGTTAACATCAGCTCAGAGTTAGAGAATGTGCCATTCCGAGGACAGCCTTCAAGACTCGGTATGGTCACTATGAATTTGTGGTTATGTCTTTTGGACTAACGAATGCTCCTGCAGCTTTTATGGACTTGATGAATCGAGTGTTCAAGCAGTATTTGGATATGTTCATTATCGTCTTTATAGATGATATTCTAGTCTACTCACGGAGAAAGGAGGAGCATGCAAATCATTTGAGAGTGGTATTGTAGACTCTCAAGGATCGCCAGTTATTTGCCAAATTTAGTAAATATGAGTTTTGGTTACAGTCAGTTGCTTTTCTGGGTCATGTAGTATCTAGGGAGGGTATTTAAGTGGATTCTCAAAAGATAGAGGCAGTAAAGAATTGGCCTAGACCCACTTCTCCGATAGAAATTAGGAGCTTTTTAGGTCTGGCTGGTTACTATAGGAGGTTTGTTGAAGGGTTTTCATCCATAGCTTCTCCATTGACTAGGTTGACTCAGAAGAAGGTTAAGTTCCAGTGGTCAGATGAATGCAAAAAGAACTTCTAAGAGCTGAAAACTAGGTTGACCATAGCCCCAGTTTTGACTCTACCAGAGGGTTCAAATGGTTTCGTGGTATATTATGATGCGTCCATAGTTGGTTTAGGTTGTGATCTGATGCAACATCGTAAGGTCATCGCTTATGCCTCCAGACAACTTAAGGTTCATGAGAAGAATTACCCGACTCATGATCTTGAGTTAGCAACAATGGTCTTTGTCTTGAAAATTTGGAGACACTACTTGTATGGTGTCCACGTAGATGTGTTTACTGACCATAAGAGCCTTCAATATGTGTTCACGCAGAAAGAGTTGAATCTTCATCAGAGAAGGTTGTTAGAGCTCCTGAAGGACTATGACATGAGTGTGCTTTACTATTCGGGTAAGGCCAATGTAGTAGCTGATGCACTTAGCAGGTTGTCCATAGGGAGTGTGTCACAGATTGAGAAAACAAAGAGGGAATTAGCCAAGGATGTCCACAGGCTTACTCGATTAGGAGTTTGCCTTACAGATTCGTCAGAGGGTGGTGTCATTGTTCAAAATGGGTCAGAGTCCTCATTGGTAGCCGAGGTAAAGAAAAAGCAAGACAATGATCCCATCTTTCTTCAGCTGAAGGGTGCTGTCCAGCAGCAGAGAGTAGAGGTTTTTCCCAAGGGGGAGATAGTGTGCTTCGTTATCAGGGCCGGCTATGCGTTCCTAATGTAGGTGACTTGAGGCATCAAATTTTGACAGAGGTTCATAGTTCCAGGTATTCCATCTATCCCGGTGCCACCAAGATATACCGTGACCTATGGAAAGTATATTGATGGAATGGTATGAAGAGAGACATTGCTGACTTTGTGGCTAAGTGTCCCAACTGTCAGCAGGTAAAGGTAGAACATCAGCAACCAGGTGGTATGACTCAAGAAATAGACATTCCTACTTAGAAGTAGGAGGTCATCAATATGGACTTCATTACAGGCTTACCTCGTACTCGCAGGCAACATAATTCTATTTGGGTGATTGTAGACAGGGTGACTAAGTTGGCCCACTTCTTGGGTGTCAAGACTACCGATTCAGTGGAGGACTATCCCAGACTCTACATATGAGAGATAGTCAGGTTACATAGAGTTCCCTTATCCATCATCTCATATCTGGGTACTCAGTTCACATCTCAGTTTTGGAGATTATTTCAGAAGGGTCTTGGTACTCAAGTTAATCTTAGCATAACTTTTCACCCGCATACAGATAGATTGGTAGAGCATACCATTCAGACCTTAGAAGATATTTTGAGGGCTTGTGTTATCGACTTTAAGGGAAATCGGGATGATCACTTGCCACTTATAGAGTTCGCCTACAATAACAGTTTTCACTCTAACATTCAGATGGCCCCGTATGAGGAACTTTATAGGCGGAGGTTTAGATCACATATAAGTTGGTTTGAGGTAGGTGAAGCAGCGTTGATAGGGCTAAAATTCAGTCCATTAGACCATGGAGAAAGTTTAGCTTATTTGGGAGAGGTTGAAGGCGGCTCAGAGTCATCAGAAATCTTATGTAGATGTGATGAGAAGGGACCTAGAATTTGAGGTTGATGATTGGGTATTCCTAAAGGTTTTACCCATGAAGGGTGTGATGAGGTTTGGTAATAAGGTAAAGCTTAGTCCTCTCTATGTAGGTCCTTACAGGATTATAAAGAGAGTTGGCAAGGTAGCTTATGAGTTAGAATTGCTTGCAGACTTAGCATCAGTGCACCCAGTCTTCCACATATCCTTGTTAAAGAAGTGCATTTGTGATCCATCATTAGTGGTGCCACTAGAAAGTGTGGGTGTGAAGTATTGTCTCTCTTATGAAAAGGTCCCAGTTCAGATTCTTGATCGTCAGGTTCGAAGGTTAAGAAATAAAGAAGTCACTTCTGTGAAAGTCCTTTGGAGGAACCAGGCCATTTTAGGGAGCTACTTGGGAAGCAGAGGTAGCTATGATGACCAAGTACTCTCACCTCTTCCCTTTTGGTTCAGCTTTAACTTGAGGTAGTAGTTCCTATCCAGTTTCTCAGCTTATTCTCATATGTATTTTAGTCTCAGTATCATGTTCCATCAGCCATTCATGAATTTCAGCATTCTTTCATGTACTTAGAACCTATGTCAGCTAGAAATTTTCTTTTAGTACTCAGTGGGTGGGATTGCAGCTCTTTCCCTACCCCTTCAGCCTAGTTAGTCTCCATTCGAGGACGAATGATCCCAAGGGGGAGATATTGTAACACCCCCAAAGATTCTAAGCTAAGATCCAAACCATTGGGATTGAGTGTAATGGTCATTTTCTTTGTATGGTGAGTGCTTTTGATGCAAATCATGTTCATAAGAAACTTCTATCAACAAGTTAAGTTGAAAGCACCCGAACCAAGGAAGTTTTCATACAAGACTAAACTAGGATCAACTTCAAATGATCATTGCTCATATAATATACATATTTAGGTGGCTTATGACCCACCAAATTAAAGGTCTTCGAGTTTTCTTTCCAACGCTACCAACCGCGCATTAATTCGAGTCCGGAGTAAAAAGTTATGATCAGTTTAGTGAGAAGACATTTATCTGACCAGAAGTCCATCGAATTTTGGGAGTTAAAACGGAAGAGAAAACGGTCCATTTTCTGGGAAAAAAGTCCATTTTCCCAACCGTTTTCAGGACCAGAAACTCCAAAATTTCAAGGAGTTAAACGCTCAAGAAAATGGTCCGTTTGTGGCCAAAACAGACCATTTTGGCATCCATTTTCTGACGCGTTTTCCTTTCCTAGACCAATCCGGATTTAATTTAGTCTTGCCTATAAATAGGATTCTTGGGGTATTTTCACTCCTTTTTTTAGCAAATTCCATTGAACGAGTTAGTTTCCTCTCAAGTTAGTTTCAAGAAAAAAAAGGGACTTCTTCTCCAAGTTTACCTAGGGCTTCGTTATCCAAAGCTTCAGAACTCCTTCACTAATTTAAGAATCATCTTCTACTAGGTATGTGGGTGTTTAGTAAGGGTTTAGTTCACCCTTATGCCCAAAATTCTAGTGTTTCTTCAAATATTCATGGTTTTAAGAACTAGGGTTTCTACCCAATTATGCAAATCCTTCTAGAATTTTGTTCTTCTGATTCTCACATGATTTATATCCTACTTTATATGAATTATAATATGTTTTAGTGATTTCCATGAGTTTTCACCATGACTTGAGAAATCAAGAAATTTGCTCTAAATTGTCAGATTTTTCTAAAGTATTATATTTCCTTCAAAATTCAACCTAGATTATCAATATGAGTTTTAAAAGCAGAATTTAGCTAGTTTTTGGTCTACTACAACATTTCAGGAAAATAGAGATTTTTGACTAGTCTAGTCCTGATTCAGAAACTCAGGATCTTAGTTTTAAAATGAGCTATTAGTATTCAGTTTGGGAGTAGTGTTTAGCACCGAGTTGTACCAGGGTTCAGCGTACCCTTAAAGTTTACACCGAGTTGGACCAGGGTTCAGCGTACCCTTAAAGTCTCAGAACTACGTGCCACCATAGGTCATTTACCCCCTATGTTGGGCCTCAGAAATAGTGATCACATCAGCCATACCTTTATATCCTGGCAAGGTATATTGGGTCCTATCAATGGGGCATATACATCGGACTCCACGTTTAGCTGATGTGGTTTATGTTGGTTAATAGACTCTCCCACAGTGTTAGTTTTAGTAAAGTGCATTAGGCCCTCAATTATGTTTATTTCCAGCTTCCAATATGTTTTAGATTACTCCTGCATTTCAGTTCTTTTATGCATGATTATACATTTGGGCCTATGTACTACAATTTAGTTCAGTTTACAACTTTTAAGTAATTTAGCATATTTACATATTCAGTCAGCTTTGTATATCCCTCATGCTCAGTACATTCAAAGTATTGACGCATACTCTATGTGCTTCATCCTATCATGATGCAGGTTCAGGTTCTCAGATTCATCCCCACGAGTAGTTCGTACCGGTGCCAACGTAGCGATAGCCAATGGTGAGTCCTCATCATCTGAGGACATATTTTCATGCTTTTTGAGTTAGCCAATTGTCCCTTTTTCAGTATTTAGAGTTAGCTGGGGGCTTGTCCCAGCAACTCATCAGTATTAGAGGCTTTCTGACATACAATCAGACTTTCGCTTATGTAGTTCAGTTGATTCTCAGACAGACTATTATTTCAGATATTTTTAGAATCATTATTCCTTTCAGTTATGATTTCTTCAGTATGTTTCTATTTGTACAGAATTATATTCAGTATGATTGTGATATGCCAGATTCAGGGTTATCTTGGGGTCACTTATGACCCTAGGCCCAGTGTTACGTCTAATGGCTAGCCTCGGGGCGTGACACATATGCATAGACAACACCTGCTACTTAGTGTTCAGGCCCTTCACAAATAGACGAATCCTCTCATCTTTCTTACCCATAAGCTGAGTAGCAAAATGGGACAAGGTATGAAATTTGGCCTCATACGCTGAAATCAACATGTTACCCTACTCAAGATCTAGAAACTCATCCTTTTTATGATCTCTCAATGTGCGGGCCATATACTTCTCCAAGAAAAGAGCATGGAACTGTGCCTAGGTTAGCGGAGGCAAAGCTGATGGCCGATACTCTACATGAGACCTCCATCACTGCTTGGCATCACCCTAAAGCTGAAAGGTTATGAACTCTACCCCATGCTATTTCACAATGCCCAACTTATGCAACCTCTCATAGCAGTCTAGAATAGACTCATATGCATCCTCTTTCTCAGTACCCTGAAACATAGGAGGTTTCAGTTTCAAGAACTTAGTCAACATCTCATGTTCATTTCCAGTCATAACAGGACCTAGCATCGGATGGAAGAAGTCATTAGTACCCGACGCCGCATCCATTCTAGGAGTCATTGTAACCGCTTGTTGGGTGCATGGAACCTGATTTGCAGTACCCGTGGGGGTGGTTCCAGTGCCTACCAGCCCACTTAAAAAAGTCCACACTTGCTGAAATGCCTCAGGCAATATAGGGGGAAGGCCTGCACCTCTAGCCGTTGCCGCCATCTCCTGTTCCACGCCTTCCTCAACAACAACCTTAACTCTCTCCTCAACCGGATCCTAGGGTGGGGGAGGGGTGGCCTCTCTTACACATGCAACTGCCTGAGCTCTACCCCTGGCGGGTGTTGCCTTACCTCTGCCCCTGCTTCTGCCCCCGCCCCCCTCCCTTCCTCTCCTTCTGACTGCTGGGCCCGCTATTGGGACCGCCGCCCTCGCTCTATTATTCATGGTGTTAACCATCCGCAAACAAAAGAGCAAAAGAAGTTAGATACCAATTTGTATCACCAGATACCAATTGGAATCGAGTTGTAGAACGAAAAAAGAAAGAAGAGATAGTTTCCTAAAGTCTTATAGCCTCTCAAAGAAAAGTACAGACGTCTCTGTACTGTTCTGCAAGACTCTACTAGACTCTACTAGACTCTACTAGACTCGTTTTGGTACGATGAGATCAATGAACCTAAGGCTCTGATACCATCTTTGTCACGACCCAACTCGCTGCGAGTGGCACCTACCCAACCCCAGATGAGCGAACCAACTATCCAACTCAACACTTGACGAATCTAACAACTCAAAACCAGATACATTAAAATAAACTATCATTCATAGCTAAAAAAAGCACTAACATAATTATCTGCGGAAAATTACCCCTAGAATCTGAAAGTCACCATACCAAAACATCTACTACTATCTAAGAAGCATGGACACAACCTCAAATAAAACAAGAGAATCTGAGTCCGAAAAAATGGACTATAAATATACTGGATAAAACCATGGCAGCCGAATGAGTAACTCACACTTGGAATCTACAATAACCAGAACTACAACTGAGGTCGCGTGTCAGCCTCTGGAATATGTCATGTACTCACAAGAGAAAAACAAGTGCAAAATTAGTACACAACCACCGTGTACTCATAGGATCATCGGCCAGCCCTATTAAATAATATATGAATAATAAACCAAAGCTGAGTAAAGTAAGACAACCATGAATACAAGCCAACAATATAACTAGACTCTAAGTCTTTCCTCTAGCTTACCAACCACATGTAACAAGTTAACAACCACTAAACAATACACAATGACAATAAGAATATATCATTTCCACACAACCCAGACCAACTAAGGATCCCTAGGAAAACACCTACGTGTTCAATATGCAATCCTGGTCTACACTAAGACCAACCCCACATTTAAATACAACCACTCGGCCTCTCATGGACCACTATGCAATCATTACATTTCAAGAATACGATCCAGTCCACTCATGGAACCATTGACATAATGCAATCAATACAAGTAAAATCAATCCCATACCAAGAGTGGTACCTGAGCCAACTAATATAGAGCTTGTACCAGGCGTGGTACCTGAGCTAATCGATAAGTATTCCATACCAGGCATGGTACCCGAACCAACCGAATGTCACACACAATCTAATAAGTCAATAATTAATGAACAACATCACACTTGCAAACTAACAAGCAACCATACCAAGTTCATTTTACATAATTGACACAAGATAGCTAGACATTCATAATTCTATTCCCTTAAGCATGCAACCACATACAATACTAAGCAATAGTACATGGACACATATCACATTTGGGAAAAACAATAACTATCACCCATCTCGAATAACTCAAAAGCTCTACTAAACCGGAGCCTTCCCATTTCTTGAAGTCTTTGCTTGTTCTCGGTCTAAAAATGATTACAAGATATACTAAATCAGTCCATATAGCCTAATAATTAGCCTAAATTATGCTCCAATCCTAACCCATGCCAACCTATGATCATTCCACCTCTTCCTGGGCTTCCCCACCACTAATTTGACTTAAACTACTATTTTTACGGATACATTAAGCGGATTATGGTGAACAGATCATAACCCAATAATAATATTTAGGACCCAAGAACTTAACACCCTAGAATCCCCTTTTTCCTCGGATTCCACATTCTTAGGTTAACCCAAACCTTCCCCTAAATCCGTAGTTAACTATTCTACTATGTAAGAAACATAGTACTAAGTTGGGGGAGTAAAATCCTTACCATTGGGATGAAATTTGGTAAAAAATAGAGTTGAGATTGTCCAAATCGCCCTTGCTCTTCTCCAAAACATTCTTGAGGAAAAACTGAATATTTTGGAGAATTTTTTGCATTTAAACCTGACTTATTCTGCTATAGCAGTCCGTACACCACTATAGCGGCATCATCGTAGCAGAACCGACTGCTATAGTGGTGCTGACCGTTGTTGACTTCCACTATAGCGAGAATTTCTCTACTATAGTGGAAGATGTTGTAGCACAGTGCCAACTGCTATAGCGGTTGACACGGGACAAAACCTCAGAAAATCCCCCAAAAGTGCCCATTTAAAACACACCTTAAATCCTGACATTCCGAAACAACCCCTTCATGTCAACCTTAATACCGAGAGTTTTACATACCCGACTTTATTTTTGAAAAGTCCCTCAGACTCCTTAATGCCTTAGCTAACATAAAAACTAGCTCATCATAAGATATAATACCCAATCATCACTCGGATTTCTCTAGACCATACTTCGCTCAGAAACTATCCGAGACTAGCCTAGCCCAAAAATTCAAACTCCTAAAACTGGAAGTTTTCTAACCCAAAACTTGGCACAAAAGGTTTACCCATAACAACAGACTCTATTGTTACAAAATTTCTAGGAGAAATGGGATGAACAGGAAGAATTTGAAGCCCTTAGTGTCAGGGGATGAATTCCCTAGAATTTGCTTAGTATTCTAAAGGGGTCCAGAATTTGATGTAAATAACTATGTGTCTAGATGGTAAACTGGGGGTTAGTCTTCAGATAAGTCATCAAGGTTGGGGTATGAACCAGGTTTGTTGGGTAGGTGATGGTTGTTGTTTCCCATTTGCGATATGTGTACATTGTAACTGTTGCATAGTATTGTCGCACATTGCATGGTTGAATGAATTAATTGATGAATGTCTAGTATATCCAATTGTCAATCATGTGAAATGAACTTGTCTTATTTACTTATTGGTTTACAAGTGTGGTTGTGTTGATTATTATTGATTGTTGGATTTTGTGTGGCATTCGGTTGGCTCGGGTACCACGTCTGGTATGGGATACATATATGGTTAGCTCGGGTACCATGCCTGGGACAAGTTCTATAAATGGTTAGCTGGGGTACCATACCTAGTACGTGATATCTTTCAGTTGGCTCAGGTACCACGCTTGGTACATGTTCTATATCGGTTGGCTCGGGTACCATGCCTGGTACAAGTTCTATTATGGTTGACTCGGGTACCACGCTTGGTACAGGATTGAGTTCTATATGTAAGTTGGTTCTTTGAGTGAACTGAGCTTATTGTTATTGATGTTCATTACTTTTTGGTTCCTTGAGTGAACCGGGCTTATCTGTTATTGGTGTTCATTACATATGGGTTCCTTGAGTGAACCTAGTTTATCTGTCAGTGATGTTCATTACATGTTGGTTTTATAAGAGGGATGGGATTTAGCATTACTTGACATGCATATTAGTCCTCGAAGGGCTGGGTTGGTGTGCCCAAGTGATAAGGTGGTTTCGTTAGTAAACCAAGATTGCATGTTAAATGGCATAGATGATGTCCTAGGGATCCTTAGGAGGTCTGGGTAGCTTGCAAGTGGTGATACAATTATATGTGGTCTAGTTACTTGCATAGTTAGGCATGACTTATATGGTTATTGAGTTTGATTGGAGATTGGGGGTCTTATTGATAGTCATATTTACTGGGTTATTTTATATTATCTGGTAATATTTGGTTAATGTCGTACATTTAAAATTCTCAATTTGACAAGAGAGACAGGCTGACTAGCGGTGATGTCTGGGCTAGTTGGGCACAAGACTAAAGGTTGTGAGGCATATTGCTTGACGGGTCCAAGATGGGTGAGCTTGGAGAGACTAAGGTTCCTAGGAAGTTAGGCTTGACTGGGTTAGTGAAACAAGGTTAGTATTCTATGAGTGCCTGAATCGGTGGGATGTCAAGGGTAAGGAACCTAGGGGGTTGAAAAAAAAGAACTCACAGGTAGTACATTGTTGGGATAAGGGCTAAGAGTCAAGGTGGTTGACTTAGGATATTAAGCGAGGGTGTCTAACAGGGTTAGTTAGTAATGTGAATTATGGTATCAATATTGGTAAGGTATTTCTAGTGTTAAGTGTGACTTGAAAAGTCCTAGTGTTATGTGTGACTTGGGAAGTCCTAGTGTTAAGCGTGACTTGGGAAGTCCTAGTGTTAAGTGTCACTTGGGAATTCCTCGTGTTAAGTGTGACTTGGAAAGTCCTAGTGTTAAGTATGACCTGGGAAGTCCTAGTGTTATGTGCGACCTGGAAAGTCCTAGTGTTATGTGCGACTATTTGGTTATGACCAAAATAGAATGGTGGAAGGGCTCCAAGGGGTGGAGTTGACAGTGGAACAAGGTAGGAAGGCTTGAGACAGAACGTATAGGTTCATAGATGTTATATCATGGTAGTAAAGGTGGTTGATAATGGACCAGATTTGATAACTTCATATTGTGTGTTTCTTTTGGATTTCTACATGATATTATATGGTGGATTCGGGTCGACCGATAATGCTTACCAGTACGTTTTGTTTGTATTGATACTACTCTTGCTATACCTTTTAGTATAGTCTGGTTGTAGGGTTAGTGATGTTTTAAGGTAAAGACGACGGTGATCTCTAGCAACTTCTACTCCTCTCTTTCTTGTGGTGGGAGTTGTGTCTTATTTTACTTGCATCTCTTCTTAAAACTCTTGTACCTATTTAGACTAGTTCCTAGGGAGGGTTGTATTCAAGTTTTGTAAAGGATTTCATTGTACTAAAGTTTATAAATGTTTTTCCAGAATTAAAAAGGCTATTTCTTATGTTTTACTATTGATTTCTGCATTACCTATTGGATCGGGTGGTAATGGTTCTCCTATCTACGTGTTTAGAGTAGGTGCCCGCACGACCCGATAGTTGAGTCATGACAGTAAAATCATTCGTATTAAATCTAATTGCAGGAGCAGCAGACATGCAAGAAGAACTAGAAGAACTTTTATTTTTTTAATACCGAAAAGTTTTTTTGCTTTTGATGTAATACTTTTTTTACCAATTTTTTTTGAGACGAATTCATAATATAATAAAATAAAATATGAAATTAGAAAATTACAATAAACAAATCACAAGTCACAACTAATAAACAAGAAAAAAGATTAAAAGACTAGAGAGTGAAACGAATGTACCAAACGCCTGCCGTAAAAGCAGACGATTATAGTTGAAACTTGAAGCTTGAAGAAAATTGCTCCTCCAAAATTCACCAAATTATACTTCAATTATAAAATAATAAAAATAATTATAGAATTTATCGATATTGAGAGTTGAAAATTGAGAGAGACTGAGAGTTGAAATTGTGAATTAAAATTTAAAAGGAGGAAGGGTATTTATAATGATTTTTGAAAGGGAGGGGCTGTTGGGAGGGGGGGGGGGGCTCAAACTAGCCGTTGGGGGGACCCACTATCCATTGCTAATGGTCCCCAATGGCAAGTAGCCGTTAATTTTTTTAGCCTATCATTTAGGCTACAAAATCTTTAGAATGATTAAGGAAAATAATAAATAGAAGAGAAATACCTTAACTGGGGATCAGTGATTCTTCAGATGACAAAATATTCACAATAGTTTTATTTCCGTACTGCAAAAAGAGAAAGTAATATCTGAAGGGTTGGCTAAAGCCTGCCTTCTACATATAATAAGTAACCCTTTTATAGAAGGGATTGACAGAAAGATCTAAACTATATGACGTAAGTGCTTACGTCCTATTACATTATTGGACCTGGGGTCCTTTACTTTATAAAAGTTACAATAATTCCGATAATTCCAACTTTAATAAAGTTGGCATCTGACTTTTTGTCCTCTATTCTTCAGCAATCTTCTTTCCTTTGTCCGAGCTGGAAGATTCTTCTATCTGGTTCTTGAACTGTTGTAAAAATATTTCAATGTCCATTTCTTCTGTGCTATGAATACTCTGAGATTCTCCTGCTACACAGTTGTCTTCTTCTTCATTAGAAGTGGCCATGGACATATTATCTGAGAATTCTATTCCCATATTTTTTGCGAAATCTTTTTTAACTTCTTCCATATATGACGCAAGGAGTTCCGATTTAGAAATAGTCCCTTGTTTCATCTTCAATCTTCTGGTTATGTGTTTAAAAGGACTAATATCATCCTTTTCTTGTATAACTTTTGCTTGGTTTCTGCTAGTCTCAATGGCCACATTAATTGAGTCTATTATCTCACGTCCATGAAGTGTTCCCTCCATATCCTTTTGGAGTAATTTACTCCAAACTTTTGTATGAAACTTCCTTTTTAAGCAAGGAAACCCTTCTTCATTTGTATGAACTTCTATGGTCCATTTCATTATCCATGGGATAGAAAATTCTATAAAGAAATACATCAAGGATATTCCCTTAAAATATATGTCTTCTTGTTGTAATCTCATTATTTTGGGAGAAACATCAACCCATTCAGCATATAATTTTTTATAATCCTCTGGAAGGATATTCAAGGTTGGGCCATATAAAGTCCACCACTGACAGAACCAATTTGGTATATGTTGTCTGAATACATTTGAACATATTTTAATGAACCATGAATGCTTCTTATTAGCATTTTCATATAATAAGGCTTTATTAAAGCTTTCAATATAATCCCAGTAATTAAACTTAACAGCTATTCTCTGTTCTGGATGGGTATATTCTTTTTCCTTCATCGTACTGATTCCCCATTCTTATGGGGTAAATATCTTTTTAATAATAATTTTTGAAAAGTTATAAACTTTCCTGGTATTTGCTGGGAAAAAATGCTGGAATTCAGCAGACCCAATAGATGAGAGTATAATTTCATAATGCATTCTATATTTATATGTTGGGACAACATATGATGCCGTATCAAAATATCTTGACATGATTTGCCAAGGATCATCTTTCCATTGTAAATCCCTTGGCTCCAGAAGAAGTATTACTTCATCTTTCTCATTTTTATCGTATATCTCAATATTTTCACCCACTTCCTCATTGACGATAGCTGAGTATGATGGTGGTGCATTGTTCCTTGATTGTATGAAATTCATGAATTCTCTATACATCGGATGTTCGGTACTAATTCCCGAGATACCTGTAGAAGTACCTGTAGAGGTACCTGCAATGTTCGAGGCTATTAGCCTCTGGTTTCCAAATTGAGCCAGAATAATACTATCTCTGCTCATAGATGTTCTTCCTCTTCCTCTTCCTCTATTAGAGGAAGAACTTCCCGATGGCCGCATTATCCTGTATACAGAAAACAAAGAATTATTAACTCAAATATTCTCTAGTAAGGAAATCGGGAAGACTATTATCTGTTCCTTTTTTATAATGTATCTCAAAATCAAATGGTGCTAATAAAGCTTGCCATCTTGCAAACATTTGTTTAGAAACATCATGCTTTACATCTTTATTAAAGATGAATTTAGCTGTTTGACAATCGGTTTTTATGATAAACTTTTGATTATATAAATCTCCTTGGAACTTCTAAATACTTTTGACTATAGCTAGAATTTCTTTAGCTACAGTAGCATAATTTTTTTGACTATTATTCCATTTCCCTGAATAAAATTGTATAATATATTCTTGTTTTTCTGCTGGAGAGATTTGTTTTAAAATTCCCCCATAACCAATATCAGAGGCATCTGTCTCCACTATCTTTTGCCAATTTGGATTATCCAAAGTGAGACATGGTAGATTATTAACCTTTGCCTTAATATGCTTAACTGCTATTGTATGATTATCAGTCCAAGCTTTAGGGCTTTTCTTTAATCTGTCATATAATATGGCTGTGTCTTTAGCTAAACCCTTTATAAAAGGAGAAATGTAATTTAAACTTCCTAAGAAACGTTGAAGCTGAGTTTTATCAGTAATGACGTCAGGAAATTTAGACGCAAACTCAATACTTCTCTGAATTGGAATAATTTTTCCTTTCTCAATATTATGACCCAAGAATCTAACATTGGTTTGGAAAATATGCATTTTTGGTCTGGATATAACCAAACCATTTTGAATTATAATTTTCTTGAATAAGTCAAGATGCTTAAAATGCATTTCTAAGGTTTTTGAGAATACCAAAATATCATCTATATAAACAATGATAAAATTGCTAAAAGGGTTAAAAATATCATTCATTATTTTTTGAAATTCGGAAGGGGCATTTTTTAATCCAAACGGCATAAAATTCCACTCATATTGTCCCATTGGGACGTTAAAGGCTATCTTATATTTATCTTTTTCAGAAATTTAAATTTGCCAATAACCTGATTTTAAATCAAATTTTGAAAATATTATAGCTTCATGAAGTCTATCTAATAAATCTTTTTTATTAGGAATAGGATATCTAATCTATTTCAATACTTTATTCAGAGGCTTGTAATTTATGACCAATCTGGGCACTCCTCTTTCTTGCTCTGCGTGTTTATTAATATAAAAAGCAGTACAAGACCATGGCGATTTTGAGGGCCTTATTAATCCCTTTTGAAGAAAAATATCAATCTCTTTTTTACATAAATCCAAATATTCTGAATTCATTTGGCAAGGTCTTGCCTTAGTGGGAATATTATCCTCAGAAAATTCTTCCTCATAAGGAAGACTTACCACATGTTTTTTCCTTTCCCAAAACACATTTGGGTGGTCTCCATATATCTGTAGGGATAATTGATTCTTTAAAATTTCAATTTTTCCTTGGACCTTAGGATTTTGTAAAGTCTCTTCTATAGTAAGACTACAAATCTCATTCTTAAGAAAGTCGATTTGTTTATTTTTTAGAGAAATCATGTCTTTAACTTCATTAACAAATTTTGAAAATGGTTGGGATATAAAATCTATTCTCATTTTTCTTCCCTCAAAAGTGCCTGTTATTCCAGTCTCATCCCAGAGAGTTATGGGATAAATATGCCAGAAGAAAGGCATTCCTAAAATGATTTCGTTGGAAATGTTTTTTATTAAAACAAAACTTTCAGGCATACATATATTATTTATACAAATATATGCTTTAGGAATCTTATATTCAATATCCATTTTATGACCACTAGCATTTCGAAGACTATGAGTAGTTTTTTGAAAATATTTTGATGGAATTAATCCTTCCTGAATACAATTTAAATCAGCTCCGCTATCAATAAGGGCCACAAAATCTTTTTTTAGGTTATAATCAATAAAAAGAGTTATTTTTGCCAAAAGTTTATGAGCTGTAATTAGCTCGATAGTTTCTAAGAATAAATTCTTATTACTTGTAAATTCACTGGAGATATCAGGAAAATTATCTCCAGGGATGTCAGGGAGGTCATCATCAATCATAACCTATTTCCCATTACCTTTATTTTCTATATGACTAATTCTCTCATCAAGAACTATATTATGATCCTTTAGAGAAGATATTTCTTTTTTGCGATTATTAATCTCTTCCATCAAGTCTTGAATGGTAGTGGGGATATGATCCCTTTGAGACCTAAGTTTTAACTGTCTCTTTACTTCTGCCATGGTATAAGCATTATGATGGGAAGTATTATTTTTAGGAATACCAGTATTACCAGTGGAAGTACTAGTATTACCAATTTTGTCAATAATTTGTGACCTCAGTGTTGGATCATCAATCATCTTGAGAATTTCCATCCAATTATCATTACTGATGACATTAATATTCAAATCTTTGAACTGAGAATATAACTGATAGAATTCGTCCTTATCTTTATTGTCACAAGTCTGGCCAATCTGGCAAGACATACATTCTTCTTCTGAAGTGGTCATGTAGTCTTCTTCATGAAGAATCTTTAGGTCTTCACTTGTAGAGGATTCTTCTCCATCACTATTGTTTTGGCTCGAATTTTCCGGAGAAGAGTTAAGGAGGATTTTATATAAAGAATCCTTTATATTATCCTCTAGGTCAAGACTTTTAATTTTATCTTTGACCTTACAATCTCTCGCATAATGGCCTATTCTACCACATTTGTGGCAAGCATTTGGTCTATAATTCTTATAAAACTCTTTTTTCCCTTTAGAATCCATTTTTCTCTTCTCACGCTTATCTAGGCGTTTCTTTTTCCTGTGCTGCCTATAAGGCTTTTCCTTATGATCTCTTTTTCCTCTATGTTTATTAGTCTTTCTAGAGGATTCAGGCATATCAATAGCAAATTGTTCACAAAATTCTCCTAATTGTTGTTTCTCATTCAAGTGATATCTCTTAATTTGTTGATTCAACTTGATCTCGTTGCATAAAGAGAGACCTTCTTGGGTACAAACACTTATAAGCTTTCCATAGGTATACTCATCGTAATTAATATTCACCCCGTCTCCTCTAAGGGCTTTCCTAACTCTTTCTGCAAATAATGCAGGGAGTCCGTCTATAAACTTAGATTTCCAATGAGAGTTATTACACTCGGGTAATTCCATTACTCTTGATAAGAAAACATCTTTATACCATCTTAAAGACGTTAGAGTTTTGCATCTAAGGTTTTGAAGCATAGTCCTAATGGTCTCACTATTATCTGACCATCTACCAGAAAAATGTTCTATTATAGTTAGGACCAATGTGTAGACTACATTTGGAATCATTCCACTTTCATCCTTCACAGCATTTAATATAGCCATTCGTTGGGATTCTGAGAGATAATTATCCCACCATCCTTTTAATTGGCCAGTAAATCCAGCAATAATCATGTTAGCTGTATCCTTTTCAGAATTCTTGTTGGCTTTGCAAATTGTACTATACATAAGAATTCTGTGTGCCAGAGTATAAATCTGTCTGTCAGTAAAACCATCAATATTCCATTCATAAATTTCTGTCCCACTAAAACTGTTGGAGACATAGTATTCTTGTTCTTCAAGAAGGATATCTTGAGGAGTCGGTCTAGGATAATAGTACATCCTTTGTACCGGTTTTCTAGCATGTTTTTCTGAGATTTTATTCATCTCATTTGGAGTATTCCTATCAGTGACCTCATTTTCACTTAGTTGAAGAGGATTAATATTTAATCCTTCAAACCTTTCTTGGAGCAACCTTTCAATATTATCAAGCTTTGATAATTTAAAATCCTTAATGTCCGGAGGGGGTTGGATAGTAGGAGTAGCTTTCTCCTTTCCTTTATCAGGGATTTTGGACTTCTGTAATTCAGAACATATTTGACTAATTTTATCATGTAAAGAGAGAATATGTTCTCCTAAAATGCTCACATAAACATTCGTGTAGTTGTTTTGTCTTATTAACATTTTAATATGCTTAGATGTAATAAGAGCAGTATCATTTTCATCAAATAATTCTGCAAATGCAGTAAAATAAACAGTTTTATTATCTTTTTCAATTTGAAAAGATTGTTGAGGAGGAAGAAGAGATTTGCTAATTGTACCATCGGATAATTTATAATCTTGTTCTAGCATAGAGATATAGTTATAAACATATTTCGTCATGAACCATGGTACAAAAGCTATAGCTTTATTTACTTTAGAAAGATCCTTATAAAAGTCTTCTTGAAAATAAATTTGTTGCTTATCATTAAAATTCTTAAAAAACCATTTTCTAAATGATTCCTATTTGGGCTGGAAAAATTCATTTGAAATTTTCTTTCTTACCGGTGACCCCGGTCTAAAATCAATAAGTTTTGATTTATCCATTTAAACCATTTGGGAAGTCCATTTCGGACAAGGTAGGATCCATATCAGGAGTAACTATATGATTTTCAATTTTGATATTATCAACTCTTTTTCCCTCTCTCATAGGAGAGGTAGATACATGAGAATTATCTTCTTCTCTAATCTGAGATGTAGACGCTCTGGAAGGCATATCAACAATATAATCAGCAGGAGATATATAAGATGAGTTAGATCTAAACATTCTAGAAGAAACGCCTATATTATCAGCATAACTCATTAACAAATTTTGATCAGTAAATTTGATTCTTACTGTCCCATCAGGAATTTGTTCAATGTCAGAAATATCAGGATTTATATTATTTTTGGGTGGAACAGCCTCTTCAATCACCCACTCTTTAGGAAAATTAATTTCATCCCATTTAATAGGCCTTCTACTTATAATTTTTGACTTACTAAAATTTGTTTCTATAAGAATCGTTTCATTTTTAAAATCCATGATTTTACACATAGGGTTCAAAGTGTATAATGGTTTATAGTAAATCCTATAACAGATACATATAACTTCAGTACCAGGCAAATAATCATAACCATATAATTTAATGCTTAGTATTAAAGTATTCAAAGAATTCTCATCATTCAAAGAAATTTGCAAATTAGGGTAGGCATTAAAATAAACAGGGCCATAGGCTAAACTGGTTTGAACCGTCCCTATAAAGGATTTTTTTCAGTTCTGATTTCTGCCATCTCTTAGAGCTGCTATAAAACTCTCAGGTAAACCTCTCAAAGTGAGTGGCTTGAAGGCAACTTGTACTAGACCAATATGCATAAATCTATGAGTTTCCCTATAAGGGTAAAAATTACTTTCAGACAGTAATCTAAAAGTACCATGATCAGAGTCCACCGTAATAGTTTCCTCTGTGGTTTTTACAATTTGTTTAAATCCTATTTTTTCAAAAGTACCCATTCGGTATATAACCTTGGGTTGGATTTTAGGAATCGTCCATTTATTAAGAAGATCCAGTTGTTGAGGCATATCATATTCTTCTTTTCTACTGTTTTTAACAGTAGTATGCTTCTTAAGGAGATTCATAAAAATAAGATGTGTCGGACTACCAACACCTACTACTATCAATAACATGGCTCTGATACCATAGAAATAGCAGGATCGCTTCGATGTAGCTACAGGTTCGTTTACGACTCATATAATCTAGAGATGGAAAGAACTTTTACGGTTCCAATCGAGCCCAAATAAACGCCTTCACATGGCTGACAAGGGCCTAACCAGGAACTCCGGACTAAGCCAAGTTCTTTCTACCCCTTGATTATATTACCTCGACTTCAGAGACATCGGAACAATCTTTTTCTCACCATGTCTTAATAGTTGCAGTTGCTGTTAGTCCAATACGAGTTGTTTAGCCTATCATTTAGGCTACAAAATCTTTAGAATGATTAAGAAAAATAATAAATAGAAGAGAAATACCTTAACTGGGGATCAGTGATTCTTCAGATGATAAAATATTCACAATAGTTTTATTTCCGTACTGCAAAAAGAGAAAGTAATATTTGAAGGGTTGGCTAAAGCCTGCCTTCTACATACAATAAGTAACCCTTTTATAGAAGGGATTGACAGAAAGATCTAAACTATATGACGTAAGTGCTTACGTCCTATTACATTATTGGACTTGGTGTCCTTTAATTTATAAAAGTTACAATAATTCCGATAATTCCAACTTTAATAAAGTTGGCATCTGACTTTTTGTCCTCTATTCTTCAGCAATCTTCTTTCCTTTGTCCGAGCTGGAAGATTCTTCTATCTGGTTCTTGAACTGTTGTAAAAACATTTCAATGTCCATTTCTTCTGTGCTATGAATACTCTGAGATTCTCCTGCTACACAGTTGTCTTCTTCTTCATTAGAAGTGGCCATGGACATATTATCTGAGAATTCTATACCCATATTTTTTGCTAAATCTTTTTTAACTTCTTCCATATATGACGCAAGGAGTTCTGATTTAGAAATAGTCCCTTGTTTCATCTGCAATCTTCTAGTTATGTGTTTAAAAGGACTAATATCATCCTTTTCTTGTATAACTTTTGCTTGGTTTCTGCTAGTCTCAATGGCAACATTAATTGAGTCTATTATCTCACGTCCATGAAGTGTTCCCTCCATATCCTTTTGGAGTAATTTACTCCAAACTTTTGTATGAAACTTCCTTTTTAAGCAAGGAAACCCTTCTTCATTTGTATGAACTTCTATGGTCCATTTCATTATCCATGGGATAGAAAATTCTATAAAGAAATACATCAAGGATATTCCCTTAAAATATATGTCTTCTTGTTGTAATCTCATTATTTTGGGAGAAACATCAACCCATTCAGCATATAATTTTTTATAATCCTCTGGAAGGATATTCAAGGTTGGGCCATATAAAGTCCACCACTGACAGAACCAATTTGGTATATGTTGTCTGAATACATTTGAACATATTTTAATGAACCATGAATGCTTCTTATTAGACTTTTCATATAATAAGGCTTTATTAAAGCTTTCAATATAATCCCAGTAATTAAACTTAACAACTATTCTCTGTTCTGGATGGGTATATTCTTTTTCCTTCATCGTACTGATTCCCCATTCTTCTGGGGTAAATATCTTTTTAATAATAATTTTTGAAAAGTTATAAACTTTCCTGGTATTCGCTGGGAAAAAATGCTAGAATTCAGCAGATCCAATAGATGAGAGTATAATCTCATAATGCATTCTATATTTATATGTTGGGACAGCATATGATGCCGTATCAAAATATCTTGACATGATTTGCTAAGGATCATCTTTCCATTGTAAATCCCTTGGCTCCAGAAGAAGTATTACTTCATCTTTCTCATTTTTATAGTATATCTCAATATTTTCACCCACTTCCTCATTGACGATAGCTGAGTATGATGGTGGTGCATTATTCCTTGATTGTATGAAATTCATGAATTCTCTATACATCGGATGTTCGGTACTAATTCCCGAGATACCTGTAGAAGTACCTGTAGAGGTACCTGCAATGTTCGAGGCTATGTGAGCATTTTAAGCATTTTAAGCATCTTGACATATTCAAGAAAATTCAGGAAGAGGAAGAGGAAGAACATCTATGAGCAGAGATAATATTATTCTGGCTCAATTTGGAAACCAGAGGCTAATAGCCTCGAACATTGCAGGTACCTCTACAGGTACTTCTACAGGTATCTCGGGAATTAGTACCGAACATCCGATGTATAGAGAATTCATGAATTTCATACAATCAAGGAACAATGCACCACCATCATACTCAGCTATCGTTAATGAGGAAGTGGGTGAAAATATTGAGATATACGATAAAAATGAGAAAGATGAAGTAATACTTCTTCTGGAGCCAAGGGATTTACAATGGAAAGATGATCCTTGGCAAATCATGTCAAGATATTTTGATACGGCATCATATGCTGTCCCAACATATAAATATAGAATGCATTATGAGATTATACTCTCATCTATTGGGTCTGCTGAATTCCAGACCCAATAGAAATGCATTTTAAGCATCTTGACTTATTCAAGAAAATTATAATTCAAAATGGTTTGGTTATATCCAGACCAAAAATGCATATTTTCCAAACAAATGTTAGATTCTTGGGTCATAATATTAAAAAAGGAAAAATTATTCCAATTCAGAGAAGTATTGAGTTTGCGTCTAAATTTCCTGACGTCATTACTGATAAAACTCAGCTTCAACGTTTATTAGGAAGTTTAAATTACATTTCTCCTTTTATAAAGGGTTTAGCTAAAGACACAACCATATTATATGACAGATTAAAGAAAATCCTTAAAGCTTGGACTGATAATCATACAATAGCAGTTAAGCATATTAAGGCAAAGGTTAATAACCTACCATGTCTCACTTTGGCTAATCCAAATTGGCAAAAGATAGTGGAGACAGATGCCTCTGATATTGGTTATGGGGGAATTTTAAAACAAATCTCTCCAGCAGAAAAACAAGAATATATTATACAATTTGGATTAGCCAAAGTGAGACATGGTAGGTTATTAACCTTTGCCTTAATATGTTCATGACAAAATATGTTTATAACTATATCTCTATGCTAGAACAAGATTATAAATTATCCGATGGTACAATTACCAAATCTCTTCTTCCTCCTCAACAATCTTTTCAAATTGAAAAAGATAATAAAACTGTTTATTTTACTGCATTTGCAGAATTATTTGATGAAAATGATACTGCTCTTATTACATCTAAGCATGTTAAAATGTTAATAAGACAAAACAACTACACGAATGTTTATGTGAGCATTTTAGGAGAACATATTCTCTCTTTACATGATAAAATTAGTCAAATATGTTCTGAATTACAGAAGTCCAAAATCCCTGATAAAGGAAAGGAGAAAGCTACTCCTACTATCCAACCCCCTCCGGACATTAAGGATTTTAAATTATCAAACCTTGATAATATTGAAAGGTTGCTCCAAGAAAGGTTTGAAGGATTAAATATTAATCCTCTTCAACTAAGTGAAAATGAGGCCACTGATAGGAATACTCCAAATGAGATTAATAAAATCTCAGAAAAACATGCTAGAAAACCGGTACAAAGGATGTACTATTATCCTAGACCGACTCCTCAAGATATCCTTCTTGAAGAACAAAAATACTATGTCTCCAACAGTTTTAGTGGGACAGAAATTTATGAATGAAATATTGATGGTTTTACTGACAGACAGATTTATACTCTGGCACACAGAATTCTTATGTATAGTACAATTTGCAAAGCCAACAAGAATTTTGAAAAGGATACAGCTAACATGATTATTGCTGGATTTACTGGCCAATTAAAAGGATGGTGGGATAATTATCTCTCAGAATCCCAACGAATGGCTATATTAAATGCTGTGAAGGATGAAAGTGGAATGATTCCAAATGTAGTCTACACATTGGTCCTAACTATAATAGAACATTTTTCTGGTAGATGGTCAGATAATAGTGAGACCATTAGGACTATGCTTCAAAACCTTAGATGCAAAACTCTAACGTCTTTTAGATGGTATAAAGATGTTTTCTTATCAAGAGTAATGGAATTACCCGAGTGTAATAACTCTTATTGGAAATCTAAGTTTATAGACGGACTCCCTGCATTATTTGCAGAAAGAGTTAGGAAAGCCTTTAGAGGAGACGGGGTGAATATTAATTACGATGAGTATACCTATGGAAAGCTTATAAGTGTTTGTACCCAAGAAGGTCTCTCTTTATGCAACGAGATCAAGTTGAATCAACAAATTAAGAGATATCACTTGAATGAGAAACAACAATTAGGAGAATTTTGTGAATAATTTGCTATTGATATGCCTGAATCCTCTAGAAAGACTAATAAACATAGAGGAAAAAGAGATCATAAGGAAAAGCCTTATAGGCAGCACAGGAAAAAGAAATGCCTAGATAAGCGTGAGAAGAGAAAAATGGATTCTAAAGGGAAAAGGAGTTTTATAAGAATTATAGACCAAATGCTTGCCACAAATGTGGTAGAATAGGCCATTATGCGAGAGATTGTAAGGTCAAAGATAAAATTAAAAGTCTTGACCTAGAGGATAATATAAAGGATTCTTTATATAAAATCCTCTTTAACTCTTCTCCGGAAAATTCGAGCCAAAACAATAGTGATGGAGAAGAATCCTCTACAAGTGAAGACCTAAAGGTTCTTCATGAAGAAGACTACATGACCACTTCAGAAGAAGAATGTATGTCTTGCCAGATTGGCCAGACTTGTGACAATAAAGATAAGGACGAATTCTATCAGTTATATTCTCAGTTCAAAGATTTGAATATTAATGTCATCAGTAATGATAATTGGATGGAAATTCTCAAGATGATTGATGATCCAACACTGAGGTCACAAATTATTGACAAAATTGGTAATACTAGTACTTCCACTGGTAATACTGGTATTCCTAAAAATAATACTTCCCATCATAATGCTTATACCATGGCAGAAGTAAAGAGACAGTTAAAACTTAGGTCTCAAAGGGATCATATCCCCACTACCATTCAAGACTTGATGGAAGAGATTAATAATCTCAAAAAAGAAATATCTTCTCTAAAGGATCATAATATGGTTCTTGATGAGAGAATTAGTCATATAGAAAATAAAGGTAATGGGAAACAGGTTATGGTTGATGATGACCTCCCTGACATCCCTGGAGATAATTTTCCTGATATCTCCAGTGAATTTACTAGTAATAAGAATTTATTCTTAGAAACTATCGAGCTAATTACAGCTCATAAACCTTTGGCAAAAATAACGTTTTTTATTGATTATAACCTAAAAAAAGATTTTGTGGCCCTTATTGATAGCGGAGCTGATTTAAATTGTATTCAGGAAGGATTAATTCCATCAAAATATTTTCAAAAAACTACTCATAGTCTTCGAAATGCTAGTGGTCATAAAATGGATATTGAATATAAGATTCCTAAAGCATATATTTGTATAAATAATACATGTATGCCTGAAAGTTTTGTTTTAATAAAAAACATTTCCAACGAAATCATTTTAGGAATGCCTTTCTTCTGGCATATTTATCCCATAACTCTCTGGGATGAGACTGGAATAACAGGCACTTTTGAGGGAAGAAAAATGAGAATAGATTTTATATCCCAACCATTTTCAAAATTTGTTAATGAAGTTAAAGACATGATTTCTCTAAAAAATAAACAAATCGACTTTCTTAAGAATGAGATTTGTAGTCTTACTATAGAAGAGACTTTACAAAATCCTAAGGTCCAAGGAAAAATTGAAATTTTAAAGAATCAATTCTCCCTACAGATAAGGGACAAAGAGGTGTTAGGACTCAGTCTGCTTTAGCAGCCCATGTTGGTTGACCGGCCTAGCAGAGTGTTGCTTCTGGTTCTGGTGGTGGTCAGCGCCAGAACTGCCCTTATGCCATGTCTTCTCGCCAGGACCAGAAGAGTTCCACAGACGTGATCACTGGTATGTTGAAAGTCTTCTCTATTGATATGTATGCTTTATTAGATCCCGGTGCCTCTTTATCTTTTGTGACCCTTTATGTTGCTTGCAAGTTAGAGATTTATCCTAAATAACTCTTAGAACCCTTTGTTTTTCTACTCATGTTGGTGAGTCAGTCCTAGCCAACAGAATTTACCAAAATTTCCCTATCTCAGTCCTTCATAGAGTCACTTCAGTTGACCTAGTAGAGTTAGAGATGACTAATTTTGATGTTATTATTGGTATGGATTGGTTGTATGCATGTTATGACTCGGTTAATTATCGTACTCGAGTTGTCAGTTTAATGTTTCCAAATGAACTTGTCTTAGAGTGGAAAGGTAGTTCTCCATCCTCAAAGGGTCATTTCATATCTTATCTCAAAGCTAGGAAGATGATTTCTAAGGGTTATGCCTATCATATAGTTCAGGTTATGGACACGGAGTCTGAAATCCTATCTCTCCGGTCAGTTCCTATTGTAAATGAGTTTCCAGAAGTCTTTCTCGAAGATTTGCCCAAAATCCCTCTCGAGTAGGAGATCGACTTTTGGATAGATCTTCTTCTAGATATGCAACCTATAAGTATTCATCCTTACAAAATTGCTCCAGTGGAGATTAAGGAATTAAAAGAGCAGTTGAAGGACCTTCTTGATAAGTGTTTTATCAGGCCCAACATCTCTCCATGGGGTGCTTCAGTTTTATTTGTGCGAAAGAAAGATGGTTCTCTCAGAATGTGTATTGATTACCGTCAGTTGAACAAGGTCACAATCAAGAATAAGTATACCATCCATAGGATTGATGACTTGTTCGACCAGCTTCAAGGTGCTAGTCACTTCTCAAATATTGACCTCAGATATGGTTATCATCAGCTTCATGTTTGAGAGTGCAACATTCCAAAGATAGCTTTTAGGACTCAGTATGGTCATTATGAATTTGTGGTTATGTCTTTTAGACTAACGAATGCTACTGTAACCTTTATGGACTTGATGAACCGTGTGTGCAAATAGTATTTGTATATGTTTGTGATTGTTTTCATTGATGATATTCTTATTTACTCTCAGAGTGAGGAAGAGCATGCAGACCATTTGAAAGTTGTGTTGCAAACTCTCAAGGATCGGTAGTTGTTTGCTAAGTTCAGTAACTATGAGTTTTGGATGCAGTCTATTGCTTTTTTGGGTCATATTGTAACTAGAGATAGTATTCGAATTGATTCACAGAAAATAGAGGCAGTAAAGAACTGGCCTAGACCCACCTCCCAATATTATATTAGGAGCTTTTTAGGTTTGGTTGGTTACTAAAGGAGATTTGTGGAAGGGTTTTCTTCTATAGCTGCCCCATTGACTCGGTTGACTCAGAAGAAGGATAAATTTTAGTGGTCTGATCTATATGAGAAGAACTTTCAGGAATTGAAGACTAGGTTGATGACAGCTCCAGTTTTGGCTCTACTCGAGGGCATATATTACTTTGTTGTGTAATGTGAATCTTCTAGAATTGGTTTGTATTGTGTTTTAATGCATCTTGGTAAGGTGATTTCGTATGCTTCCAGACAACTTAAGATTCATGAGAAAAATGACCCTACTCATGATCTTGAGTTAGCGGCTGTGATTTTTTCTTTGATGATTTGGAGACACTACTTGTATGGTGTTCATGTGGATGTATTCACCAATCATAAGAGCCTTTGTATGTGTTCACTCAAAAGGAATTGAATCTTCGTCAAAGGAGATGGCTTGAGCTTCTTAAGGATTATGATATGAGTGTGCTTTACCATCCAGGTAAGGTCAACGTAGTGGAGGATGCACTTAGTAGGTTGTCTATGGGTAGTGTATCTTCGATTGAGGACGAAAAAATGGAATGGGCCATGGATGTTCATAGACTTACCCGATTAGGAGTTCGCCTTATGGATTCGACAGATGGTGGTGTTATTGTTCAAAATGGTTCCAAATCATCTTTGGTAGCTGACATGAAAGAGAAGCAAGACTGTGATCCTATTTTGCACTAGTTGAAGGGTGCACTCCATCAGCAGAAGGTAGAGGTTTTATCCTAAGGGGAAGATGGTGTGCTTTGATATCAGGGCCGATTGTGTGTTCCTAACATAGATGGGTTGAGACAACGGATCTTGACAGAGGCTCATAGCTCTTGGTATTCTATTCTCCCTGGTGCCACCAATATGTACTGTGACCTATGGGAAGTCTATTATTGGAATGGCATGAATAGGGACATAGCATATTTTGTGGCTAAATGTCCCTATTGTCAATAAGTGAAGGTAGAGCATCAGAGACCGGGTGGTATGACTCAGGCTATTGATCTTCTTACTTGGAAGTGGGAAGCGATCAATATTGATTTCATCACAAGCTTGCCTCGTACTCATAGGCAACATGATTTTATTTGGGTGATTGTCAACAAGATGACTAAGTGAACCCACTTTTTGGCTGTCAAGACTACTGATTCAGCAGAAGATTATGCCAGACTCTACATTCGTGAGATATTCAGATTGCATGGGGTTCCATTTTCTATCATTTTGGATAGGGGTACTCAGTTTACATCCCAATTTTGGAGATCATTTCAGAAAGATCTTGGTACTCAGGTTAAGCTTAGCACAACTTTTTACCCACTGCCGGATGGCCAGGAAGAGCATACTATTCAGACCTTAGGGGATATGTTGAGAACTTGTGTGATTAATTTCAAAGGTAATTGGGATTATCACTTACCTCTTATCAAATTTTCCTACTATAATAGTTTTTGTTCTAGCATCCAGATGGCCCCTTATGAGGCACTTTATGGGCGGAGGTATAGATCTCTTGTTGGTTGGTTTGAGGTAGGTGAAGCAACTTTGATTGGTCCAAATTTAGTTTATGAGACTATAGAGAATGTTTAGATTATTAGTGAGAGGTTGAATACCACTCAGAGTTGGCAGAAATCATATGCAGATGTGAGAAGGAAAGAATTGGAGTTTGAGGTTGATGATTCGGTATTTCTGAAGGTGTCACCCATGAAAGGTGTGATGATATTTGGTAAGAAAGGTAAACTTAGTCCCAGCTATGTATGGCCCAACAGGATTCTAAGGAGAGTTGGTAGTGTTGCTTATAAGTTGGAGTTGCCACCTGATCTAGAAGCAGTTCATCAAGTTTTCCATGTTTCATTATTGAAGGAGTGTGTTGGCAATCCGACCTTGATTGTACCTTTAGAGGATGTAGGCATGAAGGATAGCCTTACTTATGAAGAAGTTCCTATGGAGATTCTTGATTGTCAAATTCGAAGGTTGAGGAACAAGGAAAGTATCTTCGGTAAAAGTCTTTTGGAGGAACCAGCTAATAAGTTGATATTCTACCTACTTATTTAGATCTTAAGCTTATGCTTTTGCTAGCTTAAGGTGTAAAAATAGTGTAATTAACACGTATTTCTTATATTTTATAGGTCTCTGTATTTTAGAAGTGTTTGAGAAGAATTCGGATGAAAACAAGTCAAAAAGAAAGCTATTCGGAGAAATAGGGAACTGACAACTAATTGGCATGTGCGAATGCGGTACTACCTTTGAGTACATGAAGGCCACTTGAATAGAAGCTATGTGTACACATCATACCACTAGCGTATGCAAAATTCAATCGGACAGAAGACTCATCACAAATGCGGTGGACCACATGCGGAGGAAATATCAGCTGCGAGGCAGAAATGAAAATTTCCCTTTTTGGAAACCCCAATTTTTGGATCTATCTTTGGCTATTCTCACAACTTTTGGAAAAGCATGGAGAGCAAGTTCATCAACCTACACCATAGGAGTGAAGATTTGGATACTTTGTATTGTAAAATCTTAAATCCCATCTTCAACTCTTGTTCTTAATTGCTAATTTGTAGGATTTAATTATTGAATTGAGACTTGGGTTGTGTATTAGAGATAATGCTTAATTTGGGTTTTTAATTCTAAATCTTGTGCTTTCTCTTGATATATCATTTGGGTCTATTGAATCCTCTATACTTGAATCTATAGTTAATGGTTATAAACATTGACTTAGCATACTAATTTGGGTTTTTTGCTCGAGAGAGGATTTCCTTAAGTTTGGAAAGGCTTAATAGTGGGGATTTGGTGTTTCCAATCTAGATCAAGGCTAGAGATAGTTTGGTTGTCAGAAACTCCCATCTAAGAGTTGGGGCTAGAAATAGGCCAATTTACCCAAGTTGATTTGATTGGTTTATTGCATAATCGTGGTGGTTCGAGAGAACAGACGAGATATATGCTTGATTGGTCGAGACATGGTTAGGCATACCTTCAACTAAGACTACCTACGCATGAATCGGGTGCAAGTCTTGTAAACTGAATTCCCATTCCCAAGTCCCCCTTGTTGTCTTTGCTTGTTAAGAGCAAGGTGAAAGTCATTGAGCAATATATCTTTTATTTGACTTTCTTTTATCTCTAGTTTTAGTTCGTAAAACCCCCTATTGATATCTCTTTTCCTTTTTTGTTCATTGAACTCTAATAAGTTGCTGTTATTCTCTATTAGCTCGATCGCGACTACATTGTTCTATGTGGGTACGACCCCGACATATATTGGGAATATAAATGTGTTTTGCTCTGACGATCATAATCACCTCCATTGGAGAGTGTATTTGAGCATTATCAAAAATGGTGCCATTGCCGGGGAACAATTTGGCGTATTGAGTTAGTTTAGAATTTGAGTCTACTTACTCTAGTTCAATTTTTTTGAATAGTTGTTTTTATTTTAATTGGTTTTATTATTTTTAATGATGCCATGGCATCTCAAAGTGATGATATGATGAATGAGGAAAGCTTGAAGGTGGAGACGCCGAAATCCCACTCCAACCAGTTTTCTACCTTAAGTTTGATTGAATGGACGAGAGTCAAAGTAATCAAGCTTTTGCAAGGATAATTCTATGTCCGGGACTCGCGGACACTCCTAATGATCCCACCGTCTATGTTCCAGAGTCAACAAGTCCTCACAGGATCACAGGGGTAATAATATCAATTAACAAGAATACTACACACAACGGAGGAATGAAAGGTGACGGAGCATGGAGGAGCTGTCAAGGTCTGTGGTACCAACCTAATAACCCAACCCAAGGATGCCAACTAGTACAATTTTACCCGATATATGCGAAGTCTAGGGAGTTAAGTCGTAACCTACCTGTCGTTCAATGACAAGCTTCAAGAATGATGATATCCGAGGCCGAGCTGCTCTGAGAAGCTCCGAACGAGAATCAAACTATCAAATTCATGAATAAGAAGTTAAGACGAGTCGAATGATATCCATATTGCTACAATTGTAGCCGGGTTGGTATCCGGGTCAAAAATGGGCCTGCGGAGCCCACAACCCAAACCCCAAAATGAAAAGAACCATGAGACCCCAAAGATGCCAAAGCGGCATGCTCCAAATTTGAGCACAAATGGCCAAGGAAAAGGGCATCAAAACAGCCTGCAAAGGTTGGGCTTTAAAGAATGGAATTCCGGAAAAATAAAATGGAAATTGGGAAAGAAATACTTACCACAATGACGGAATTTCAGCCAACACGAAGAATTCACCACCCTAACGAGCATGCACAAGTCGTAAGGCAGCCACTACAACAACATCCCAAGCTTGGGATGAGAGCATCAATGGTGGAAATAGAGAGAGTCTAGGTGGAGAAAAAGCTTACCAATTATGATGGCTAGACCATCGCGGTCGTGGAGGCTAGCCACGCGGTCGGAAAGAATAGGGACACAGTCAGTTCATCGCGATCGCGAAGGCTGGGCTCGCGGTTGCGATAGAGGATGATACCTGCACTTGCAACTTGGAAAAATCTACAATTTTTAGAAAGCTCGGTGGGGAATTTCGGGCACAATCAAAAACCAATATTTGAAAACCAATTATGCTAACAGAGTGGAAACGACGTTCCGGACTCAACAGAATCAACGAAACTTCCATACAAGGTCATTTCGTAGAAATGTTGACCCAAGTCAATACTAACAAAAAGGAACCCAAGGGCTCGAAATGAGTTTGGCTCACCCGGAACCCGAACTAACCACCTTGCTAGCCCAACTCAACATTCCAGAGCTGATGGAGTAATCGGATTTTGAATCTGACACTCCGATCATCGAAAGTCACCCAAAGTTACACTTTCAACTCCATATGGCCTAAAAACTGAGAAAACCATGCAAAACCCACACCGGAAGTTCTCAGGCCTCAACTAAAGGTCCAACTAGACCAAGCTCATCGCTCCGGAGCTAATGGAACTGTCAGAATTCAATTCCAAGCATGTTATCTAAGAATGTTGACCAAAGTCAATGATATTCTAAGTTTAGGCTCTAAAACATGCAAACGGTCGAAACGACCAAACAAACGACCAGGGTACTGAACCACCGGTCCCAGCAAGCCATAAATGACTTGGGGCTACTACATGAAGGCTCTAACAGTGCAATAAATGCGTAAATGCAAAGATGACCTAAAGGGTCATCACAATATCCACTACTAAAAAGACTTTCATCCTCAAAAGTCAAGAAGAAGGGAGGACCTAAAGGCTCGAACAACTGCGGATACTGAGCATGCAACTCACTCTCGGTCTCCCAAGTAGCCTCCTCGATTGGACGGTGCCTCCACTGAACTTTCACAACCGAAATCTCCCTAGATCTTAACCTCCTGATATCTCTGGCCAAAATAGTTGTCGGCTCCTCAACAAATGATAACCTCTCATTCAACTGAACTGAATCCCAATGCAACACATGAGACTTATCTGGTACATACTGGCGTAACATCGAGACATGAAACCATAGGTGAATAGCTAAAAACATTAGAGGCAACTGTAACATGTAGGCAACACTACCAACCCTTTGCAGAATCTCAAATGGCCCAATGAACCTGGGGCTAAGCTTGCCCCTCCGACCAAATCTCACTACGCCCTTCACGGGTGATACATGAAGGAAAACCAGGTCACCAACACTGAACTCCAAGGCATGAAGTCTACGATCAGCGTATCTCTTTTGCCTCATCTGGGCCGCTCTAAATCTATCTTGGATCAAATGGATTCGGTCCAGGGAATCTCTAAGCAAATCCATACTCTTCGGTCTGTACTCTAACCCATCAAACCAACCAATGGGCAATCTGCAATACCTACCGTACAAAGCCTCGAAAGGTGCCATGCCAATGCTTGAATGAAGCTATTATTATATACAAACTCAGCCAATGGCATAAACTGATCCCGTGAACCTCCGAAGTCAAGTACACAGGCCCGAATCATGTCCTCCAGCACCTGAATGGTCCTCTCAAATTGGCCATTTGTCTAAGGGTGGAATGCAGTAATAAGCTGAACCTCCATACCAAATCCCTTTTTATAGCTCTCTAGAACTGAGATGTGAACTGAGTGTCGCGGTCTAAAATGATAGAAGCTGGGACCCCGTGCAACCATACAATCTCATGAATGTAGATCTGAGCTAACCTCTCTGCTCCGTAGGTAGTCTGAACCGGCAAGAAATGTGCTGACTTGGTCAGCCTATCCACGATCACCCAAATGGAATCAAACCTCCGAGTATTACGAGCCAAACCAACAACAAAGTCCATAGTAATACCTTCCCACTTCCACTTAGGAATGGTAAGTCGCTGCATCAAACCACCCAGTCTCATGTGCTTGCACTTCACCTACTGACAGTTCAAGCACCGAGATACAATCTCTGCTACATCCCGCTTCATACCACTGCACTAGTAAAGCTACCTCAGATCTCTATACATCTTTGCTGTGCCAGGATGAATGGAGTATCAGGAACAATGTGCCTCATGGAGTATCAACTGTATCAAATCACCAACTCTTGAAACACAAATTCGACCCTCAAACCTCAGAACCCCATCAGAACCCAAGGTATCCCGGCTGGCCTCACCCTGAACCACCTAATCACCAAGATCACATAAACTCTGATCCTCAAACTGCCGGCTCTGAATCTGATCAACTAGAGTAGAGCAAACCTCAGCACTGGCAAGAACTCTGTTGGGATCCAATAAGTCAAGCCTAACAAATGGTTAGCCAAGGACTGGATGTCCAAGGCCAATGGTCGCTCAGAAACTGAAGGTGAAGCTAGACTGCCCATACTCACCGCCTTCTGACTCAAGGAATCCGCTACCACATTTGCCTTGCCCAGATAGTATAGAATAGTGATATCATAGTCCTTCAACAACTCAACCCATCCCCTCTGCCTTGAGTTCATCTCGCGCTGACTCATAATGTACTGAAGACTATGATGGTTGGTAAATATCTCACAATGAACTCCATATAGATAGTGCCTCCAGATCTTGAGCGCGAAAACTACCGCTTCCAACTCTAAGTCGTGAGTGGGGTAGTTGCGCTCATGAACCTTCATTTGCCTTGATGCATATAATGTCACTCAACCCTGCTGTATCAGCACACAACCAAGACCTACCCCTCTAGAATCACAATACACGGTGAAACTCTGACCCTCAACTGGAAAAGTCAGAACTAGAGCTGAAGTCAATAAGTCCTTAAGCCTCTGGAAACTATCCTCGTACTGATCAGACCACTGAAATGAAACATCCTTCCTAGTCAGCATAGTCAAGGGTGCTGCTATGGAAGAAAATTCCTCAACCAACCATCTGTAGTAACCGGCTAACCCAACAAAGCTGCGAACCTTGGTAGGAGTGGTAAGTCTAGGCCAATCTCGAATCGCAAAAATCTTACCCGGATCCACTCTATTCCCATCCTTAGACACTACGTGCCCTAGGAATGCAACTGACTCAAGCCAAAACTCACACTTTGAGAACTTGGCATAAAGCCGATGATCTCTCAAAGTCTGAAGTATAGTCCCCAAATGCTACTCATGCTAGTCCCTACTCCTCGAGTATATCAGAATGTCATCAATGAAGACTATCACGAACATATTTAGGTACGGGCTAAGTACCCTATTCATCAAATCCATAAAGGTTGCAGGGGCATAGTCAACCCAAAAGACATCACCAGGAACCCATAATGGCCATAATGTGTACTGAATGCTATCCTAGGGATGTCCTCCGCCCTAATCCTCAACTGATGGTAGCCGAACCTCAAATCAATCTTAGAAAACATGGAGGAACCCTGAAGCTGATCAAACAGGTCATCAATCCTCGTTATCAGATACTTATTCTTCACTGTCAACTTATTCAACTATCGGTAATCAATACACATCCGCATCGACCAATACTTCTTCTTCACAAATAGAACAAGAGCACCCCAAGGAGACACACTCGGTCAAATGAACCCCTTAGCTAACAAATCCTGGAGCTGCTCCTTAAGATGTCTTAACTCAGCAGGAGCCATACGATAGGGAGGGATAGAAATGGTCCTGGTGCCTGGCTCTAACTCGATGGCGAAATCAATATCCCTCTCAGGTGGAAGGCCTAGCAGGTCGGTAGGAAACACATCTAGGAAGTCTCTAAACACAGGAACAGACTCAGGAGACATAGGGTCTGCACTAACATCTCAGACATATGCTAGATAAGCTAAACACCCACAGGATATCATCTTCC
Source organism: Jaltomata sinuosa (assembly GCA_003996215.1). NCBI lineage: Eukaryota > Viridiplantae > Streptophyta > Magnoliopsida > Solanales > Solanaceae > Jaltomata > Jaltomata sinuosa. Next base: position 271,125 of record QJPP01000430.1, read on the forward strand.
TATCTCAAATACAATAAATGATCCCAAATGGTGCATGGCTAACAGAACCCTACCACACAACCAGGGATACACCGGGCACGGTTATGGTAACGGTCTCGGCATAGCAATCCAAAACTGCACGATGAGGGGATAACCAGTCCATGCCCAATATCACATCAAAATCTAACACATCAAGTATCATCAAGTCAGCCCAAGTATCCAAATCACCAAAAAATATCACACAGGATCTCACAATCAGATCCACTACTAAAGAATCTCCTACTGGGGTCAAAACAGAAATAGGCACAGACAATCGCTCACTAGCCAACCCCAAACAAGGCAGAAAGTAGGCAGATATATATATGAACAAGTGGATCTAGGATCAAACAAAGAATAAGCTAGTTGATGGCATATAGAAATCATACATGTGATCAAAACATTTGAGGCCTCTGCCTTTGGTCTCCCCGGGACCGCATAGAACTGACGATGACATCCACCTACCTGACCGTCATCCCTACGACCTGCTCTGCCATGCGGAGCCCCAGCTCTACCCTGACCACCGCCTCCCCTAGCCGGTGGCTAAACAGAGCAAATAGGCTGAACCGCACCTCTCTAGGGGCAATCTCTAGCATAATATCCACCAACTACGCACTCGTAACAGGATGTACACCATTGGGGGCAATCTCTCGCAAAATTACCGCTAACACCATACTCATAGCATGGCCCTGATGGCCCACTAGATCGAGATGGACCTGCTGAACTTGTGTGGCCACCTCGGCTTGATGCCCCAGAAATAGTACCCCTCGCAGACTGACCATTGTGACCATGCCGACTGCTCTGAACCTGCTCAAACTAAGAACCCAAATCCTGAAGTAAAGCCTAAACTGGTTGACTAGATGACCCTGATGATGTTGTGGCTGATAACCTTGGCCCCACTAGTAGAAACCTCTACCACCATGCCTAGAACCATTGTAACCACCCTGATGTCGAGGCCTCTTATCTCTGGCCTCGGTATCATGATAACGTGAATCCTCAACTGTATGGGCATAGTCCGCAATGGCCAAAAATGAACAACCGCTAGCAACTAGTATCTCTGCAGGCTCTCTGAACTCTCTTTGTAGCCCCCAAACAAATCTACGGACCCTGTTAGCCTCAGTAGGCATAATGATAGCCCCAAACAGAGCAAGCTGATGGAAATGGGTCTCATACTCTAAGACAGTCATAGAATCCTGGGAAAGTCTAGTGAACTCCTCCCTCTGATGCTCCCTATAACTCTGTGGCAAGAACTTGGCCATAAAGGCCTCATAAAACTTGGACCAGGTCAAGAGAGGTGACGTAGAAGGCCTGCAAACAACCTGGGCTCTCCACCATAACTTCACTGGACCCTCCAGCTGATATGAAGTATAGCCAACCTCGTGAGTCTCTAATAACCCCAAGTGATGCAACATCTCCTGACAGGTGGTGATAAAATCGAGGAGGTCCTGACCCTGCGTACCATCAAATCTTAGCGGTGCCAATCTCAGAAACCTACCTAACACCTTATGCTCCCCATCTGTCATAGCGGGGCGAGGAGCAAGAGACTCGGCAACCGATGGGACTGGAACAACCTCAGCATGGGGAGCCACAGTAATAGGCTGCGCTCCTGAACTCTGAACACCCAGGGCTGCCCCCTGAGCGGATGCTTGTGCTGCCTCAGAAGGATGCTCCTCAATCATACCCAAGAGCTGAACAAGTAAACTCTGGACATTTGAAGACTGAGTTGGGGCATAAACTAGCATAAAAACCAATGCTAGAACTGGAACTGGAGCTGGTGGTACCTGGGTCATCCCCGGTCCACATGTTGATGCTCTGAAGCTAATTCTAGATCTTACTAATACTCCGGCTCTATATCAACCCTGGCGGCCCTAGAAAGCGCTGCTGCTCTGGGATGACCTCTAGCCTTGCCCTTATGAGCACCCTGACCCCTAGCTGGAGTCGGAGGTGCAGGGGTAGGAAGCTCTTCTCCGCGTGAAGCTGATGATCTCGTACGAACCATCTGCGGAATAGTGAACCAAAACAAATGAAATTTCCAGGAACCTTCAAGGATATTATGCACGAAAGAATAGAAAGAAAAGTCCATTTCCCTAAGATATGACTATAGCCTCCCGAAGATTGAGCACGGTCATCTCCGCCCCAATCTACAGGACTCTACTAGACATTGGCTCCTATATTGATGACACCAGTGAACCTAGAGCTCTGATACCAAGCTGTCACGACCTGATTTCTCGGTCATGATGGAACCTACAACCCCCCAGTAGGTGAACCAATCCCCATTGCCCAGAACGGTTAGTAATGGGATACCTTCTAACAGTTTAAGTGGAAGAACAAGTACATAAGCAGAAGCAAGGGAACAAGATGAATAAACTGGATAACCGGAGTAATGTAAATACAAAGCAGAAGCTAAACCAACTCAAAACCTAGTATTATAGTGTATAAGAGCCAAACTACGTCAGGAGTACAAAGGTCCAAAAGTAATATATACATAATGTCTACAAAACTACAAGAGTACAAAATACATCAAGGATAAACTAAAGTCAAGCTCTGAACTCCAAGAGCCCACCCTCAGCCTGGATGATCCCAAAATAGCACCCTGTACGAGTCTTCGGTGCTCTAACGGCGATTGCCCACACTAGGATCTGCACCGTAAGATGCAAAGGGTAAGGTGAGTACCAAATGCGAAGCATAAGGTACCTAGTAGGTATCATAGGCTGACTAGGTATATGTAAAGTAAAAGAGCAATAGCAGACAGAACAGAAGTAAACAGTCATGACAATCAACGATAAAGTACACAGGAACTAGCCTTGAGGGAAGACAACAAAAAGCAACAAGCAAGGCTAGCAAATAGAATATATACATGGAAAACACAAGTGAAAGTAGTAACAACACACCTGGCATCCTCGCAACAATAGTATATATGCATAAGTCTAGAAATGGACGGTATACCGATAACCTCAAGTATAAGGAATGGGAGAGAAGTGTAAAGTAGACATGCTCAGAAACAGTAAATAGTAACCATACTAATCATAACAAACAGTCACCAACAATGCTGTTGTAACCAAGATCTAACCACACTAATCATAACAATCTCATTCCAGTCACCAATAGCCCCGCTGTAACCAAACTCTAACCACACTGATCATGACAAAAGTAATGTGATAAGACTCTACCTACAGTCCCTCAGCCACCCATACAATCGTGGAATGCAAACAAGTGAAAACAAACACTCCGGCATCCCATGCTACCAGAGTGTACAATCAATAATCAACAGACAAGGGTGGTACCTCATGCAGATGAATGATTTGATTCCATGATGAGTAAAAGTGATCAAAGTACTGTATATCACCCACTTCCTGCAAACTATAAGGCCCAGAAGACGGGATCCAAGAAAGGTCCCACCCGTATACCACTACTACACCGTATACCCTCCCTCTAGCACCCACAGTTGGTAGCTTCTGGTCTGGAATGGCAAGGTCCATGGAGGCCCCCATCCAACATACTAGATGCCCCGCATCCTCAAGACAATCCCCAAGTAAAGCTTCCTGGAGAGTATCAAGGTCTAAAACAGTAAGCCCAAAACCTCTAGCACTTGGCCCCGCCTTGTCCAGCAACACCCCGAATGTTGTAGTATAAAAGTAGGGCACCCGACCTCGTCGAGCCCAGAAAAGTAAAACTATTGATAAAATGTCTTTTAAAACTTTCCTTACCCCTATAAGATCCATAAGACAAGTCAAAACCATTTCCAAGTCATTTTCGTTGAAAATGGACCCTAGGCCATGCAAAGTTTAGAAAAGAGTTCCAGAAGGCCCGAAGCAAAAACCATAGTAAAACATGGGAAAACCTTTCTATATGCATAGAAATGGCATGATCAAACACATAATAGCTACCCCGCGGCTCACAATCAACCTATTGGCCCTGCACAGGCTCCAAAGCTACTCAGGAAGCATAACCAGCCTAGAATGATAATTCTATGTTCGGGACTCGCAAACACTCCCAATGATCCCACCGTCTATGTTCGAGAGTCAACAAGGCCTCATAGGACCACAGGGGTAATAATATCTATTAACAAGAATACTACACACAACGGAGGAATGAAATGAGATGGAGCATGGAGGAGCAGTCAAGGTCTGTGGTACCAACCTAATAACCCAACCCAAGGATGCCAACTAGTACAATTTTACCCGATATATACGAAGTCTAGGGAGTTAAGTCGTAACCTACCTGTCGTCTGACGACAAGCTATAGAAATGATGATATCTGAGGCCAAGATACTCCGAGAAGCTCCAAACAATAATCAAACTATCAAATTTAAGAATAAGAAGTTAAGACGAGTCCAATGATACCTATATTGCTACAATTGTAGCCGGGTTAGTATATGAATCAAAAGGAGGCCCGCAGGGCCTACAACCCAAAACCCAAAATGAAAAGAACCATGACGACCCCAACGATGCCAAGGAGGCATGCTCCAAATTTGAGCACAAATGGCCAAGGAAAAGGGCATCAAAACAGCCCGCAAAGGTTGGGGTTTAAAGAATGGAATTTCGACAAAATAAAATAGAAATTGGGCAAGAAATACTTACCACAATGACGGAATTTCAGCCAACACAAAGAATTCACCACCCTAACGAGCATGCACAAGTTGTAAGGCAACCACTACAATAAAATCTCAAGCTTGGGATGAGAGCATCAATGGTGGAAATAGAGAGAGTCTAGGTGGAGAAGAAGCTTACCAATTATGATGGGAAAATGGTTAGGACCAAGGAAAATAGCACCCAACACCCACAAGTGACCAAATACTGAGCTGGAACAAGTTTGGAGTAGTAACAATGGAGGAATTCGAGTTTTAGAGTGAAAAAGACGAAGTTGGGAGTTTATATACTGCTCAGGGTCTTTCATCGTGATCGTCAAAGACCTCTCGCGGTCGCAAGGACCACGCTAGCTAGACCACTACGATCGCGGAGGCTAGCCACGTGGTCGCAAAGAATAGGGACCTAGTCACTTTATCACGATCGCTGAGGCTGGGCTCGCGGTCGCGATAGAGGCTGATGCCTGCACCTGTAACTTGGAAAAATCTACAATTTTTAGAAAGCTCGGTGGGATATTCCAGGCATAATCGGAAATCGATATTTGAAAACAAATTATGCTAACAGAGTGGAACTACATTTTGGACTCAACAGAATCAAAGAAACTTCCATACGAGGTTGTTTCAGAGAAATGTTAACCCAAGTCAACACTAACAAAAAGGAACCCAAGGGCTCGAAATGAGTCTAGATCACCCGAAACCCAAACCAACCACCTTCCTAGCCCAAACATAACATTTTGGAGCTAATGGAGCTGTCAGATTTTTAATCCAACACTCTAATCATCAAAAGTCACCCGAAGTTACACTTTCAACTCCATATGGCCTGAAAACTGAGAAAACCATGCAAAACCCACACCGGAAGTTCTCAGATCTCAACTAAAGGTCCAACTAAAGCAAACTCATTTCTCCAAAGTTAACAGAATTGTCAAAATTCAATTCTGAGCACGTTAGGTAAGAATGTTGACCAAAGTCAATGATATTCTAATTTTAGGCTCTAAAACAAACAAACGGTCAAAACGACCAAACGAATGACCAGGGCACCAAACAACCAGTCCCAGCAAGCTATAAATGACTTGAGACCACTACAGGAAGGCTCTAACAGTGCAATAAATGTGTAAATGTGAAAATGACCAGAAGGGTCATCACATCTTTCTTCTGCTATACTGGAATAACTTTGTTGGTTCTTCAAAGCTATACTGAAATTTCTACTGAAAAGTGAAATCAAGCTATATGATATTCTGAAAATGAGAATTGTGCAAACTTCAGTCTATAAATGCATAGAAATCTTCAATGAATGTACATTTCGCTAATGGTATATTTGATGCCTGCTACTGCTTCTTCTTGTCATCATCCATTTAAATATTTGATGTAGTTTTCTTCCTAAATTACATGAAAAATGAACAAGGTTCTCTTTATATGCTTTGTTTTATGTTTTGGATAAAAAAAATTGACAACCTTAGAAGAATGGAAACTTCTTTCAGCTGCATCATCTGGAAATGGAAAGAATTCTGTTCTATCTTAAACTTTTTGTGACACTATAAGATTTTGTTTATAGGTGTCGGTTTGAAAGAGTTTTGTTCTATCTTTAAGCTATTTTTTTGTGTTTGAAATTGTGAGGTATTCTAGGTATCGAAATTGAATCTAGTCAACCTATTATCTTCTCTATTGCATCCAAAGTTAAATATTTAATTGTGTTGTTGAAGTATGAGAATTTTGATTTTGTTGTTTTGAGAATTTTTGTCTAGGCTGCTACAGTGTCATGGGTGTCAAAGGGTGGCCAGTAAATGGCATGGACTGATGAAGTCACTTGAATGCTAGCCCATGCAAATGGTAGGAAGGAATTACCTGAGATTTTTTGACTTGTGCTAACCTGCTGCATTTATTCAATTTGGATGGAGCGTAATCACAGTTTTTCAAGCAAGCCAAAGAAGCAGTGAAGTGGTCCTGAGATTAATCATTCAGAATAATGTACAGGGCAAGTTTGCAACCCAGATTATAAAATAAAGTGGAAGATCTTAACTCCTATCCTTAGCCTTAGCCTTCTTGGTGTAGGATTAACTATTTTGTTCTTGTTTGATCACCGAACTTGGGACTATGTCCAAGTTTCAGTTTTAATGTTGTCTTGTGTACAACTCCTATTTGGTATATAATATTTAGTTACAAAAAAAGTTATTGCAAATATATATATTTGAATTATTATTTTGAGTTTTTTATTAGTAATGTTAATGCTTGATATAATCTAAATAGGATAATAATAAATATTTTGATTATTAAATATATGAAAAATAAAAGTATGGCTTCACTTCAAAAATGTTGTTCTAGGGGAAGTAGCAATGACCAAGCTTTTCAAGTGTGGCCTCTAAGTCAGAAAAAGCCACACTTGAAAAGTGTAGTTTGAGGTCGTGAAAAGTGTTTCCAAATCATGCGTGAAAACCTGGCCCTTGTTGCCTTAAGTCCATGCTTTTAAAGCGTGGCTTCTAAAACAACACTTGAAAAGCGTGGACTTAGGACAAAGGTTGCGCTGGTTTAGGCCACCCCCTGAAAACCATTGCCTAAGGTCAAAAAGTATGGCCTTTGATCAAAGATAACACTTTTCATAGTTTAGGCCACACTTTTTTGGGGTGGTTAAAAACAAAATATTGTACTGGGTAGAACTTCTGATTTAGGAAGGGTTCAGTATTCGTATGTATGCATTAGTAGGCTGACAGGATTCAGAGGCATCCGCAGATATGGGCACGGGTATCTTATCTATCTTCTCATATGATGTTTATGCATTGATAGATCCAGGGGCTACTTTGTCATATGTTACTCCATTCATTGCTAAAAAAGTTTGGCGTAGGACCAGAATTATTACGTGAGCCATTTGTCGTATCAACTCCAGTTGGAGAGTCAGTTATAGTTCAACGACTATATAAAAATTGCATAGTGACGGTATGTGATCGAGACACTATAACAAATTTGTTTTAGCTTGATATGATAGAATTTGATGTCATTATGGGTATGGATTGGTTATCATCTTGTTATGATATAGTTGATTGTCCGGCTAACATTGTTTGATTTCACTTTCTGGATGAGCCAGTCCTTGAATGGAAAGGTAGTGTCATGATGCCTGTGGGTAGGTTTATTTTCTATCTTAAGGCCATGAAGCTAATTTCCGAGGGATTTCTATATCACCTAGTCAGAGTAAGGGATCTTGATATTGATAAAAAGACACCGACTTTTCAATCCATGCCAATTGTGAATGAATATCAAGATGTGTTCCTGGAGGAGCTTCTAGGACTTTCTCCAGAGAGAGAAATTTATTTTGGTATTGATGCAGATCCCGGTACTCAACCTATATCAATTCCACCCTATAGAATATCCCCAGTAGAGTTGAAAGAGCTGAAAGCACAATTGAAACATCTCATTGATAAAGGGTTAATCCGACCCAGTACATCACCTTGGGGTGCACCTGTGCTATTTGTATGAAAGAAAGATAGTTCATTGCGCATGTGTATAGATTATAGACAGTTGAATAAGGTCATTATAAAGAATAAGTATCCACTTCCCTGAATAGATGATTTATTTGATCAGTTACAGGGTGCAAAGTGCTTTTCAAAAATTGATTTAAGGTCTGGATATCATCAGTTGAAGATCAGAGAAGCCAATATTTCCAAAGACAGCTTTCTGGACTCGGTATGGGCACTTTGAATTTCCTGTTATGTCCTTTGGTTTAACTAATGCCCCTGTAGCCTTTATGAATATGATAAATAGGGTCTTCAAACCCTTGCTATATCTATTTGTGATTGTAGTCATAGATAACATCCTTATATATTCATGTGGCAAGGTAGACCACATAAATTATCTTTGAGCAGTATTGCAAATTCTTAAAGAACATTAGTTATATGTTAAATTTTCCAAATGTGAGTTCTGATTGGACTCTGTAGCTTTTTGTGGGCATGTGGTATCTAGTGAGGGCATCAAAGTGGACTTTCAGAAGATTGAGGTTGTGAAGAATTGACCTAGACCCACTACTCCCATAGAGGTACGTAGTTTCTTGGGGTTGGTAGGTTATTACAGAAGGTTCGTTGAAGGCTTCTCTTCTATAGATGCACCATTGACTAAATTAACACAAAAAGCAACAAAGTTTCAGTGGTCAGAGAAGTGTGAGCAAAGTTTCCATGAGTTGAAGGACAGGTTAACTACGACACTAGTACTAACACTTCCAGAAGGCATAGAGGGGTATGCTATATATTGTGATGCTTTGAGCATTGGTCTAGGTTGTGTATTAATTTGGCATGGTAAGGTTATATCATATGATTCGAGGCAACTAAAGAGACACGAGCAAAACTATTCAACACATGATCTAGAATTGGCTGCAGTTGTATTTGCACTAAAGATGTGGCGGCATTATTTTTATGGGGTTCATGTTGATATATTTACTATTTATAAGAGCCTTCAAAATATATTTAAGCAAAGGGAGCTAAATTTGAGGCAAAGGATGTGGCTAGAACTACTAAAAGATTATGATGTTGATATTCTCTATCACTCGGGTAAAGCAAATATTGTAGCAGATGCTCTTAGTCATAAATCTATGGGAAGTCAAGTACACTTGATGAAAATAAAGACGAATATATTTAGAGAGGTTCATAAGCTATCAAGGTTAGGTGTTCAGTTAGTTGACATTTAAAATGGAGGCATATCGATTCAGAGTATTGCAGAGTCATCGTTAGTGACAATGGTAAAAGAGAGACAATATGATGACCTAATATTAAAATAATATAAAGAAGGTATTGTTCAATATAAATTCCCCACAATTGAGCTTGCAGGTGATGGCACTTTAATGTTCCTAGGCAGGTTGTGTGTTCCTAATGTGGATGAATTGCGAGAGAAAATTTTGGTCGAGGCACACTGTTCGCGATATTTTATACACCTGGGTGCCATAAAAATGTATCATGATCTGAAAGAAATTTATTGATGGGACAATATGAAGAGAAATATAGCAGATTATATGGCACAATACCCTAATTGCCAATAAGTAAAAGCAGAGTATCAGTGGCATGGCGGCCTAGCACAAACCATAAAAATTCTAATGTGGAAATGGGAGACCATTAATATGGACTTTATTATAGGTTTGCCTCATTCCTTCCATAAGCATGATTCTATTGGGTGATCATTGGCCGATTAACAAAATCAGCCTATTTCTTACATGTGAAATCCACCAGTACAACAGAGAATTATGCTAAGTTATATGTGAAGGAAATTGTTCGCCTACATGGGACTCCTATATTCATTATTTCTGATAGAGGTGACGAATTCACAGCTCACTTCTGGAAATCTTTCCAGAGAGGTCTGGGTACCCAAGTGAATCTTAGCAAAACCTTTCATCTACAGACAGAAGGCCAAGCTGAGTGCACGATTCAGATGCTCGAAGATATGTTGAGAGCATGTGTTCTAGATTTCAAAGGCAACTGGGATGATCATTTTCCCCTTATCGAATTTGCATATAATAAAAGTTATCATTCAACTATCCAAATGGCACCATTTAAAGCCCTATATGGGCGATGTTGCAGGTCTCTAATTGGCTGGTTTGAGGTAGGTGAAACACAGGTGCTTGGTCCAGATTTGGTCCACCAGGTAGTTGAGAAAGATAAGTTAATTTGGGAGCGATTGAAGACTACTCAAAGTTGCAAGAAATATTATTTAGATGTGAGGCGTAGAGACATGAAATTCCATATAGATGACTAGGTTTTCATAAAAGTCTCGCTTATGAAGGGTGTTATGAGTTTGGAAAGAAGTAAAAGCTAAGCCCAAGATATATTGGGCCTTACAGAATCGTACGAAGAGTTGGGCAAGTGGCATATGAGGTGAAACTACCTTCGAAGTTAGCTACTGTACATCTAGTATTCCATGTGTCTATGCTACGTAACTGTATAGGGGATCCATCATTTATTGTTCCTGCAACAGATGTACAGATCACATAAAACTTGTCATATGAGGAGGTTCCAGTGGCTATTCTTGATAGGCAGATTAGAAAGTCGAGAACAAAAGATGTGGCATCTCTTAAAGTACTATGGAGGAATCAGAAGATTGAAGAAACCATTTGGGAATCAGAGGTCTCCATGAGGTCCAGAAACCCCCATTATTTCAAGAACAAAGAGAAGGTTTCTTATAACATACATCCTATTCATATGAATCATAATTTTAGTCGGACCTATACATAATCAGTTTTTACTCATCTATTGTGTATACATATCCAGGTGTATCACTCATGCCTATGAGTTCATAACTTCCATATGTTGCACTACAAGTCAAAACATGGAGAGAAATATAAGGTAAATCAGATGCATAGTTATTTTTTTTATGTAACACAGTAGAACCTTACTTCCATTTTGTACTACAACCGTTGTGATGACCTGTCAGGCTTGTACATGTGTATTCTTGTTAGTTGAGAGATTTTGAATAGACTCATTTCCAAAGGAAACTCTGGAAAAATATTTAGAAAAATTCCAGAGTTTATTCTATTCAGAGCTAAAGTCTACATTCAGGGATGAATGGTCCAAATTGGGGATAATGTAATATCCCATACCTTTAAACATATGTACAATAATGGTAACATTGATGGATGTATTTGAAAATTTGAAAATGAGGGTAAATTTGAGCCAAATCCTAAGTATCCAACTATACTAAAGTGGAAAATATAGTTTGTGAGAATGACACTTTAAAAGGCAATTAAATTTTGAAACAACAAAGTCGCCTACTTGCTAGAGCTATGTGTTTCACCAATTCCCGTAAATGTCCTACGTGTTTGGGCTTTCTACGTGGTTAAGTTATTTATTTGATGTCCTACTTACTTGATATACATAAATATAAGCTCACATTTACTAGACAAGATAAAGAAAATATGGCCCAAACCATAATAGAAATTAGGCCCAAAGTTCAAAAGATATCAAGTAGGTGGATCACCTACTTTTACTTTCTTTTTTATCCAAATTGAAATCAAATAGAGAAGTGGGATAGGGAAAGGGTAAAGGCCCAAAACCCATATGAAATTATGTCAATATATATTCAAAAAATTAGCTAACATACCAAATTTTTCTACAAGTTATAGAACACACAAATCTCCCTCTCTTTTAGCTCTTCTTGGCAACCCTCTTTTCCCCTTAGGGTCCTTGAGTACTTCCTCTTGGGTCTCAAGATTTGTGGTATGTTTTAGATATACTTCATAATGGTTTTTATATAAAAAATATGGTGAATTAAAGCTCTACATATGGGTAGAGCTTGGGCAGCCTTTGTGAGAAAGAAGCTCCTTAGCAGCCCCTTATTGTGTGATGTCGTTTTAAAGTATTTTCTTCTTTTTGTAAGGTACTATTTTGGAGTAACATTTTTGGTGTTGAAGAAGTCAATCTAAGATCTGAATATTACAGAAAAATAAAGGTAAAATCCTTTCCCTCCATCCTTATTATATATGAGAAGAAAGAGACAATTCTAGATGTAATTATAGTATGAACTCATGGGACGGTATTCGAAAGCCGTGAGTTTAAGTTATTCTAATTTTGTTGGAATGTTTGATGGTTGTATTATATGTGTTGTTGTCTTTATTGGTTAGATACCTCATAGTTAGGGTTGGTTGTGGTTGTTTTGGGATTGGAATTGAAGGGTCTGATGATATATTCAGTTTATGACTATTATATGAATATGCTATTCGTTTAATTATAGCGGACTATTTTATGGGCTCCACATGGTTATTAGTTTCTATAAATATATCCTATATGTATTTAAATTATGGTTGTAATAAGAGAGGGGAATTAGAAAGAATCATAAGTATAAAGAGAGTTAAATGAGCAAGTTGCTCACTTAATAGACGACATATTGCCGATACATCTAGAATGTGTTTGTGGGGTATTTATAATGGTTCTATCACTTGATTTGTATAGATTATTAGCTGGTAGGAAGCGGTACTATCCACTGAAGTTTTTTGATCCCAGAATAGAGGTACGTAAAGCTAAAACCTCCTTCACCGCAAGGCATGATCCTACGTCACATGTTTCTCTACAAGGGTCTATATCATTTATATGATTTATAGAGATTGGTATTCAAATGTTATGTGCCCTATTCTTCATAGTAATCACTCTGACATATCAATTGTTCATTGTCCATACGTTCAGAGTATTCGAGCTAATTGCTACGATTCATAGTGTTCACATAGTCATCAAAATAATATATGTGCCTTCGTTTGCATTCCATAGAACTCATATTCATCATTTATACAGTAAATTCATGTCCATATGATTCTCTACAGATGATTCTCTTATAATATTATATTTATCATTTATACAGTAAATACATGTCCATATGATTTATTTGAAATAGAGTAAAGTTTACTAGTTGATTCACTTAATCATAGATTACCATCGGTCACTCAGAGTTCATAAATTATTATTCAGAGCTCGCTATTTGTACAGTTGATTTCATTTATAATTAATTATTAAGAGGCCCTCATGGCATCAGTTGTTAAAAGTATAAGTTAAGCAATGGCGAGAGAAGGTCAGAGATATTATATTCACTTGACTCACGATGCGACGCTACCTTGTGCACATGACTGAGACCAAAGACTCTCAGAGTTGAGCCTGCGGGCGTACCAGCCTATTATGGCTATATACCCTCAGAGTAGAGCCATATATGGCGTACCCGCCTGCGAGCTGACCCTCAGAGCTGAGCCTTTATGGCATACTATCAAAGATCATAGACTACGAGACTTAACATTTTCATATGACATTCAGATATAAAAGAGTTGATATGATATCCAGTTGGTATAAAGTCCTCGAGGCTCACATTCAGATGCTATCATTTATTCATTTGAAAGTACCTAAATTACTTGATTCCACAGAGAATTGTATCATTTGATTACATATTAATAAAGAACCAAGAAGACACTTGTATAATAATTTTAGAGTAATTTCATATGATTTACAGTTTCATAGGTTACTTTCCAATAGAGATATATCTCAGTTGAGCACAATATTGATTCTTTCATTGTGTTGTCTTACCTATACTTGTTATTCAGTCTGCCTTACATACAAGCACATGTTATATATATACTGACACCCCTATGAAATGGGGTGCTATATTTTTTTTAAATGCAGGACCAGGTACACAGAGTTGCAGACCTCCTCAGTAGGCATTATCGTGTATCAGTAGAGCAGTTGGTGAGCTTCATTTCCCCTCTAGAGCTAGTTTACAGATAGTTCTATCTTTTGTTGTAAATATTTGCATAGTATGAGTATGGCAGGGCCCTGTCCTGACCACTTGACAATTTCATAGTTTCTTACTCTTTGAGAGGCTTCATGGACACTACAGTACGATCATTTTGTATTAGTTGGTCATAGGCCATTGTATATGCATGTATCATCCTTATTAGTTGTCTCTAGTACTTGAATCATTGATATATCATCTTTCATAGATTATTTGCATAGCATATATATATACATGGTACTTGTTTGTCCCATCTAGACTTGGGGTGTGACATTGGGTCTTAGAATCTTATTTCTTGGAGGAAAAGAAAAGAGACTCATTTTTTTTATAGGCTATCGACAAGGAAACATGCCTATATACACTACTAGAAAACAGGGAACTAGCGACGGATAAAATTTCGTAGCTAAACAACAAAAATCCCATGCTAATCCCATTTGGCAACGGATTAGTGATGGATTATAAGAAATTTCAATTAGCTAAGAGCTTTTTAGTGACTAATTAGCTAGGGATTATAGGTAAATTCCGTAGCTAATTACATGTTCTCTTGTAGTGATAGGGCTCTTCCTAACCTAAAAAGAACATGAAGTTTTCCTACAATACTTGCCAACCCAAGTATTGAAAGAGATTGGTGATTAATTTGGGATCACTGCAGAAGATTGCATAATTCAAGTCGGATTTACGGACTTGTTTTAAGATATTTGCTCACGTTTCGAGAGATATTTCTCGTATTAAATTTTAGCAAATTTATGCATTTTAGCATGAACGTATATGTTATTTATTATTCGTGTAAGCAGTATGTTTTTGAAATGCTTCCGTTGTACATACGTTTTCCAACAAGGTTGATGTAGCAAAATTTAGAAACAAATTATCTTTTTTAAGAATCACGTAGCAACTGAAGAATCTTTGTCATGGCGGGCCTAGCAATTAATCGAAGAAGACGGAGGAGGACTTTTCAGTTCCATTTTGGAATCTGAGCTCTTATTACCCAGTTGGGCTTGTTTGTTCTTTATTTGGGTTTATGCCTGACTCTTGTTTTGTTGTTTAAAAAGTAAGGCCATTGGCCATTTGGTTAAAAAGAAAATATAACAATCACGTCCTTTTAATTCCAGACAGAAGATGAATTTTGGTCATTGAAGTTGTTGGGGCAAGTAGGTGACGATGAGATTGGAGATAAGGGCAATGTTATATATTAACTATTATATAAAGGAAATAAGAGTGTAGGAGTTTATTTTAATAATACAGGGAAGTTGAGTGTTTAAGTTAGTAATACATGGGGTGTATTTATAATTGAGTGATAAAAATGAAAAAAATGAGAAAAAGAGATGGTCAAGAAAAAGTATTCTTTAAAAAAGAATTAAACGCGTGTCCATCTAGCCCAAATTGAAGTGTTATGTGTTGGGTTTTGAAATGATTTTATATTTCAAAGTTTTATTTTTCAAAGGTCAACATAATTGCCATGTAAATTTATGCCATAAAACACCAGAAAAACTGTGTTTGGATTTAATTTATGCAATAAGAAAAAATCAAAATTGTAAAGTGGACTTACAAGTCAATCTTGAAGGGTTATTTGTTCTCGCTGAAATTAAAATATTATTCTTTATTGAGATAATTATATCTGATCGATATTCATCAATTTTAAGAGTTATAATACTTTTATTTTATAACTCAAATAATTTTTAAATAACATTTATATAACTTTTTTTTACAAATTATTTCTCATTGAGACGAGGAATACGTTCAACATGCGTACACTGAGACCACTTTGACAAAATGTTCAAGACAATAAACTCATTCCTGTATGATGGATAAATGTGAAATATTTAATGTTTGGTTTGGAAATGAAATTTGGTATGTGTTGAATTTAATAAAATTAGGTTGATTGTATTGAAACGTTTGCAAGTGACATGGAAAGCAGATATTCGTTTTTCACTTGACTACTCAACGTTTATCATTAACACAATAGTTGGTACATCAGAGATGCTCCCGTTCCAGTTCCCTCAATACTCTAACGCCCACACAGGGCCGGCTACTAGGTAAAGCTCTTAAAGCTTGGGCTTTAGGCCCCCAACTTTTGGGGGCGTATTTGTACTTTTAAAAAAAAATAAAGTGGGTATAAGACCCATTTATTAAAGGGATAATTATGCGAAATGGCCACTCAGCTATATTATTTATCAAAAAAAAAAACCTTTTTTTACTTTACCAAAAAAAATAACAGTCTCCTCCTTCTTCTTCTTTCTCCCTCCTTCTTCTTCTTCTTCTTCTTGCTCCCTTCTGCTTCTTGCGAACCCCTTAAAGCAAAATTATTGAAAAGGTAGTTGAAATAAACAATTTAGTTGCAAAAAAAGAACTATGAAACAGAATTCGAGTAACAGAGTTCATGTTGGAAATACCTACATATATCACAAAGCATTTTCGATCCCCTTTGCCAGCTATAGGGATCCCATCTCCATGAATTCAGTAACCACGGACAAAGTGTTTTCTGTGCTAGTGTTTTCATTTAAATAAATGGATATCGAAACATTACACAATTATTTATACAATATCGATACACATTTAAATATCATTTATACAATATCAATACATGTTTATACACTATTTATACAATATTGATACATGTTTAATGGCGATTTATCTTCGTATTATGTTGGCAATATTGATACTAGGGGAATTAATGGCGGGAAGCCCGGGAAAAAGAGTAGGATGATCATGGGTGGCCTGGGGGTCTGGGATTTGGTGTAATCTGGGTAATGTCCAAGCCTTGTTTGTTAATTTGAGTACTTGTATATTGTTTTAGACCAAGAACGAGAGAGGAATCCAGAACACGGGAAAGCTCGGGTTGAGTAGACCTTGGATCATTTTGAGGTAGGTGATGGCTTACGATTCCTGTGAATGTTGTATATTTTGTACTCTTATCTAAGTGTTTGTATGAATTGCATGGCTTAGAGGAATTGTGTAGAATGTCTAAGGGTCCTGTTTTACAGTCTGTGAATTGAACGTTGTGTTGCTTGTTTGTTTACAGTTGTTTGTTCATTATTTGACTGTGGATTGTTGACATTCGGTTGGCTCGGGTACCACGCCTGGTATGGATATATTAACGGTTGGCACAGGTACCACGCCTGGTACGGGTATAACAAATGGTTGGCTCGGGTACCACGCCTGGTACGGAATACTAACGGTTGGCTTGGGTACCATGCCTGATACGGGTTTATTTCACTGCATCATTGCATTGATATTGTTGCATTGCATTGATTGTTATTGGTTCTGTGAATGGATCGGGTTGTTTTATTGAATTGTGATATTCGTTGGTGGTCCTTGAGTGACCGGGAACCTTATTATATCTGTTGAGTTGGTCTTGGATTAGGTCGAGTTGTCTGTTTAACACTTACGTGTTGTTTAGAAGGGATCCTATGGTGGGTCTGGGCTAGACAAAAAGGATGATTTATTGATTCTGTGATTGTTGTTTAGAGTTATAAAAGGTGGATTTCATATGGGAAAAAGCTAGGTAGAGACTTGTTGTCTAAGGAAGCCTATTGACTTGTTGCATATTTTTCGTACTTATACTTGATTTGTTGTACTGATTATACACTGTTTTATTTGGAAATGGTTGATGATCCTACCAATACATGCTGGTTGTGTACTGATACTGCACTTTCTTGTTTTCTTGTGATTACAGGAAATCTTCCTACAGTTGATGCACGACCTCACCTGTAGGCATGACTGTTCCAGATATCAAGGGTGAGTTTTTCGACCAAGCCGCCTTGGTGTTAATCTTCTGAGTCGTAGCCCAATTGTTTCGGGCTTAGACTATCTCTTTATTGTTTCAAGTTTTGGGGTTGCATCCCCGTACTCTCGTATTGGTAGTGTTTGGTACGATGACTTTCATATTCTAGGGGAATTTCCGTAGGTTTTATTTCAATGAAAAGGCCTTTTGCATTATTTGAATTGCTATTTTATTTTTCGTTTGTTAGTTTTAGGCTGTTAGTCTAGGCTAAGAGTTGAACTCTACTGGTTCACTCATATGGGGGTTGGGTGGGTGCCACTCACGACGGTCTGGGTCATGACAAAGATGGTATCAAAGACCTAGGTTTGTTGATCTCATCGTACCAAATAGGTCTAGTAGAGTCTTGCAGAATGGTGCGGAGATGTCCGTACTTTTCTTCGAGAGGCTATGGGGCTTTAGGAAAACTATCTCTTCCTTCTTTCCTTCATGTTATAACTTGATTCCAATTTGTATCTGGTGATACAAATTGGTATCTAATCTCATTAAATCTTATGTCCGCAGATGGTTAACACAAGGAATAATGGAGCTAGAGTAGTCGTCCCAGCAGCAGGGGCTGCTGTCCCTGGTAGAGGAAGGGGAAGGGGCAGAGGATGAGGTAGATCCGCACCCGTTAGGGGTGGAGATCGAGCGGCTGCTGGAGAGCGTGAAACCCCTCCCCAACTCCCCACCTCAGTAATATGTTACTGAAGATGTAGAAGTTGTGGCTGAAGATAGTGAGGCGCAGGAAGAGGTGGCATCGGTTGTCGGTGCAGGCCTCCCTACTATGACACCAGAAGCCTTTCAGCAGGCTTGGAATATTTTGAGTGGGTTGGTTGATACTGGAGCCATACCCACGGCTTTTGCAAACCAGGCCTTGGATACTCAGCCAGCGGTTACTACATTGCCTAGGATGGATGCAGCTTCAGGCACGAATGACTTCCTCAGGACAATGCTAGGCCCAGTGATGACAGGGAATGAGCATGAGATGCTGACCAAGTTTCGCAAGCTGAAACCTCCTACATTTTAGGGTACCGATAGGGAGGATGCTTATGAGTTCATCTTATATTGCTATGAGAGGTTGCGCAAGTTGGGTATTGTACATCAGTATGGAGTTGAGTTTGTCACATTTTAGTTGCAGGCTGATGCTAAGCAGTGGTGGAGGTCTCATGTGGAGTGCCGGTCTTCTGTTCTACCCCTACTGACTTGGGAACAGTTCCACACTTTGTTTTTAGAGAAGTACGTTCCCCATACTTTGAGAGACCGGAAGAAGGATGAGTTCTTGAAATTGGAGCAGAGTAGCATGTCAGTCTCTGCTTACGAGGCTAAGTTCCATGCCTTGTCTCATTTTTCCACACAGATGTTGGGTTCCGAGGAGGAACGGGTCTAGTTGTTTATGAAAGGTTTGAATACTGAGCTACAGGTGTTGTCAGTGCATATGACTTCTTCAGGGAAGTGCTTTAATAATGTGGTGGATTATGTGAAGAAACTTTAGGGAGTCAGGCAGGCGGGGCAGGCTAAGGCGTTAGCCAAGAAGCCTCAGAATAAGAAAAATTATGGTTGTTCGTATTCCAGTGGTCATAATCAGCAGGTACACTCAGCCCGTCCTATTCAGTCAGCTATGACAGCTGCTACAGGTGCTCAACAGGGAGCTCATAATCAGTCTTCAGCTCCTAGAGGCCAGGGAGCATCTTATACATCATCTAGCAGGCCTAAACTTGACCTTGGTTGCTTCTATTGTGGTGATCTGGTCCACTTTAAGAGGGAGTGCCCACTCAGGCAGACAGGTAATCAGGGTCAGCAGCAGTCTAGAGAGGTGGTCCCGGCAGGTAGAGGCGGTAATGCTAGAGGTCATCCACAGGGTGGGTGAGGAAACTTTCAGGGAGGCTGGAGAGACAGAGGGAATGGCGGTTCGGGCAAGGGTGCAGCACAGCCGGCCTGGGAAGTTGCCTGGATTAATGATCGGGCTCATTGCTATGCATTTCCAGGGAGAACTGAGGCGGAAGCATCAGATGCGGTGATCACAGGTACCATTCTTGTCTGTGATAAAATGGTTTTGGTATTATTTGACCCAGGTTCTACATATTCTTATGTATCTGTGAGTTTTGCATTGGGTCTGGAATCAATTTGTGATATCCTTGATTCCTCTATCCATGTTTCTACTCCGATTGGAGAGTCTGTGATTGTGACTCATGTTTATCGTGACTGTTCTGTTGTGTTTGTGGGGTTGCATACTTGGGTAGACTTGACAATTTTGGATGTGGCTAATTTTGATATTATCTTGGGCATGACCTAGTTTTCCCCTTATCATGCTGTATTGAACTGTACCACCAAGACTGTGGTCTAGAGATTTCGGGTAAGGATATACTAGAGTGGGAAGGTGTGTACAGGCCTAAGCCAGTTAAGGTCGTATCATTCGTTCGGGCTAAGAAGCTAGTGGAGAGAGGGTGTCTATCCTTTTTGGCTCATCTTAGGGCGAATATTGTGGAGTCCCCATCTATTGAGTAAGTTCCAGTGGTTTTTGAGTTTCTAGAGGTGTTTCCAGCAGATTGTACTGGTATGCCTCCGGACAGGGGTATTGACTTCTGTATTGATCTTGAGCCAGGCACTCGTCCCATTTCCATTCCTCCATATCATATGGCTCCAGCAGAGTTAAGGGAACTTAAGACTCAGCTGCAGGAACTCCTAGATAAGGGATTTATCTGTTCCAGTGCGTCACCTTGGGGTGCTCCTATTTTGTTTGTAAACAAAAAGGATGGTAGTATGCGAATGTGCATAGATTATAGGCAGTTGATCAAGATGACCATCCGGAATAAGTACCCTCTACCCTGCATTGATGATTTGTTTGACCAGCTTCAGGGTGCATCAGTGTTTTTGAAAATCGACTTGAGGTCAGGGTACCATCAGTTGAGGATTAGGCTTGAGGACATTCCTAAGACTGCTTTTCGGACTCGGTATGGGCATTATGAGTTCCTAGTAATGTCCTTTGGTTTGACCAATGCGCCGACCACATTCATGAGTTTGATGAATGGGGTATTTAAGTCGTATTTGTATTCTTTCGTGATTGTATTTATCGATGATATTTTGGTCTACTCCAAGAGTAGCTAGGAGCATGCTAATCATCTTCGTATTATGTTGGACATCTTGAGATGCCATAAGCTTTATGTGAAGTTCACTAAGAGTGAGTTTTGGTTGACTTCATTTGCATTCTTGGGGCATGTAGTGTCAAAACAGGGGGTGATGGTGGATCTCCAGAAGATTGAGGCAGTTAAGAGTTGGGCCCGGCCTAGCTCTGTGACAGAGTTGAGAAGTTTTGTTAGGCTCGCAGGGTACTACCGGAGGTTTGTTAAAAAATTTGCATCTATTGCTACTCACTTAACCAGGCTGACACAAAAAGATGTACCATTCCTGTAGTCCGACAAGTGCGAGGAGAGATTCCAAAAGCTCAAGAAACTTCTGACCACGACTCCTATATTGTCCTTGCCGGTTGAAGGTAAAGACTTTATTGTTTACTGTGATGCTTCACATTTTGGTTTGGGTGTTGTGTTGATGCAGGATAGGAATGTGATAGCCTATGCATCTAGGTAGTTGAAGGTGCATGAGAGGAACTACCTGACTCATGAATTAGAGTTGGCAGTCGTGGTCTTTGCACTCAAGATTTGGAGACACTATCTCTATGGTGTCAAGTGTGAGGTGTTCACCGATCATCATCGCAGTCTGCAGCATGTGTTCACTCAGAAGGATTTGAATTTGAGGCAGAGAAGGGGATGGAGTTATTGAAGGACTATCATGTGACTATTCAGTACCATCCGGGTAAGGCTAATGTGGTGGCAAATGCATTGAGCTGGAAAAAAGTTAGCATGGGTAGTTTGGCTTGTTTGGAGGTGTCCAAACGACCACTAGCAAGGGAAATTCGGGCTTTGGAGGCCAAGTTCATACACTTGGGTGTTTCAGAACAGGGTGGGTTGTTGGCCAGTATTGAGGTCAAAGCCACCTTCATAGAGGAAATAAAGGTCAAACAGTTTGAGGATCCGAAACTGAGTAAGCTTCGAGGTAAGGTAAGATCCGGGGAATCCAGGGACATCACGTTAGACTCTGGTGGAGTACTGATGCGCCCAAATTACACCTCTATACTACACGTGCCGGTTCAACAGAAAATAAAAATCCTTAGGAAAGAACACATACAAGAAAACCCTAAGGATTCGGGTACCTTGTGGGTACCCTCATGGGTTGACTCTCGTGCAGCACCTGATTTTAATGTCGTGGCACGACGCGGGTTTCTCGGCTACTCAAACTTTTCCAAGAACCCCATCAAAAATAGTGAACACCTCATGCTGCCCCACCCCACAAAAAGAGATGTGCATTGTCCTTAATGCACTGATGAAAATACAAAACATAGGGGGTCGAGAACATACATGTGGTGCCTAAGCGCCGATGTCTGGTGTTGCATCCTTCGAGCCCTCAGGATCGGTGCCTGTAGTAGTTTCTCCAACAACTGAGGCTGCCTCCGTAGTCCTCTCATCAATGGTAATATTGCCCGAGCAGCTCCCTCATCAACCACTCCGGCACTGGGGTCTAAATAAGTTACAGTACCACTCCCAGAACCACCTCGGCCTCTACCGTCCACCTCAATCTGGTGCTCCCCAAGTATCCCTTTGTCTCTTTCCCAACTCTTTTCTTGCCTTATTCGCAGCCCTTTCTTCTTTCTTCTTCTGAGATTTAGGACTAAGCGGGGTGTCATCACCCGCAATATTTTTGTCCTTTCTCTTCCTTTTCTTTTCAAGTGCGGGGTCTGCAATAGGCTCACGAGGGGGGATGGTGCCAATAAATCAATAAACTCCTCTTTCGCATTCTCAACCAGCGGTAACTGTATGTCTGGCACTTGCCCCTTCTGAATAACATCTACATCAGCCCGGACCTTTGCAAGTTCGGTGAGGATGGAGATGAGGTCTGGAATAGTCAAGATTTGCAAGCCGATCATTAACCCGAATCTCAATGGTGTCCAGTCGTGCATTCAAACTATAGATTGATTTTTGGACTGGCACCATGGCATCTGCTATCTCACGTCGGATTAGTGGCTTCACCGTGGTTGAAAACCTCTTAATTTGTTCTTCTGCATGAAAGGCCGCTTTGGCGACCTTGCTAAATACCTCGTTGGTCAAGATGTGTGGCTGACCCTGGCTGCTATATGGCCTGGACTGAGTCGATGAAGATGGACCAGCTGCTGATGATGGTCCGGAACTCGGTCCAGTCTGCTCATAAAATACTACTAATGCATCCGGTGGCATATCACCACTAGGCTCTGGAAAGTCGGCTATTGTGGCATAAGCTCTAGTCCAGGCCATCGGTTTGGTGGCGTCTCGAATCAAAGCTACATCCTGAAAGCTGGAAGCATGAATGGTCCGGTCATCACCTGGTATCTCGGGCACCTCTGCAGCCTGGCAAAGCTGAGTGATAAGGCATAGAAAAGGCATGGTGGTGGACAGCCTCAATTCCCGCTCTCTGATCTCTTCTGCAATAATGCAGGCAATAATAATATCATAGCGGGCCATGAACCCAGCAACCAAAACATCCCGGTCAGGAGTAAGAGTGTTATCCGTTGTCTCATTACTAGCCGGTGTCTAACCACTGCCCACCAAAATTTTCCCGCTACATTCAGCGTTGCCTTTCCAATCTTTGGTATACTCGTTGTCAACCAAGGTGGATTACCGTCTGTGATAACTGAGGAATCCACTGATAAGGTATATTCTTCTGTCTCACCTGCTCTATACGAGCATCCAAGTCTGGATGGGAAGCTGGAGCTACAAAGTTTGGGCCATAGAGAAAGCGTTGAATGGTGTGCTCTGAGATGTCGACCTATACCCCACGAATTTGCACTCTCTAAAGAGCTGGCTCTGACCTCAGATTTTTCCTTTCTTTTACTGGTTCATCGATGTAGATGTGTAGATAGCATAGAACTCATAGACAATGACCGGGTTGTATGGGCCACCCGACCGGCTCATCCACTGTAAGCCGTAGTGATCATACAAAGCCTTGACGTCTGCCATATCATCCAGACCTGCCGACCGGATCTCAACCTCCTCGTGAATGCTCCACCGATTGTGCCCTTTGTCATTTAGTGCCCGACCCTGATGATAGAGCCTAGATGCACCCTCAATGGCCCAGTGAACCTAATCCCGTACTCCGGTATACTTGCATCTGAAAGTGGGTGGATCTACTGGAACAACATCATCAACATGCTATTCTTCAGTGGTCGGAGCCTCTTCACCGGACTTGCTATCATCCCCACTGTGGCTCGGGCTCACACTTTCAGAGTCTGAGCTTGACCCCTCTTCATGCTTGCTACCGTATCCTGAAGCGTCTCAAGATTCTGACCCATCGGACCCACTTGCTTACGGAGTTGCACTAGACTTGCCCGCTCCCTCTTCAAACTGGGGAGGAGTGGTTTTAGATTGGAGTTTAGCTTGCTACCTTGTGGTCCTAGGAATGGCCTCCAGGTCGGAATCTATCTCATAAACTTCTTCTGAGCCGCTCTCCTCCGACTCAGTGGCCTCATCTTGGAGTTGTCTTTGTTTTCTGATGAGGGTCTTTGAGTCCTCGGCTTTGGTCTTCTTTGGTGTGTTTTTAGGAGGCATGATACCAGCTACCAGGAATGACGGATCAAATGATGGATCAAATGACGGATCAAATGACGGATCTGTAGTTAAGAACCATGGACCATTTTTGAGACACATCATATTTCTTTCAGAGACCTGTCCTTGCCACTTCAGGAACCACGACTTGATCGATGACCCGTCCTTTGAAAGGATGGTTCGTAAACCAAATCGTGGTTTCTGGGAACTCTTGCAGTGGTCGTCTTTTCCTCCTCATCTGCACAGACAACAAACCTTAGCCTTGGGTTGCCTCCCAAACAACGCTTGATTTAACGTCGCGGCACGACGCAAGTGTTTTGGCTACTCAGACTTCACCAAAACACTCTACAATCACTAAAGTTTACCACTAACCTAAAGTACAGTACAATTTCATGGGTTGCCTCCCATGGAGCGCCTGATTTAATATCGTGGCACGACGCAGACTGCTTGACTACTCAGACTTTATCAAGCTCCTTGGGTGAATGACCGCTCAGTGATAAAGGAGGTAGGGATGCAGAGACAGCCAGGAGGTTTCAAACTCATCAATGCTCCAAGCTTCAATAGTTTTGATCTCCTCTGTTGTACCGAAATAAGCCTTGATCCTTTGCCCATTTGCCTTAAACCTTTTCCCCTCATGATTCTCAAGTTCAATAGCTTCATGAGGGAAAACTTGAACCACCGTGAATGGTCCAATCCACTTGGACTTCAACTTGCCAGGAAACAAGCGAAGTCTAGAATTGAAGAGCAGGACCAAGTCACCCGGCTGAAAATCTCTCTTCTCTATTTTCCGGTCATGATACAGCTTCATCCTTTCCTTGTACAGCGCTGAACTTTCATATGCGTTCAGGCGGAACTCATCCAACTCATTCAACTGCCCTAACCTCTGCAATGATGTTGTACCCCAATCCAAGTTCAGCTTCTTTAGAGCCCCCATGGCCTTGTGCTCTAGTTCAACCGGAAGAAGGCACGCCTTACCAAACACAAGCTGATATGGAGACATGCCTATTGGAGTCTTGTACGTAGTCCGGTACGCCCATAAAGCATCATCTAGCTTTCGCGACCTATCCTTTCTATTGGCATTAACAGTCTTGGACAGGATTGACTTGATTTCTATGTTGGAAACTTTCACTTGCCCACTTGTCTGAGGATGATAAGGGGTTGCAACAATGTGTTTCACTCCATATTTTTCAAGCAAAGCACGAAACAACTTGTTGCAAAAGTGAGAGCCTCCATCGCTAATAATAGCTCTTGGCGGACCAAACTTTGATAAGATGTTCTTTTTCAAGAACGATGTGACACATTTACCTTCATTGCTTGGAAGCGCAACCGCCTCCACCCAGTTAGACACATAGTCAACAACCACCAATATATACCGGTTCCCATCAGACAGCATGAACGGACCCATGAAGTCAATGCCCCAAAAATCAAATAGCTCAATCACAAGGATGGGATTCATAGGAAGCTCATGCCTCCTTGATATGCTTGCTTCCCTCTAACATCTGCTATAGGCCTTAGCAAACTCATGGGCGTCTTTATGAATAGTCGACCAATAATAGCCGCATTGCAAGATCTTATGGGCAATCTGGATGCCACTATGATGACCTCCAACAGGGGAGGAATGGAATGCTTCCAATATCTCCATCATCTCAGCTTCCGGCACACATCTTCGGATTATAGTGTCAGTACACACACGCAACAAGAATGACTCTTCCCAAAAGTATTTCTTCACATCAGAAATGAACTTTCTCCTTTGGTGAACGGACATATCATCAAGCACTAAATCACTTGCCAAGTATTTGGCAATGTCCGCAAATCATGGGATCAAGTCCTGAGAAGCAACCAATACCTGTTCGTCAGGAAACCAATCATCAATCTCTAATTCATCATTCATCTTTAGCATAGCTTCTTCTTCCAGCCTAGACAAATGATTTGCCACCTGATTTTCAGTACCCTTGCGGTCCTTAACTTCAAAGTCAAACTCCTGCAGCAGCAACACCCATCTAATCAACATTGGTTTAGCATCCTTTTTCGCCGTGAGATAGCGAAAAGCTGAATGGTCAGTATGCACCAAGACCTTGATGCCAAGCAAATAAGATCTGAATTTCTCGAAGACAAAGACCACAGCAAGGAGTTCTTGTTCAGTTACTGTATAGTTCTTCTGAGCTAGGTTAAGTGCCTTGCTAGCGTAGTAAATAGGATGAAGAATCTTCTCGCGCCTTTGGCGTAGGACTGCTTCTAGAGCCACCCCACTAGCATCACACATAACCTCAAACGGTTGCGACCAATCAGGAGCAATAATGATAGGAGTTGCAACCAACTTCTCTTTGAGGCACTTGAATGCCTTCAGACAAGCATCATCAAATACAAATTTTACCTCTTTCTCCAACAACTTGCACAATGGATTTGCAATTTTGGAGAAGTCCTTGATAAATCGCCAATAAAACCCTGCATGACCCAAAAAACTCCACATACCTTTCACAGAAACTGGTGGGGGCAATTTTTCAATCACCTCAATCTTTGCTCTATCAACTTCTATGCCCTTCTTCAAAATTCGATGACCAAGTACATGTCTTCTTTGACCATTAATTGACACTTTTTCCAATTCAGCACTAGGTTACACTCTTCACACCATTTCAAAACACAACCCAGATGATCTAGACAATCTACAAAAGAGTCACTCACCACAGAAAAGTCATCCATAAATACCTCTATAGTGTCCTTCACCAGATCAGAAAATATAGACATCATACATCGCTGAAAATTTGTTGGCGCATTGCAATGACCAAACGACATCCTCTTGAAGGCAAATGTCCCATATGGGCATGTGAATGTGGTTTTCTTTTGGTCTTCGGGGGCAATAGAGATCTGATTATACCCCGAATAACCATCAAGAAAATAGTACCAACCTCTATTTGCAAGACAGTCTAGCATCTGATCCATGAATGACATTGGAAAATGGTCTTTCTCAGTCCACGCATTCAACTTTCTGTAATCCATGCATATGCGCCAGCCTGTCACTGGACTCATTGGAATCAACTCATTGTTAGCATTAGGGACCACAATAATCCCTTACTTTCTTTGGTACACACTGAACTGGGCTCACCCACATGCTGTCAGAAATCGGATAAACCACACCTGCATCCAGCCACTTTATGATCTCCTTCTTGACGACTTCTTGCATAGGTTGATTCAACCTACGCTAATGCTCAATAAATGGAACACATTCAGGCTCGAGCTGTATCTTGTGAGTACAAATTCCAAGCGGAATCCCAATAATGTCTACGATGGTTCACCCAATAGCTCTCATAAACTTTCTCAATATTGCAACCAAAGCCTCAACCTGCACTTCACCCAAATCTGCAGCAATGATTACCGGCAAAGTCTCATTATCTCCTAAAAATACATACCGAAGATGAGCTGGCAGTTCTTTGAGCTCCAGGACTAGAGGCTCCTCAATATATGGATGAGCTGGTGGTGTCGTCCTATTCTTAAAGTACAAATCCAACTTTTTTGGTGCATAAGTATAAGATCCCAAACCTGTAAGTGCTGCAACTATCTCGTCATATTCATCAATTTCATCATCTTCAAAATTCATGATGACTGCTGCAAGGGCTTCTACACCAAGTCACTCCTCAATAGGTACAACTAGCTGGTCCTCATCAACTACATCAATCACTGACACCACTCTCATATCATCATGGTGCTTCATCGACTTGCACACATTGAAGGCCACCTCTTCATCATTTAGCCTGAATTTCATCTGACCTGTTTCCAAGTCAACCAAAGCATGCTCAGTAGCCAAGAATGGTCGCCCCAAGATAATGGGCACCTCAAAGTCAACCTCTCAATCTAGGATAACAAAATCTGCAGGAAAGATAAAAGTGTCAACCTTTACCAATACGTCATATAGAATTCCCACAGGTCTCTTCACGGTGCCGTCAGCCATAAGTAGCCGCATTGTAGTCGGAGAGGGGGCTCCCAAGCCAAACTAATTGTAAGCTCCAAGTAGCATCAGATTTATATTAGCACCCAGATCACACAAAGCTTTGGCGAAATAGAATGCTCCAATAGTGCACGGAATGGTGAAGGCTCCAGGATCTTCCTTCTTCTGTACCATAGAACGGGATGTTATTGCACTGCAGTGGTGCAAATTATTTACTAGCTCAAAACTGATCGTTCTCTTTCTCATCACCATATACTTCATAAATTTTGCATAACCAGGCATCTGTTCCAAATCTTCGACCAAAGGAATATTGAATGACAACTGCTTTAGCATAGAGATGAACTTGTGAAATTTTCCATCCTCGATCTTTTTCTTTAACCTTTGGGGGTAAGGTGGAGGAGGTAGTGGCATGGGTTTCAGGATTGGTGCAACTTCTTTGCTCTTCTCCTTTTTTTAGAAGGCTGTTTTTCAGACGACCCTTCACCATTATCTTTCTCCTCAGACTCGGCTATAATCTCAGCATCATCCTTTTCAGCTTCGGCTGGTTCATCAACAACAATAGGCATGGGAGGATCAACAGTCTGTTTACCGCTTCGAGTAGTCACTGCCATAACCTGACGACTATTTTTTGGATTCTGAACGGTGTCACTTGGGAGAGAACCCTTTTGGCAAGGATTCATATTGGCTGACAACTGATGCATCTGTGTCTCAAGCTGCTTTATGGAGACAGCGTGGGACTCCACCTTCTGATTAATCATTGAAAGTTCTGCTTTTATCTCCTTCATACTCGCATCCGTGGAGTCAACCTTTTGGAACACTTTATTTATCAGCTCTCTCATGGTGGGTTGTCCAGCCAGCTCTTCACGAGTTGCAGACAAAATGTACAGGTTAATTCTATCGTTCTTGTACCCATCCTTCTTCTGCCAGTCACCATCTGCTCTATCTCTGTAACCGAACCGATTATAGGTCATCCCTATCTCTGTTTCGACCTTGAATTCCTTGGCTGAGGCCCGGAAACCTACCCCTTGATCATTCAGATAACCAATTTCTTCTTCAGATGAGTAACCGTCTGACCTTGGTGCTTTGCCTTGAGAACCTACCGCTATAAATTTGTGTACTCCCTCCGCCAAGAATTTATTTGCCAGCAACCCAAGTGTCATGTTCATCTCAGCCTGTGTCTGCTTAATGTCTTCTATCTCATTAGGATCCACAGACTTGCCAACTGCATAAGTACCTACTGACGTTTCCGCATCTCTCGTATGCCATGCTTGATTTATCTTTGCAACCCTGTCCAAACTCTCTGCAGCTTCAGGGTATGTTTTTTCCATGAATGCACCTCCAGTCACAGTATCAGCTACAACTTTAGTATTTGCATTCAGGGCCTTCTAGAATATCTCCATCAGATGCCTGGGAGGGATTCCGTGCCTCAGAACTTGCTTTATCTTCTTCGAACCTCAGCCATGACTCATATAAAGCTTCTGTACGTAGTTGCCTGAAATTATATATCTCCTGCTTTAGCTGCAACATCATTGATGGAGGAAAAAACTGCTCCAGAAACTGAGTCTTCAGCTCATACCACGAGTATATGGAACTATCAGGCAGTTCTGAGAGCCATGCAGTTGCCTCATCAGTCAATGAGAATGGGAACAACCTCAGTCTGATAGCCCCTTGACCCACTCCTGGCATGTTATATGATTTTCTGATGCTCACAAAGTTACCCACTCCTGGCATGTTATATGATTTTCTGATCCTCACAAAGTTATTCACATGTAGAATTGCATGTTCAATGGGATTTCCTGAATAGTGTCCTTTCATGGTCAACAGTTGAATCATGGCACTAGTAATGTCAAACTTTGTCCCGTTAGCCAATGGTGGTAGCATTATAGGCCCAATGGAGCCATATTCCTCCTCATCATAATCATCTACATCATAATACAGAGGAGCCTGCCTTTGCTGCTGCATCTGTCGACCCTTATTATATGGTGCGCGATGAGGTACTGCCGCATCCCGGACCGCTTGCTGCCTTCCTTGTCTTGCTCGCTCAACTGCAGCATTTTGAGTTGCAAGATCTTGTGCAATTTTTTCTTCTTTGGCAGCAAGGGCATTTTCACCTTCCTTCTGGCAGGCTGCTTCATCTTTTTTCAATTGCTCAGTTTCAGCAATTAACCTAGTTGTAATTTGCTCCTGAGTTTCGTGCTCTCCATCCTTAGCTATGTTTCTCAGTGTTTTGAAGAGCTCTGGATCGTAAGGGATCAAGCGATTGCCTTGACTCCTCGTACTTGGCATTCACAATTGTGCTACCTGTGATCAAAACAAAAATAACAGAAAAAGTAAAATCAGGAAATAAGGACTAAATAGTGAACTAAACACAATCTCACTTAATCCTAAAACCGTATTCCCCGGCAAAGGTGCAAAAATTTGATGCGCCCAAATTATACCTCTATACTACACGTGACGGTTCAAGAAAAAATAAAAATCCTTAGGGAAAGAATACAGGCAAGAAAATCCTAAGGATTCAGGTACCTTGTGGGTACCCTCATGGGTTGCCTCCCATGCAGCGCCTGATTTTAATATTGTGGCACAACGTGGGTTTCTCAGCTACTCAGACTTTGCCAAGAAACCCATCAAAAACAGCGAACACCCCATACACCAAAATTTGATGCGCCCAAATTACACCTCTAAAAGAAGCGCAAGCGGTCGCTGTTCAAATATAGAACCCAAATAAATATTGGGGTAGATCCCACAGGGAATATGGTAGGACTATGGTCGATTAGTGTTTACTTCAAGCTTATAGTCGGTTATTTTCCGCAAAAAAGGGGGTTTGTAGTAATAAGTAATTATTGTACCAAGAATGTATCAAGTAACTAAGTGTCAATTTCAAGAGTTATTATCAATAAGAGAAGTGACTAGGGCAATGGTCCCCATGAGATCATAACTTAGTAAGTCTTTCGTACTTGGTTCACTAGTTTGATGCTTAGCATGCAGAATCGGTAAGTCAGGTTCGCCTAATTCCTTGGTCCGACAACTAGGTAAATTTCACCAAACGCCTTGGTCCGGCTGCAGGTGTCTCTTTACTAACCTTTACCCTTGATCCCAGATTAGCTATCTCCGGACAAGGTCAAGCTATTAGATGATGGTTGATAGTCTCGAATCTCATTGTTTACAACCCTTTTCCCATCAGTTACCTCTTTGGTCTGGCAAGTAAAGATAAGGCGAGTTCTAACGTTGTACATCGTTAAAAAGCAATCAAAGCGAAGGGAAGAACAATACATGCATAAACACCTCCCTAGATTACCTAAGTACTTTGCCTACTTCATTAATCCTTCATGGTTTCCACAACCCTAGTTGTAAATTTTGCTACTCATGTTCATAAGTATACAATTAATGTTTGTTTGAGCAATCATCAAGAGATACTTACAAAGAAGAATAAAAAAAACTGGGATCTTGACGAACAAACTCAAGAACACTTCAATATCAAGAACTTGTGTCCGAAATCAATACCAAAATCAAAGTAACAAAATATCCAAAAGTAACTTGAAATAATTCATGAACCACCGAAAATAAAACCTAAGGGAAAGTATTTATAGACAAAAAGAAATCCTGTCCTAAACAAACTGGGAAACTGGCTCGACAGGGACCACGGGTCGGATTGACGGTCCGTTATTTGGAACGATGGTCTGTGGTCTTGTAAGGTCAACCGTGGTCCTACTGGTCAATGTCTTTTGGCTTTCAAACATTGGCTAGAACCACGAGTCGTTCTTTTGAATAACGACTCATCCTTGGACTCGTGGTTTCTTGGCTCATTTTGGTACCTTCTCTGCTTCAGTGGTGACAAGTCACAAAGACGGACCGTCTTTTGGGAGAACGGTCCGTTCTTCAATCTGTTATTCCTGCTGCCACTTTTCACCTCTATGGAACCTCAGTTTACGTGTCCTCAGGACGGGCCTGTACTATGAAAGTATTGAGTCATCTTTTCATCCACACTGAGCACAGTTTTCTGAACTTTGGTTGACGTGTCATAGAGATGGGTCCGTCCTTTGGAAGTACAGACCGTCAACACAGTCGTACCTTCTTTCCAGCCTTGCACCATTTTAGGACTTGAGAGTATGAGTGTTAATGACGGGTCCGTCATTTGAAAGCACGGCCCATCATCTTGACTCATCTTCACTGTAATGACAAGATTTCAGCTCAACTTCCACATTTTGCTTAAGGAACCTTCTTGCCTACACACTTAACCAAAAGAATCGAATTCGCAGATAAAATGCTAAAGAACTTGTGAGAATGCTAAGTATTAAGCGTCGAAAGTGATGTATTTCTACGACACATCAAGTACTAAATTTTATAGAGAGGATTTGTGTTCCTCGGGTTGATAATATAATTCAGAAAATCTTGGCGGAATCCCATGGTTCGCGGTACTCAATTCATCCGGGTGTGACCAAAAAGTACAAGAACTTAAGGGAGCGTTACTGGTGGCCCAGAATGAAAAGGAACATAGTTGACTTTGTGTCCAAATGTCAGAACTGCCAGCATGTAAAGTGTAAGCATCAGAGACCTGCAGGACTACTCCAGAGAATGCCAATTCTAGAGTGGAAGTGGGAAAGGATAGCCATGGACTTCGTGGTGGGTCTTCCCAAGACATTGGGGAAGTATGACTCAATTTGGGTCATTGTTGATAGGCTGACCAAGTCCGCTCATTTTATTCCGGTCAGGGTAGATTAGAATTCACAGTAATTGGCTAAGATCTACGTGAAGGAGATTGTGAGATTGCATGGGGTGCCACTGTCCATCATTTCAGATAAGGGTACGCAGTTCACCTCTAAATTTTGGGGCAAGCTGCATGAAGAGTTAGGTACACAACTCACTTTTAGCATAGCCTTCCATCGTCACACTGATGGTCAGTCATAGAGGATGATTCAAGTATTGAAGGATATGCTGAGAGCATGTGTGATGGACTTCGGGGGTCATTGGGACCAGTTTCTACCGTTGTGCGAGTTCTCATACAACAATAGCTATCACTCCAGTATTGGCATGGCACCATTCGAGGTGTTGTATGGGAGGAGTTGTATCACCAGTTGCGTGGTTTGAGGAATTCAATGTAAAGCATTTGGTAGTGGAATTGGTAAAGGAAGAACAGGAAAATGTAAGGGGCATTCATGCCAAATTGCTGGCTGCCCAAAGCAGGCAGAAGAAGTATGCAGATCGCAAGGTTCGGGACATGGAATTTCAGGTTGGTGAACAGGTATTGTTGAAAGTGTCACCAATGAAGGGAGTTATGTGGTTTGGTAAGAAGGGCAAGCTTAGCCCTCGGTTCATCGGTCCGTTTGAGGTTCTTGAGATTGTGGGGTCAGTGGCTTACAAGTTAGCACTGCCGCCCAGTTTGTCAAGCATTCATCCGGTATTCTATGTATCCATTCTTAAGCGATACCATGGGGATAGGGACTACATCATTAGATGGTATGAGGTACTTTTCGATAAGGATCTTCGCTATAAAGAGGAACCAGTCTTGATTCTTGCTCGGGATGTCTGGAGGTTGAGGACAAGGGCGATTGATATGGTAAAGGTTCAGTGGAAGCATCGTTCGGTTGAGGATTCCACTTGGAAAACAGAGAAGGACATGTGTAACAAGTACACTCATTTGTTTGAGGATTCAGGTACTACACTTTTTTTCTTTTATTTCCAAAAAATTGGGTTTGATCATTCGGGGATGAACAATGGGTAAAGTGGTATCTGTTGTAATGACCGGGTCCGTCGTTATGGATAGTCCAATCGTGCCAAGTTTTAGAGTTAGAAAACTCCAGGTTTGGGAGTTTGAAATTCTGGGCTAGGCAAGCCTCGGTCGGTTTTGGAGCAAGGTGGAGTCTAGGGAAATTAGAGTAAGGATTGGGTTGGATGTCTTGTGTTGAGCTAGTTTTCTTCGTAGCTAATACATAAAGGAGTTCGGGGGACTCTTCAGAATAAAATTCGGGTAAGTTGAACTCCCGAAATCGAGGTTGACGTGAAAGAGTTATTCCGGGACGTCGAAAAAATAAGTGTGTTGTAAAATGGACTAGTTTTGGAGGTTTTACGACTTTATGTCCCTTGTCAACCGCTATAGCGGTTGACACTCTGCCATAGTGACCTCCGCTATAGCAAAGAAATTACTGCTACAGTGGAAGTCAACGTCGGTCAGCCTCCGCCATAGTGAACGACTCCGCTACGGCGGTATCGCTATAGCGGAGCGGACCGCTATAGCGGAGCGTGATGGGATTTAATGCAGAAACTTTCCCAAAATAGTTCAGTTTTTCTTGAAACATTTTGGGAGAAGAAGGGGGCGATTTTGAGCGATTTCTACCAGTTTTTCACTATTTTTCATCCTAAAGGTAAGGATTCTACTCCCCAAACTTTGTACTACTTTTCCTACGTGGTAGAATTGCTAGGAGGGAACTTGCAGAAAGGATAGAATAACCTAGGGATGGTAGAATCTGGGGAAGAATGGGGATTCTAGGCATGAAATTTCTTGGGTATTGTTAAAAGTAAGGTATTATTATTGTATGTTGTTAAATTCTCTATTTTAATCGTGAAAATGATAGAACTAGAGGAATTAATGGCGGGAAGCCCGGGAAAAAAGGTAGGATGATCATGGGTAGCCTGGGGGTCTGGGATTTGGTGTAATTCGAGTAATGTTCAGGCCTTGTTTGTTAATTTGAGTACTTGTATATTGTTTTAGACCAAGAACGAGAGAGGAATCCGGAACACGAGAAAGCTCGGGTTGAGTAGAGCTTGGATCATTTCAAGGTAGGTGATGGCTTATGATTCTTGTGAATGTTGTATATTTTGTACTCTTATCTAAGTGCTTGTATGAATTGCATGGCTTAGAGGAATTATGTAGAATGTTCAAGGATCCTGTTTTACAGTCTGTAAATTGAATGGTGTGTTGCTTGTTGGTTTACAAGTTATTTGTTCATTATTTGACTATGGATTGTTGACATTCGGATGACTTGGGTACCACGTCTGGTATGGGTATACTAACGGTTGGCACGAGTACCACGCCTAGTACGTGTATAACAAATGGTTGGCTCGGGTACCACGCTTGGTACGGAATACTAATGGTTGGCTCGGGTACCACGCCTGGTATGGGTTTATTTTACTACATCATTGCATTGATGTTATTGTATTGCATTTACTGTTATTGGTTCCGTGAGTGGACCGGATTGTTTTATTGAATTATGATATTTGTTGGTGGTCCTTGAGTGATCGGAAACCCTGTTATATCTGTTGAGTTGGTCTTGGATTAGGTCGGGTTGTCTGTTTAACACTTAGGTGTTGTTTACAAGGGATCCTAGGGTGGGTCCGTGCTAGACAAAAATGATGATTTATTGATTCTATGATTGTTGTTTAGAGTTATAAAAGGTGGATTTCATGTGGGAACAAGCTAGGTAGAGACTTGTAGTCTAGGGGAGCCTATGTACTTGTTGCATGTTTTTCGTACTTATACTTGATTTGTTGTACTGAATATACACTGTTTTATTTGGAACATGCTGATGATCCTACCTATACACGGTGGTTGTGTACTAATACTGCACTTGCTTGTTTTCTTGTGAGTACAGGAAATCTTCCGGCGTTTGACGCACGACCTCACCTGTAGGCCTGACTGTTCCAGATATCAAGGGTGAGCTGTTCGACCAAGCCGCCTTGGTGTTTATCTTTTGAGTCATAGTCCAATTGTTTCGGGCTTAGACTATCTCTTTATTGTTTTAAGTTTTGGGGTTCCATCCCCGTACTCTAGTATTGGTAGTGTTTGGTACGATGACTTTCAGATTCTAGGAGAATTTCCGCAGGTTTTATTTCAATGAAAAAGCTTTTTGCATTATTTGAATTGCTAGTTTATTTTTCGTTTGCTGGTTTTAGGATGTTAGTCTAGGCTAAGGGTTGAACTCTACTGGTTCGCTCATCCGGGGGTTGGGTGGGTGCCACTCACGACGGTCTGGATCGTGACAACTAGAGCATACATTCTATGGATTTAATTATCTGCTTCGAATGAGACTGTCCACTAAAACATACATTCTACTCAAATCAATATCTATCCAATACTTTATACTAAGGAAGTGGCAATGAATAAATTTAAAGAGCTAAAGGCTTTGGCTATAAAAAGAACTATCATTCAGGTGAAGCCAAACTCAAATTGTGGGCAACTGAAACCAAAAGAACGAGATAAAATAGCATATACAAAAGCTCTCATTTTTATCCTTCCTATAAAAACTAACTCTTTCTTTTCAAGAGATAGAGTAGCATACTAAAATAAATTTCTCTCTCAAAAAGTTAAAGAATCTAGGGAACATAGAGTTGGAATACAATCACGAATCAAGGTTCTGATTTTAGCTTTTAGCTACCACAACATTCTACCTCATCTTCATAAGCAAAATTCAAATTACGAAAGTAAAGGTCTTAAACATGGTTTCCCGTATAAGAGATTCACTTCTTGATCAAGAAAGTTCGTCAATGAGAGGGGTTTCAAAGGAGAGTTTATTCAGCCCCTTTATTGCCCAAAACAGTGACTCAAAATAAGAAGTGAGCTAAGGACTTTAGACTTGGCAGGGTGAGGATCATTTCAAATATGTGTACATCATGTAGGGGGTAAATTTCCTGAAGATTCTAAAGAAAACAAAACTTAACTGACCCCAAAACTTAGTCTCATACGTGAATTGCACTTAATACTCCCTCTGTTCAAAATTACTTGTCATTTTTTGACATAACACACTCATTAAGAAAATAATGATTCACAAAGTGATTTTACCACATTACCCCTATTAATTAATATTTAGTATTAAGTCTTGCAAAATGATTTGAAGAATAAGTAATTAATGCTAAGGGTAAAACATGGGAAAAAAAATATTTTTTCTTGATATGTCAAAAATGACAAGTAAAAATGGAAATCAAAAATAGAAATAAGTGACAAATAATTTTGAACGGAGGGAGTACTCTTTATCACATTCACTGACTCGGAATCAAACAAAGAGATTATTGGGTTATGGGTCTTTTTTCCCTTTCTATGTGGATAAATAAAAGCTCAATTTGGACCAGCCCACTTTTGCCCATAAGACCAATATTATGGTGCTTATTTACCTTTTTAGGTCTTATTTTCAGATACAAGAGAGTTTTTCAGAAGCCATATTAGAGAGAAAAGAGTGCAGATTTTCGCACTAAATTCGGCCCTAGAAGCCAACTTCAAATTGCGATTTTTGCTTCAATTTTTATTTGATTGAGCTAATTTTGGGGCACCTTGTTTCTTTCATCTCAATCTTTGATTAGGAACTGACAGAGGTGGATTTGGAGTTCTGTAGCTCCAAATTTAAGCTTGTGATATGTAGCTGCATTTTTAGTGATTTTTCTCCTTTCTTCTCTAGTTTTTGGTGCTATCTCTTATCTATTGTTGCTCGTTGTTTGACACTTATTCAACATCCATTTTGGAGTACATTATTGTAACTCCTGTTGATTATAGTGGAGCTTTTGGTCCCGTAATTTTTACTGTTCACACTGAAGGAGTTTTCCACATAAATCTTGGTGTCTCCTATGATTGATTTTATTTTGTCTTGTCGTATCCTTTTGGTTGATATACTTGTTGCTCTATTATCATTGTGCTTGAGTTTATTATCTCCCATTGGTTCAAATTGAAAGGGAAATTTATACTTGAGTATTATTCTATTGTTATCTCGTAATGCATTACTTATTAGTGCCTTATTTTTCCCAACAAAGTGGTATCAGGGCATTGGTTATTGTTGATTATTGATTTGAATGATGGAGGTAAATGAGAAAGATAGTGTGCTTGAATGGTAGTAATTATCATACTTGGAAAGACAAGATAAAAGATCTTCTATTTGTCAAAAAATTGCATTTGCTTGTGTTTGCTTCTAATAAACCTCAGTCCATTACATATCAAGATTGAGAATTTGAACACCTGCAGGTTTATGGCTATATCAGATAATGGATTAAAGATAATGTCAGAAATTATATTGTTGATGAGATACATACCAGAAGTTTATGAGATAAGATCGAGACACGTTGTGCTTAGAAGACTGCCAACAATAAGTTATTCTTGCTGAAACAATTGATGAATATCAGGTATAAAGAGGGCACTTCTATTTCTGATCATATAGATAATTTTCAAGGTATCCTTCACCGGCTTTCCGGAATGAGTGTAAAGTTCGATAAAGAGATACAAGGACTTTGATTTCTTAATACTATGTCAGACTCTTGGAAAATTCTTTGAGTTTCTATAACTAATTTTGTTCCCAGTGGTATTGTAACTATGGAACATGCTAATAGTGGTGTCTTAAATGAAGAGATGAGTAAAAGATCTCAAGCCTCATATTCTCCAGCTTCACACTCCAATGTTTTGGTTACTGAAAATAAGGGAGAAGCAAGTTCAGAGGTGAAAGTGACAGAGATAAAAGTAAAAATAAGTCAAAATCTAGATACAAGAATATTGCAAATAACTATTTTCACAAGAATGAGCATGTAATGAAATACTGTCACAGGCACAAAAGACATATAAGATCACAAAAGAAAGATGAGGATAATGAAAATCATGTTGTTGTTGTTGCTAATGATAATCTTCTTGTTGCTTTTGGTGAAAATGTCATTAATCTTATTTGTGATGAATCTTGTTGATTTGTTGATTCTGGTGCTACTTCTCATGTCACGTCAAAGAAGAAATTATTTTCTTCTTATACTCTAGGTAATTTTGGAATTTTGAAAATGGAAAATAATAATGAGATTGAAGTACTTGGCATTGGGTCAGTTTGTTTGGAAAGTAATAATGATTCGATATTAGTTCTCAACAATGTCAAGCATGCTCCAGATGTTCGCTTGAATCTGATTTCTATAAGGAACCTTGATGAAGAGGGTTACATTAACACCTTTGGTGCTGGTCATTGAAAGCTTACTAGAGGTTCAATGGTTGTGGTTCAAGGTGATTAAGTTGTCTAATTTATACGTATTTTAGGGCTCCATCTCTCGAAGCTCAGTAAACATAGTGGAGAATGATACTTCATTAGAGTTATGACATAGAAGGCTGAGTCATATGAGTGAGAAGGGTATTGATAGTTTGGTTAAGAAAAATTTACTTTCTAGAGTGAAGAAGAAATATGTTCATTACTTAGCCGGTAAATAGAAAAGTGTTTCTTTTCAGAGTTATCCGCCTTCAGAAAAGCTTGATTTGCTAGAGTTGGTACATTCTGATTTGTGTGGCCCTGTTAAAGTAAGGTTTCATGGTGATGCACTTTACTTTGTGACTTTTATTGATGATCATTCTAGCACACTTTGGATATTTCCTTTGAAGTCCAAGGATATTCAAGAATTTTCAAGCCATGGTTGAGAGACAGACAGGGAGAAATTAAAATGCATTTGCTCATATAATGGTGGTGAATTAATCTTACCAATTTTAAAAAAGATAATGGTGGTGAATATATTAGTCCTTTTGATAGATATTGCAAAGAGTAGGGTATTGAACATCAAGAAAACTCTTTCAAAGACTCTTCAGTTAAATGGTTTAGCAGAGAGGATAAACAAAACTCTAATTGAGAGGGTTAGATGTATGATTTCAGATGCTAAGATGTCAGATTCTTTTTGGGTAGAAGCACTTAATAATGCTGCTTATGTTGTTAATTTATCTCTTATTGTTGCTTTGAATGGTGATGTCCCTGACAGTGCTTGGGCTAGTAAAAATATTTTTTATGATCATCTCAGAGTCTTTAGGTCTAATGCTTTTGTTCATGTTCTTAAGGATGAAAGATCAAAGTTGGATGTTAATACTAGGCAGTGTATCCTTATTGGTTATGGTCAAGATGAATTTGGCTATTATTTTTATGATCCAGGTGAGAATAAACTTGATAGAAGTCATGATGTTGTGTTCTTTGAAGACCAAACAATTGAACATTTTGACAAAACTAAAAAAGTTGATTCACAGAGCAGTGAGAGATTAATTGATGTTGATCCAGTTTCTTTGACTATTGCACTTGAAGAAAATCTTCATAATGATGAAAATAAAGTTGATAATGAAGATGATGATCATGTTCAGAATGATCAGTATGATATTGTTGATACTCCAGTGGAAGATGATGTGGTTGATTAGCAACCAGTTGTTGCTAATACTCCAGAGAGTTCTCTCAGACGATCTACTAGAAAAAGAGTACCTTCATTTCGTTATTATCTCAATAAATATGTACGATTGACTAATGGGGGAGAACCTGAGAGTCTTGATGAGGCCATGGAAAGTGAAGAAAAAGAGAGGTGGTTTGATGCTATGAAAGATGAGATTAAATTCTTACATCATAATCATACCTTTGATTTAAATAAGTTACCTAAAGACAAAGAAAGCTTTAAAAAACATGTGGGTTTTCAGGTTGAAACATGAAGATGGCAATTCAGTTTCACGGTACAAGACTAGATTAGTTGTGAAGGGATTTAACCAGAAAAAATGAGTTAACTTTGATGAGATATTCTCTCCAATTGTGAAGCTGTCATCTATCATGTGGTTCTAGGCTTAGCTGCAAGTCTGGATTTAGAGCTTGAGCAAATAGATGTTAAAACTGTTTTTTTCTATTGTGACTTAGAAAAAAAAATTATATGGAGCAGCCAAAAGGTTTTCAAGTTATGGAAAAAGTGAATTATATTTTTAAATTGAAGAACAGCTTGTATGGTTTGAAACAAGATCCCAGGCAATAGTACAAAAAGTTTAGTTCTTTTATGAGTCAGCAGGGCTTCAAGAAGACTTCTTCAGACCAGTGTTTTTGTGTAAAAATTCTCTGATGGTGACTTTATTATTGTATTAATTTATGTTGATGACATGCTTGTTGTTGGTCATAATGCTTGCAGGATTCATAAGTTGAATCAAGAATTGAATAACTCTTTAGATATGAAAGACTTAGGACCAGCAAGACAAATTCTTGGCATGTAGATTGTACGTGACAGAAAGGCCAAAAAATTATTATTATCACAAGAGAAGTATATTCAGAAAGTACTTCGCAGGTTTAATATGGATAAAGCTAAGGTTGTCAGTATACCTTTAGCTATGCACTTCAAATTTAGCACGAACCAGTGTCCTTCCAGTGATGATGAGAAGGATAATATGAAGAAAGTTCCTTATGATTGGGCTATTGATAGTTTGATGTATGCAATGGTTTGAACCAGACCAAATATTGGTCATGATGTTGGTATTATTAGCCATTTTCTTTCTGATCCAAAAAGAGAGCATTGAAATGTTGTGAAGTGGATTATGAGATATCCTTCGCACTTCTAGTTTGAGTTTGTATTTCGGTACAAAAAAGTCTATTCTTTGTGGTTATACTGATTCAAACATAACTGGTGATATTAATACTTGCAAGTCTACTTCAAGGTACTTAGTTTCTTTTGCAGGGATATTTGTGTCTTAGCAATCTTGATTGCAAATATGTGTTACCCTATCTACTACAGAAGCTAAGCTTATTGCTGTCGTTGAAGCTTGTAAAGAGTTACTTTGGATGAAGAGATTCCTAGGGAAACTTGGTTGTGTTCAGGAGAGGTATGTACTTTATTGAGACAGTTAAAGTACTATACATTTTGGAAAAAATTCTACATTTCATGATCAGTGTAAACACATTGATGTGAGATATCATTGAATTCAAGATATGTTGGATTCTAAGTTCAGATACCATTGGATTCAAGATGTGTTGGATTCTAAGTTGCTTAAACTTGAGAAGATTCATACCAATAATAATGGCTCCAATATGATAACTAAAATTTTACCAAGAGGGAAGTTTGAAGAGTGTTGCATGATCACCGGAATGGCGGTCTCCTTCACATAGTTAGGAGGGAGAGAATTATTGGATTATGGGTCTTTTTTTCCGTCCTATGTGGATAAATAAAAGGCCAATTTGGACCAGCGGACTTTTGCCCATAAATTCAATATTATGGTGCAAATTTAAGACCTTTTTAGGTCTTATTTTCAAGTACAAGAGAGTTTTTCAGCAGTCATATAGAGAGAAAAGAGTGCAGATTTTTGCACTAAATTTCAGCCTTAGCAGCAAAGTTCAAATTGCGATTTGTACTTCGTTTATTATTTGAATAAGCTCATTTTTTGACAGCTTATTACTCTCATGTCGATCTTTGATTAGGAACTGACAGAGGTAGATTTGGCATCCCATAGCTCCAGATTTCAACCTGTGAACAGTAGCTGTATTTTTAGTGATTTTGCTTCTTTTCTTCTCTAGGTTTTGGTGCTATCTCTTATCTATTGTTGCTTGTTATTTGATACTTCTTTGATGGCCATTTTGGAGAATATTATTGTAACTCTTATTGATTATAGTAGATCTTTTAGTTCCATAATTTTTACTCTTCACACCAAAGGGGTTTTCCACGTAAATATTGATGTCTCGTATGATTGATTTTATTTTGTCTTGTCATATTCTTTTGGTTGATATAATTGCTGCCCTATTATCATTGTACTTGATTTTGTTGTCTCCTCTTGATTCAAATTAAAAGGAAAATTTAAACTTGAGTATTCTTCTAATGTTACCTCGCCATGCATTCTTTATTAATGCCTTGTTTTTCCCATCAGGGATGGCAGTCAATCTCAAGAAACGAATCTTAAACAAGCAGTTAATCTTAGATCATGCTCCAATTAAATTCATGAAGGGGAAGGTCATACTGAAACAAATACATTGAAATATTAATTCGAAGAAAACAAGAATGAATAATAGGGAGACTGCTATCAACTTAATCTATATCAAAATTTCAATGCGGTACTAAGTCATGTTTTACAATTAAAGAGATGCTAGATGTCTAACTAACAAAGAGCTACAAAACAAAACATTTAAAACAAATAAAACTTGAATTAACAGAACTGAAAACAGTAAAAATGCTAAAACGGAAGAGGAAAATTACCTCTTGTTGAGCAGCCAACTAGGACGAACGAGTTGAGGTAGCCAATTTCACCAACCTCGAAATTTCGATTTGATTTCACCAGAATTGAACAAAAAAACTCTTACTGATTTCGTTATCTTTTTAAGTTAGAAAAAAAGACTCTCCAAAACTCTCAAAAACCAAGGAGGAGTGGAAAAAACCCATTTTTAGGTATGACACCCCGTGAGAGTGAACAGTGAAAAAGAAGGGGTTACATAGGTGCAAAACTTGAAGATTTCAGAGGCAATTTTTGATGTGGGATACAAAGATTTCTTAATGGATAAGGGATTTCCAGCAAGGGTTTCATACAAACCCGTACGAATTTGAATAAAAAATTGAAAGAAAAAAGTGAAATTTTGAGAATAATACCATTGCGGAGTTTTTTTGGGAAGCTTCGCGTGGGTTAGCCTATGCAAGGCACATGTAATTGTACAAAGTGGAGAGGATAAAAATTGAGGCGGCAAGTGAATTTGGAAATTAGGGTTCTTGAGTTTGGGTTTGCTGGTGTTGTTCTGATAAGTGAAGGAGAAAGAGTAGTGTTAGGTGTGTTTAAAGAGGAAATGGGTTGGGTTAGTGGCTTCTTGATTGGAAATTATTTTGGCTTGGCCCAAGAGGATATGATAATTGGGGTTTAAAAATATGGCTAAGATTGAATTTAAAATATAACAAAAATATTAACGAAAACATTAACTTGTAAGCCGTGAGACCTTTACGCATGGTCAGGTTCATGGCATTATGAGGACTTGTAAGGTATGAGTATTTTTCTGCATGATCTTCCTTATGTATTGCTCTCTCATTAGGTGTGAGTTTGTTCCGCAGGTTTAGCCTATGTATGGTGCACCCTTTGGGCTGTGATCGTGACCGGCAGGGTTGATTGACTTGTGTTATTTATTATATATTGCATTTTAACATTGTGATTTTTCTTGTTAGATGTATCATGAGTTTCTGTGGTGATATGTGATCGAAGTTGTAGTTGTTATGGGGCCTAGAATGGGGGCAGATAAGGTAGTGTTGGGCTGATATTTTATCTGTGCAGGTTGTAGCTGGAATGTTGGTATCGTTTTTATTTAAACTTTCTTCATATTGTAATTTTCAGTTTTGGGTTGTGTTATGTTTGTTATTCTGTCATCTTACATATTCAGTACATTCTTTCGTATTAACGTTTCCATTGCTTAGAGGGTGCTGCATTCATGCCTGCAGGTTATCAGGTAGACACTGGTCCTTGTTGTGTGTGGTCGAGTTCAGCTAATGATTGGTACACTATTCATTTTGGAGTTGCTAAGTCTAGAATCTTCTTTGGTCTTATATAGGTAATGGGTATATCGTGGCCCTGTCCCGACTCGTGGTTAGAATCTTTTTAACTTACAGGTTTGTAGATATTTTTTGTGGGTCAGATAGTCAGTTGTGATCTGGTCGGCCTTGTATTATACTTTTTTATATTCGAGTCTATTTTTGTTGCATTTTATTTTATTTTGCTTAGCCTTAACGGTCCATCAATGTTGTGTGGTTTGATTTTAGTTGATTCGCTTGATCAAGTAAGGCACAAGATGCTAGTCGCGCATCCTAAAATTTGAGGTGTACCAAACTTGGTATCATAGAAATGTCGTGTGTTAGAGAGTTTATAAGCCGTATCTAGTACAATCTTACTTATGGGTGTATTGTGCGCTACACTTATAATCAAGAAGCTACAGGGCATTTAAGATTAACTACCCTTCTTTCATCTTTTAGATTGTGTTGTAGAACGGAATTCTAAGGAGTTGACTTATTAAAATCGTGCAAAATAAATTTGCAATTGTCAAACCTCGACTGACCTTGTGGAAAGGTTGAT
This sequence comes from Jaltomata sinuosa, assembly GCA_003996215.1. NCBI lineage: Eukaryota > Viridiplantae > Streptophyta > Magnoliopsida > Solanales > Solanaceae > Jaltomata > Jaltomata sinuosa. The sequence goes on from QJPP01000430.1 coordinate 316,032, forward strand.
CCTAATTTGAGGCATCATAGAATTTCCGAGGATTGGGTGTTTCCTTTTGAGGTAAGTTTTCATTTCAGTTATGAGTTTGTGCCATTTGTGGTCGTATGGGGTTTGATAAGTTTCTGGTAGCTTCTGGTGGTCTTGTTTGGCATGTAGCTCATGTAGCTTCTAGTGGCCTTCTGGGCTATTTTAGCGGTGTGGTATAGTCATGTGTATAGGGGAGATTCTGCCGGAAATTTGATAAGTTCCTAGCTTTAATCGTGCGTTCTATTTCACATTCGAAGACGAATGTTCCTAAGGAGGGAAGGATGTAACACCACGGGTGTTTACGATTGTTCGTTTTCCCGTATTGAGGGTTTATGAGCCTAAATTTGATATTTTTATTGTAACATTGTGCATGATTTGGAAAAAATTTATTTGAATTGAAATTTAAAAAAATATTTTTATCGTCTCCCTAAAATGTCTTAAATATTTATGAAATCTCAAATTGGTCAAGACTCTCTAGTTTATGTCCGCTTCTCTATGGTACCAATTGTTGCATATTCTTTAATTATGATATATTTGTATATGTATTTATTTTATAAGATTATAATTGATTAATATTTTAATAGGAATATTAAATGTAAGTATTATTGTTATATTAGTTAATATTTGTTTAAAATTATTTTTTCATCCATTGTAATATGGTAGAAGTAGTATTTTATATACATGTTGATGTCTTCATTAATTTAATGCTATGTGAAAAGAATTTCATGTATATTATAGTAGTTTCCTTCAAAGTGAGGTAATTTACCCAGAATAGAATAAGTTGGTCAGAATATACGTATACACTAGTTACATCACATTCTTTGTTGTTATTAATTAGTAAGTTAGTGGAGTAGGATAAAGGATAGATCTTTTCTAATATTATATAATTAAATTAGCTGTGAGCCTTATCAAATAGCCGCGACAATTGATTTTAAAGGATTGATATTACTCCCACCACCACTTGCCTTCTATATATGTTTCTATTATATACGTAATGTAGTTCACCACTACTGAACCTCTCGCTCTCTCTGTACATATCTATACTTCTGTAGATTTCCTTGGCTTCTTTCATTTGTAGTTTAGAGTAATATATGCACTTAGGTGTGAAGGTAAGCTATGTTTGTCCAATTGTACTTAGATATTTAGTGCTATCAATTATTTGGTTCAAAAGTGAGGATGCAACTCGAAATATGTTGGCAAGATTTATGTGACAAGCTCAAATTAAAGGTACGTAAAGGTTATCCCTCTCTTTTTGATATGATTCCTAAAGATCTAAAAATTTGCGTGTCTAGTGTACTATCGAAGAGTCAATTGTTAAATGTCCCTAAATTCTTGTTGGTATTATTTTTATTATAAACTCATATCTGGTGATATCGGGCTCGGAATAAGTTGGAAGTAAGAGTATTTATATGATCGTAATTATCAGATTTCAGTCATTGTCAGATTAATCATAGTATTATAGTTATATTGAGGTTTATGGTTAGTTATATAGCTCGGGTTTAGCTATGGATATATGTTGTTGGTCAGTGGTGTGTCACCGGTCGTAGAGATCGGGTAGTGGCCTTGTGGTGATTACTGTGGGCTGTTTTGTTAATGTTATATTTTATTATATTGTGTGTTGTATATTATAATATATTTTATTGTATTTTGTAATTTCCTAGAGGGCTAGTGAGAACCTGTAATGCGTGAGACTTTAAAGCATGATTGAGCCCGTGTCTTTGCGAGGGCCTGTAAGGCGTGAGACCTTTTCGCACGATCGAGCCCATGACATTATGAGGACCTGTAAGGTGTGAGTATTTTTTCGCATGGTCTTTCTTGTGTATTGCTCTTTCGTAAGGCATGAGTTTGTTCCACTGATTGAGCCTATGTGTCGTGCACCCTTTAGGCTTTGATTGTGACCGGCAAGGTTGATCGACATGTGTTGTTTATCTGGTATTGCATTTCTACATTGTGATTTGTTTGGTTAGCTGTATCTTGAGTTTATGTGGTGATGTTTGGTCGTGGTTATAGTTGTTGCAGGGCCTAGAATGGGGGCAGGTAAGGTAGTGTTGGGCTGACATTTTATCTATGCAGTTTATAGCTAGGATGTCGGTATCATTTCTATTGAAACTTTCTTCATATTGTGGTTTCATTTTTGGGTTGTGTTATTTCTGTTATTCTGTCGCTTTACATATTTAGAATATTTTTTTCATACCGACGTCCCCATTTCCTGGGAGGCACTGCATTTATGCCAGTAGCTTATCAGGTAGACAGTGGTGCTCATTGTGTTTGGTAGAGTTCAACTGATGGTTTGTACGCCGTTCTTTTAGGAGTTGTTGAGTCTAGAATCTTCTTTGGCCTCATATAGGTAACAGGTACGTGGAAGCCCTGTCCCGGCTTGTGGTTAGTATTTTTTTATCTTAGAGGCTTGTAGACATTTGTTGTGGGTCTGGTAGTCAATTGTGATCTGATCGGCCTTGTATTATACTTTTGTTATGTTCGAGTTTTTTTCCATTGTATTTCATTTTATTTGGCTTGGCCTTCACGACCCATCAATGTTGTGTGGTTTTGTTTCAGTTGGTTTGCTCGATCAAGTGACGCATAAGGTGCCAGTCACGCCTACCCAGATTTAGGGTGTGACATATGTGCCTTCATTTAACTTTAAGGCTTTTCATAACTTTCCTTTTGGAATTAAGTTCTATAAGTAAAGCTCTTCTTCATACATTATTACCATGTGGAGTTTCTCTTGCTGCTACATTTTTTTCATTATGTTATCCTTCCTTTTGTGTAGCTTGATGTGCATTATTATGTTTTCTTATCTATAAAAAATATCCCATACAGACATTGTGACCCTAATTCACGTATGAACCTGGTTTCCTTGTTAGCATTCAAAATACTATAGTCCATTTTCCAACATTATACAACAGGGTCAACCACTGTATACTTCCCCTGTCTGTGCTCTTCAAAAAAATTTCACCAAAATCTTATATGGTCCGATTTCTCTTTCCCTACTAATCCTACTAATAGCACATCTAACCTCCTCAACCTCAATACACCTACAGTACCCAAAGTCACGCTGTCTCTTAGAGTGCTCCAAATCACTCCACACAATGTCTATGTCCCCTTCTTCGTTCAAAAGTTTGTGGAATTAGCTTTCCATCTTTCCTTAATGAAGGTCTCTTCTACCAACCCCCTGTCTTCCTCATCCTTGATGCACTTCACTTATTCAAGTCCCGAGCCTTAATCTTTCTTGCTTTCGCGAGCCTATATAATTTCTTATCTCAATCTTTGTCCCCTAATTCAATATAGAATTATTCGAAAGTTGTCGTCTTTGTCTCCCTAATTGCTAACTTTGCTTCCGTCTTTCCCACCTTATAAATTTCCTTATTCGTCTACTGCTTTTCCTCATTTGTGCATTCCGCCAACTTTACATAAGAATCCTTCTTTGTTTTCACTTTGCCTTGGACTTCTCCATTCCACAAGTAATCCCCTAGATGACAACCAAAATTATCCCTTGAAACCCCTAACACCTCTCTAGATTCTTTCCTAATGCAACTAGTTGTCTTATCCCATATTTTGTCCACATCCCCACTACTCATCTAAGGCCCCATATCCATCAATTTTCCCCCTATCTCCCGATATATGTGTAATACCCCAGAACTTTCAATCCTAGACTCAGCTCAGAAAACCAGAAAGAATTAAAAATTTAATCTGTCAGCCGATTCACAGGTCAGATCTACGAGTCATGGAAGTGTTCACGCACCGTGGACTGTGCCCGTGGAATCAGATCAGAGGCCTGATGATTTCCTTTGACAACCACGAACTGGTTCTACGGACCGTGGAATGATCCATGAGTCATGAACCCAGTTCGTGGAAGTCAAACCAGAGGCCTACCATATCTCTGAGAACCACGAACTAGTTCTACAGACTGTGGAAGGATCTACGAGTCGTGAACCCAGTTTGTGGAACTAGACCTGAGAGTCAACCAAAGCACAGGATCCACGAGTGGGATCCAAGACCCATGGAAGTTTTCACAAGTCGTGTGGTCCCCAATTCAAGTAGCCCAGATTTCAGGTCCAGGAACCTAGACAGGGTTCCACGAGCCGTGAAAGTTTTCACTAGTTAGGAAACCCACCTTTGAAACCTGAGTCACGAATTTCAGCAGTTTTCTTTTAATTAATTCAGGGGCATTCTAGTCTTTTCCCTACCCTTTTAATTTCGAACCTTAGTTGTTTTCGGGGTAATTAAAGGGATTTTGCACTCTTATTTCCCCATTCTCCCAAAACAAATCAGACTTAGAAAGAAAAGAAGAAAAGAGGCGATAGTTTTGCTTAAGAACAAGCAGAAGGTTCCTTCAAGCTCAGCCCCAAAATCAAAGGGATTTCTCCATAGATTCTTTTCCAGGTATGTGGGATTTCACTAATGGGTTCCTTCCACCTATTGGGTCCCTAGAATTCAGCCCAGTCCTTCAGTTTCTTCATCAATTATTCAAACCTAGGGTTCCTAAATTTTAGGGATGACTTGGATTTCAGATGTTATAGTTATGTGATATTAATTACATATTTCTTAGAGAATTAGCATAGTCATATGTACAGGATTCAGAAACCCTAGCTTGTGTTCCCAGTTTGTGGAAGTCAAACCAGTGGCCTACCATATCTCTGAGAACCACGAACTAGTTCTACAGACTGTGGAAGGATCTACGAGTTGTGAACACAGTTCATGGAAGTCAAACAAGAGGCCTACCATATCTCTGAGAACCACGAACTAGTTCTACAGACTGTGGAAGGATCTACGAGTCGTGAACCCAGTTTGTGGAACTAGACCTGAGAGTCAACCAAAGCCCAGGATCCACGAGTAGGACCCGTGGAAGTTTTTACAAGTCGTGGACCACACCCGTGGAATCCAATTCCATAGCCAAGATTTCAGGTCCAGGAACCTAGACAGGGTTCCACGAGCCGTGAAGGTTTTCACGAGTTATGAAACCCACATGTGGAACCTGAGTCATGAATTTCAGCAATTTTCTTTTAATTAATTCAGGGGCATTCCAGTATTTTCCCTATCCTTTTAATTTCAAACCTTAGTTGTTTTTGGGTAATTAAAGGGATTTTTAACTCTTATTTCCCCATTCTCCCAAAACTAATCAGACTTAGAAAGAAAAGAAGAAAAGAGGCGATAGTTTTGCTTAAGAACAAGCAGAAGGTTCCTTCAAACTCAACCCCAAAATCCAAATCATTTCTCCATAGATTCTTCTCCAGGTGTGTGGGATTTCACTAGTGGGTTCCTTCCACTCATTGGGTCCCTAGAATTCAGCCCAGTCCTTCAGTTTCTCCATGAATTATTCAGACCTAGGGTTCCTAAATTTTAGGGATGCCTTGGATTTCAGATGTTATAGTTATGTGATATTAATTACATATTTCTTAGAGAATTAGCATAATTATATGTACAGGATTCAGAAACCCTAGCTTGTGTTAATTTCAGTTTTCATAAATTATACTTATTAGGCAGATAATTCAGACAATCATGCTTCAGAATTTGAATGCCATATTTTTCGGCATATGTATGTTGCATTCTTAGAAGAGTATCAGTATTTGAGCTATCCATTACTTTAGCTTGCATTTTTATTGCTCATATTTAGTTAGGAGTAGACTTAGTACTGAGTGGACGACGGGATGAAGGCTTAGCTGTCAGATTAGGCTGAGACCTTTACTAGCAATCCTTAAGTCCCAGAACTACGACGCCACCGTAGGTATAAAAGGGGTCAGCTGTCAGATTAGGCTGCTCACTCTTGTCCCTTGTGGACATAATTTTAGTGGATCCACGTTAGAGTTGATTGTACCCTTAGCAAGGTATGAACACCCTTCTATCCAAGATTATAAATTGGCCCCACTGTTAGCTCAGCTTGGGGTATGTCGGTTAATAGTACCTCCCACATTCAGACTCATATTGCAATGACCTTGTATCCAGTTATTCAGTTCGGCATGCTATATACTCATGATAGTTACTTGGTCATTGCATTCAACTTATCTATCAGTTTATGTTTCAGCATGTATGTCTTTGTTCAGCTTAGCACAAATCCCGCATGCTCAGTACATTCAAAGTACTGACGCATACTTTTGTTCTATATCGTTGTATGATATAGGTTCAGGCGCTCAGCATCCAGATCGCGTTTAGTTTGATTTCCAGTCCTTACTCAGCAGCTTCAGTGGTGAGTCTTAATAGCTCGAGGATGCTAGATATGCTTTCATCTTTTCAGTCTTTACATTTCAGTTTCAGATTATTAGATTTAGCTGGAGGCATATCCCAACAACTCATATCAGTTAGAGGCTTTCAGACATAGACTAGATTCAGCTATTGAGTTGTTAGTGTTGTTTTTAAGACTTCATTATACTCTTTGATATATCTCATATTCAGACATGTTTTGAGTTCTTTTCCACTTCAGTTATCAAATTGTTTTCAGTTTTTGCAAAGTGGATGTTTTATCAGAAATTGTCTAGTTATGCCAGGCCATGGGTTAACTTAGGGTCACTTGTGATACCAAGCATCATGTTACATCTAAGGGGTAGCCTCGGGGCATGACAAACTTGGTATCAGAGCATCATGTTCAAGTATCCTAGGGTGTCTGAAAGCCGTATCTAGTAGAGTTTAATTCATGGGTGTGAAGCGTGCCACACCTATGGGGGAGAAGCTATGAGATGTCATTAGGAAAAACTTCCCTTCTTCCTTTCCAGTTCGTGCCATACAGTATGAACTCTATTTAATCTACTTCTAACTCATGCTCTTCACATTATAGAAAATGCCTCCTAGAAGAGCCAACGAAAGGAATTAGCAAGCACTAGTAGCTCCAGCAGACCCTCTGAATGAGCAAGTCACTCATGCGGAATTTAGGGCTTCTTTTCAGGTGCTTTCTCAGGCCATGACCGCTCAGGTCAATCAACAGGCTATGGACCCAGCTCTACCCCAGACTAACACTGTTGCAGCTAGAATCTGGGACTTTACTCGGATGAACCCTCCAGAATTTCATGGGTCTAAATTTGAAGAGGATCCACAATAGTTTCTTGACGACATTCAGAAGGTAACAGATATTATGGGTGTCACTCTAATTGAGAGTGCAGATTTAGCTGCCTATCAGTTGAAGGGAGTGTCTTACACTTGGTATTAGCAGTGGAAGGAGTCTCGTTGTACTAATGCAGGTCCAGTAGATTGGAACCACTTCAAGACTGCATTTCTAGACAGCTTCTTCCCACTTGAGCTCAAGGAAGCCAAGGTCTAAGAGTTCATCAACTTGAAGCAAAATGATATGAGTGTGAAGGAGTACGCACTCAAGTTTACTCAGTTGTCTAAGTATACTCTAACAATAGTAGCTGACTCCAGGGACCGTATAAGTAAGTTCGTATCTGGTGTGTCCGATGATATGGTCAAGGAGTGAAAGACTGATATGCTGGTTAAGGAGATGTATTTTCCCAGTTTGGTTACTTATGCTTAATAGATCGAGGAGGAGAAAATCAAAGAGAGGGGAGGAGACAGTAAGAGAGCTAGAACAGGTGACTTCAACTACTCCCAACAGAGGTTAGAGGGTGGGAATCACTCTCAGTTCTGTCAGAAATCTTCAGCTCCAACTCTGTCTTCTGCTAGTGCCCCAGTGCCTAACTTCAGATAGGATCGATATGATAGAGCTCTAGGCTCTAAGTCCCAGGGTACAGTTACTAGCGGGCTCACTCATCCAGTTTACAAAAAGTGTGGTAGAAACCACCAGAATGAGTGTATGGAATTTAGTGGATATTGCATTGGATATGTCAAGCCAGGCTACAGGATGAGAGATTGTCCAGCAGCTTCTTAGAAGGGCAAGGATGTTCGCCCACAGAATCAGGCCCATTCTACAGGAGATCCAGCGGGTTTCCCCACTCAGTAGGGTGCCTCGTCTGGTACAGGTGATGGTTAGCATCAAATTATGTTGTATGCCCTTCAGACTAGACAGGACCAGGAGGATTCTCCCAATGTGGTCAGGGGTACGTTACAAGTCTTCCATTTAGATGTTTATGCATTGTTATACCCAGGGGATACACTTTATTTTGTAACTCCTTATATAGCAGTAAATTTTTATGTCAGTCCAGAAATCCTCCCAGAATCCTTCTCAGTCTCTACTCCAGTTGGTGACCCAGTTAAAGCTAGACGGATATACAAAAATTGCCCTATCACAGTTTTCCTAGAAAGTTACCTCAGCCGATCTTGTAGAGTTAGAAATGACTGACATCGATATTATTCTAGGCATGGATTGGTTACATTCCTGTTATGCCTCAGTTGATTGCAGAACCAGGATCGTATGGTTTTAATTTCCAAATGATCTAGTCATAGAGTGGAAGGATAGTACCTCAGTGCCTGTAGGTCGATTCATCCCTTACCTTAGGGCCAGAAAAAAGATTTCCAAAGGGTATATCTATCACATTGTTCGGGTTAAGGATTTAACTCTGAGATCCCAACTCTTGAGTCAGTTCCAGTGGTGAATAAATTCCTAGAATTGTTTCCAAAAGATCTTCTCGGAGTTCCTCCGGAAAGGGAAATCGACTTCGGAATAGATCTTCTTCCAGGTACCCAACCTATTTCGATTCCTTCTTACAGAATGACTCCAGTTGATCTTAAGGAATTGAAGGAAAGGTTGAAAGACCTTCTAGATAAGGGCTTCATCAGACCGAACATCTCTTCATGGGGTGTTTCAGTTCTCTTTGTACGTAAGAAAGATAGTTCTCTCAGGATGTGCATCGACTACAGTCAGTTGAACAAAGTCACAATCAAGAATAAGTATCCCATCCCCAGAATTGATGACTTGTTTGACCAGCTTCAGGGTGCTAGTTGCTTCTCTAACATAGACCTCAGATCCGGTTATCATTAGCTGAGAGTCAGAGATAGTGACATTCCAAAGACAGCCTTCAGGACTCGGTATGGTCACTACAAATTTGCAGTTATCTCTTTTGGACTAAGGAATGCTCATGTAGCTTTCATGGATTTGATGAATAGAGTATTCAAGCAGTATATAGACATGTTCATCATTGTCTTCATCGATGATATACTCATATATTCTTAGAGCGAGGAAGAGCATGTAAACTATTTGAGAGTGGTGTTGCAAACTCTCAAGGATCGCCAGTTGTTCGCCAAGTTCAGTAAGTGTGAATTCTGGTTGAAATCAGTTGCTTTCCTTGGTCATGTGGTGTCTAGTGAGGGAATTCGAGTTGATTCTCAAAAGATTGTGGCAGTGAAGAACTGGCCTAGACCCATCTCTCCGACAGACATCAGGAGTTTCTTGGGTTTGGCTGGTTACTATCGGAGATTTGTTGCAGGATTTTCGACCATAGCTGCCCTATTGACCAAGTTGACTCACAAGAAGGTTAAGTTTCAGTGGTCAGACGAGTGTGAGAAAATCTTCCTAGAAATCCCATTTTGACTCTACTAGAGGGTTCAACTGGCTTTATGATTTATTGCGATGCATGTAGAGTCGGCTAGGGTGGTGTTTTGATGTAGTAGGGTAAGGTCATAGCGTATGCTTCCAGACAGCTTAAGGTCCATGAGAAGAACTACCCAACTCATGACCTCGAGTTTGCAGCTGTTGTATTTTTCATAAAGATTTTGAGACACTACTTGTATGGTGTTTAGGTTGATGTGTTCACAGATCATAAGAGCCTCTAATACGTTTTCACCCATAAAGAGTTGAATATTCGTTAGAGAAGGCGGCTTGAGTTCCTCAAAGAGTATGATATGAATATGCTCTACCATCCGAGTATGGCCAACATAGTGGGTGATGCCCTCAGCAGACTGTCCATGGGTACTGTGTCTCATGTTAAGAAAGAGAGGAAAGAATTAGCCAAGGATGTTCATAGGCTTGCTCTCTTAGGAGTTTTCCTCATGGACACGATAGATGGTGGTGTGATAATCCAAAATGGGTCAGAATCTTCATTGGTAGTGGAGGTTAAAGAGAAACAGGATAGTCATCCCATATTGCTTTAGTTGAAAGGTTTTCTCCCAAGGGGAAGATGTTGTGCTCCGCTACCAGGGTCGTTTATGTGTACCTAATGTGGGCGAGTTGAGGTAGCAGATCCTTAGAGAAGCCCATAATTCCAGATATTCTATTCATCCTGGTGCCACTAAGATATACTGTGATCTACGGAAAGTCTATTGGTGGAACAACATGAAGAGGGACATTGCAGGTTTTGTGGCTAAGTATCCCAACTGTCAGCAGGTGAAAGTAGAACATCAGAAACCAGGAGGTGTGACTTAGGATATTATCATTCCTACTTGGAAGTGGGAGGTGAACAACATAGACTTCGTTATGGGTTTCCCTAATACTCACAGACAGCATGACTCCATTTGGGTGATAGTGGACAGAGTTACTAAGTCAACTCACTTCTTGGCTATTAAGACTACAGATTCAGTGGAGGACTATGCCAAAATCTACATCAGCGAGATAGTCAGGTTGCATGGGTTTCTCTTGTCTATCATCTCAGAAAGGGGTCCTCAGTTTATATCTCATTTCTGTAGATCATTTCAGAAAGGTCTTGGTACTCAGGTGAATCTCAGTATAGCATTTCATCCGTAGACGAATGGTCAGGCAGAGCATACCATTCAGACTTTAGAGGACATGTTGAGGGCTTGTGCGATCGATTTTAAAGGTAGTTGGGATGATCACCTACCTCTCATAGAGTTCGCCTATAATAACAGTTTCTATTCCAGTATTCAGATGTTCCCATATAAGGCACTTTATGGGCATAGATGCAGGTCACCGGTTGGTTGGTTTGAAGTAGGTGAAGCATCTTTGGTTGGGCCAGACTCGGTTCATGAGGCTATGGAGAAAGTTCAGCTCATTAGAGATAGACTAAAGACAGCTCAGAGTCATCAGAATTCCTATGCAGATGTGAGGAGAAGGGACTTAGAATTTTAAATTGATGATTGGGTCTTCCTAAAAGTGTCACCCATGAAGGGAGTGATAAGGTTTGGTAAGAAAGGGAAGCTCAGTCCCAGATATGTAGGTCCTTATAGAATCTTGAAAAGGATTGATAATGTGGCTTATGAGTTAGAGTTGCAAGCATAATTAGCAGCGATTCATCCAGTCTGTCATATTTTGTTGTTGAAGAAGTGTATGGGTGATCCGACATCGATAGTGCATTTAAAGAGTATGGTTGTGAAGGATAGCCTCACCTATGAGGAGGTTCCAGTGGAGAATCTTGACCAACAGGTTCGTAGGTTGAGAAATAAGGAAGTCACTTTAGTAAAGATTTTTTGTAGGAATCAGTCCGTAGAGGGAGCTACTTTGCTAGCAGAAGCAACCATGATGGCCAAGTACCCTCACCTCTTCCATTTCGATCCAGTTTCATCTTGACGTAATAGTTCCTCTCCACTTTCTCAGTTTACTCTTCTCAGTATCATGTTGCCTCAGTTATCCTGGCATTCCAGCATGTTTGCATATCCATGGAACTAAGTTCAGTTAAATATCAGTTTCTAGTACTCAATTGGTAGGGATTGCAACTCTTTCCCTCCAAACTCAGCTTCTTTAGTCTTCATTCGAGGATAAATGATCCGAAGGGGGAGATATTATAACACCATAGAACTTTCAAGCCTAGACTCAGCTCAGAAAACCAGAAAGAATTAAAAATTTCAACTGTCAGCCGATTCACGGGTCAGATCCATGAGTCGTGGAAGTGTCCACGGGTCGTGGACTGTGCCCGTGGAATCAGATCAAAGGCCTGATAATTTCCTCTGAGAACCAAAAACTAGTTCTATGGACCATGGAATGATCCACGAGTCATGAACCCAGTTCGTGGAAGTCAGACCATAGTCCTACCATTTCTCTGAGAACCACAAAATGGTTCTACAGACCGTGGAAGGATCCACGAGTTGTGAACCCAGTTCATGGAACCAGACCTGAGAGTCAACCAAAGCCCAGGATCCATGAGTGGGATCCATGAACCATGGAAGTTTTCATGAGTCGTGGACCACACCCGTGGAACCCAATTTCAGTAGCCAAGATTTCAGGTCCATCAACCACGACAGGGTTTCACTAATCGTGAAAGTTTCCACGAATTATGGAACCCACTCGTGGAACCTGAGTCGCAAATTTTAGCAATTTTCTTTTAATTAATTCAGGGGCATTCAAGTCTTTTCCCTACCCTTTTAATTCTGAACCTTAGTCATTTTGAGGGGGTAATTAAAGGGATTATTTACTCTTATTTCCCCATTCTCCCAAAACTAATCAGACTTAGAAAGAAAGAAGAAAAGAGGCGATAGTTTTGCTTAAGAACAAGCAGAAGGTTCCTTCAAGCTCAGCCCCAAAATCAAAGGGATTTCTCTATAGATTCTTCTCTAGGTATGTGGGATTTCACTAGTTGGTTCCTTCCACTCATTGGGTCCCTAGAATTCAGCACAGTCCTTCAGTTTCTCCATGAATTATTAAGACCTAGGGTTCCTAAATCTTAGGGATGCCTTGGATTTCAGATGTTATAGTTATGTGATATTAATTACATGTGTCTTGGAGAATTAGCATAGTCATATGTACAGGATTCAGAAACCCTAGCTTGTGTTAATTCCAGTATTCAGAAATTATACTTATTAGGTAGATAATTCAGACAATCATGCTTCAGAATATGAATGCCATATTTTTTAACATATGTATGTTGCATTCTAGGATGATTATCAGTATTTTAGCTATCAATTACTTCAGCTTGCATTTTTATTGCTCATATTTAGTTAGGAGTAGACTTAGTACTGAGTGGACGACGGGATGAAGGCTTAGCTGTCAGATTAGGCTGAGACCTTTACTAGCAATCCTTAAGTCCCAGAACTACGACGCCACCGTAGGTATAAAAGGGGTCAGCTGTCAGATTAGGCTGCTCACTCTTGTCCCTTGTGGACATAATTTTAGTGGATCCACGTTAGAGTTGATTGTACCCTTAGCAAGGTATGAACACCCTTCTATCCAAGATTATAAATTGGCCCCATAGTTAGCTCAGCTTGGGGTGTGTCAATTAATAGTACCTCTCACATTCAGACTCATGTTGCACTGACCTTGTATCCAACTATTTAGTTCAGCATGCTATATACTCATGATAGTTACTTGGTCATTTCATCCAGCTTATCTATCAGTTTATGTTTCAATATGTATTTCCTTGTGTCATCCTTATATTGTTCAGCTTAGCACACATACCGAATGCTCAGGATATTCAAAGTACTGACGCATACTTTTATGCTACATCATTGTATGATATAGGTTCAGGTTCTTAGCATCCAGACCGCATTTAGCTTGATTTCCAGTCCTTACTCATCAGCTTCAGTGGTGAGTCCTCATAGCTCGAGGACGCTAGATATGCTTTCATCTTTCAGTCTTTACATTTCAGTTTCAGATTATTAGAGTTAGCTGGGGGCATGTCCTAGCAACTCATATCAGTTAGAGGCTTTAAGACATAGACTAGATTCAGCTATTGAGTTGTTAGTGTTGTTTTTCAGACTTCATTATACTCTTTGATATATATCATATTCAGACATGTTTTGGATTGTTTCCCACTTCAGATATCAAATTGTTTTTCCGCACTGTGGATGTTTTATAAGAGATTATCTAGTTATGCCAGGCCATGGGTTAGCTTGGGGTCATTTGTGACACCAAACACCGTGTTGCATCTAGGGGGTAGCCTCAAGGTGTGACAATATGGTAGGGTTCAAGCCACCCCTTTTAATCATCATTCGGTCATATAAAGTCTTCTTCCTCCTCTCTCTCTTAATCTCCAAGTCCATCACCAAATTCTTATGATGGATAGTAAGATTCTTACTCGAGATAACTTTACAGTCATTAGAAAGGCCTCAATCACCCTTCCTAAGGAGTAAGTAATCTATTTGAATCTTAGCTACCGCGCTACAAAAGGTAACTAGGTGTTCTTCCCTCTTCGGAAACTACGAGTTAGCTATCACCAACCAAAAGATTTAGCAAAATCTAACAGCGAGGCTCCACCTCCGTTTCTATTCCTAAAACCAAAGCATCCATGCATATAATCACAGCTACTAGAAGTTTTCCCGATATGGCCATTGAAATATCCGCCAATGAATATCTTTTTGGTGTGCAGTATACTCCTCACCACCTCATCCAAATTCTCCCAAAAGTACTTCTAGACCTTCCTGTATAAGCCCACTTGTGGAATGTAAGCATTACTACTGATTTAATTGACCAAATTGTCTCACGATATCCTAAATACAACTCATATACTGATTTAATGTGTGAACAACCTAACCCTTGGAACATACTACAACCTCAAGTGACAAATAGCCAACACCAAATCTTCTCGTATGTGTGAATTCGTGGGAAGATCAATGGTAGAGAAACTTTTATCCATATGGAGCTAAGAAATTATTGGGCAGAATCTTGACAAGTGTTGATTGACAAGAGTAAATGCAGTGCCCAAGTGAATGAACATGCCAAATGATCCTGATGATTCGAAACAAATTTCATATTTTTCTATAAAGTTACTTGTTTCAATTCTTAAATCATCTTTTATCTCACTAATAATATACACTTACGAAATAATCTGACTTTTGTCAAACACACATGTAAAGAAAGCTTCATCTTAACATAAAAACGACCTTTATAGATGAAAAACCTCTTTCTTGTCATCCTTCAATAGGTGATCAAGATAATATAATCTTAGAACTCATAATGAATTATACAAAATAATTTCCATTTGCCACACTATAAGAGTCAAAAAAAATAACTTGAGATGTTTGTTTATAAAGCTCACAATGTTGATCTAATACATTAGACTTTAAACTGTGTATGTGGAGAAGTACCGGTGCTTCTAGTTAGAGGCAGGACCTATTTTTTGGACATCACAAATTCCTGGCTTTGCTTATTCCTGGAACCAACATTCCCCTTTTCGTTACCTTGTCCAATAACTTTCTATCTTCCTGAAAGATCTTCACCTTGGATGTTTTTTGTGGGAAAGCCTTAGGTCCATCATATCTTCTCAAGATGATTAAGTGATGAAGCCATGTCACTAGTTTAAGGATATGCTCGTCCATCTTCTCTTTGTCTGCATGATATAGAGTCTGCAACCGAATTATCTTCTTTTGTCCAAGACTTTTCTTGCCTAAATCATTTCTGATACAAACAAACATAAAGAATAGTAAACATCAAGTATTTGATTTAATCAGGAGTGGGGTGTTGTAACACTAAAATATGCAGCAACATACCTAGTATTAGCCCACTCTCCAACCCACCCGAAACCTTGATGTGCTCTGGTAGATGCAAAATAATTAGTATGAATGAATAAATTGGATCAACTATAAGATTTTTATACATAAAACATTATGACCACCAACAAATACCTACTTTGAAGTATATGTAGCTATTGGAACAAGCCATTGAAGAGTTATTCCTATTTCTGCTTTGATCTGAGCAGGCATGAGCTGTAACAACAACAATAAGAAATACCTATTTTACATACATATAATAATACCATTACTTAATAAAAAATAATATGTGAAGGACTAACCTCTTCCTTGGTGACTCCCTGCAACCGAGAACGAAGGATTGTCTTCATGGTGGGGGGTAATCCATTATATAGTGTATCCCTCATGTTATTAGGTAGGGAAGTGGGGTATGAGGCCTGACATGATATCATATGCCATAATAACAAATATTTACCATTTGCACTAGTTATAGGAGATTAATTGAGAAGAAAATACTTACAATATTATCTATTTGAGTTATTAAGTTAGCATAATGTAAAGCAAGACCGGCTTCTCCCAGACTTTCTGATTTTCTTCTAGGAAAGAATGTCAACCCTACTAAATAAATACACATTGTATATCATTAAAACTGCAGGAATGTCGAGAACATGATCTAGCTATACCAATGATCTAAGAGTAAGAAACCAAAAAAAATGTCAGCACCATGAAACATTGACCATTAAAGAGAAGGTAAAGGTACGTAAATACACCATCACTAGCTATATTATACTACTGCAACTAGTAACCTGAAAACACCATTTCAAATTTTGGAGTTGTTTGTGATAAAGATTATTTTGAAGTGATATTGAATTTAGAGAAATAATTTAAGCAGTAAAATAAGCAGTAGGATTCTCTGGATCTCCTTACAGAATTTAAAAGAAATAATCCAATCAAAATGATTCTTTGGCTTCACAAAGTTCAATGTTTGTATTAGTTGGTTTCAAAATTCTCTACGCTCACCAAAACCTAAAACAAGTTCCTTAAGTAATATACAATTTTTTTCTTGTGATATATATATGTGTGTGTATCTTAAGTAAATATAGTTTAATTCTATATGGCTAATCATAACTTAGGCGTTTAGAGCCTCAATTCCATATTATCATATGAATTTGAAAGAAAAGATATACAAGTACCAGTAAGCCTATGATCACACTGATCATAACTTGTGAACTATTTACAAAATTAATGGATATTCTTATACCGTCATCTCCAAATACTTTTGAAATCTCTTGATGAATAAAAGTAACTATTTCAACAAGCTTCTCCACGACCTACAAGGATGAAAATAAGAAAGAAAAGGATTCGTATGGGTTAAGTCCATAATAGCATTCAAAAGCTGAAGACATATAAATTTTTCTTTACAATTACTATTATTGAAACAGTTTCCCTTCTATACCGATCCTTATAAATTTTCATTTAGACTTAGTTTATTTCTCAAAGAAAGTCAAAAATATTTTTTACCAAAATACCTCCTCCAGACTCTTGAACCAAAGACACTTCTTTTTCAAGCTCCTCACAGTTTTTCTTTGATGTTTTATCTCACTTTCTAACATCATCACACTTTCTCCTACAATTGAGAAAAACATCTAATCTATCAGTTTAAAATAATTCAATCAATTTAACCAACACAAACAAAATGTCAGAAAATTATTAGAAAAAATCAACACTTCTCTTGATGAAAAACTTAGCATATACTTGTTGTCTTCAATTGACCTAAGTTCTTGGTTAAATGAGTATCAATAGAGTATAAAAATATGAGTATATTAATGTCAACTTGAAGGTATACACATTATATCCAACTCAGTTCAATAGAATATCACTAATACATGTTAAGTGACTTTTCATAGTTAGACCCCTATAATTTGGATATATGGATAAATCCCATACTTTTATGCTTGCATCATATGGAATATAATTTTTTTTGAAATTGTATGGAGTTGTCTTATTGAAGTCAAAAAAATTCAAAGGTTTAGAATCCAAAGATATATTTTCTAAAAAGGAGAATGCTATTACCGGATAACAACATGTCTCTATAATAATCATTAATACTTTGCTTGAAATATAATCTTGACTCATTATGTAAAGTGCAATTTTACCTGATAATTTCTACAAGCGTTAAATATATAAACTCGATCTTGTGAAACCAAATTATATGCATTCACTTAATAAATATTGCTATATTCTATTGAAAATTTTCCTTGTAAAAGTTACTTCCCAGAAGAAATTAAGAACCATATTATGGACGACATGAGAGTCGATCATTTTCTTTCATCAAATTTGCATTCAACCCCTCTTTTACAGAGGCATTGTTGAGAAGTAAAATAATACCACAAAAAATAGAAGTAAAATTATACCTTTGAGAGGCAGTTTTAAGAAATTTAATTCCTCAAGTTTTCTTAGATAATCCTTTTCAAATTTGTCCAACGCATGCATCTCATGATACAATTCCTGCAAAGAAATAAAGATTCAACCCCTCATCATTGCATATTGAATAAACACTAAAAAACTGAACCATATCCTCGTAGAGAAAACGTTAACACTAAGAAATATCAATGAATTTTTTTGAGTGATTTATTTAATAGCACTTTTTCACCCTTATCGGTACCTTTTATTCAAAATAGATCTAATCATCGCATCGATCAGTAAAAATATCATAGCAAGTAAATAGAAATCTTGATAAATAAATTAAAAACATCAAATAAGATCAAACTAAAGTTGACAGCTTGATCTCATGCAAAAGGCTAGTTATAATATCAAAGAAACAATAAAAAGTAAAAACCCCATGGGAGCAAATGTACAAGCTCAAATTTTCCCAAAATTATGTTATAAAAATTGTCAACTAACCATACCACCATTATATCACAATATTTGACACTTTTCATACATGAATGCAACATCAACAAATTTGCGAGTATATAAAAGTAAATAAGCAAATATATTATATAAGTAAATAAATATTTGGTTATTAGACAAAGACATTGAGCTGGTTATCTAGCACCACTGCCAATAAAGCTGAAAATAAGCACCATCAATAAGAATATTGCAGCTTATGTTCTCTATTTTTTTTGACATACAAAAAATATTTTGCTCAAACATCAATAATATTTGTTACTTTATCAAAAAAAATATATGAAAGAAAAATATCAACTGAAATAAAGAGCTCCTGATAGTATGTTAAAGCATAAAAGCATGTTGAAAGGTAAATACATCTTAAAACAAAATGAAGCTTACAAAAGTATATTGTGCCAGATTTATCAGCTCTTGCATTGTCATTTCAGCCTCTGCTCTTAGTTGTTTATGAGTAATAGTGTCCATGTCCAATCTATAAAATGGTTAAGCATTCTTATAAACATATTTATTAACATAGAATTGCAATAGTTTTAATTAAAAAAATTTAACTTACTTGAAAAAATAACGACCTAGATTGTGCCATTGTGGGTCTTTACACATGTCTCCAAATCTAATGACTTCACGAGACAAAACAGCAAAATCCTCCCTTTTGTCATAAGCAGCTATAGTGAGCAACTCCTTCATATTAGTAGAAATCAACTGTTGCACGCCTTTTGAAGAAAAAACTTCCTTGTTTAAATACTGGATATTTTCTTCGGAAAGAGATTGCAATAAATTTGCAGCTTTGGTGATAGTATTTGCAATTTCAAATGCTAGAATAGATATTTTGTCTTGTCGAGATGCCGTTCCAGTCATGAATCCTCCAAAATTAATTCTTCTAATGTTGTTGCCAAGTGTATCTAAAAAATTTACTGTCTTTTGTAGACCAACTATACTGGCTTTTTCAAGAAAAGAACTGGGGACCTATTACAAGAAAAATTATGTATTGTTATCGTGTGAAAAGGAATTCATATGAATCAAAAGACAAGTTAATATCATAAATATAATGGTTGTTCAAACATCACACTCAATAAAACAAAAGAAAACATGTGTTAAATCACTCGTATGAATATTTTTCAAAGTTATTGTTATAGAATACACCCGCATGATTGTTCAAACATCAAATTTTATTTTTCAAAACATAACCATCGATATTGTTACCCATATTTATGTTAGACAACTTAATCCTAATGCTTTCCAATCAATCATGTCTCACTGGTCCTCAAGTAAACCTCATGTTTTATACCAACAAATCTTAAACAATTCAAAATTACCCTTTAGTAAATATGCCTCAATCTGATATTTATTCTTTACATTTCATGAGCAGTTGAAAATTGTTACAGATTAGCATAAAAAATATAAGTTTTCTCTGTAACAATTTAAATTTTTAATAACACAATTTAATATGACACAAATAGATGGTCTAGGCCTGATTTATGTCACTAAAAATGATTTCATGTGCTTTTTCACTAAAAAATATCAAAAAAGTGAAAGGATATGTTAATATTGAAAATAAAAATGTCACTCACTAACAACTATAACGTTTAGTGAGGACACACAATTTCAACAATCATGACATGATTCATTTTCAATTTATATTTCTTATTCTTTTTTTTTCTATGCCAAGATATATTTCACTTTGATCATGCATGTTTGCCATTTCTATATATATATATATATATATATATATATATATAATATATATATATATATAATATATATATATATATATATATATATAATATATATAATATATATATAATTTCTTCCTCTTACATCTAAGTCCAGGTTATCTTATGAAACTCTCTTAAATTTTTTCAACTATATATTTCTGTAAGATAATATTGATTGTCGTAATTGTAACATAATATTTTAATAAATAATAGAAGAACATTATTTTTCGCAAACATCAGTAAATGCAGCCAGTTTTACCACAAGAATTTGGAGAATATCATCCATATGTTTAGCATTTTTTTCCTTGAACATATTCACAAATTTTTTAGTATTCATTCGTTTCTTCTTAAAAAGTATAAATTATAATTGCTTTGACAACGTCTAACCGCTCTTAGTTGCTAAGACCAAGTTAACTGACTTGGCCAATACCCAGCACTAGCACAACAACTCCAAACAAAAATTCTATCTTATATATCAGAGACTCTATCTTCTAATATTTTCTTCATTCATGTATCCTTTTTTATTTTCATCATATTATCAAAGTAATATTATTCTATTTATTTTTTTTCCTGTAATTATCTTCTAAATAAAAATTTTAATCAACAGCGTATCTCATCTCGTCCAACTATAAATTTTATTCTTATTTATTGTCTTTGTACTGCCACAATTGGTAAAAACCTCATCCGCTATATCTGTATCTTTTTTTTCTTGGGTTAAATACCTAGATAGTTCTTTAAACTTGATAAGTGAGTTATGACACTTAAATTAGCTAGTGACTAAATAGACATCTTAACTTAACAAAAAATCTATCTTTTAAACACGTGAATTCTATCTGACATACCAAGGTGTTGCTAAATCTTTTTTGAGCACGTGATTGTGCTGACATTGCAGGAACTCATTCATAATATCCTAAAATTATTCATTTTCTTAAATTTCTTATCTCCTTCTTCCCCTCTCCCCATATAAAAAATAAATCGAGAGCCAAAATATATATTAGATGAATTCTATCATTTATCTATCAAAAAAAAATGAATCTGAATTCTTCTAAAACCTTCGAGCAAAGACAAGTAAGCTTTATGATCCAAGTGGGCTCAAAAAAATTTGCAAGAACTAAAGTCACAAAGACAAATTCCAAATTTAAAGACCTTCCAAATTGTAAAAAAAGAAAGTATACAAGTTAAATTAATAATCTAAAATAGAATAGTTATTTTGTCAAGTGTAGAGAATAGATGATTCAGAAAGTCCGAGTTGAAAAAATAATTGCGCTATCAAAAGATTTCAGTTGAAATCACAGAGTAAAACCCTTAAAAAAATCATACATTAACAGAATTAATTGAACAATTAAAAACACAATCAGATAACAATTGCTATACAATGGAGTGAAGAAAGGGAAAAGATTAAAAATGAAAAAGAAACAAAAACATCGAATAGGTACCTTGTTAATTCGTGGTGTAAAAATAGAGAAACATATTTGTTTTGACTCTTTAAAGCTCTTGATTAACGTTAAGTTTTTAGAAGATCCTGACCTGCTTTCATCTGCTCTATTTTCACCAGTACAAACACCTACCATTTTGCTCCCTAAAATAAGTTGAAACAAATATCAGAATAGTAGAATAAAAATATCTACACACACCTATATATATATATATATATATATATATATATATAAAGCTCCCTAGTGGACTTTATTTCTTTTTTTCAATTTCAGAAATCAATTAATGAAAGATTATAATCTCCAGCAAGATTTCGAGGATATTGGGATAGGACAGAACTGAATTCAGATTGTCTATTTTTCCCTTCCCACAAAGAAGACAAGGTTAAACATTTTGACTTGACCGCATGCACATGTGAATGGTAACAAATTGGTTTTATTAATTATTACTCCCTCCTTTTTAAATTGACTGTCCACTTTTGACTCAGCACGGAGTTAAAAGAAAATAAAAAATATTTTTGACTTTTATAATTTTGAACTAATGATATGTTGAATGTACCAAAATATTTATTATATATGATGCACACCTATGATGAAGCGGATAAAACTTGTATGAGACACCTCTCATACTTTGATGTGTTGATTATTGAGACCAATTTTACAAAAAATTGTCAAAAACCAGTAGTTTTCACTGTCTCTCTCCTCTATTTTTTAGTCATTTGATTCAGTTTTGCTTTTCCATTTTTTTTCGTGCAGTTACTTTTTAAATTTTTTTCTTTTCCAATTACTTTCCTTCTCCAATTTTTCCCATTGGTTGAATGAGTGCTCTTGGTTCAACTTGATATTTTTTTTCCTGCAATTTCTTTCCAAAATTTGCAACTCTCTTTCCTTAATATTTTTATTCATGAAAAGTATAAAACTCAATATTTCAAACCTATTTTTAACATTTTTATATTATAACTTATTCTTTTCTTAAGAGGTGTTTAATCATGAAAATTGTGAGCATTTAAAAAAGGTTACAAAAATTAAGGTTAAAAATTATATTTAAAAATTGGGGAATTTTATAATTTCAAAGCACCTAAATCCATCAATATTCTGAAATATGATTATTTGAATATATTTTTTCAACAAATAACAGGAATATGATATAATTTAAGCATGAAATATAATGGAGCCAATTTTATATAAAAAAAATAAGGATAAAATTTTAAAAAAGAAAAATATAATGAAAGTCAATAGTGAAAAAAGTGTAAACAAAATTTAAAGTGATTTCCAAATTTTACATACAACTTAAGGTTTCTTGGTCAATTGCTGATTTCAAATAAAGTAGAAAAAGTTCAAAAAAAAAAAAATAAATTCTCACAATCAAACTGATCCTTATAATATTAATATTCTAGGTTGAGTTAAGAAAACAATAATGAGTTTCACATTTTTGGTGAACTAAACTATTAAGATAAGAAAAGTAGAAAATTTTGAAATGTAATTGCACGAAAAAAATTGAAAAGAAAACTGAACCAAATGAAAAAAAATTAGAGGGGGGAGATAGAGAAAAAATAGTGGACTATGGCTGCTTTTTCTGAAAGTAGGACTCAACAAATTTACTTGTCAAAGAAAGAAAGGAGCCTCATACAGGTTTGGTCAGTCACATTATATGTGTGCCTCATACAGGTTTTGTCAGCCACATCATATGTGTGCCTCATACATAATAAAAAAATTTAAATTCTTTTAAATCAAATTATTTGTGTGAGGCACCTCTCATACTTGGACAAGTGAATTATTGGGATTCACTTTCAGGAAAAAAATGGTCAAAGTCCACTATTTTTCATTTGGTTCGATTTTTCTTTTTCATTTTTTTCATGGAGTTACTTTTTAAAATTTCCTTTTCCAATTAGTTTCCTTCTCAAAAATTTTCCCTTTGGTTCAACGAGTACCCATTGTTGAATTTGCTTCTTTTTCTGCAATTTCTTTTCAAAAATTTCTACTTTCATTTCTTAATGTTTTTATTCACGAAAAGTATGAAACTCAATATTTTTAGCGCATTTCATCTTATTTCTAATATCTTAATATCATAAAATTATTTTATTTTCTTATTCTTTTCTTAGGAGGCATTTGATCATGAAAATTGTGAGAATTTAAAATGAGTAATTTTTATTTTTAAAGGAAAAAAAGATATTTAAAAATTAGAATCGTGTTTGACCATGAATAAAAATTGAGTTATTTTTGAATTTTTGTGAGTAATTTGAAGTGAAAAGTGAAAATAATTATTTAGTGTTTTTCAAATTCTTAAAAGTTCTAAAATTCAACTTCAAGTTGAATTTCAGTATTTTTTAAACTTTTATGACCAAATGTGGTTACGGAGTTCAACCTCTGAAAAATATTAAAAAATTCAAGGCGAAATGCCCCTTAGGAATTCCATAATTTCAAAAACACCTAAATCTATCAAATATTATGAAATTTGATTGTTTGAATGTATATTTTCTTAAAATAACATGAATATGAAATTTTTTAAGTATGAAATATAATTCATATGTGGTCAATTTTATATCAAGAAAATAAGGATAAAATTTGAAAAAGAAAAATAAAATAAAAGTCAATAGTGAAAAAATGAAAACAAAATTTTGGGTGTTTTTTAAATTCTAAATACAACTTAGAGTTTCATGGTCAAATGTTGATTTCAAATAAAGTAAAAATAAATAAATAATTCTTTCATCCAAACTGATCCTTATAGTATTATAATATTAAAAATAGGCTGAGTTAAGCAAAAAATAATAATAAATTTCACACTCCAAAGGAGAGAGATAGAGAAAAATAGTGAACTTTGACTCCTTTTTATTTAAGTGTGACTCAACAATCCACTTGTCAAGTTTTATCTGCCACATCATAGGTGTGCCTCATACATAATAAAATTTTTCTGAAAAAATCATGTAGAAAGTTGATATCTAAAAGTTGTCAAATAGGAAAAAGAGAATTATGCTTTAGACAAATTAAAACTAAAAATAAAATAAACAATTTAAAACGGAGGGAGTATTATTATTAGATTTCAAAATGGTATCTGATACCCCAATTAGGGTACACAAAATTTTTTCACTCAAAACACAAAGTCTACCCCTGTGGTTATGGTTAAGGAGAAGGAATCTCAATCGTACCATTACAATTCATGTTGCTTCAATTATCAGTTCAAAACTTCAAATAAACAAAAGTTGATCACAGTCACCTATATGGCTTGTCACTCCCCGAGGCTACCCCCTAGATGCAATACGATGCTCGGTATCCCAAGTGACCTCAAGCTAACCCATGGCATGACATATCTATAAAATTTGAAATAAAAGCATATACTGTGCGGAAGCTGAAAACAGTTTTTATATCTAAAGTGGGAAAGAGCCCAAAACATGTCTGACTATAAGAATATAATAAGAGTATAGTGATGACTGAAAACAACACTAACAACTGTTGAAATCTAGTCTATGCCTGAAAGCCTCTAACTGATATGAGTTGCTGGGACATGTCCCCAACTAACTATAACAAGACTGGAACTAAAAAGTAAATACTGAAAGTAAAGCATGTGTATCATCCTCGAACTATGAGGACTCACCACTAAGCTCTTGAGTACGGACTGGAAGTCGACTAAGCGCGGTCTGGATGCTAAATGCCTGAACCTATATCATAAAATGATGTAGCACGAAAGTATGCGTTAGTACTTTGAATTTACTGAGCATGCATGATATGTACTAAGCTGAATAATAAAGAACTGAGCATAAACATGAACATACTAAAATATAACTGAAAGCTGGACGGAACACAATGACCAAGTACAAATCATGAATATAACATGATGAACTGAATATTGAAATAAATACTGAGCACATGGTCAATGCAATATGAGTCTGACTGTGGGAGATACTATTAACCGACATACCCCAATTTGAGCTAACTATGGGGCCAACCTGTAACCCTGGATGGGAGGGTATTCATACCTTTCCAAGGGTACAACAAGTCTGATGTGGATCCACTACTGATGTTCTAAAGGGACAAGGATGTACAGCCTAGTCTGACAGCTGACTCTTTTAATACCTATGATGGCGCCGTAGTTCTTGAACTCGGGGACTGCTACTAAAGGTCTTAGCCTAAACTGACAGCTAAGCCTTCATTCCTTTGTCGGCTCAGTACTGAGTCTACACCCAATTAAATATAAACAACAATGCACTGAAATAATAGATAGCTCAAAATACTGACAATTAACTGAGAATGCAACATAAACATACTGAAGGATATGACATTCAAGCTCTGAAACATGATTATTTGACTGATCTACCTAGAAAGAATAATCTATGAAGTACTGAAAATTATGACAGGCTAGGGTTCTGAATTATAAACATGAACTGCAGTAATTTTCCAAGAAGTCTGAACTAATCATCACATGAATTATAACATCTGAATAGAAAGGAAAGTTCTAAGATTTTTGAACCCTAGGTCTGATCAATCATGGAGAAAATAAAGAAACTAACTGAGTTCTAGGGAACTAATAGGTGAAAGAAACCCACTAGTGAAATCCCACATACCTGGTGAAGAAAACTACAGAGAAATCCTTGGATTCTTGGGGCTAAACTTGATGAAGACCTCTGCTTGTTCTTGAGAGGAAACTATCGCCTCTTTCTCTTCTTTTCTTTCTAAGTCTGATGATTTTAGGAGAATGAAGGTTTTAGGTGATTTTTGACTAATTAATTAGGCTTAGAGTAGTAAAAAAAATGTAGCCTAGGCATTAAAAGAGAAAGGAAATGTCTGGAATGCCCCTGGAAAGTAATTAGAAAAACTACTAAAATTCACGACTCAGGGATCACAACTTGGTTCTATGGCTCATGGAACCCAGTCGTGATTTCCTGGTCCTGAAAGTTGAGCTACTGGACGGAACTCCACGAGTTGGGTTCATGACTCATGGAAGCTTCCACGGGTCGTGGAATCCCCCTCGTGGTTCATGAGCTGAATTCCTTGGTCTCTGAAGATTGGTTCCATGGGTTGGGTTCACGACTCGTGGAAAATCCCACTGGTCGTGGAAGCCACTTTTGGTTCCTGGGGACTTAAGGTTGGATTACTGAAAAGTGGTCCCACGATTTGGGTTCACGACTCGTGAAAACTTCCATGGGTCATGGGACCCAATCGTGGTTCCTGAGAGTAATCTGCTAGGAAGATTCCATGGACGACTTCTACTGTCCGTGGAAACTTCTACGGTCCGTTGACTCAGGTCGTGGTATGATCTTCAGAGGAGCATTCCTCTGATCTTTGTTCCACGTGTCTAGTCCATGACTCGTGGACTATTCCACGGCTCATGGGAGTGACTCGTGGTTCTACTGACAGTTGAAATTTTTTATTTCCTCTAATTTTCTGACTTAAGTTTGGGCTCGAAAGTTTTGGGGTGTTACAATATCTCCCCCTTGGGATCATTCATCCTTGAATGAAGACTAAAGTAGTTGAGTTTAGAGATAAAGACATGCAATCCCTACTAACTGAGTATAGGAAACTGATATCTAACTGAACTGAGTTTCATGAACATACACTTATACTAAAATGCAAGGATAACTAACGAAATGAGGTATAGAGACTGGATTACACAAGTGTAAACTGAGAGACTGGAGAGGAAAAATTACCTAGAGCTGAAGCTTAATCAAAAGGAAAGAGGTGAGGGTACTTGTCCATCATGGCTGCTTCTGCTTCCCAAGTAGCTCCCTCTATGGACTGGTTCCTCCACAATACCTTTACTGAAGTGACTTCCTTATTTCTCTACCTATGAACCTGACGGTCAAGAATCTCAACTGGAACCTCCTCATAGGCGAGGCTATCCTTCACAGTCACACTCTCAAAAGGTACTATGGATGCCAGATCACCCACACACTTCATCAACAAGGAAATGTGAAAGACTGGATGAACCGCTGCTAGTTCTGTTGGCAACTCTAACTCATAAGCCACATTACCAACCCTTTTCAGGATTCTTTAAGGACATACATACCTGGGACTGAGCTTCCCTTTATTGCAAAATCTCATCACCCCCTTCATGAGCGACACTTTCAGGAAAACCCAATCACCGATTTCAAAATCGAAGTCCCTTCTCCTCACAACTGCATAGGACTTCTGCCGACTCTGGGCTGTATTTAGCCTCTCTCTGATAAGCTAAACTTTCTCCATAACCTCACTGAGTCTGGCCTAATCAAGGCTGCTTCACCTACTTCGAACAAACCTACAAGTGATCTACATCTACTCCTATAAAGTGCCTCATATGGCGCCATCTGGATACTGGAGTGATAACTGTTATTATAGGCAAACTATATGAGAGGTAGGTGATTATCCTAATTACCTTTGAAATCGATCACGCAAGATCTTAACATGTCCTCTAAGGTCTGAATGGTACTCTTTGCCTGACCATCCTTCTGCGGATGAAATGTTGTGCTAAGGTTCACCTGAGTACCAAGACCTTTCTGAAAAGACTTCCAGAAATTAGATGTGAACTGAGGACCTCTATCTGAGATGATAGACAAGGGAACTCCATGCAACCTGACTATCTCGCCGATGTAGAGTCTGGCATAATCCTCCGCGGAACTTGTAGTCTTGACTGCCAAGAAGTGAGCTGACTGAGTGACTCTGTCCACTATCGCCCAAATGGAGTGGTGCTGTCTGCGAGTATGAGGCAATCCCGTAATGAAATCCATGTTGACCACTTCCCACATCCAAGTAGGAATGATAATCTCCTGAGTCACACCTCCTAGTTTCTGATGTTCTACTTTGACCTGCTGATAGTTAGGACATTTAGCCACAAAACCTGTGATGTCCCTCTTTATACCATTCCACCAATAGACTTTCCGTATATCATGGTACATCTTAGTGGCACCTAGGTGAATGGAATATCTGGAATTATGGGCTCCTGAAAGGATCTGCTGCCTCAACTCACCCACCTTAGGAGCATATAAGCGACCCTGATAACGAAGCATACCATCTCCTCCTTGGGAGAAAACCTCAACTCTCTACTAATGAACTGCACCCTTCAACTAAAGCAATATGGGATCACTCTCTTGTTTCTCCTTAACCGCCGCTACCAATGACGATTCTGATCCATTCTGGACTATCACACCACCATCTGATGTGTCCATAAGGATAACCCCTAAACGAGTAAGCCGATGAACATCTTTGGCCAATTCTTTCTTCTCTTCCTAGACATGCGACACACTACCCATGAACAATCTACTAAGAGCATCAGCCACTACATTGGCCTTACCCGGATGGTAGAGCACATTCATATCATAATCCTTGAGGAACTCAAGACATCTCCTCTGATGAAGATTCAACTCTTTTTTGATGAACACATACTGGAGGCTCTTATGATCTGTGAACATATCAACATGAACACCATACAAGTAGTGTCTCCAAATCTTTAGGGAAAACACAACTGCTACAAGCTCTAGGTCATGAGTCAGGTAGTTCTTCTCATGGACCTTAAGCTGTCTTGAAGCATAAGCTATGACCTTACCCTGCTACATCAAAACACAACCTAGGCCGACCCTGGACGTATCGCAATACACCACATAACCATCTGAACCCTCTAGTAGAGTCAATACAGGAGTTGTAGTCAACCTGGTCTTCAGTTCCAAGAAACTTTTCTCACACTCATCTGACCACTGAAACTTGACCTTCTTCTGAGTCAACTTGGTCAATGGGGAGGCTATGAATGAAAATCCTTCTACGAACCTCCTATAATAACCAGCCAAACCTAATAAACTTCTGATGTCTATCGGAGAGGTGGGTCTGGTCCAGTCTTTTACTGCCTCAATCTTATGAGAATCAACTCAGATACCTTCACTAGACACCATATGACCAAGAAAAGCGACTGATTTCAACCAGAACTCACACTTGCTGAACTTAGCGAATAACTGGTTGTCCTTGAGAGTCTGCAGAATGACCCTCATATGAGTTGCATGATCCTCCTCATTCCGAGAATAAATGAGGATATCATCAATAAAGATGATAACAAATTAGTCCAAATACTGCTTGAACACCCTGTTTATTAAATACATGAAAGCTACAGGAGCATTGGTTAGCCCAAAATACATAACTACAAATTCATAGTAACCATACCGAGTCATGAAGGCTGTCTTCAGGATGTCACTACCTCTGACTCTAAGATGATAATAGCCGGATCTGAGGTCTATCTTAGAAAAGAAACTAGCACCCTGAAGCTGGTCGAACAAGTCATTAATCCTGGGGATGGGATATTTATTCTTGATTGTGAATTTGTTCAACTGATGGTAGTCAATGCACATTCTGATAGAACCATCCTTCTTACGCATGAACAACACTGGAGCACCCCATGGAGAGATGCTGGGTCTGATGAAGCCCTTATCTAGCAGGTCTTTCAGCTGTTCTTTCAATTCCTTAAGCTCAGTTGAAGCCATTCTGAAAGGAGGAATCGAGATAGGCTGGGTATCTGGAAGGATATCTATTTCAAAGTCGATTTCCCATTTGGGAGGAACTCCAGGAAGATCTTCTGGAAACACTTCTGGGAACTCATTCACCACTGAGACTGACTCAAGAGTTGGGGTCTCAGAGTTTGAATCCTTAACCTAAACAAGATGATAAATATACCCTTTGGAAATCATTTTTATGGCCTTAAGGTAGGAGATGAATCGACCTACAGGCACTGAGTCACTACCCTTCCATTCTAACACTAGCTCGTTAGGAAACTGAAACTGAACGATCCTAGTTCTATAATTGACTGAGGCATAACAAGAATGTAACTATTCCATGCCTGGAATGATATCAAAATCTACCATTTCTAACTCTACAAGATCTGCTGAAGTGAATTTCTAGGAAATTGTGACAGGGCAATTTTTGTATACCCGTCTAGCTATAACTGGGTCCCAACTGGAGTAGAGACTGAGAAGGGTTCTAGGAGGATTTCTGGATTGAAATTGAAGTTTAGTGATGTATATGGAGTTATAAAGGAAAGTGTAGCCCCTAGATCTAACAATACATAAATATTAGTATTAAAGACTCGCAACATACCCGTGACCACATCAGGAGAATTCTCCTGGTACTGTCAAGCCTGAAGAGCATACAAACTGTTTTGGCGCTGACCACCACCTATTTCAGACGAGGCACCCTGCTGAGTGGGGCGTCTAGCTGGAGCTGCTATAGAACCAGTCTGAGTCTGTGGGCGAACATCCTTATCCTTTTGAGAATCCGTTGGACAATCCCTCACCATGTGTCCTGGCTTACCACACCCAAAGAAATTTCCACTACCTGCCATGCAATCACCTTGGTGGTTTCTACCATACTTCTTACATACTAGATTCATGCGCCCACTAGTAACCATACCTTAGGACTTTAAGATAGATGCTCTATCCTGTCGATCCTTATTCAACTTAGGCACTGGGGCACTGACAGAAGATGGAGCAGGAGCTGAATTTTTCTAACGGAACTGAGAGCGGTTTCCACCTTTTGATCTTTGCTGAGAGTAGCTAAAGTCACCTGTCCTAGCCCTCTTAGTATCTCCTCCCCTTTCCTTGATTTTCTCTTCCTCAATATGTTGGGCATAAGTAACCAATCTGGAGAAATCCATTTCCTTAATCAGCATAGCAGTCTTGCACTCCTTGACTATATCATCCGACACATCAGATACAAACTTGCTCATACGAGCCCTGGAGTTAGATATTATCACTGGAGCATACTTGGATAGTTGAGTGAACTTGAGAGCATAGTCCCTCACGCTCATGTCATTCTACTTCAGATTGATTTATTCCTGAACCTTGGCCTCCCTAAGTTCTAATGGGAAGAACCGGTCCAGAAAAGCTGTCTTAAAAATATTTCAAGTCACTGGTCCTACATTGGCACAAAGGGATTCCTTCCATTGCTGTTACCAATTGTAGGCCACTCCTTTCAACTAATAGGCGGCCAAGTCTGCACCCTCGACTGGAGTAACACCCATAATATCGGCCACCTTCTGGATATCCTTTAAAAATTCTTGGGGATCCTCTTCTGACTTGGACACATGAAACTCTGGAGGGTTCATCCGTGCGAAATCCCAAACCCTGGCTGCAGCAATGTTGATATGAGGTGGAGCTAGTGCTGCAACCTGCTAGTTGACCTTGGCAGTCATGGCCTAAGTAAGCACCTGGAAGGCAGCCTTGAATTCGGCATGCGTGACTTGCTAATTCAATAGGTCAGCTGGAGCTGGCTGATTCCTAGCGTTAGCTCTTCTAGGAGGCATTTTTCTAAAATTCAAAGAGCATGAGTTAGAATAGATGGAAATTAAATAGAGTTTATACTCTATAGCATGAACTGGAAAAGGAAGAGGGGAAGTTATTCCTAATGATGCCTCATAGCTTCTCCCTCATAAGTGTGGCATGCTTTACACCCATGGAAAAGACTATACTTGTTGTAGTTTTCAGACACCCTAGGACACTTAGACCTGATGCTCTGATACCAAGTTTGTCACGCCCCGAGGCTACCCCCTAGATGCAATATGGTGCTCAGTGTCCCAAGTGACCCCAATCTATCCCATGGCATGGCATATGTATACAATTTGAAATAAAAGTATATACTATGCGGAAGCTGAAAACAGTTTTTATATCTGAAGTTGGAAAGAGCCCAAAACATGTCTGACTATAAGAATATAACAAGAGCATAGTGATGACTGAAAACAACACTAACAACTACTGAAATCTAGTTTATGTCTGAAAGCCACTAACTGATATGAGTTGCTGGGACATGCCCCCAGCTAACTCTAACAAGACTGAAACTAAAAAGTAAATACTGAAAGTAAAGAATGTCTATTGTCCTCGAATTATAAGGACTCACCACTGAGCTGCTGAGTATGGACTAGAAGTTGACTAAGTGCGGTCTTGATGCTGAGTGCCTGAACCTACATCATAAAATGATGTAGCACGAAAGTATGCGTCAGTACTTTGAATGTACTGAGCATGCATGATATATTCTAAGCTGAACAATAAAGAACTGAGCATAAACATGAACATACTAAAATATAACTGAAAGTTGGACTGGATACAATGACCAAGTATAAATCATGAATATAACATGATGAACTAAATACTGAAATAAATACTGAGCACATGGTCAATGCAATATGAGTCTGACTGTGGAAAATACTATTTACCAACATACCCCAAGTTGAGCTAACTATGGGGCCAACCTGTAACCCTGGATGGGAGGGTGTTCATACCTTCCCAAGGTTATGAACAAGTATGACATGGATCCAATGCTGATGTCCTCAAGGGACAAGGATGTGCAACCTAGTCTGACAACTGACTTCTTTAATACCTACGGTGGCGTCGTAGTTCTGGAACTCGGGGACTGCTACTAAAGATCTTAGCCTAAACTGACACCTAAGCCTTCATCCCTTCATCCCTTCATATGCTTGGTACTGGGTCTACTCCAAATTGAATATAAGAAACAATGCACTGAAATAATAGATAGCTCAAATTACTGACAATTAACTGAGAATGCAACATAAACATACTGAAGGATATGGCATTAAAGCCCTGAAACATGATTATTTGACTGATCTACCTAGCAATCATAATCTATGAAGTACTGAAAATTATGACAGGCTAAGGTTATGATTTCTAAACATGAACTATAGTAATTTTCCAAGAAGTCTGGACTAATCATCACATGAATTATAACATCTGAATAGCAAGAAAAGTTCTAAGATTTTTGAAAACTAGGTCTAATCAATCATGGAGAAACTGAAGGAACTAACTGAGTTCTAGGGACATAATCGGTGAAAGAAACCCACTAGTGAAATCCCACATACCTGGTGAAGAATACTACGGAGAAATCCTTGTATTCTTGGGGCTAAACTTGATGAAGACCTCTTCTTGTTCTTGAGAGAAACTATTGCCTCTTTCTCTTCCTTTCTTTCTAAGTCGGATGATTTTAGGAGAATAAAGGTTTTAGGTAGTTTTTGACTAATTAATTAGGCTTAGAGTAGTAAAAACAACGTATCCTAGGAATTAAAAAAGAAATGAAAAGTCTGGAATGCCCGTGGAAAGTAATTAGAAAAAATGCTGAAATTCGCGACTCAGGGATCACAACTTGGTTCTACGGCTCATGGAAAATTCCATGGGTCGTGGAAGCCTATCGTGGTTTCTTGGTCCTGAAAGTTGAGCTACTGGATGGAACTCCACGAGTTGGGTTCATGAATCATGGAAGCTTCCACGGGTCGTGGAATCCCACTCGTGGTTCCTGAGCTGAATTCCTTGGTCTTTGAAGATTGGTTCCACGGGTTGGGTTCACGACTCGTGGAAACTCCCACGGGTCATGGAACCCACTCGTGGTTCCTGGGGAATTAAGTGTAGTATGAGCACCAAAACCACGGGTACTCAGTAGGTATCATAGGCCGACTGAGCGCATATAAGATATAAAAGCAGTAAGTAACAGATAGCAAGAAAGCAGTCACTGAGGCAATAAGCAAGGCACAAGGAGCTAGCACAGATCATCCATAACCAAGAGCTTCAAGTAACACATGCTAGTACAGAGATACAATTACATAGAATCACAGGTGAAGGAAGGGAGAACACACCTGGAGTCCTTGCACAATAATATAAGTAAGTAGAGAGAGAGTTGAGAAAATGGCGGTATACCGATAACCTCAAGTAAAAGGAAAAGACAGAGAGCAGTCAAATATACTCAAAATGGAATCAACGAGTATAAGGAAGTCATAACACAAATCCAATCACATGATAGCATAACAGGGAATCACCTCACAAGTGCAACCCTATGATGAAATAACTAGGCCACAATAACCGAGAGATACCACTCAACATCCCACAAGGATAGAGCCAGAGTCGCACACTCTGCTCCGAAGGCCACACAAAAGGTCCTCAATAAGATACGACTCTAAAGACCTCTCAATAATCAAAAATCCCACAACCAAAGCCTCAACAGGCTAGCCATCACTAATCTTTCAAGAACCGGGTGCCAAGACAAGCTCTAAATAAAGACAGGAGTAAATATAGTCTACCTACAGTCCCAACGGCCGCCCATACAACCGAGGAACACAATCAAGTGAAAGCAAACCCTCCGGCATCCCATACTACCGGAGAGTACACTGAACACCCAACAAACAAGGGTGGAATCTAGTGCATTATATGATATGATATGATATGATATGATGTGATGTGAAACAAAACCTCTGTATGTACCTCCTCCGGTGACAATCGGGCCGAGCAGACAGGTTCCATGGAAGGACTCAGCCTGTATACCTCTACTCTACTGTATACCCTTCCCTCCGGTGCACGCAGCCCGAAGCCCCAGGCCCAGAGCGACAAGGTCCATGGAGGTCCCCGACCCCATACTAAAACTCAGTATCAAGACATGTCATCCGGAAGCAAGTCCGGGATCAAGATAGAGACCCAGCCTCAAGTATGCATGCCCAGACCCCGTCCAGGACTAAAGTAGCAGAAAATGCCTCAAAAGCCCCTCCAAGGGTGCCCGGGCGTAACCGGGTAGAAAACTGTAGTAAATCAAGTCTAGTGCTCCGCCCCGCAGAGACTAGTATCAGTAATAAAATCAAGTCTGGTGCTCTGCCCCGCTGAGACTAGTATCAGTAATAAAATCAAGTTTGGTGCTCTGCCCCGCAGAGACTAGTACCAGTAATAAAATCAGTGCGAAACCATCCAAAAATCCCCTTTTCTATCAACAACAGCACCAAAAATGGCCCCCCAGGGCAATGCAAATTTAGGAAAACTGTCGGTAGTGGCTCACAGCCAAAACTGTAGTAAAACATGCAGGGGAAAACCTTTTTTCATGGATGATATGCTCGCACACAAATATAAAAGTATCCCAATAGCTCACAACAATTCCTATCAGCCCTGCACAGGCCAAATAGCTACTCAACAGATATAACCAACCTAAAATGATAATCTCTATGTCCGGGACTCACGAACATTCCCAAATATCCCACCATCTATGTTTCAGAGTCAATACAAGGCCACACAGGACCACAAAGGTAATATACATTGCCACGTGAATACTACAAACGACGTATGAAATAGACGGACGAAAGGCGGACAAGGTCTGGGGTACCAACCTATAACAACCCATCCAAGAATGCTAATTAATGCAGTTATAGACTATATACGCAGAGTCTAGATAGGGAAAAACCATAACCTACTTGTCATCCGATGACTAGCTGCGGGAACGGCATTGTCGAGGCTCAAACTACTCCGAGAAGCTCCAAATTACAAAAACACTTTCAACTGAAGTCCCAAAGGCGTCTCTATGAAGCCTGACCAACCAAGGTAATGGAACAATTGCTAGAATCGACGAGGCTGTAAGAACGAGCCATAGCCATTTGATAAGGTGTTAATGTCACACTCGCGACCAGCCAACTCTAAAGCATAAAATGAGGCCAATAACAATAAGAAATGACAGCTAAATCCAACAATAATATGTTAACCACATCTCAAAGGAGCGACGAGCTCCCGAGGCACTATTTCAAGGCGTACTTCACGTTGTCCAATCCAATCACTATCGTATGCGATCCCAAAAAGAAACGCACAATTTCCCAATCCCTCCAGCACATTACCACAACTAGAACACCACAACAATAACCAAACATAACAAGATAAAGGCTGTCCAAAGCCACAAATCCAAAATACCACTTCGTGGCTCAGAAATCCATAAAATAATACTAGAACATATAATAATGAAGGAGGATCGTACGGGAGAGATTTCCTTGGCAAAAATATTCAATATTCCAAGATTAACAACCTGCCTCCTTGCAGGAACAACAAACATATCCAAATCCAACAAGAAACTACTACAAGATATCGGCAACAACAACTTTTCATAACTAGAAGCTTAAAATCTTGATCCAACAAATAGATAAGTGTACGGGATCCATACCTCACCAAAATAAGTCCATAGCTACTGCCAAATACTCAGAAAACACCTGCTATCTCACTGCATCAACACCCACGAAGATACGCCATGAAATCGATGGGACAAACTACACCAAAATGACGAGCTCGCGACGTAGAGCAACTTCCGTTAAACTTCCGAATTGAAAGTATCAAAGTCCATGGATTATTTATGGACTTTCCTTCTGATTTTCTGAAGCATTTGGGTGATTTTTATGAATTAAAACGAAGCTGGAACACCTTGTATAAAGAAAAACCGACTTAGGATGTGGGCTCCACCTTGACGTGTCTGCTTGCGCGGTCTTACAAAAACATGAATATCTCTCTATTCTGAAGTCGTATGGACGAACCGTTTAGTGAGTTAGAAACTAGACTCGTAGACCTTAGATTTGGTATATTGGGGGTCCACTAACTCTTTATAGATAGGGAGAAACACCCCAAGACATTTAACCCAAATTTGAAGAGAATTCCTTAAAGGAATTTACAATAACTTTTTCCGACTTTTGTTTCGCAACTTGCTTGACATCAAAACTCATCATACGACCATTTTGCGATTATAATACCTCATAACACATCCTTATTAGTATATTAGACTCTATTAGTCTTTCTCCAAAGGCACGAGTTACTTTAAACCTTCCAAATGGGCGAGGTGTTACACGAGGCATTTCTTTAACTCGAACTTTTGAGTAAGGAATTCCTTTGGCCTAGAACCTTGGTTTAATTCTTTGATATTACCAAGAATGTTGACGGAAGTCAACGATTTCCAAAGTTGAAGCTCTAAAATGAGGAACGACTATAAAGACCAAACAAACGGCCAGGGCACCGAACTACCGGTCCCGACAAGCCATAAATGACTTGGGACGCTACAAGTAAGCTCTAATGGTACAAGAGAGGCGAAAACGTGTAAATGACCGGAAGGGTCATTACATCATCCACTACTAAAAAGACTTTCGTCCCCGAAAGTAAGGAAGGAAGAAAATACCAGAAATTTAAGAATAGCGGATACCACGCCCGCACTACTCTCTCGGACATCCCGGGTAGCCTCCACGACTAGATGGCACCCAATAGAACAGAACCAAAGAAAGCAACCAAGTGTTAATTTCTTACTAGCCAAGCTAGATTTCAACCTCCAAAGATCTGCCAACCCAAACTGAACCTCGAGAATCTTAACCAAAAAGCACCTACACAACACTGAAACCAGAGCACCAAGGCTATCAACACACATAACTCGAATCCTCAAAACCATACCAAGTTTACCGAAAAATCCATCAACCCAAAACTCTAACTCATGAACCCGCTGTTCCGCAAAAGACCTTTTTTTATTCTGAACTGAATCCTTTAGCACCACAAAAAGGAAGATGCATACAAGCTGAACACTCAAACCACCCTCGAAGCATCAACTGACACACCGGAGATCCAGAGTTCCTGCTTATACTTTACCACGAATGAAGTCACCCATTTTATTCAAATGCGTTTTAAGCCAAGATATAGGCTACTAGCCTTTGCCATCCAAGATAACAACCCGTAGCATATCATTGAAACTAAAGTTACCTGCCTTGACTGACCACCAACCAACGAACGAATATTTTTTTCTAACATCAAATTCGCTAACTGAACCATGCCAGGTATGAATCAGCTGAAAGTGAATGAACCAGGGCAACCTTCCCAAAAGACCCAAACCAAAACCACGATCCTGCAAGCAGTGTGGTAAGCCAACCACAAAGTCTGTAACCATGAGCCAAGCTCCCAACTCTAGAAAACACTGCTACTACTCCGAACACTCGAACACCATTTAAATGTGAAATCGCCGTACGAATCTTACCTCAGAAAGAAGTCCACCATGCCACGAATATCACGTCCAAACACCCCGAAGGTAAAGGAAAAAGGTGCCTGGGGTTCAAAGTTACCATCTAGCCATAGAATTGTTTTTTGCATATACTTTCAATTCATTCCTTTGGCTTGAATCAACCGCTCTACTAGTTCTGCAAACAACTAACCACTTCGAAGCATATATCCTAACGAACGTCTAGTCCATACTGGCCGAGTCTAACCAACACAGGAACCCCACATAAACAACAACTCTAGAGGAATCAATTAAACAAGCTTTCAAATCCTGGGCAAACGAATGGCTATTACCAGTCTCTAGGTATCATCAGAGCTCAAAATAGCCTCGCTAGTCTCAACCCGCACAAGGTGACCACATAAAGCATACACCACTGCTAAAGCTCAAACTTACGCCGCTGAGTCTGTCCAACCATGGTAGAAGAACCTCGTACTAACTAGAACACTGCTGAAATCTAGAATATCTCGCCTCTTGCAGAGGTTAGCCAAGGACTAGGTGGTTAAGGCCAATAGTCGCATCCGCAACTGAAGTAAAGAAGCTAAGTTTCTTGCACCCACTGCCTCCCAGAACTAGGATGTTGCAACCAAATAGAAACTACCATGAACCATCTGATG
The DNA here is from genome assembly GCA_003996215.1 of Jaltomata sinuosa. Taxonomy (NCBI): domain Eukaryota; kingdom Viridiplantae; phylum Streptophyta; class Magnoliopsida; order Solanales; family Solanaceae; genus Jaltomata; species Jaltomata sinuosa. The sequence goes on from QJPP01000430.1 coordinate 354,660, forward strand.
TAACCTGCCAAGCCATGATTCTGAACCCCAACTTTCAAAACTACCAACTAAAGCCTTGGTCGAATCAGTATGCTGCCAATGAACCCTTAAGAACCCAAGCCAACTAGGCCTGAATATGCAAGTTGCCAACACCGCAGTTGCTACTGAAACAAAACCAATCGATGGAAAACCCACGGCAATGTGTAGACGGCTAAATCGAATCACCGACACACAATCCCAAAGCAAACCTTCATCGCCACCTCAGGCAACTACGAGGACACATAAACACAAACAAAGAGTTATCTCCTTTCTTTTTCAACTAAACAAAAATGCTTCACATACTAAACCTTACAAATCCTTTCTCGAATAAGAACCTGAAGCCATTACCTTACTACTCATAGCTACACGTCAAATTCAATAAGGCAGGAGAAGAATGGGCCGGATGCCCAACTCACCCAAAATTCTTATAAATACAACCCAACTATGAGGTTACGATCAACACTTAGTCGGAAGTGCTAAAGTCAAGACCCAATCACGATCCAACATCAAGAGCTCATCGAAAAAACTACGATCAAGATTCGTTCGAACTGGTGCTAGGGATACAACAAAACACCCAAATGACCAGGAAGTGGAGGAGACTATGGGAACAACCCACATACCTGCCAACCTCCTAAACTAATCAACAAAGAGGGTCGACTCTAGACACTCAGGAGACCAAACCAATCTATGCACACTAGCATAACCAATATCACCCAACTGAGGCAAAATCTCAACTCTGGCCCAACTATCGGTAATACACCGAACCATCACACGGATCTCTAGCCACGCTAGATAACAGCTTAGGAAACAACTATCTAGGACCGCTCAACAAGGAAAACCCAACCAAAAGTCCAGAATCACAATGAAACAGGGGTAACCCAACTAGAAATAGAATAACAAGAACTACCCACGAGCTACAACTCCGGTAAAACACCTCTCAAGACTAACTTACCCCCATCCACTACTAAAGAATAAACTACCAATAAAATAACACATCGGTACTACAATTCGGGTATCCAAACAACTTAAACAAATAGCAGGTAGGCATATAAGAAAATAAACAACAGAAGGGATAGAATCGCAACGTGAGCAGGACTATCACAAGTCGAAGGTAGCAAAAGCCTAACCTGAAGCAAGGATATCAGGAACCTCTACCTCTGGCCCGCCAAGAGGAGTATCAAGCTGATGGGATATATCTATAAAGGTAACCAATCTCTCCACAATGATAACAACCAGGCTGTCTGGGATACATAATCCTGGGGAAATTCCTAGCAAAGTGCCCATGCTCACCACACCAAAAACAGCCTATACCAAATGAAGCCCAACGGGAAAATCTCGCCTCGTACTCCAATACTGACAGAAAACCCTACTGAAGAACTAGAAGCTCAACTATAACTGAAGCACCACTCACAGAACCAGGTACTGGAACACTCACCGGAGGACTCAGACTCCTAGCCACGGTGTCCTAAAGCGCTGAGGTCTCTATAAATCCAATCGGAGGTTGGGCTGACCCCACACCCCCTATATAGTACAGTAAACCCTCACTCTGGAGTCCTAGCACTAACGAAAGAACTGAAGCAATAGGCACATAAGCCTCGGCACCAACTGCTATCGCATTCGTCTGAGGAATTTGAGAATGAATGAACAACCGAAGTTTAAAAGTCAATAGAGCCAGGAACTCACGATGAGGAGCCAAGAAGATGAAATTTTTCCTAAAAATGCCCTGTAGCCTCCCGCAGATAGGATACGGACGTCATCGTACCAATCCGCGAGACTCTACTTAGACACTTGCTTCTGTACCATGACACCGGTGAACCTAGGGCTCTGATATCAAGTTGTCATGAACCGATTTCTCAAGTCATGATGGCACCTACAATCCCCAGTAGGCGAACCAATTCTCGTAGCCCAAAACGATTAGTAATGGGCTACTACCTAACCAAAATGCACCAGCAAGCAGAAATAAGCGAAAGCAAAACTCGAATATAAATACATAAAGGAAACTACACCAACCCCAAGACTTGGTATTAATAGTACAGAAGCTTCTAATAGGATACAAGTGCTAGTAGTAACAAAATACAACATAAATTGCCTCCGAAAGTACAAGGAGCAACAGTACAACATATGAGATGTAGACAAGCCCCGACCGTCAGGAGCTCATCCTAGTCTCAAAGATCCAAAAGCTGCACGAGTCTCCAACGTGATCAACGGCGAAAGCTCAGCTAATATCTGCACAAAAAAGTGCATAAGTGTAGTATGAGCACCAAAACCACGGGTACTCAGTAGGTATTATAGGCCGACTGAGCGCATATAAGATATAAAAACAGTAAGTAACAGATAGCAAGAAAGAAGTCACTGAGGCAATAAGCAAGGCACATGGAGCTAGCACAGATCATCCATAACCAAGAGCTTCAAGTAACACATGCTAGCACAGAGATACAATTACATAGAATCACAGGTGAAGGAAGGGAGAACACACCTGGAGTCCTTGCACAATAATATAAGTAAGTAGAGAGAGAGTTGAGAAAATGGCGGTATACCGATAACCTCAAGTAAAAGAAAAAGACAAAGAGCAGTCAAACATACTCAAAATGGAATCAACGAGTATAAGAAAGTCATAACACCAATCCAATCACATGATAGAATAACCAGGGAATCACCTCACAAGTGCAACCCTAGGATGAAATAACTAGGCCACAATAACCGAGAGATACCACTCAACTTCCCACAAGGATAGAGCCAGAGTCGCACACTCTGCTCCGAAGGCCACACAAAAGGTCCTCAATAAGATAGGACTCTAAAGGCCTCTCAATAATTAAAAATCCCACAACCAAAGACTCAACATGCTAGCCATCACTAATCTTTCAAGAACCGGGTGCCAAGACAAGCTCTAAATAAAGACACGAGTAAATATAGTCTACCTACAGTCCCAACGGCTGCCCATACAATTGAGGAACACAATCAAGTAAAAGCAAACCCTCCGGCATCTCATACTACCGAAGCGTACACTGAACACACAACAAACAAGGGTGGAATCCAATGCATGATATGATATGATATGATATGATATGATGTGAAATAGAACCTCTGTATGTACCTCCTCCGGTGCCAATCGGGCCCAGCAGGCAGGTTCCATGGAAGGACTCAGCCTGTATACCTCTACTCCATCGTATACCCTTCCCTCCAGTGCACGTAGCCCGAAGCCCCAGGCCCGGAGCGACAAGGTCCATGGAGGTCCCCGACCCCATACTAAAACTCAGTATCAGGACATATCATCCGGAAGCAAGTCCGGGATCAAGATATAGACCCAGTCTCAAGTATGCATGCCCAGACCCCGTCCAGGACTAAAGTAGTAGAAAATGCCTCAAAAACCCCTCCAAAGGTGCCCGGGCGTAACCGGGTCAAAAACTGTAGTAAATCAAGTCTAGTGCTCCGCCCCGCAGAGACTAGTATCAGTAATAAAATCAAGTCTGGTGCTCTGCCCCGCAGAGACTAGTATCAGTAATAAAATCAAGTCTGGTGCTCTGCCCCGCAGAGACTAGTACCAGTAATAAAATCAGTGCGAAACCATCCAAAAATCCCCTTTTCTATCAACAACAGCACAAAAAAGGGGCCCCCAGGGCCATGCAAATTTAAGAAAACTGTCGGTAGTGGCTCACATCCAAAACTATAGTAAAACATGCAGGGGAAAACCTTTTTCATGGAATATATGCTCGCACACAAATATAAAAGTCGCCCAACGGCTCACAACAATTCCTATCAGCCCTGCACAGGCCCAATAGCTACTCAGCAGACATAACCAACCTAAAAGGATAATCTCTATGTCCGGGACTCACGGACATTCCCAAATAGCCCACCATCTATGTTCCAGAGTCAATACAAGGCCACACAGGACCACAAAGGTAATATACATTACCACGTGAATACTACAAACAACGTATGAAATAGACGGACGAAAGGCGGACAAGGTCTGGGGTACCAACCTATAACAACCCATCCAAGAATGCTAATTAATGCAGTTATAGCCTATATACGCAGAGTCTAGATAGGGAAAAAACCATAACCTACCTGTCATCCGATGACTAGCTGCGGGAACGGCGTCGTCCAGGCTCAAACTACTCCGGGAAGCTCCAAATTACAAAAACACTTTCAACTGAAGTCCCAAAGGCATCTCTATGAAGCCTGACCAACCAAGGTAATGGAACAATTACTAGAATCGACGAGGCTGCAAGAACGAGCCATAGCCATTTGATAAGGTGTTAATGTCACACTCGCGACCAGCCAACTCCAAAGCATAAAATGAGGCCAATAACAATAAGAAGTGGCAGCTAAATCCAACAATAATATGTTAACCACATCTCAAAGGAGCGACGAGCTCCCGAGGCACTATTTCAAGGCGTACTTCACGTTGTCCAATCCAATCACTATCGTATGCAATCCCAAAAAGAATAGCATAATTTCCCAATCCCTCCAGAACCTTACCGCAACCAGAACACCACAACAATAACCAAACATAACAAGATAAAGGTTGTCCAAAGCCACAAATCCAAAATACCACTTCGTGGCTCAGAAATCCATAAAATAATACTAGAACATATAATAACGAAGGAGGATCGTAGGGGAGAGATTTCCTTGACAAAAATATTCAATATTCCAAGATTAACAACCTGCCTCCTTGCAGGAACAACAAACATATCCAAATCCAACAAGAAACTACTACAAGATATCGGCAACAACAACTTTTCATAACTAGAAGCTTAAAATCTTGATCCAACAAATAGATAAGTGTACGGGATCCATACCTCACCAAAATAAGTCCATAGCTACTGCCAAATACTCAGAAAATACCTGCTATCTCACTGCATCAACACCCACGAAGATACGCCATGAAATCGACGGGACAAACTACACTAAAATGACGAGCTCGCGACGTAGAGCAACTTCCGTTAAACTTCCGAATTGAAAGTATCAAAGTCCATGGATTATTTATGGACTTTCCTTCTGATTTTCTGAGCATTTGGGTGATTTTTATGAATTAAAACGAAGCTGGAACACCTTGTATAAAGCAAAACCGACTTAGGATGCGGGCCCCACCTTGACGTGTCTGCTTGCGCGGTCTTACAAAAACATGAATATCTCTCTATTCTGAAGTCGTATGGATGAACAGTTTAGTAAGTTGGAAACTAGACTCGTAGACCTTCGATTTGGTATATTGGGGGACCACTAACTCTTTATAGATAGGGAGAAATACCCCAAGACATTTAACCCAAATTTGAAGAGAATTCCTTAAAGGAATTTACAATAACTTTTTCCGACTTTTGTTTCGCAACTTGCTTGACATCAAAACTCATCATACGACCATTTTGCGATTATAATACCTCATAACACATCCTTATTAGTATATTAGACTCTATTAGTCTTACTCCAAAGGCACGGGTTACTTTAAACCTTCCAAACGGGCGAGGTGTTACACGAGGCATTTCTTTAACTCGAACTTTTGAGTAAGGAATTCCTTTGACCTAGAACCTTGGTTTAATTCTTTGATATTACCAAGAATGTTGACGGAAGTCAATGATTTCCAAAGTTGAAGCTCTAAAATGAGGAACGACCATAAAGACCAAATAAATGGCCCGGGCACCGAACTACCGATCCCGACAAGCCATAAATGACTTGGGACGCTACAAGTTCTAATGGTACAAGAGAGGCAAAAACGTGTAAATGACCGGAAGGGTCATTACAATATATCATGTGAATTCTCTTTAACTATTTTTTTATTCTAAGCTATTTTTTTCTTCTATAAATGATTATTTGAACCAATGATCAATAATTATATCAAATTGGTATGAAAATAACATCTCTCTCCTCATACGAACCCTAAACCCTAACCTATTTTCCATCGAAAGAACACGTTAATGACCACTCTGATCACTTTCCAACCATCAACAGTAATGACCGGCCAACACCCCACATGTCACGCCCCAAGGCTACCCGCTAGATGGAATATGGTGCTTAAAGTCACAAGTGACCCCAAGTTAACCCATGACTTGGCATGTATAAAACATTCAGATTAAAGTAATATATGTGCATAAGTTAAAGCTACTGTAATAACATAAGTTGTAAAAAGTAAACTAGCAATCTCTGAATATATCAGCATAGTCTGAAATATCAACTGACTGAAAAGCTAAAAAATAGACTCTATGTCTGAAATCCTCTACTGAGATGAGTTGCCGGGACAAGCCCCCAGCTAACCCTACTAGTCTGAAAACTAAAGTAAAAGACTGAAATAAATAAAATAAGTCCTGTCCTCGAAATATAAGGACTCACCAACTGAGCTGCTGAGAAGTCTGAGAAATTGAACTAGGCGTGATGCGAATGTTGAGCACTTGAACCTACATTATAATAGGATGTAGCATAAAAGTATGCATCAGTACTGATATGATGAGATAAACTGAATATGAAAGATATACCGAACATGAAACTGAAAGATGTAATCTGATACAATAACCAAGTAGATAAACATGCAACTGTGCAATGCTAAATTGAATAACTGACTACAAGGTCATGCAACAACTAAGTCTGAATTATCGGAGCTACTATTACTTGGCATTCCCCAAGACGAGCTAACGATGAGGCCAACCTGTATCCCTATCTGAGAGGGTGTTCATGCCTTGCCAAGGGTACAAACATTAGCTAGTGTGGATCTAATAAACTGATGCCCACAAGGGCTAAGATGTCAATCCTGATCTGAAGGATGACCCTTTAGAAGCTACGGTGGTGCCATAGTTCTAGGACTCGGAGACTTCTACTAAAGATCTCAGTCCTAACTGATGGGTTAACCCTTATCCCTTTGTTTGCTCGATGTTAAGTGCTACTCCCAACTAAACTATATGAATATATATAAACGGATGTACTGGACAACTCAAAACACTGACTTTCTGAGGATGATAATTAATGCTAAGACTGGGTGCATCAAAATTATGTAATTTTGAATAACTGAACATTTTTCTGAAAATGCATGAAACTATAAACTGATCGGGTATTCATAACCCACCATCCTAAAAGATTGAACTACATATAACAATTCTAAAATTTGAATAAAACATGGAATTCATAATTATAGTTCAAAATTAAGGATAGTACAACATACTAAGGGTTTGAAGGTCCTGAGAATATTATAATGCTAGATTTCAAAGACTCTAGAATCCAAGTTCCTATAATTAGGAATTTATGAAAAGGGTGGAGTGTTGGCCATCATTAAGGTTAAGTCCACATTTCTGGAAGAAATCAAAACCAAACAGTTTCAAGATGTGGAGTTGAACAAGATCCAAAATAAGGTGGTATCTAGGAAGGCCTCGGACACCATACTTGATGTGTGTGAGGTGCTGTGTTTTAGAGGGCAGATATATGTTCCTCAGGTTGATGACTTGGTTCAGAATGTGTTAGCTAAGGCTCATGGTTCGGGGTATTTGATTCATACGACCATAACTAAAATGTATTAAGATTTGAAGTAAATTTATTAGTGGCCTGGGATGATGAGAGACATAGCTAAATATGTGTCCAAGTGTAGCATTAAATGCCTGCAGGATTACTTCAAAGGATGCCCATTTCCGAGTGGAAGTGGGAAATGATAGTCATGGACTTTGAGGTGGGTCTCCTTAAAACCTTGGGAAAATATGACTCCATTTGGGTCATCATGGACAGGATGACCAAGTCAGCTCGTTTGATTCCAGTCAGGGTGGATTACAATTACCAGTAGTTGGCCAAAATTTACATCAAAGAGATAGTAAGATTGCATAGGGTTAGGGATGGCAATAGGTGGGAGGGCGGGTGTGGGGCAAAACGAGGTTAGATAGAAGCAGGGTAGGACGAGTTTAGATATATGTGGGTGCGGAAAGGGGCATGGTGGGTCTAAATGAGAAAAAAGTAAATCTGTACGGGTGCGGGTGAAAAAATCCTATTTCCACATCAGTTTATTAGCCTATAATTAAAGTCTAATATTTTATTTAAACTTAATAGTTATGAATGAAGATGAGATTTTGTTAATGTTTTTGGCAGTAACTTTCACCTATTTCTCTTCTTTGTAAACTAATATTCAACAATCTGAAAGGAAATATTCAACAATCTGAAAGGAAAGGTGATATCATATCCAGGGGAGTTATTACCTTGGCAATAATATGAGCAACTTATACTAATTTCATGTCTTCATATTTTATTTTTTCCAGACTAACATTTGAATTATCCTTTTCATTTCTTCTCCAAAAAAACATACAGGTAAAGCAAATATGTAAGTATAGAAGTTGGGACAATGATTAACCAAAAGTACTTGTATAAATGACGTTCTTAAAATAGTTAATATATATAAATAACAAATTATGCGGGGCAGGTTTATGCGGGGCTGAGTGGGTTGAAAACACCAAATTGTGTTATGTGGCATGGGGCGAGGTGAGTTGAAGCCTTTGCGGGTTTATACAGGTTTTCCCTGCACCCATCCCATTGCCATCACTACATGGAGTACCACTTTCCATCATTTTTGACAGAGGTACGCAGTTTACTTCTATGTTCTGGGGCAAGTTACATGAAGAGTTGGGCACCCAACACACTTTTAGCAAAACTTTTCATCTTCAGACAAATGGTCAGTCAGAGAGGATGATTCAGGTGCTGGAGGACATGCTGAGAGCATGTGTGATTGATTTTGAGGGCCATTGGGATCAGTTCTTACCATTGTGTGAGTTTTCATACAATAATAGTTATCACTCAGTATTGACATGGTCCTATTTGTGGCACTTTATGGAAGGGGATGTAGATCACCCATAGGGTTGTTCGAGGCAGGAGATGTGAAACCTTTGGGCATTGACTTGGTGAAGGAAGCTCAGGAAAAGGTGAGAGGCATTCTGACAAAGTTATTGGCAGCTAAGAGCAGGCAAAAAGAATATACAGATCACAACATACGGGACATTTCTTTTCAGGTTGGTGAAAAGGTTCTATTGAAGGTGTCACCAATCAAAAGGGTAATGAGGTTCGGCAAGAGGGGTAAGCTCATCCCTTGGTATATCAGTCCATTTAAGGTTCTCAAACGTATGGGGCCGGTAGCTTACTGGTTAGCATTGCCACCCAGTTTGTCCAGAGTCTATCTAGTCTTTCATGTATCCATGTTGAAAAGATACCATGGGGATGGGGAGTAAATCATCAAATAGGATTTGGTTTTTCTAGATAAGGACCTTCAATACGAGAAAGAGTCGGTTGCTATTATTGATCGAGATGTACGAAAATTGAGGACAAAGGAAATTAGGTTAGTGAAGGTTCAATAGAAGTACCATCCGGTTGAGGAAGCCACTTAGGAAACCAAGAAAGACACGCGGGACAAGTACCCTCACTTGTTTGACGATTCAAGTTCTACCCTTTTCTTTTTTGTTTTAGCTCATATTTTTTGTGTTTGATTGTTTAGGGACAAAAAATGGGTAAATTGGTATCTGTTGTAATGACCCTTTCTGTCATTATAGGTGAGCTATTCATGTGAAGAAATGGGTCAGAAAACTTCCGGGTTTGGGAGTTACAAATTTTGGGCTAGGCTAGTCCTGAAAAAATCTTAAGAGATGTAAGGTCTGGGGAAATCCGATAAATGAATGGATGAAATGTCTAAGTTTGAGTTCCTTTTTCTATTAGCTTAGATGTTAAAGTGTCTGTATGATTTTTTGGAAATGAATTTGGGTGAGTAGAACTCCCGATATCGAACTTGACGTGAAAGGGTTGGTCAAGAACGTCAAGTTTAGAAGTGTGTTGTAAGATAGAGAATTCTGGGAGGATTCCTGAGGTTCTATCCCATGTCAGCCACTATGACGAACATTATAGTGGAGAAATTCCCACTATAGTGGACGTCAAGGCGGTTAACCCCGTTATAGCAGGTGGCTCTCGCTATGCCGGTGTCTCTGTAGCAGGATAAGTCACTGTAAATGCAGAAACTTCCACAAAATTATTTAGAATTATTCAAGAATATTTTGGAAAAGGGCAGAGGCAAAAAGGGGCGAATCCTAATGATTTTCTACCAAGAATCTTTGTAAAGGTAAGCAAATTATTTTCCTAACTTATTACTTCAATTCCTATAACTTAGAATCGTTAGTTACGGGTAGTAGGGAGGGTTTGTATTGACGTAAGTTGGAAAATCTGGTGTAACAAGGATTGTGGGTGTAGTAAACCTTGTGTTTTTAGTATAAACTATTTAATTCATGATTTTAATAGCGTAATTTGCTAATGTAACCATGAAATTGGTAGTTCTAGGCAAATTATTAGTTGAAAAGCTCTAGGTTGGGTGGAATGATCATGAGTTTGGCTTGGGGTTTGGCATTATGACATAATCCATGAATATTTAGGCCACATGAATTGTTTTTTGGTGTTATTGATTTTTTTACAAGTGTGGTTTGTGGTCATTATTATTGATTGTTGTGAGGTTTATAACATTTAGTTGGCTCGGGTACCACGTCTGGTAAAATTCATTGGTTGGATCGAGTACCACGCCTGGTATAGGATATCTATTGGTTGGCTCGGGTACCACACCTAGTATAAGTTCTATCATGGTAGGCTCGTGTACCATACCTATTATATGTTTGGTTGTAATTCTGTTTTTTGGTTCCATGAGTGGACTGGGTTATTTCTTATGATGTATTTGTTGCATATTGTTCCATGTGTGGTTGGGTGGTTGTGTTAAATGGTGTGTTAGTTCTTGTGTAGATCGGGATTGCAGGTTAAACACTGTAGATATTGTCTTAGGGATCCTTGGGTGGTCCAGGTTACTTGAATGGTGTATGGAGTTTCATATGTTGTTGTCGTTGTGGATTTGGACATATCTCATATGGTTGATAAGTCAGGTTGATGACTGAGAGTCTAGGTTATATTTGCTGACTTTGTTTATACATCTTTTGTCCTGCTTTACTAAGTGTTAGTTAAGTATTCATATTTTGTATATTAGAGTTGGCCGATGATCTTACCAGTACACTGTTATTTTGTATACTGATACTACACTTTCTCTTCTTTTGTTGAGTACAAGGCATATTCTGGCAGATGCTGCGCGACCTCAGTTGTGACACGAGCGCTTCCTGAATCTAAGGATGAACAACTTCTTCCGGGCTTCCATAGATTCGTCTATCCTTTCTAGTCCATTGTTCGGACTTAGACTACTTTTATTTTAGGGTTTCATCCCTGGGTTATAGACTATGTTAGAAGTTTTGGTACACGACTTTCAGATTCTAGAGAGTATTTTTTGCAAAATTTTTTATCATTTATTTTTAGTTTATGAATCTTGGTTTTTAACTAATGAAATCTGTTTGAGCTGCTTAGTATTGTTATATGTTGACTTGGGTACTTGGTTCGCTCACCGGGGGTTAGGGTAGGTGCCACTCACGTCAGTTGAGGTCACGATAAAAACCTTCTGCTTGATTTGGAGAAGAACGAATATTTCATTTTCTTTGTTTTGCTAAGTATCGACTTAATTATGAGGGAATGAGGGGTTTGGGTAGTTTTAGGATTCACAACTAGTCTTAGGTTAGTTAAAATGATATAGTTTAGTCTTTAAAAGAATAGGAAAGGTTTGGAATGCCCATGGGAATTAAATAGAAAAGCTCCTAAAAATTCGCGACCTGAGTTCCACGGGTGGGAACCACGAGCCGTAGATGGTTCCATGGGTCGTGGAACCCTATCGTGGTTCCTTGGCTCTTTTAATGGGTTGTAGGTCTGATATACGTAAACCCCATCCATGGCACGTGGATCCTTCCACGATTTGTGGAAGCTGTTCGTGGTTCTGGGAGGAAACTCTGACCCTCAGGTCTGATTCCGCAGATGGAAACCAAGGCCCATGGTTCCATCAATGGTCCATGGATCCCTCTCATGGATTAGGACTTGGGAGTCTGATCTGTAGGATAGTTTCCACAAGGCCATTCCATGGATCGCAGTTTAGTCCACGGCTCGCAGACTTGATTCGTGGTTTCTGTTTTGAACTCTGACAGCTGAACACTTAGGATTTTGTGCTGGTTCTAGGCTTAGCTTCTGGGGTGTTACACAATAGTAGCACCATCATAGTACCTTCCCAAACCAACCCTACAAATCTTGTTGTTTTAAACTTTGCCAATATTTTGAAGCCGAATATTTCAAATAATCTTAAATCGAGTCCTCATAATAATTTGCCTACGATCCCTTTCAAGCGAGTGACAATGTTACATGGCGAGCCATAAATTATTAAGTGGTCAGAATTAGAGAAGGCAGCCTTGGATGTTATCGAATAGGTTCAACATACAGTGGTGGGAAAATTTTCGTAGGGTTGTCCAGACATGGAAGAATTGTGGGAGACTATTCAAACTCATTATAATATCAAGGGAGATACTCAGATAGGGTATTCAGAAATTGACACATCCTGATAAGGCTTTCACAAAAGGAGAATTTTATCAATCTGACTTTCAAGGCATACTACTACATCAAATCTAGAAATAGTGACTCATACCAGATGAGACCACTAATACATGACTCTAAGTACACTGGAGGAGGAAATTACAATGGTTATGGCTTGTATCTCTTCTCCTAATCTATTGCACACTTATTATGTGAAAGAATCTTTGTTTTTATTGGCATTTACAATGGACACTGCAGTTCATTTTGATATATACATGATTAATAACATGATGCCAAGTTGTGCAAAGGTGAAGGTTCTAGTCGATCTAATGGACAATCTTCCTGATCATGTAAGGATGAACATAAAGGATAAAACTACAGGGGTTATAAGAACTATCAATGTAAATATCCAATATGGTTATTTAACTACATATTGTAGAGAATTCAAGATACAAGGTCACAACATATGAGTGTAGAGTCATGCATCTTGAATTGCTTGTAAGAACAAATGACCATAGGAAGGAGACTAATTTTCGTAAGGGAAATGAAGTTAAGGTCATAAAGGAGAAAGTTAGAAATAAGGACAATCACAGGAGAAAGAAGTTAGTGCAAGAAATAGTTGGAGAAAGCCAACCTATAGGGTCCTTTCAAAGAAAACTAACAAGTGGAAAAATTGTTGGGAAACCTACAGACTAGAATGCAGTTACAAATAAGAAAGGAAAAACTAAGGCCAACAATCATAACAACAACAAGAATAGTAGTGACAAGGATAATTAGATAACCTCATTAAATTAGTATGCTACCTTGGAGACGTAGAATTCTTAGGAGATATTAGGGGAAAGTCATAATAATATTGAAGGATAAAAAATAGATGGTAGAAACAAGAGTAAGAAAGGTCCTATCGAAATTGACTCTACCTTAGAGGATTTATTAGAAATTATTATTGAAGAAAGCAACAAAGAAAAAAGTGGTGTACCAGAAGTACCAATAGATGATATAACAAAAGGATAATGTTTAACAGAATATTGTGGCTAGTTCCTTCATAATTATAGCAAGCAATGCAGAGAATTAGCTTGAAGTAGCTCAGGGTCAATCTAATTATGGCAACACTAGAGACTAAGTTGAGAAGTCCTTCAAACCTTATGAACCAGTTAGCCTTGATGAAATTGAGAAGAAGGAACTTGTAGTAGAGGACTCATGTGATAAAACTTGGTATGTAAGAGTGTACGAAAATGAGGGTACAAATGAAGAAAATGAGGTTGATGAGAATATCTTGGAGGAGAAGGGAGTCCATTCATTGAATCCCAATAGTGATGGTATGATATCTTTCACAGAAGCATAGAAAAACTTTGCAATAAGGATCCACAAGTTGATAGCTTCAATGTGGACAACTATGTATTAAATGACAAATGAGAAGTTGCAGAGAACACATTGAGTAAGGATGAGATTTCACTACTTGCATCCAACAATGGTCTGATCCTCTCATAGAAAGTGACAAAGATCTTGGTGCCTCTCAAGGTGATGACAACAATGTAGACGACCTAAATTTAGGTGAAAAAGTATGGGATGAGACAAGGGATGTGACAAATCAAAATGAGACTTTAGAGAAGAAAGGGAATCAAGTACCTGTAGATCATGTTTCTATCAGGATTGTAATAGATAAGAGTGTAATTACACAGGTGACTACAACTGGGACTAACTTAGTACAGGTTTAGAATAAGATTCAAAGTTTCTCACCTATCCAATTAGAAATAGAACTTCAACTAAAGAGTCCATAGAGAATAGCAATAGTAGTCAGCATAGCAAACCAACCAATTGTTAGGATATTTCATGACATAGTTTATCGTAAGGTGGAAGAAAAAGACAACATAGAAGAAAAAGGGGAAGAAGCACAGTTCGAAGAACAAAAAGAGGGTGACAATCAGCTGAATTTTGAGCATGTGTCTAGAGAAGCTGGTTTATCACTTAAGTCTCGGGCCAAGGGGAGAAATAACAAAGAAAAGGGAGGAGACATCCCATAACCTACTATAATAATTCCAAAAAAGGTTCTAAATATGCAATTAAATAATATTAAAAACTCTGTCCTAGAATATTAGGTCTATCAAAATGTAACACCCTAGAATTCTAAGTCTAGAACTAGCTCAGAATAATAAAAAATTTCCAAGTATCAGCCAAATCCATGAGCCAAATCCATGAGTCATGAAACAGTCCACGAGCTGTGGACTGGACTCATGGAACTCAGTTAGAGGCTAATGAGTTTGGTGTCAAGTTCATGAGCTAAAACCATGAACCATGGAACAGTCCACGAGTCATGCATTCCACTCGTGGAACTCAGACCTGAGGCCCAGAAATTTCCCAAAAACCATGACCAGCTTCCACGGACCATGGACTGGTGTCGTGAATCTCAGACATGAGGGTCATAAATCCATCAAGAATCATGGACAGGTTCCACGAGTCATGAACCTTGTCCGTAAATCTCATACCCACAGATTGATAAAAAGGTCAAGGAACCATGACAGGGTTCTACGGTCCGTGGGAGCATCCACGGACCGTGGAACCTTTCCATGGAACCTGAGTCGCGAATTTTTCATCCATTTTAATTTAGTTTCTTAGAGGTATTTCAGACCTTTCCTTCTTATTTTAGTTTGACAATAAATAGTTTTAGTCTTAATTTAATTAGTCAAAAACCTCCAAAACACATCAGTTCTCCTCATTCCTTCTCTCAAGTTAGAAAAGAGAGTTCTTCTCCAAAGTTCAGACCTAGGGCTTCTCCTCCAAGATTCAATTTCAGATTTCTCTTCAGGGATTATCATCCACCAGGTATGTGGGTATTAAGAAAGGGTTTTCTTCAACCTTATGCCCAAAAATATCAGACTTTTACAGTAATTTAATGAATTAAGCAACTAGGGTTCTTACCCTTATATGCAGATTATTTTAGAAATTCATGCTCATAATACATATATGATTCTCATCCTATTTTAATGACTTATATATTGTTCTTATTGAATTGCTTGGGTTTTTTCAAGGTTTTGGGAAATCAAGAACTTATCCCTAAATTGTATTAATTTTTAATGCATTAGCTTCTTCAAGAGTAAACCTAGAGTACCAGTTAGAGTTCAAAAGTAGAAATTTAAATCAGTTTTAGTTTACTACAATTTTTCAGATAAGTAATGCTTTCAAACCAGTTTAGTTCTGTCTCAGAAATTCAGATCTTCAGTTTTAAATGAGTTTATTAGTATTCGGTTTGGGATTACTATTTAGCACCGAGTTTGACTAGGGTTCAGCGTACACTGATGTTCCAGAACTACATGCCACCATAGGTTATTTAGCCCCTCAGTTGGGCCTCAAAAATAGTGATCATATAAGCCATGCCTTTATACCCTGGTAAGGTATATTGGGTCCTCGCAATGTGGAATATATATCGGACTCCATGTTTAGCTCACATAATTTATGTCGGTTAATAGACTCTCACACAGTATTAGTTTCAGTAAAGTACCTCAGGCCCTTAGCTTATGTTTACTCTCAGCTTCAATATGTTTTCAGATTTATTTTTGCATTTAAGCTTTTTATGCATGATTATATTTTGGGCCTATGTACTATTGTTTAGTTCAGTTTACACACTTATTCAGTATTTTAGCATGTTTATATATTGAGAAATGCATAAAGTACCCCCTAAAGTTGGTCGATATTTGGAAGTAGACACCTAAAATTTGCGGTAGTCCTATTACCCCACAAAACTATTTTAAAGTATCATATGTACCTTCTTTCTCGTTCATTTCCAGTTGTAAAAAATTATGTGCAAACCACACACCAATCATCATTTGCCACATGTCATATTAATTTTAAATCTTTCATATTTTTTATTTTTTTGCTATTTGATTCCTATTATTTGTCTTTCTTTTCTTTTATCTCTTTCTTCTTTACCTCAATCTCCCCAAAAGTTCCTCAAATGTAACCCCCATCATCATAGCTCCTACGATAATCATCAACCTTTTTAATTTTTTTTTAAGGTTTTAGCTATTCTCGTTAAAATTTCTCGAGTTAAAAAAACTATCACTGGGTTATTGTAGTTGTACCTTCTCTAAAAAAAGCAACATCGATTTGACTGGAACAAATTGCTTTACTAGCTGGTTCATATGATTACTCAGGAAAAATTACCATCAATTTTATAATTTGTTCTAGTTTGCTCTGCTTCAGTAATGGTTACCCAGAATGTAGTTGAGTTTGTCAGCTTGGATTATATCACCATTGAAAAATATTTAGGAGGAGAAAAAAATTACTGAATCAAACACTATTTTGAATCTGATTTCATTGAGGGATAGAAATTTTTTTGGTTGTAGATGAAAAGCTCTCCAATGGCTATCAATGGAGGTTTGGAGAAGATGAAAAGTGGGTCTATTTAATAAAAAAAAAGTTTCAAATTAATAATACCATCTAGCACTAAAACATTGGTCTTGGGGGTGAATTTTTAGTCATTCGTGTGCCCCTCAAATGTGAGATTACACATGCTTTGAAAATGAGTCAAAAGAGTGTATTTATTATGGTTGAAAATAGTTCTGTAGGGTAATAGGTCCCTCGTAAACTTTAACTATCTACTTCAAAATGTCGACCAACTTTAAGGGGGTCTTGATGCATTTTCTCTTTACATATTCGGTCAACTTTGCATATCCCTCATGCTCAGTACATCTGAAGTACTCACACATACTCTATATGTTGCATCCTATCATGATGCAGGTTCAGGTTCTCAAATTCAGCCGCGCGATTAGCTCGTACTGGTGCCATATTAGTGACAGTCAGTGGTGAGTCCTCATCATCCGAGGTTGTTTGTTTATGCTTTTTGAGTTAATTAGTTTGTCCTTATTTTTAGTATTTAGAGTTAGTTAGAGATCTATCCTAGAATCTCATCAGTATTACAGGCTTTCATACATAGAGTCAAACTCCATTGATTTGGTTCATTTTATTGCTCAGACAATTATCTTATCTCAGTTATAATTAGAGTTGAAACTTCTTTAGTTATGTGGTTGTTTCAGTTGTGCTTCCGCCTAGTTTGTATTATTTTAGAATGCTTACTGTATGCCAGACTCAGGGTTAGCTTAGGATCACTCGTGATCCTAGTACCCATGTTATGTCTAGGGGCTAGCCTAGAGGGTGTGACAAACTTGGTATCAAAGCATCAAGTTCAAGAGCCCTAGGGTGTCTAAAAGATGCACTAAGTAAAGTGTCACTCATAGGTGTGACGTGAACCACACTTATGAGGGAGAGGCTACAAGGTGTTTTAAGAAAAACCTTATTTCTTTCATTATATTTATTGTGCGATGGAGTTTAATTCAGTTTCTCCTGTCTAATCCATCTGTTATGTATTTTACATCATGCCTCCTTGCAGATTTAATGCCCACAATACTAACGTTAATCCTCCAGCCCTGAACCATGAGTTTACAAATTCAAAGTTTCATGATGCAATCTAGTTGTTAGCTCAGACCGTAGCCAAGGCTAATCAGCAGGCCCCAGTTCCTGCAAACCCAAATGGTGGATCAGCTGCAGCCTAGGTTTGAGATTTTGTTCACATGAATCCACCAGAGTTTCTAGGGTCAAAGGTTGGTGAAGACCCACAGAATTTCATTGATGAGATCAAGAAGATTCTTGAGGTGATGCAAGTGACTGGTGCTGATAGTGTTGAGTTAGCATCCTATCAACTCAAGGATGTGGATCATATTTTGTTCGCTCAGTGGAAGGACAACAGGGGTGTGAATGCAACTCCTGTGACATGTGATTACTTTACTGGAGCTTTTCTTGACAAGTTCTTCTTGAGGGAGTTGAGGGAGGCTAAGGACAAAGAGTTTATGAATTTGACTCAAGGATGGATGTTAGTCCAAGAGTATGGGTTGATGTTTACTCAACTTTCTAGGTATGCCCCATCTATGGTGGCTGATCCGAGGGTGCAAATGGGCAAGTTCTTGTATAGGGTATTTGATTTGGTGAAAACAAAGTGCAGAAATGCTATGCTATTGGGGGATATGGATATCTCTAGAATGATGACCCATGCTCAGCAGGTTGAGGAAGATAAGCTTAAGGAAATTGCTAGGGAGAACAAATAGGCTAGGATATGTAATGATGAATATTCTCCGTAGAGGTCGGGCAATGGGAATCGCTCACATTTTCAGCGAAGGCCTTTAACCCCAGCACCCTCATTAGCTAGTGCTCCATCTACCAGACCTCAATAAGACCAAAAAAGAGGGCAGCATGATCGAAGTCATAAGGCAGTGTTTCAAGTAATCGCACTTTCCCTGCCTGCCGTAAGTTTTGTAGAAATCATCCAGGTGAGTGTTTTACTGGCAGAGAGGGGTATTTTAGGTGTGGCCAGCTTGGGCATAGGTTGAAGGAGTGCCCCTCCACAAGGCAGGGGCAGGGAGGTAACAAAGCTCAGTCTACCACTTCAGCAACTTCAGCAGGTCGCAAAGCTCAGCAGGGTACTACCTCAGGCACAAGTGGTGGTCAACATTAGAACCATCTCTATGCCATGTCTTCACATCAGGATTAAGAGAGTTCACCAGACATAGTCACTGGTATGTTATCTGTCTTCTCTCTTGACATTTATGCTCTGTTAGATCCAGGGGCTTCACTATCTTTTGTAACCCCATATGTGGCATGCAAATTCAGAGTCAGTCCTAAAAAACTCTTAAAACCCATCGTCTCCACTCCTGTTGGTGAGTCAGTCCTAGCTAAGAGGGTATATAGAGATTTCCCAATTTCAGTCCTTTATAAAATAACCTCCGCAGATTTAGTAGAGTTAGATATGACTGACTTGGATATCATTCTTGGTATGGATTTGCTACATTCCTGTTACGCCTCAGTAGACTACAGAACCAGTCGTGAAATTCTACATTCCAAATGAGCATGTCTTAGAATGGCAGGGTAGTCCTTTAACATCAAAAGGCCATTTCATATCTTCCCTCAAAGCTAGGAAGATAATCTTAAAGTGTTACATATACCATATAGTACGAGTTAAGGATTCTGAGTCCGAAACCCCACCTCTTCAATCAATTCTAGTAGTCAATAAATTTCAAGAGGTGTTTCTTAAAGATCTACCCGGAGTCCCTCCTGATCGAGAGATCAACTTTGGGATAGACCTTCTTCCAGATACGCAACTCATCTCCATTCCTCCTTACCGAATGGATCCAGCTGAGCTTAAGGAGTTGAAAGATAAGCTAAGGGACCTCCTAGATAAATGTTTCATCACACCTAGCATCTCACTATAGGGTGCTCATATTCTCTTCATGCGTAAGAAAGATGGTTCCCTCTAGATGTGCATAGACTACCGTCAGTTTAACAAAGTTATAATCAAGAATAAGTATCCCATCCCAGGATTGATGACCTATTTGACCAGCTTTAGCCTGCCAGCTACTTCTCTAAAATTGACCTCAGATTCGGTTATCATCAACTCAGAGTTAGAGAGTGTGACATTTCAAAGATAACCTTCAGAACTCGGTACAATCACTACGAATTTATGGTTATATCTTTTGGACTAACGAATGCTCCTGCAACTTTCATAGACTTGATGAATAGGGTGTTCAAGAAGTATTTGTAAATGTTTGTTATTGTCTTTATAGATGATATTCTAGTCTACTCGCAGATTGAGGAGGAGCATGCTAATCACTTAAGAGTGGTGCTGCAAACTCTCAAGGATCGCCAGTTATTCGCCAAATTCAACAAGTTTGAGTTTTGGTTATAGTCAGTGGCTTTTCTAGATCATGTCGTGTCAAAGGAGGGCATCCGAGTGGATTCTCAAAAGATAAAGGCGGTAAAGAATTGGCCTAGACCCACTTCTCCAATAGACATTATGAGCTTTTTAGGTTTGGTGGGTTACTATACAAGGTTTGTTGAGGGGTTCTCATCCATAGCTTCTCCATTGACTAGGCTGACTCAGAAGAAGGTCAAGTTCCAGTGGTCAGATGAGTGTGAGAGGAACTTCCGGGAGTTGAAAATTAGATTGACCACAACCCCAGTTTTTACTATACTAGAGGTTTCAGATAGTTTTGTAGTATATTGTGATGCGTCTAGAGTTGGGCTAGGTTGTGTTCAGATGCAGAATAGTAAATTCATTACATATGCCTCCAGACAGCTTATGACTCATGAGAAGAACTATCCGACTCATGATCTTGAGTTAGCAGCAGTGGTTATTTCCCTGAAGATTTGGAGACACTACTTGTATGGTGTCCATGTAGATGTGTTTACTAACCATAATATTCTTTAGTATGTGTTCACGCAGAAAAAGTTGAATCTTTGTCAGAGAAGGTGGCTAGAGCTCCTCAAGGACTATGATATGAGTGTACTTTACCATACAAGTAAGGCCAATGTAGTAGCTGATGAACTTAGGAGGTTGTCCATGGGTGGTATGTCATAGGTTGAGGAAGGACAGAAGGAATTAGCCAAGGATTTTCACATGCTTTCTCGGTTAGGGGTTCCCCTTACAGATTCGTCAGAGGGTGGTGTCATTGTGCAAAATGGGTCAGAATCTTCATTGGTAGCCGAGGTTAAGGAAAAGCAAGACAGTGATCCCATCCTACTTTAGCTAAAGGGTGTTGTCCAGTAGTAGAGAGTAGAGGTTTTCTCTCAAAGGGGAAATGGTGTACTTCATTATTAGGGTCGACTATGCGTTCCTAATGTAGGTGATTTGAGGTAGAAAATTTTGGCAGAGGCTCATAGCTCGAGGTATTCCATCCATCTAGGTTCCACCAAGATGTACCGTGACCTACGAGAAGTCTATTGGTGTAATGGTATAATGAGGGACATTTCTGATTTTATGGCTAAGTGTCCTAACTGTCAGCAAGTGAATGTAGAATATAAGCGCCCAAGTGGTATGACTAAGGAGATGCACATTCCTACTTGGAATTAGGAGGTCATCAATATGGACTTCATTACAGGCTTACCTCATACTCATAGGCAACATGATTCTATTTACGTGATCGTAGACAGGGTCACTAAGTCACCCCACTTCCTAGATGTCAAGACTATCGATTTAGCAGAGGAATATGCTAGACTCTACGTCCGGGAGATAGTCAGGTTGCATGGAGTTCCCTTATCTATCATCTTAGATAGGGGTACTCAATTCACATCAAAGTTTTGGAGGTCATTTCAAAAGGGTCTTGGTACTCAGGTTAACCTCAACACAACATTTGACCCGCAGACAAATGGTCAGGCAGAGCGCACCATTCAGACTTTAGAGGATATGTTCAGAGCTTATGTGATTGACTTCAAGGATAATTGGGATGATCACTTACCTCTTATAGAGTTTGCCTATAATAACAGTTTTCACTCTAGCATTCAGATGGCCCTGTATGAGGCACTTTATGGGCGGAGGTGTAGATCAACTTTAGTTTGGTTTGAGGTAGGTGAAGCAACTTTGATAGGGCCAAATTTAGTCCACAAGACTATGGAAAACGTTTTGCTTATTAGTGAAAGGTTGAAGGCATCTCAAAGTCGTTAGAAATCCTATGCAGATGTGAGAAGAAGAGAGCTAGAATTTGAGGTTGGTGATTGGGTTTTTATGAAGGTGTCACCCATTAAGGGTGTGATGAGGTTCGATAAGAAGGGTAAGCTTAGTATCCGATATTAGGTCCTTACAGGGTCCTTAGGAGAGTTGGAAAAGTGGCTTATGAGTTGGAGTTTCCCACTGACTTAGCATCGGTGCATCCAGTCTTCCATATATCCTTATTGAAGAAATACATTGGTGATCCAAATTTAATTCTGCCTTTAGAAAGTGTGGGCGTGAAAGACAGTCTCTCTTATGAAGAAATTCCAGTTGAGATTCTTGACCGTCATATTCAGAGATTGAGAAATAAGGAAGTTGCTTTCGTGAAAGTCTTTTGGAGGAACCAGTTAGTTGATGGAGCCACATGGGAAGTGGAAGCAGCCATGATGACCAAGTACCCCACCTCTTACCTTCCGATTCAGCTTCAGGTTGAGGTAATAGTTCCTCTCCAATTTCTCAATTTTCCCTTGTACATTTAAGTCTCAGTATCATGTTTCCCTGAGAGATTCAAGAATTTTCAGCCTGCTTCATGTACTTAGCACTCAACTTAGTCAGAATTCAACACTTAAGAACTCAGTTGGTAGGTATTGCAACTCTCTTCCCTCAAAACTCAGCTTGTTTAGCCTTCATTCGAGGATGAATGACCCCAAGGGAGAGATATTATAACACCCTAGAAATTCTAATCTTAGAACCAGCTCAGAAAAATAAATTTTTTCCAAGTGTCAGCCAAATCCACGAGCCAGATCCACGAGTCATGGAACAGTCCACGAGCCATGGACTGGACTAGTGGAACTCAGTCAAAGGCCCGCAAGTTTAGGCTCAAGTTCATGAGATGGAACCACGGACCTTGGAATATCCAACGAGTCATGGAATCCACTCGTGGAACTCATACCTAAGGCCCAGCAATTTCCCAGAAACCATGACCAGCTTCCACAAACTATGGAATGGTCTACGGACCGTGGACTGGTGTTGTGAATCTCAGACTTGAGGGTCATAAATCCCTCAGGAATCACAGACAGGTTCCATGAGCCATGGATGGTTCCACGAATCATAAACCTTTTCCATAAATCTCAGACCCGCAGCTTGATAAAAAAGGCCAGGAACCACGATAGGGTTCTACGGGCCATGGAAGCATCCACGGACCGTGGAACCTGTCCATGGAACCTGAGTCGTAAATTTTTTAGCAATTTTTAATTTAGTTTCTCAGGGGTATTTCAGACCTCTCTTTTTTATTTTAATCTGACAATAAATAGTTTTAGGCTTAATTTAATGTCACGCTCCGAGACTACCCCTTAGGCATAACACGAGACCCGGGACCATAAGTGCCCCAAGTTAACCCTTGGCCATAGCATGACTTAATCAATCATAGATACACTTAGTAGAAGCAATAAAGCCTCTAAACTGAATAATGAGTATCTAGGACAAGACCCCAACTAACTCCAAATATTTAGAAGAAAACCATAGAAGTAGCTAAACTGATACTAGTCCTCGAAGGATAAGGACTCACCACTCGAAAATGGGACACCTGCTAAACACTAGCCATGAATCTGAGGGCCTGAACCTGAATCTGCATCATCAAAGGATGCAGCGCGAGAATATGCATCAGTACTATAGGATGTACCAAGTATGTTAGATATGCAAAATAATGATAGAAACATGCTTAAACAGAGAAATCATAAGGAAATATAAAAATTGCAAAGGCAAAGCATGAGATAGAAGTCAAACCTCAAAATAAGATATCATAAGACTGAGAAAACTTGAAAACATTCATATGGGAGTTTCTTATAACCGATAATAGACCATATGAGCTACATGGAATTCAACTATATAACCCTAGTTGGCAAAGCTACTCCAAACCTTGCTAAGGTACGACGTACCATACATATCGTAGCGTGGAACAACTTTCATAAGGGGACATTCTCAATTAACGAGCAACCTTTTTTATGAGGAGACACTCTCAACTAACAAGGAACCTCTTCACCTACGCGGCAGTAGTTTTGGACTTGGATTATCTAGAACACTCATTGCTCGGTGCTAAATACCACTCAAAAATCATTCTTATAGCTCATTATATACTAGTGACATATCTAATACTAAATCTATTTGAAAAGCATAAGGACATATATAATTTCATGCAATTCACATATCAAAGTCTTAAAACTTATCATAGCCATAATTCAAAACATACTTTTCTCTCTAAATTCATAGCATGAAGAATTTGTAATGCAATTTCATAATACATGAGGTCATTTACCTAAACATGCCAATTTTCACTTGAAAACATGCAATTGAATGGATTCATGCTAGAAGTCATCTTTAATGCATGGGCTTTTGAAATCAATTAAAGAACCTCAAATAAATCATAGATAAGTAATGAGAAACCATGAATTGATGCTTTAAAACAAGACTCATAACTTTTCCTCAATTTGAATAAGAACCCTAATTTCTCAGTTTCATAAATCAAAGTAAACCATGGGGTGTTTGGGCATAAGGGTGAAGGAAATTACTTATTGAATACCCACATACCTTATTGAAGCTTGCTAATCTAAGATGAAAAGAAATAGAGGCTTTAACTTGGAGCTTGAAGGAGTTCTTTTCCTCTTTTGGTAGATGAATGAGGAATAATGAAAGATTTAGGCTAATAATAGTAGAAACTCTACTAAAAGTTGCCAAAATGACCTCACTTAAGAGTTAAAAGGGTGGGCAATTATAGAAATATCCCTGTGATTTAATTAGTGAAAAGCTATTAAAAATCTCGGCTTCAAGTTCCATGGGTCCCTTCCACGAGCCGTAGAAGTAACCATAGTTCGTGGATTGAAGTCGTGGCTCCTGAGCCAAAATTACAAGCTGCAAATAACGTTCCATGAGATAATAGGACAACCCGTAGAAACTTCTACGGTTCGTGGAACCCACTCGTGGTTCCTGGGAATACTGGTAACCCTCAGTCTGAGTTCCACGAGTTGGTTCCATGACTCATGGAACCATCCACGGATCTGAACCTGACTCATGGTTCTCAAACGTGAGGATGATATGTAGGACTGGTTTCATGGGTTAATTCCATGACTCGTGGTTCTATCCACGTCTCGTGGACTTGACTCGTGTTCCCTGAAAGTTTCAAATTTTTAGAGTTTCTACGATTAAAAGATGAATCAAATTCTGGGTGTTACAATATCTTCCCCTTGGGATCATTCATCCTCTAATGAAGGCTAAGAAAGGAAAACTGGAGATAAAATAGCCCAACCAAACAACAAAACATAGAAACTCAAAGATAAACATGAAAACTGAGCTTTTCAACTTAAAACATAATTTAAACTATCTTCGAAAAACATGAATGCATGTTAGGACCATGAGGGAAACTGACAAAATAGAATCTGAGGGAGATACTAAGGAGGAAACTAATACCTTAAGCTGAAACTGGATCAGAACGAAAAAGATGAGGATATTTGGCTTTCATGGCTGCTTCTGCTTCCCAAGTAGCTCCCTCAACTAGCTAATTTCTCCAAAGGACCTTCACTGAAATGACTTCTTTGTTTCTCAACCTCTAAATCTGATGAACAAGAATCTCCACGGGAACTTTCTCATAGGTAAGTCTACCCTTCACACTCATGTCTTCCAAAGGAACAATCAAGGTCGGAACACCAACACACTTCTTCAACAAAGAGACATGGAAAACCGGATGAACTGCTTCTAAATCTATTCGCAAATCTAACTCATAAGCAACACTACCAACTCTCCTCATAATTTGATAAGGACCTACATAGCGGGTACTAAGCTTCCCTTTCTAGCCAAATCTTATCACACCCTTCATGAGTGATACCTTCAGAAATACCCAATCATGAACCTCAAACTCCAACTCTCTTCTCCTCACATCTACATATAATTTTTTTCGACTCTGAGCATTTTTCAACCTTACCCTAATGATCTAAACCTTCTCCATAGTCTCATGAACCGAATATGGATAAATTAAAGCCGTCTTACCTACCTCAAACCAACTAATATAAGATCTACACCTCCGCCCATAAAGTGCCTTATAAGCAGCCATCTGGATGCTAGAATTAAAGTTGTTGTTGTAGGAAAACTCGATAAGAGGTAAGTGATCATACCAATTACCATTGAAATCAATCACACAAGATCTCAACATATCCTCTAATGTCTAAATAGTATGCTCTGGCTAGCCATCCATTTGTGGATGAAAAGCTACGCTAAGCTTAACCTGAGTACTAAGACCTTTCTGAAATGACTTCCAAAACTGGGATGTAAACAAAGTACCCCTATCTGAAATGATAGAAAATGAAACACCATGCAATCTGACTATCTCCCAAATGTAGAACCTGTCATAATCATCTGCTGAATCCGTAGTGTTAACAACCAAGAATTGGGATGACTTAGTTATCTTGTCGACAATCACCCAAATAGAATCATGATGTCTACGAGTACGAGGTAAACTAATAATGAAGTCCATATTGATCACTTCCCACATCTAAGAAAGAAGAAAACTATCTTGAGTCATACCACCCGATCGCTGATGCTCTACCTTCTCTTGTTGACAGTTGGGACACTTAGCCACAAAACCTGCTATGTCCTTCTTCATGTCATTCCACCAGTAGACTTCCCATAGTTCACGGTACATCTTTGTGGCACTGGTGTGAATAGAATACCTGGATCTATGAGCCTCTGTCAAAATCCGTTGTCTCAACCCATCTATGTCAGGAACAAACAATCGACCCTGATATTGAAGCACACTATCTCCCCCTTGGGAGAAAACCTCTACCCTCTGCTAATGGACTGCACCCTTCAGCTGGTGCAAAATAGGATCACTATATTACTTTTCTTTCAATTCAGCTACCAATGATGATTTGGAACCATTCTGAGCAATAACACCACCTTTGGTCGAATTTTTAAGGCAAACTGCTAGTTGAGCAAGTCGATGAACATCCTTGGCCAATTACTTCTTTCCATCTTCAATCGAAGACACACTATCCATAGACAACCTACTAAGTGCATCCACCACGACATTGGCTTTACCCGGATGGTAAAGCACACTCATATCATAATCCTTAAGAAACTCAAGCCATCTCCTTTGATGAAGATTCAATATCTTTTGTGTGACCACATATTGAAGACTCTTATGATCGGTGAATACATCCATATGAGCACCATACACGTAGTGTCTCTAAATCTTCAAAGAAAAACCATGGCTACCAACTCAAGATCATGAGTAGGGTAGTTCTTCTCATGAATCTTAATTTGTCGCAAAGCATAAGAAATCACCTTACCAGGCTAGATTAACATACAACCCAAATCAATCCTAGAAGCATCACAATACACAACAAAGTCATCTAGGCCCTCGGGTAGAGCCAACACTGGAGTTGTGATCAATCTAATCTTCAATTCTGAAATTTCATCTCACATAGATCAAACCACTGAAATTTAACCTTCTTCTGAGTCAACCGAGTCAATAGAGCAGAAATGGACGAAAACCCTTCCACAAATCTCCTGTAGTAACCAGCCAAAACTAAAAAGCTCTTAAAATCGGACGGGGAGGTGGGTCTAAGCCAGTTCTTTACTACCTCAATATTTTGAGAATCAACTGAAATACCATCTCTAGTCACAATATGACCCAGGAAAGCAGCAGACTGCATCCAAATCTCACACTTGCTAAACTTAACAAATAATTGTCGATCCTTGAGAGTTTGCAATACAGCCCTCGAATGGTCTGCATTCTCCTCCTTACTCAGATAATAGATAAGGATATCATCAATGAAAACAATCACAAATATATCCAAATACCATTTGAAAATATGGTTCATCAAATCCATAAAAGCTCCGGGAGCATTCGTTAGACCAAAAGACATAACCACAAATTCATAATGACCATACCGAGTTCTGAAGGCTGTCTTTAGAATGTCACACTCTCGAACACGGAGCTGATGATAACCAGATCTAAGGTTGATCTTGAAGAAGTAACTGGCACCCTAAGGCTGATCGAACAAGTCATTAATCCTAGGAATGAGATACTTGTTCTTGATTGTGACCTTGTTCAACTGATGGTAGTTGATACACATTCTGAGAGAATGATCTTTTTTTTGCAATAAGACTGGATCACCCCATAAAGAGATGCTGGGTCAAATAAAACCCTTATTAAGAAAGTCGTTCAACTTATCCTTAAATTTCTTAAGTTCCATGAGAGCCATTCTATAGATAGGAATAGAGATGGGATGCATATCTAGAAAAAGATCTATTCCAAAGTCAATCTCCCGCTCAGGAGGGACTCCAGGCAAATCATCGGGAAACACTTCAGGAAACTCATCCATAACAAGAACTGACTGGAGAGATGGGGTCTTGGACTCCGTGTCCATAACCCAAACTATATGATAAACATAACCCTTAGAAATCATCTTCCTAGACTTAAGATAAGATATGAAATCACCTTTAGAGAATGGAGGACTACCCTGCCACTCTAAGACAGGTTTATTTAGGAACTTGAAACTGATAACTCGAGTAAGACAATAAACTAGGGCATAACATGCATACAACCAATTCATACCAAAAATGACATCAAAATCAGTCATCTCCAACTCCACTAGACCTGCTGAAGTATAAAGGACTGAGATAGGGAAATTTCTATAGACTCTCTTGGATAGGACTGACTCGCCAACAAGAGTAGAAACACAAAAGGGTTCTAAGAGCTGATTAGGACAAATCTCGAACTTGCAGGCAACATAATGGGTCAAAAGATAAGGAGGCATCGGGATACAATAAAGCATACACATTGAGTGAGAAGACTTTCAACATACCAGTAATAATATCCGGTGAACTCTCCTGGTCCTGGCGAGAGGACATGGCATAAAGGAGGTTCTGGTGTTGACCACAAAAACTTAAAATAGTGCCCTGCTGGGTCAATCGATCTCCTGGGGCTGCAAGGGTAGACTGAGTCCTGCTACCTCTCTATCCCTTCTTAGCTGAAGGGCAATCTCGAATCCTGTGTCCAACCTGACCACACCCAAAGCATCCACTTGAACAAGCGAAACACTCAACAAGATGACTCTTACCACACTTATTGTAAGAAGGGTAAGGGGTCCCCTTTGAAACACTCTCCTGTGAATAGGAAGCAGATCCTCTACCAGTCTGATCATGACAAGGCCTGGGGGCCTGGGTAGTAGCACTAGCTGGAGAATAAATGAGCCCTGATGATTTCTTCTAAAACAAAGAGCGATGTCCACCTCCAGACCTATGATGGCCAAAACCTGAACTCTCTAATCTAACGCTCTTGTTCTCCCTTAATCTGATGGTCATGAGTCATAAGTCGAGAAATATCCATATTGCCCAAAAGCATCACGGACCTGCACTCCTTCTTTACAAAATCTGATACTCCATAAACATACTTACTCAACTCATCCCATGGGTCATCCACCATGGAAGGAGCATACATAGAAAGCTGGGTGAACTTCAATCCGTACTCCTGAACTTATATAGAACCTTGCCTCAAATTCATGAACTCTTCGGCCTTAGCTTACCTCAACTCCCTTGGGAATAATTGGTCAACAAAAGCCCTCTCAAAGCATTCCCAAGTCATAGGGACCACATCATTATCCCTAGCATTCCTCCATTGAGTGAACCAAATATGAGCCACGTCCTTGAGTTGATAGGAAGCTAGCTCAATACCATCAACACCACCCACTAGCATTACACTAATGATCTTCTTTACCTCATCCAAGAAATTTGATGGATCCTCACCAACTTTTGAACCATAGAAGTCATGTGGGTTCATGTGAATGACATCTTGGACTCGAGCTGTATCTCCACCTTGGGGGTGGATGGGGATAGGAGCCTAATGATTAACCTGAGTGTCCATAGTCTGAGCTAGTATATGAATGGCATTTATGAACTCCATTTTTGTGACCTCAAGGTCTGGAATCGGAGGGTCAACATTTCGAGTGGCTCGGTAAGGCATGGTATGTTGATAAGGCATAATCTGAAATGCATAAAGAATGGATTAAAGGAGTAATATAGTTAAACTCTATCGCACGATATTGATTAAGAAAGAAGTGATGGTTTTCCTAAGACACCTCGTAGCTTCCCTCTCACAAGTATGGCATGCTTCACATATATGAAAGAGACTCTACTCGATGTGGCTTTCAGACACCCTAGGACTCTTGAACCTGATGCTATGATACGAAGTTTGTCACACCTCGAGACTACCCCTTAGGCATAACATGGGACCCAGGACCAAAAGTGCCCTAAGTTAACCCTTGGCAATAGAATGACTTAAGCAAAAATAGATAAACTTAGCGGAAGAATTAAACTGAAGAGACAAACAAACTGAGTCATCAACAGATTAAAGTATAAACATAATAAAATCTGAAGCCTCAAATACACAATCTCAAACTATATCTGAAAAGCCTCTAAACTAAATAATGAGTTGCTAGGACAAGACCCCAGCTAACGAGGAACCTTCTTCATGAGGAGACACTCTCAACTAATGAGTACCCTTCTTCATGAGGAGACACTCTCAACTAACGATGACCCTCTTCACCGACACTGACAATGTAGTTTTGGACTTGAATTATCTAAGACCCTCATCGCTCGGTGCTAAATACAACTCCTAAAATATACTTATAGCTCATAATATACCAGTGACATATCTAATTCTAAATCTATTTGAAAAGCACAAGGACATATCTAATTCCATGTAATTCACATATCATAAGTCTTAAAACATAGCATATCCATAATTCAAAACATACTTTTCTTTTTAAATTCATAACTTGAAGAATTAGGCATGTAATTTCATAATACATGAGGTCATGTTATCTAAACATGCCAATTTTCACTTGAAAACATGCAATTGAATGGATTCATGCTAGAAGTCATCTTTAATGCATGGGATTTTGAATTCAATTAAAGAACCTCAAATAAATCAAAGATAAGTAATGAGAAACTATGGATTTATGCTTTAAAAGAAGACCCATAACTTTTCCCCAATTTTAATAAGAACCCTAATTTCCCAGTTTCATAAATCAAAGTAAAACATGGGGTGCTGGGCATAAGGGTGGAGAAAATACTTTATTGAATACCCACATACCTTATTGAAGCTTGCTGATCTAAGATGAAAAGAAATAGAGGCTTGAGCTTGGATCTTGAGACTTGGAGTTTGAAGGAGTTATTTTCCTCTTTTGGTAGATGAATGAGGAATAATGAAAGACTTAGGCTAATAAGAGTAGAAACCCTACTAAAAGTGGCAAAAATGACCTCAGTAAAGATTTAAAAGGGTGGGCAATTATAGAAATACCCCTGGGATTTAATTAAAGAAAAGCTGTTAAAAATCTAGGCTTTAGGTTCCATGGGTCCCTTCCACGAGACGTAGAAGTAACCACGGTTTATGGATTGGAGTTGTGGTGCCTGAGCCAAAATTCCAAGCTGTGGATAACTTTCCACGAGTTAACAGGATAACCCGTAGAAACTTCTACAGTTCAGGGAACCTACTCGTGGTTCATGGGAAGACTAGTAACCCTAAGTCTAAGTTCCATGAGTTGGTTCTATGACTCATGGAACCATCTATGGATCATGAACCTAACTCGTGGTTCTCAGACCTAAGGATGATCTGCATGACTAGTTTCGTGGGTCACTTTCATGACTTGTGGTTCTACCCATGGCTCATGGACTTGACTCATGATCCTTGAAAGTTTTAAATTTTTTAGAGTTTCTAAGTTTAAAAGCTTAATTGAATTCCGGGGTGTTACATTTAATTAGTCAAAAACCTCCAAAACACATCAGTTCTCTTTATTCCTTCTCTCAAGTCAGAAAAAAACATTCTTCTCCAAAGTTCAGATCTAGGGCTTCTCCTCCAAGCTTCAATTTTAGATTTCTCTTCAGGGATTATCATCCACCAGGTATGTGGGTGTTCAGTAAGGGTTTAGTTTGCCCTTATGCCTAAATATATCAGACTTTTATAGTAATATCATGAATTTAGAAACTAGGGTTCTTACCCTTGTACGCAGATTATTTTAGAAATTCATGCTCATGATCCATATATGATTCTCATCCTATTTTAATGACTCATATATTGTTCTTATTGAATTGCTTAGTTTTTACAAGGTTTTGGGAAATCAAGAACTTAGCCCTAAATTATAGTAATTTCTAATGCATTAGCTTCTTCAAGAGTAAACCTAGACTACTTGTTGGAGTTCAAAAGTAGAAATTTATATTAGTTTTAGTTTACTACAGTTGTTCAGAAAAGTAAATCTTTCAGATCAGTTTAGTTCTATCTCAGAAATTCAGAACTTCAGTTTTAAATGAGCTATTAGTATTCAGTTTTGGAGTAGTATTTAGCACCGAGTTAGACTAGGGTTCATCCTACCCTCAAGTTCCAGAACTATGTGCCACCATAGGTTATTTATCCTCTCAGTTGGGCCTCAAAAATAGTGTTCACATTAGCCATGCCTTTATATCCTGGCAAGGTATATCGGGTCCTCTCAATGGGGCGTATACATTGGACTCTAGGTTTAGCTCACATGGTTTATGTCAGTTAATAGATTCTCCCACAGTATTAGTTTCAGTAAAGTACCTCAGGCCCTCAGTTTATGTTTACTCTCATCTTTAGTATATTTTCAGATTTACTCTTGCATTTCATCTTTTTATGCTTGATTATATTTTGGGCCTATATACTGTAGTTTAGTTCAGTTTACACACTTATTAAGTATTTTAGTATGTTTATATATTCAGTCAGCTTTGCATATCCCTCATGCTCAGTACATTTGAAGTACTGACGCATACTCTATATGTTGCATCCTATCATGATTCAGGTTTAGGTTCTCAAATTCAGCCACGTGATTAGCTTATACTAGTGCCATATCAGCGATAGTCAGTGGTGAGTCCTCATTATCCGAGGACATTTCTTTAAGATTTTTGAGTTAGTCAGTTTGTCATTATTTTTAGTATTTAGAGTTAGTTGGGCGCCTGTTCCTGCAGCTCAACAATATTAGGATTTCAGACATAGAGTCAGACTCCGTTGATTTGGTTCATATTATTTATCAAATAGTTATCTTATCTCAGTTATAATTGGAGTTGAAACTTCTTTAGTTATGTGATTGTTTTAGTTATGCTTCCGCCTAGTTTGTATTATTTCATAATTCTTACTTTATGCTAGACTCAAGGTTAGCTTGGGGTCACTCATGATCCTAGGTCCCGTGTTATGTTTAGGGGCTAGCCTTTGGGCATGACACAAAACTCTACAGGCCTTCCACAAAGTTCAAATGCTTAACATACATCATATGTTTTTTCTAATTGTCTTAATAGAACCTTTTCAAAATTCAAGACATATTTAGAAGCACAAAAGGAGATTGGGTATGAATTATACTAACTTTAACCAAAATGGTAAGTTTAATTTTTTATGGATGAAGAAATCAATGTTAATATTCTTTTGGATACTTATCAATAGATCACTATGAAGTTGTTATTTTAGGAGAATGGTAAATATTTGATCGCTACCCTAGTTTATGACAAATATGATGCTTTGAAAAGGCTGGATCAATGGGATAATATTTATGGTTTGGAAAACAATATATAATCACCTTGGCTTTTTGGTGGTGACTTTGATGTCATTCTGAATGACAAAGAAAATATTAGGGCTTGCCAGTCTATCCATAAAAGTATGAACAATTTTCCTTTTAACTAAACTATTATAGTCTGTTTGATATTAACTTCAAAGGAAGACATTTTACTTGGTGGAATTGTAGGGCTGATGAGGAGTATATATTCAAAAGACATTATAGGATAGTTGCATATCAGCAATTTTTGAATTCATTTGGCTTTACATAAATGGAACACTTTTCAAGAACGTGTTATGACCATGCTCTAATGTTATTGTCATGCAGAAAATAGACTATGCAATTTGACAGGCCATTTAGATTCATAGAGTTCTAGACTAAGAATAAAGGTTTTCTTGATGTGGTTAGAAGAGTTCAATTACACGCGATGAAATAGATGTATTCATCAGGTTTATGCAGAGAATGATGAACACAAAATTTGCTCTTTCTCCATGGAGTAAAGAATGTTTTGAAGACATTTTCAAGCAACTGAAAATTAGAGAAGACATTGCCAGACTAAAGAAGTCCTTATTTGAAGAATTCCCAACTACAACAAATAATATTGTTCTTTAGAAAGCACAAGCAGAGATGAAATAGTATCTTTACTATGAAGAGGAATTTTGAAGGAAAAAATCAGGTGTTACATGATTTTCAAAAGGAGATAGAAACACTAGATTTTATCATAACCTAGTGAATGGGAGAAGGAAAAGGTTGTCCACTAATAGAATACAATCAGTCAAAGGGGATTGGGTAGAGGGTATGGAGCAGGTGGTAGATGAAGTTATATCCTTCTACTAAGATCATTTTACAATAGATGTAGAGTGTGATGATTACTCATTACTTCATCACATCCCTGTGATGATGACATATAAATACAATAGTATCCTTAATAGCATACCATCAATAGAGGAGGTAAAAATAGTGGTCTTTAAGTGAAATTGAGATAGTTCTAGTGGTGGAGATTGTATAACATGCATTTCTATCATACTTGTTAGAAAATAGGTGGGAAAGATGTGATTAATGAGGTGATAGCCTTGTTTAAAGGATACACTCTTCCTAAATCTAATACTCATACCAACGAATCCAGAGCTCTGATACCACTCTGTCACGACCCAAAACTGGGCCATGACGGCTCCTACATAACCCCCCAGTAGACAAGCCTAACCCAAATACGCGGAAGACAATAAATAATAATTCAACTAAAGGAAAGCGGAAGACATAAAAGAAAAGACAGGGCCAATAGCATATATACATACCATCGTACAAAATATACATAAGAAGGCCCTAAAGTGACCAATAAGACAAAAGAGACTCGAGAACCAACCTAGACCTTGTGTCACTAGTACAAGAGCGACTAAAGTAAGGAGTAGTTATACAACAGATGATGTCTATCAAAAATATAAAATATAGACAGAATGTACAAGATGGAAAGCATGTAAAGTCTCCAAAAGAGCCGGGAGCTCACTACGATCCGAACAACAATGAGTCTGGAATGATAGGATATCACCCAGGGTGGCTCGTACTAGGTGCTGCATCAGAAAAAGAGATGTGGAGTGTAGTATGAGTACCAAGACAACGGGTACTCAGTAGGCATCATAGGTCGACCAAGCGCAGAAAGATAATATATATAAATTGATTACAGAAAAGCAGCTAACTATACAGGGATCCACCTAAATCTAGTTATAAAGCCGGATACATGCCAATAAAACAACAAAATAAAAGGAAAGGAAAACAACATTAAGCCAACTAGAGTAAATCCACGTGCCAAAGAAAATGCAATGCAGTGCATGATGATGCATGTGTGAATGCAATATAATATAAACCCAGAATACCACATCGGGCGCCCAAAATACCGCATCGGACTATGCATATATATATATATGTGAAATAGTAAAATACCCGAAATAATGCACTGGAGGTATGGAATACCATATCGGACTATAAATATGTAAATATGAGAGTAAAATACCTGGAATAACAGTCGGGGGTCTGGAATACTACATCGGACTATAAATATATGCATAAAATAGTAGTTTCTCCTTTTCCTTCCAAAATCCCATAATAATACTCAAAGTAATTTTTATTTAAGTCCAGAAATCTCCACAACCATAGTAAAGCCTCATTTAGAACCCAAAACCTTTGAAAAACACATCCAGGTTGCAACAATGATATGACATGTGATATGAGTATGAATGTTCACAAACAGAGGAAAACCACACCATTAGATCAAATAGGGCAAGAATTCCCTATAAACTAAGAGAACTAACCTGGAACTCCGTCCAAACCTAGCCATGTCCTCGGGCCCACAGTTACACACGACAATAGAATAAAGCGGTAAAGCAGAAATAAATGCGAAAACCAACGGGAAAACTTTATTCTATCTCTAAAGCCTCCTAAAAACATGCTAAGGATTCTATACTAGTCACACAGAAGAAGCAAGCTCCTAGGCTAAGGATAACATATAGTTCTAGGCTAAAAACCCGAAATGGCCAATTAACATGATAAACAGTATTCAAGCCTAAAGTCTATCTAAAATCTAACCTAGCATTCCAGTAACATACAAACATATATTATCTAACTAAACTCAGTCTAAAAGGGTAAGCCATAACCTATCTCGGGGCTGAACTTCAAGCACGAATCGTCACTCGTGTACCTTCCCCTTCCAAACAGCCTCAGAAAGTTACCACGCAATCAAGAACATAAACTAGGTGTCAAGACAAGAAGAGTGACACCCATATTGCTATACAGAAAAATGGGCCAGAAATAGGGTCATAAAAATGACCCTCGGGGCCCATGCAACAAGAAAGAAAATAAAATTCACAATTATGCTCGTGGTGGGTTAAAGATCCCATGCCCAAAGTTTGGGTGAGAACGGAGTTCGTTTCGAGGCCCAAAACAGCCCCGAAGTTCTACTAATTCACGGGATTAAAACGAAAAAGCTCGGAATTTAAAGGCGGAAACCAACCTCGATAAGAGAAACACGTCATGGAGATGAATTGCATGAATTTAAGAGCCCGTAGTCCCTAAAAGATAATATTTCTACAAGGATCGCCCCGAATTTCAAAATTTAACAACAAGGGAAAATTAGTGGGAGAAATACGGGAATTACCACGGACGGAGGATAGGGGTGATGGGGGAGCTTACCAGATGAATGGCACTGAGCAAGGAAGCTAGAATTAGGAGCTTTGGAGCTTTGACAATGGTGTTTCTTGAAATTTAGAAAGAGAAAAACGAAGTTGAAACTATATATAACTTCCAGGGGTACTTTATCGCGATCTCGATAGGACCCCTGCGTTCTCGAAGAACAGCTGGCCCAACCATCATGATCTCGATGGTCCAGACTGCGTTCATGAAGAGGAAGCCAAGCCGGGTCCCAGCCTACTTCATCACGAACATGATGAGAAACCTTCGTAATTGCGATGATCAAGAAACTAGACCATCGCGAATGCGATATAAGCTCCGCGGTCGCAAAGACCAAAATGGTCTGAAACATAGTGCAACAACAAGCAATTTCCCCAAGTCCAAAAATCTTCCGATGAAACCTCGGGATTCATCCAGAACCCCGTGAATAAAAACCAACCATGCTACCTTACTAGAAACAAGATTCCGGACTCAATGGAAATGATGAAACTTTCAACGGAGATCGTTTTAACAAAAAGTAGGCCCCATGCCCAAAACCAACTCAAAACTCAAAACCCAAAAACAAGTCTGGAAGCCTTGGGACCCGAACGAAAGGTCTCCCTAGCTTAAAGTTTACATTACAGAGCTAACGGTGCTGATATAATTTCCATCTGAGGTCGTCTTCTCTAAATGTTGACCAAAGTCAACCCTACCAGCCAAACTGACTTCAAAAAAGACAAAGCAGCACAAAACCAAATTG
Source organism: Jaltomata sinuosa (assembly GCA_003996215.1). Taxonomy (NCBI): domain Eukaryota; kingdom Viridiplantae; phylum Streptophyta; class Magnoliopsida; order Solanales; family Solanaceae; genus Jaltomata; species Jaltomata sinuosa. Next base: position 392,047 of record QJPP01000430.1, read on the forward strand.
AAAGCACTTAGAACCAAACCAATGGTCCCACTAGACCAAAATCCCCATTACGGAACCAACGAAACTGTCAGAATCCGATTCTGAGTGCGCTTACTAAGAAAGTTGATCGAAGTCAAAGATTTACCAACTTTAAGGGTTAAAACAGGGAAATGGTCATAACTACCTAACGAACGGCCCAGGCACCAAACCGTCAGTCTCGGTAAGTCATAAATGACCTGTAGACACTGAGGGAAAGATCAAAATGCAGAAAAAGCATGAAAAACAGAAAATGACCTGGAGGGTCATTAAAAGTTCGCACCTGTGATTTTGTTTTTTTAGAATTTCATCCTCTCGGATGCTCTCGGAAATATCTCAAAACAAGATTGTTAGGATAAAATATAATGGAAATAGAGAGGTAGTGTCTCTTACAATATTTATGTGTATTGTCTACTTGAGTGGAGATGCCTTCTTTCTCGGTACCTATTACAAGGAAGAGCAGTGCTTTGTGGTACATGATAATGATGATCTTGTGGATGCATATGCATTCCCACTATTGCGACATGTCAGTATTGTACTTGGTGCGCATTCCTATTTTTGAAACTTAAACACTGTTGTTGTTGCTTACAAGTGTTGAGATTTGTGCATTTCCATTGCTGCGACTTAAAGACTTTGCGCATTATCATTATTGCAGCTTAGAAGTATTGAGATTTATGCATTCCCATTGCTGCGACTTGAACACTCTGCACATTCCCATTGTTGCAGCTTACTAGTGTTGATAATCCAACTGTAACAAGGTGGATGGCAAAGAGAGGTGGACATCTCCACATGAATATGCCACTTATGGGGTGGATGACCCAACACAGTTTAAGTATAGGACCTCAAGTGGGCAAGAAAATACCTAGATCACTTATGAGGTAGAGGACCCAACATAATTTCACGTATAGGCCCTCGATTGGGAAAATAAATATATAGACCACTTAAGAGGGTCGACCTAACACAATTTCAAGTGTAGGCCCTCGAGTGGGCAAGAAAATATCTAGACCACTTATAGAGGGTCGACCCAGTATCAAATTGTGGCTCTCGTAGCCATTTGTAGCAACTTTGATATAATGAACATAATAGCCATCGCAACTGTCAAACATGATTGCCTTTATGGCAATTGAGTGTGGTGGTTCTTCGAATATGTTAACCTTCTTAGCCGTTAAATAGGATTGCCTCTGTGATGGTTGAATACGATGATTTCTTCAAACCTGATAACCTTCTTGGCCATTGAATATGATGGTCTTTGTAACCACTTGGAATAGTCTCTTGATATGATAACCCTCTCGGCTATTGGTGATAATCTCTGCATATGACTTTGGGTGAGTCTTGTGCATCTTCTATATCGACACGACTTATAGATATCCCTTGGATTGTCAAACCTCAGGTAATCTTGCACACCATCCAACTTTTGATAAAGGCAGTTTACAGATGGCCCTTGAATTATCAATTTTTGAGTAATCTTGTACATAATCAGACTTTGGATAGAGGCGACTTATAGATATCCTTCGAATTGTCAGTTCTTAGGTAATCCTACACTTTTATCCAATTTTAGTTGTAATGCAACTTTCATAATTTCCTTGAATTTGTTAGCCTTTGAGTAGTCCTGCACAATATCAATGTGGACATGCCGCGACTTATAGATAACCTTTGGGCTGTCAATTTTTGGTAATCTTGCACTTTTATCCAATTTTGGATATTGTTGTGACTTACGAATAACCTTCAAGTACCAACTCTTAGGTGATCTTGCATACTATCCAATTTCAGATATCACTGCTTCTTATAGATAACTCTTGGTCAATCAAGTTTTGGACAATTTTGCACACTATCCGGCTTCAGACATTGTTGTGGCTTATAGACAACCTTTGGTCTATCAACTTTTGGGAAATCTAGTCCATCGTTTGATTTCGGATGGCAAATTACAAACCTCTTTTAGACTATATATTTTCTTTATCTCGGATCGCAAGCGTCATTTATTCTTTGGGGTAGCAAAGGACTTTGCCACATAATTAAATATAAATAAATGTTCTGGATGCACAAATATCCTCGATGTTTGAATATGCCATCTCCGTGAAAAATTTGATATAAATGATCCCAATGCCAGACTCTGTCATCTCAGTGTAGCACGAATATGCATGTGAAAATATCCTCAACATTAGACTACGTCATCTCCACATGATATTAGATATAAATGCTCTTGGATAGATCCTGCACATCAAGTGCGACTTAGGGATACCTTTGGACGTCATCCTCTTTGATTCCGGACCGGTAGAGGGAAATGATCTTTGTGGCGAGCATACGCCTTTGGTTTTTATATCGGTGCGTTGACTCCTTTATGTGTACCTGCACTCAAGGCAAATGATTAATAGACACAACATCTCTTTTACTAGTGACAATAGTCAATATTCAGGAAAAGCTTTAAAGAAAGCATTATAACAGTATAAATATGCGGAAGCTAGGGAAACTAAGTAAAGAAAAGGGACAACAGGAATTTATATATACATATATGAAAGCTATACCAAACCCCAAAACCTGGTATCATAGTATAGAGCTTGAACTACATATAAGGAGTACAAACTATCCAAAATAATATATACAGATGTCTCCGAATGGTAATAGAGTACATAAAGAAAGAGATAAACTAAAGCTAAGCTCCGGTCGCCAAGAGCTCACCCTCAGTCTGAAGTAGTCTCCAAAAGATCTCCGAGCATGAATCACAATGATGGACCACACTAGGATCTGCACCAGATGAGGCAGAGTGTAGTATGAGCACCAATTGCAAAGTAACCGGTACCCAGTAGGTATCATAGGCCAACTGGGCACATATAAGATAAAAGAGCATTAACAAACAGAATAGAGGCAAGTAGTCACATAAATAAACAAAAAGTAAACAGGAACTAGCATAGAGGGATGACAACAAAACAACATACAAGGCTAGCAAGTAGAATATATATACACAACAGGCACAGGTGTCAGCAAGAAACAATGCACTTGGGATCCATGCAATAACAATATATAAATAATAAGTTTAAGAAATGGATGGTATTCAGGTAACCTCAAGTACAAGGAAAGGAAGAGAAAAATAAAGGTAGGAATGCTCTGAAAAAGGAACCAATAACCCAACTACTCATACCAATCTCAAATCCAACAAATAACAATTTAACCGTATATAATTTATAAGCATAACCGTAATAGGAGATAACACTGCGAATAAGTAACAAGAGTCTACCTACAGTCCACCGCCCGCCCATACAACAGAGGAACACAAACAAGTGAAAAGAAAACCCTCCGGCCGCTTATACAATTGGAGCGTACACTCAACAAACAACAAACAAGGGTGGAACCTCAAACACTGGATGATATGATGCATGATAACCTTAGGGTGGGATAGAAACTCTGTATGAACCTCCTCCGGTGCCGAACGGTCCCAGCAGGTAGGTTACATGAAAGGACACTGCCCGTATACCTCTGATCTGTCGTATACCCTTCCTCCGGCACACGCAGCCCAAAGCCCCAGGCCCGGACGACAAGGTCCATGGAGGTCCCGGACCCCATACTAAAACTCAGTATCAAAATATGTCATTCGGAAGCAAGTTCGGGTTCAAGATAGAGACCTAGTCTCGAATATGCATGCCCTGACCCTGTCTAAGATTAAAGTAGTGGGAAAATATCTCAAAAACCCCTCCAAGGATGCCCGGGCGTAACTGGGTCTAAATAGTAGAAAGTCATCTCAGATGCTCAGTCTGACCCAGACTAAAATCATCCCGGTTTAATAAGAAACTTAACTAGTACCCTGGCCCTGCTGAGTCTAGCGTTAATAGTAATACTAGTGATAGAAATCATAATTTATCCTTCTTTTACCCCAAAAAGATTCACAAGTTAAATCAAACCATTGTCGGTTCATTTCCTATCGAAAATGGGTCCCCCGAGGTCATGCAAAGTTTAGAAAACAATTCCAGTAGGCCCGAAGGCATAAACATAGTAAAACATGGATAAATCCTCTTTACATGCATGGAAATGAATGATCAACACAAATAGCCACCCATTAGTTCACAATAAACCTATCGGCCCTGCACAGGCCCACAACTACTCAGCAAGCATAACCAGCCTAGAAAGATATTTCTATGTCCGGAACTCGCGGACATTCCTAATAACTCACCTTCTATGTTCCAGAGTCAACAAGGCCTCACAGAACCACAAGGGTAAGTAAAACGTATCGGCAAGTACTACAAGCATCGGAGGAACAAACGTAGGTGGACATGAATAAAGCGGTCAAGGTCTGTGGTACAAACCTAATAATTCAACTCAAGGATGCTAACCTACCTGTCATCCGATGACAAGCTCGAACCTCTCCGAAAAAAAGCTCCGAAAAAAAATCAAACTCAAATTTAGGCTTGAATAACTTGACTCAGAAAATTAATTTTCCTTTTGGTAATCGAATAAATTATCAAAATATTTTTCCACCTAATCCTCTTCAACGTAAGAGAAAAAACAAAGGTGCAACATCAAAGAAATAATTATGTAATGAGAAAAGTTTTTTTTTATGAAACTTTGTAGTAGGATACATATATATAGGTACAACAAAGAGGTCATTTGACAGAACCAAAGAGTAATTAACTTGACAGCTTTTATCCCAACATTAATTAATTAGCTATAAACTTCTTAATGGACGGCCACTTATATTATGATCAAGTGTTGTACTCTCCCTCCACTTCCACGTGAAAGTAGAGGTGTCAACATTCAATTTTTATTTACCCCATTACGTATATATTCAGGTATTGTATAGGTTCGTGGTAAAATATATATAAGTTTTTAAATATACCATAATTAATAGAAAATTATTTCCAATAAAACCTACTATATTATAATAATAATTTTAAACATAACTAAGCTTACTATCTCCATTAAAATATTAATAATTTATGAAACTCTTGTAAAATAAATACATACACAAATATATCATATCAAAAGTATTTTTCATAAAAATTTAAAATATTTTAGGAAGGCAATAAAAATATAACTTTTTACCACATTCAATTCTTAAATAAAAATTCTTTCAATTACGCGCGATGTTAATAAAATTCTCAATTTTAGGCTCGCAAGCCTTTGCTACGGGATGAAGGTTAAGGTCATATATCGCAACTAACCATCGCACGATTTTGATACTCTGCTCCTAAGACAGGTAATTGCTCATAAAGACCAACCGAACGGCCAGGGAACCGAACCACCGGTCTCAGCAAGCCATAAAAGACTTGGAGCCGCTACAGGAAAGCTCTAACAGTACAAGGAAAGCGTACACACGAAAATGACCGAAAGAGTCATTACATTATCCACTACTAAAAAGGACTTTCATCCTCGAAAGTCAAGGACAAGGAAGTACCTGAAGGCTCAAACATCTAAGGATACTGAGCCCGCATATATCACTCGGTCTCCCAGGTAGCCTCCTCAACTGGACGGTGCCTCTACTGAACCTTAACAACCGGGATCTCCCGAGACCTCATTCTCCTGACATCTCTAGCCAAAATAACTACCAGCTTCTCAACAAGGGCTAAACTCTCATCCAACTGAACGAAATCCCACTGCTACACATGAGACTCGTCTGGAACATACCAGCGCAACATCGAAACATAAAATATGGGATGTATAGCTGAAAACATCGGAGGCAAGGCTAATTGATAGGCAACACTACCATCCCTCTGGAGAATCTCAAACGGCCCAATGTACCTGAGGCTATGCTTGACCCACCTACCAAATTTCACCACGCCCTTCATGGGTGATACACGTAGAAACACCAAGTCACCAATACTAAATTCGAAGGCACAAAGCCTACAAATAGCATAACTCTTCTGCCTGCTTTGAGCTGCCCGAAGTCTGTCCTGAATCACTCGAACTCGATGCAAATCTATACTCTATGGCCTAGATTCGAAACCATCAAACCAACCAACCAGAGATCTGCATATCCTACCATACAAAGCCTCGATAGGTGCCATGCCAATTCTCAAATGAAAACTATTATTATAAGAATACTCTGCCAAAGGAGTAAACTGATCCCAGGAACCTCAAAAGTCAAGAACACAGGCCTGAAGCATGTTCTCTAGGACCTGAATGGTACTCTCGGACTGGCCATCTATGTGACGGTGGAAAGTAGTACTAAGCTGAACCTCTGTACCCAAATCTTGCTGAATATCCCTTCAGAACTGAGATGTGAACTGAGTGTCGTGGTCTAAAATGATAGAAGCTGGGACCATGTGCAATCAAAAAATCTCACGAAGGTAGATCTGAGCTAACCTATCTGCACCATAAGAGTTCTTAACCGACAAGAAATGTGCTGACTTAGTCAACCTATCAACAATCACCCATATGGAATCAAACCCACGAGAAGTATGAGGCAAACCAACAATGAAGTCCATAGTAATCGCTTCCCACTTCCACTCAGGAATGGGAAGTCACTGCATTAAACCACCAGGTCTTATATTCTTGAACTTCACATGCTGAAAGTTCAAGCACCGAGATACAAACTCCCCTATATCCCATTTCATACCACTCCACCAATAAAGTTGTCTCAAGTCTCGATACATCTTTGCTGCGCCAGGATGAATGGAGTATCTAGAACAATGTGCCTCATGGAGTATCAACTGAATCAAATCACCAACCCTTGACACACAAAGTCGGCTATCAAATCTCAGAATACCATCAGAACCTAAAGTAGCCCAGCTGGCCTCACCCTAAACTACCTGATCACAAGGTTACACAAACTCTGATCCTCGAACTATCGGCTCAAAATCTGATCAACTAGAGTAGAACTGACCTCAAAATTGGCGAGAACCCGGCTGGGATCCGACAAGTCAAGCCTAACCAAATGGTTAGCCAAGGACTAGATGTCTAAGGCCAACGGTCGCTCAAAAACTAAAAGAGAAGATAAGCTGCCCATACTCACCGCCTTCGAACTTAAGGAATCCTCTACCACATTTGCCTTGCCCGGATGGTATAGAATTGTGAAATCATAGTCATTTAGTAGATCAATCCATCTCCTATGCCTCGAGTTTAGCTCTCACTGACTCGTAATGTACTGAAGACTATGGTGATTAGTGAATATCTCACAATGAACTCCATATAAGTAGTGCCTCCAGATCTTAAGCGTGAAGACTACCGCTGCCAATTTCAAGTCATGAGTGGGGTAGTTGCACTTGTAAAGCTTCAGCTGTGTCAATGCATATGCTATCACTCGATCCTTCTGCATCAACACACAACCAAGACCTACCACTGAAGTATCACAATACACAGAGAAACTCTGACCGTCAACCAGCAAGGTCAAAACTAGAGCTGAAGTCAATAAGGCCTTAAGCCTGTGAAAGCTATCCTTGCACTGATCCGACCACTGAAATGGGACATCCTTCCTAATTAGCATAGTCAAGGGTGCTGCTATGGAAGAAAATACCTGAACGAACCGTCTCTAGTAACCTGCTAACCAAACAAAGCTGCGGACGTCAGTAGCTGTAGTAGGTCTAGGCCAATCACAAACCGCTAAAATATTTCCCAAATCGACCCTAATCCTATCCTTAGACACCACGTGCCCTAGGAATGCAACTTACTCCAGCCAAAAATCGCACTTTGAGAACTTGGCATAAAGCTGATGATCTCTCAAAGTCTGGAGTATAATCCTCAAGTGCTGTTGATGCTCATCCCTACTCCTCGAGTATACCAAGATGTCATTTATGAAAACTATCACAAATGAGTCCAAATACGAGCCAAGCACCCTTTGCATAAAGTTCATAAAGGCTGCGGAGGCATTAGTAAACCCAAAAGACATCACTAGGAACTTATAGTGGCCATAACGTGTCCTGAAAGTTGTCTTAGTAATGTCCTTCGCCCTAATCCTCAACTGATGGTAGCCGGACCTTAAATTGATCTTCGAAACCATGGCTGAACCCTGAAGCTGATCAAACAAGTCATCAATCCTCGGCATCGGATACCTATTCATCACGGTCACCTTATTCAAGTGCTGATAGTCAATACATATCCGCATCAACCTATCCTTCTTCTTCACGAAGAGGACAGGAGCACCCCAAGGTGACACACTCGGTTTAATGAACCCTTTAGCTAACAAGTCCTGGAGCTGCTCCTTAAGCTCTCTCAACTCAGCAGGAGCCATAGGGTAGGGAGGAATAGAAATGGGCCTGGTGCCCGACTCTAACTCAATGGAAAAATCAACATCTCTCTCAAGTGGAAGGCCTGGCAAGTCGGTAGGAAACACATCTAGGAAGTCTCTAACCATATGAACAGACTCAGGAGATGAAGGGTCAGCACTAGCATCTCGGACATATGCTAGATAAGCTAAACACCCACGGGAAATCAAATTCCTAGCTTGAAGACAAGAGATGATCCCAGAAGGTGCATGGCTAACATAACCCTGCCATACAACCGGGGATACACCGGGCATAGCTATGGTAATGGTCTTGGCATAACAATTCAAAACCACACGGTGAGGGAATAACTAGTCCATGCCCAGTATCACATCAAAATCTAACGTATCGAGTATAATCAAATCACCCCAAGTATCCAAATCACCAATAAATATATCACAGGATCTCAAAACTCTATTCACTACTAAAAGATCTCCTACTGGGGCTGAAACAGAAACATGAACATATAATGGCTCACTAGCCAACCCCAAACAAGGCAGAAATTAGGCAGATGCATATGAACAAGTGGATCCAGGATCAAATAAAGCCATAGCAGACTGATGGCACACAGAAATCATACCTGTAATCACACCATCCAAGGCCTCTACCTCTGGTCTTCCAGGGACCGCATAGAACTGACGACGACCTCTACATGCCCGATACTATCCCTACCACATGCTCTGCCATATGGAGCACCACCTCTACCCTGACCACCACCTCCTCTTGGCGGAGGCTGAACTGCTTGTAAAGGCTCGGCTGGCTGAACTGTACCCTTCTGGGGGCAATCTATAGAAAAATAACCAATCACACCACAAGTAAAACAAGCCCCTGATGACCTACTCGGTCGGGATGAACCAGCAGATCCTATATAGACACCACGGCCTGATGCCCCAGAAGCTGTACCCCTCGAAGACTGATCGTTATAGCCTTGATTGCTGCTCTAACCCTGCTCGAACAGGGTACTACCAGAAGTCGGAAATGAAGCCTGAACCTATTGGCTGGACTGACCCTGGTGCTGCTGTGGCTGATAATCCCAGCCCCACTGGCCTGAACCTCTACTACCATGCCTGGAACTACTGTAGCCACCTTGATGTCGAGGCCTCGTATCTCTGGCCCCTGATTATGTCATTGTAAATCCTCCACAGTACGGGCATAGTCTGCGATAGCCTAAAATGATCGACCATCGCCAATTAATATCTCAGCTGGCTGCCTAATCTCTGGCCTCAAACCCCATATAAATTTGTGAATCCTATCTACTTCGGTAAGAATGATCATAGCTCCAAATGGTTTTAGATGATGAAAATGGGTCTCATACTCTGAGACAGTCGTAGAATCCAGCATAAAATGAGTAAACTGCTCCATGCAACACTCACGATCACTCTGAGGCAGAAACTTGGCCATAAAAACCTCATAGAACTCAGACCAGGTCAAATAAGGCAATGTAGAAGATTTGCAAGCAACCTATGCCCTCCACCATAACTTAGCAGGACCCTCCAGCTGATATATAGTTTACCCGACTCCATGAGTCTCCAACAAACCCAGATGGTGCAGCATCTCATCACATGTAGTAATAAAATCATGCGTGTCCTGACCCGATGTACCATTAAATGTCGGTGGTGCTAATCTCAAAAACCTACCCAACGCCTTCTGCCCTGACTCTATCATAGCTGGGCGAGAAGCAAGAGGTTGTACATATTATGGGACCGGAATAGCCTCTGCATGGGGAACCGCACTAGCAGGCTGCACTCCTGAACTCTATGCACCCAGGGCTACCCCCTGAGCGGATGTCTGTGCTACCTCAGAAGGCCTCTCTGTAATCATACCCAAAAGTTGTAATAGTAAACCCCGAATTTCTGAAGCCTGAGCTAGGGCTGAGGCTAGTACTAGAGTTGGTGGTACCTGGGGTGCCTCCTGATCCACATGCTTCTCGGGCTCTATCTCAAATATAGAAGCTCTAGCAGGTGCCGCTGCTGGGGGGCATCCTCGACCCCTAGCTGGAGCCAGAGGCTCATCTGCGCCTGACGCTGATGCTCTCGTACGAACCATTTGTGGATGAATGAAGTAGAACAAATGAGATTTCAAGAAACTTCATGGGTACTACACATCATACTGAAGCAATGAAAGAGTCATATTTCCTAAGATGCCACTATAGCCTCCCGAAGATTGAGTACAGACGTGTCTGCCCCAATCCGCAGGACTCTACTAGACATTGGCTTTTATACCGATGACACCGGTGAACCTAGGCGCTAATATAAAGTTGTCACAGCCTGATTTCTCAGTCATGATGGCACCTACAACTTCCCAGTAGGCAAACCAATCCCCGTAGCCCAGAATGGTCAGTAATGGGCTACTATCAACCAATTAAGTGGGAGAACAATATAAATATGCAGAAGCAAGGGAAAAGAAGTAAAAAAAAGGGACAATAGGAATTTATATATATATGGAAGCTAAATCAAACCCCAAAACCTAGAATAATCGTATAGAGCAAGAACTACATATAAAGAGTACAAACGATCCAAAATAATATATACAGATGTCTCCAAATGGTAATAGAGTACATGAAGCAAAAGATAAACTAAAGCTAAGCTTCGATCGCCACGAGCTCACCCTCAGTATGAAGTAGTCCCCAAAATATCTCCAAGCACGAATCACAACGATCTAGTAGTGATGGCCCACACTAGGATCTGCACTAGAAGAGGTAGAGTGTAGTATCAGCACTAATTGCAAAGCAACCTGTACCTATTAGGTATCATAGGCCAACTGGGCACATATAAGATAAAAGAGCAGTAACAGATGGAATAGAAGAAAGTAGTCACATAAATCAATGAAAAGTACACATGAAGTAGCCCATAGGGAAGCCAACAGAACAATATACAAGGCTAGCAAGTAGAATATATATACACAACAGGCAGAAGTGTAAGCAAGAAACAACACACCTGGGATCCTTGCAAGTACAAGGAAAGGAAGAGAAAAATATAGGTAGGCATGCTCTGGAACAGGAACTAATAACCCAACTACTCATACAAATCTCAAATCCAACAAATAACAATTTAACCGTATATAATCTTATAAGAATAACCGTAATAGGGGAAAACACCGCGAATAAGTAACAATAGGTTACCCATAGTCCCCGGGTTGCCCATACAACCGAGGAACGCAAACAAGTAAATACAAAACCCTTCATCCGCCCATACAATCAGAGCGTACACTCAACAAATAGAAAACAAGGGTGTAACCTCAAACACTGGATGATATGATGCATGATAACCTCAGGGTGGGATAGAAACTCTGTATGTACCTCCTCCGGTTCCTATCGGGCCAAACATGTAGGTTTCATGTAAGGACACTGCTCATATAACTCTACTCCATCATACACCCTACCTCCGGCACATGTATCCCAAAGCCCCAGGCCCGGACAACATGGTCCATAGAGGTCTCGGACCCCATACTAAAACTCAGTATCAAAACATATCATCTAGAAGCAAGTTTGGGTTCAAGATAGAGACCCAATCTCGAATATGCATGCCCAGACCCTATCCAGGACTAAAGTAGTGGGAATATATCACAAAAACCCATCCAAGGGTACCCAGGCATAACCGGGTCTAAATAGTAGATAGTCATCTCAGATGCTCGGTCCGACCGAGACTAAAATCATCCTAGTTTAGTAAGATACTCAACTAGTACCCAGCCCTACAGAGTCTAGCGTTAATAGTAAAACTGGTGATAGAAATCATAATTTATCCTTATTTTACCCCAAGAAGATTCACAAGTTAAATCAAACCATTTTCAGTTCATTTTCAATTGAAAATGGGCCCCCGGAGCCATGCAAGGTTTAGAAAACAATTCCAGTAGGCCCGAAGCCAAAACTGTAGTAAAGCATGAATAAATCCTCTTTATATGCCTGAAAATGTATGATCAACAGTAATAGCCGCCCAGTAGCTCACAATCAACCGATTGGCCTTGCACAGGCCCACAGCTACTCAGCAAGCATAACCAGCCTAGAAAGACATTCCCAATAACCCACCTTCTATGTTCCAGAGTCAAAAGGCCTCACAGGACCACAAGGGTAAATAAAATGTATCGTAAAGTACTACAAGCATCGGAGGAACGAAAGTAGGAGAACATGAATAAAGCGATCAAGTTCTGTGGTACCAACCTAATAATCCAACCCAAGGATACCAGCTAGTAAAATTTTATCCGATATATGCTTAGTCTAGGGAGTTTAGACCGTAACTTTTCGGTCATCCGATGACAAGCTCAAACCTCTCCGAAAAAAGCTCCGAAACAAAATTAAACTCGAATTTAGGCTTGAATAACTTGACTCAGACAATTTATTTTCCTTTTGGTGATCGAATAAATTATCAAAATATTTTTCCACCTAATCCTCTTCAATGTAAGAGAAAACAAAGGTGGAACATCAAACAAATAATTATGTAATGAGAAAAGTTTTTTTTATGAAACTTTGTAGTAGCATACATATATATAGCTACAACAAAGAGATCATTTGACCGATCGAAAGAGTAATTAACATGACAACTTGTATCCCAACGTTAATTAATTAGCTATAAACTGCTTAATGGACGACCACTCATTATGCTCAAGTGTTGTACTCTCCCTCCACTTCCATGTGGAAGTGGGGGTGTCAACATTCCATTTTTAGTTACCCCATTACGTATATATTCATGTATTGCATAGGTTCTTGGTAAAATATATATAACTTTTTAATTATATCATAATTAATAGAAAATCATTTCAAATAAAATATACTATATTATAATAATAATTTTCAGCATAACTAAGCTTACTATCTCCATTAAAATATTAATAATTTATGAAACTCCTGTAAAATTAATACATACACAAATATATCATATCGAACATATTTTTCATAAACATTTAAAATATTTTAGGAAGGCAATAAAAATATAAATTTTTACCACATTCAACTCTTAATTATAAATACTTTCAATTACGCGCGATGTTAGTAAAATTATCAATTTTAGGCTCGCAAGCCTTTGCTACGGGACGAAGGTTAAGGTCATATATCGCTAATCACCATCGCATGATTTTGATACTCAGCTCCTAAGATAGGGAATTGGTTATAAAGACCAACCGAACGGCTAGGGAACCGAACCACTAGTCACAACAACATTTAAATGACTTGGGGCCGCTACAGGAAAGCTCTAACAGTACAAAGAAAGCGTACACGCAAAAATGACCGGAAGAGTCATTACATTTTGTCAATTTTGTTGAGTCCGGAACATTGTTTCCACTCTGTTAGCATTATTGGATTTTGAGTATCGGTTTTCGATTGTACCAAAAATGCCCCATTGAGTTTTTTAAATGTTACAAGTTTTTGTTGGTGCAGGTGCAGTCCTCAGGCCTTAATCGCGATGACAAGCCTCCTCCCTCGCGACCGCGATGAAGCACCAGGTCCCTTGTTCTTCGCAATCGCGTGATTGCCTATCGCAATCGCGATGAAGCCTCTTCCCATTTGTTCTTCGCGATCGCATGGCTAGTCCTCGGGCACCCGATGGTCTAGTTAGGCTGGTCCTCCCGACCACGAGGGGTCTCTTCGCGATCACGATGAAGGACCCCTGGGTAGTATATAAGTTTTTCCACTTCGTCTCTTTCATTCCAAATACGAATTCTCCATTGTTGTAACCTTAAAACTAGTCCAAACTATGTATTTTTTCAATTCTTGGTGTTGGGGTGCATATTCCTTACTTGTGATCGTTCCTCCATCATAATTTGTAAATTTTATCGTCTATATTCCATTGAATTAGCTCATTTGATTTGTCTATTTTCTTATAATGGGCTGGCTGGTTTGAGCCAATTCCTTGGCCTAATTCTCTCTAAAATCTGAGCATGCACACCTTGGAGTGTGGTGATCATTTTGTGTGCTTTTGTTTTTAGTTTTTGGTTGCAGGGCCTGCGGACCTGCCGGTGACCCGAATTTTGACCCAGTTATTTTTATAGCATTATGGGTATTGTTGAACTCATCTTGATATGTTATTTATGTTTGTGATAGTTTGATTATCATTCGAGGCTTCTCAGAGCGATTCATGCTATGATATCATTGTCCCAGCAGTTTGTCATCGGACGACAAGTAGGGTACGGTTTAAAATCTTTAGACTTTGCATACATAGGTTAAAATTGTATTAATGGGCATCTTTGGGTTGGGTTTACTAATTGGTATCACAAACCTTGACCACTTTATTCATGTCCAATTCCTTTCTTCCTCCGATGGTTGCAGTATTTGCGATAGCTGATATTATCACCCTTGTGGTCATGTGAGGCCTTATATTGACTCTGGAACATAGATGGTGGGAAATTAGGAATGTCCGTGAGTGCCGGACATCATTATTATTGTTATAGAGCTGGCTATCTGTGCTACAGAATGATTGGAGCTTGTGTAGGAAAGATAGGTTGATTGGGAGCCATTGGGATATTAATTGTGATTGAGCATGCCATTATCATGAATATAAAAGGATTTTGTTCATGATTTTACTACGGTTTTGGCTTCGGGACTTCTATTGATGATCTCTAATTCTTGCATGTCCCGTGGGGCCTTTTTTCGATAAAATTGATTATGAAATGGTTTGGTATCATCTTAATGGATCTTCTTGAGGTAAGAAAAGTTAAAAGAAAGATTTGTTAAAGTTTTCCTACTATATATTAAACCTTCTTGAACCGAGGTGCTAGATTGACCCTGTTATTAATGAGAAATGATATTAGACTCGGTAATGACGAGCATCGGACTTGATTTACTATAGTTTTAGGATTGGTTACGCCCAGGCACCCTTGAAGGGGGTTTATGAGACTTATTTCAATCATTTACACCTGGATAGAATTCAGGCGTGCATTTTGAGCATTTGAGTACTTGTTTGGATCCGGTGGCACTTCAGACTGATATTTTGAGGTTAGAGTGTAGTATGTGGTCTACGAGTAGACCTCCATGGACCATATCATGCTAGACCAAGTGCTACAGGCAAAAGGGTGACCAAGGGTAGAGGTGTACAATGGAGTAGATGTACTCGAGAGAAGTCTTTCAATGGATCCCGCCTTTATTGGACCTTTGGTGCACCGGAGGGGGTAACATACTGACATTGCGGTTATACTTGGTTTGGAATATAATAGCATATCATTCATTTGTATTAGGTTCCACCCTTGTTTGCTGATTGTTGATTGTACGCTCCGATAGTATAGGCTGCCGGAGGGTTTGTCTTCACTTACTTGTATTCCTTAGGTGTATGGGCGCCCGAGGGATTATACTTAGACTTATTGAAATTATATTATGGTATTAGTTCCTGTTATTGTTTCTAGTGAGATTGGAGATTGTTAAGATTGCTTTTGGGCTTTTAACTGTTGGATTCTGACTTGAGATTAGTATGTCTATTTGGGGTTATCGTATCTTGTATTCAAGCATGATTATCATTATCTTTCCTATCCTTTTGAGGTTACCGGTATACCACCTACTTTCTAAACTCTTTTTTATATACTTGTTATTGCGAGGATCCTGGGTATGTGTTTCTTTCTTTCTCCTGTGATTGTGTTATAGTAGCTAACCATGTATGATGTTCATGTTTGTATTCCTTCCGTGCTAGCTTTTCTGTGCTTATTCATTGCCTTCTGTGACTATTTGTTTCTATTCCGCATATTACTGCTCTTTTATCTTATATGTGCCCAGTTGGCCTATGATACCTACTGGGTCCCGATTTCTTTGTAATTGGTGCTCATACTACACTCTGCATCTTTTGGTGCAGATCATAGTGTGGGCTATCACCTCTAGATCATGGGATTCATGCTTGGAGATCATTTGGAATCTCCAAACTTACCGTGAGCTCTTGGTGATCGAAGCTTCACTTTAGTTTATCTTCTATATCATGTACTCTGTTACTACTCGGAGATAGTTATGTATAAACTATTTTAGATGCTTTGTATTCTTACATCTAAATCCGTCTCTATACTATGATACCAGGTTTTGGGTGTTTTTGGTTTATCTTCCGTTTATGTATATATTTCCGTTATCTATCTTTTTATCTTGTTCCTTTGCTTCCTATTGATTATATCATTTCTTTTGCTTAACTATGAGCTAGTAGCCCATTACTAACCGTTTCAGGCTACAAGGATTGGTTCACCTCATGGGGATTGTAGGTGCCATCATGACTGAGAAATCAGGTCATGACATCTTGGTATCAGTGTCCTAGGTTAACCGGTGTCATCGGTATAGGAGACAATATCTAGTAGAGTCCTGCAGATTGGGATAGAGATGTCCGTACTCAATCTTCGGGAGGCTATGGTGACATCTTAGGAAAAATGGACTTTTCTTGATTCTACCTCGTGCGTAGTATCCTTGGAAGTTTCTGGAAATCTCACTTGTTCTTGTTCACTCTTCGTAGATGGTTCATATGAGATCATCGACGTCAGGCAAAGATGATCCTCTGACTCTAGCACCCCCATCACCAACTAAGGGTCAGAGAGGTAGTAGAGGTAGGGGTTGAGGACATCCCAAAGAAAAGGCACCTACTAGAGCTGCTAGAGTTGAGGCATAGCCCGAGTATAATTATGATCCAGAGTTTATTCCTCAGCAGCAGAATGTGGACCCAGGGACAGACCAGTTACCACCAGCTCCACTGCCAGTTCCAACACCAGTTTCTGTGCCAGCTTCAGCCCCAACTCAGTCTTCAGATATTCGGGGTTTACTACTTCAGCTATTGGGCATGATTGGAGAGTGACCTTATGAGGTAGCACAAACATCTGCTCAGGGGGCAGCCCTGGGTGTTCAGAGTTCAGGAGCGTAGCCTGCTACTGCAGATCCCTGTGCTGAGGTTATTCCGGTTCTAGCAGTTCCACAGCCTCTTGCTCCTCGCCCAGCTATGACAAATGAGGAGCAAAAGGCCTTGAGTAGATTTTTGAGGTTTGCACCATCGAGATTTGCTGGTTTATCAGGTCAGGACCCACATGACTTCATTACTACCTGTGAGGAGATTCTACACCATCTGGGGTTGCTAGAGACTCACGAGGTTGGACATACTATTTATCAGCTAGAAGGTCCAACAAAGTTATGGTAGAGGGCATAGGTTGATTGTCGACCTTCTACATCACCTCCAATGCCTTGGTCTTAGTTTTATGAGGCTTTCATGGACAAGTTCTTACCTCAGAGTGATCATGAGCATTGTTGGGAGCAGTTCACCAGGCTTATGAAGGGATCCATGTCTATATCTGAGTATGAGACCCGTTTCCATCAGATTGCTCCATTTGGAGCTATGATCATTCCCACTGAGCAAGATAGGATTCACAGATTTGTTTGAGGATTGCATACAAAGCTTAATAAGCTAGCTGAGAAATTGGTTTCTAGTGGTCGGTCATTTTAGGCTATTGCAGACTATGTCCATACTATGGAGTACTTGTATCGACATAATCAGGGGGCTAGAGATAATATACGTTGTTATCAGGGTGACACAGTGGTTCTATACATGGTGGTAGGGGTTCAGGCAAGTGGGGCTGGGGTTATCAGCCACAACAGCACTAGGGTCAGTCCAGCTGACTAGTTCAGGTTTCACTTCAGACTACTGGTAGTTCCCAATTTGAGCAGGGTCAGTCTTCGAAGGGTGCAACTTCTGGGGTATTAAGTCATGATGTCCATATAGGTTTTGCTGGCTCGTCTCGAGAGTTCAAGTAGTCAGGGCTTTGTTATGACTGTGGTGTTGTTGGCCATTATGCTAGAGATTCGCCCCAGCAGGGTACAACTCAGTCAGCCGCTCAGACGGCCGAGCCTTTGCAAGCAGTTCAGCCACCAGCTAGAGGGGGTAGCGGTCAATCCAGGGGTTGTGACTCGCATGGTAGAGAAGGTGGTAGGGATGGTGGTCGGGCAGGTAGAGGTCATCGTCAATTTTATACAGTCCTTGGCAGAGCAGAGGCAGAGGCCTCGAATGCTGTGATTACAGGTATGATTTTTGTGTGCCATCAATCTGCTATGATTTATTTGATCCTGGATCTACATGTTGATAGGTATCTGCCTACTTTGTGCCTTGTTTGGGGTTGTCTAGTGAGGCATTATCTGTTTCCATTTCTATTTTAACCCCACTAGAAGATTCTTTAGTAGTGGATCAGATTATGAGATCTTGCATGATATGTGTTGGTGATTTGGAGACTTGGGGTGATTTGATGATACTTGATATGTTAGATTTTGATGTGATACTGTGAATGGACTGTTTATCCCCTCACCATGCAGTTTTGGATTGTTATGCCAAGACCGTTACCATCGCCGTGCTTGGTGTATCCCCGGGTGTGTGGCAGGGTTCTGTTAGCCGAGCAACATCTGGGATCATCTCTTGTCTTCGAGCTAGGAAGTTGATTTCCCATGGGTGTTTAGCTTATCTAGCATATGTCTGAGATGCTAGTGCTGACCCTTAGTCTCCCAAGTCTGTCCATGTGGTTAGATACATCCTAGATGTGTTTCTTACCAACCTGCCAAGACTTCCACCTGAGTGAGATATTGATTTCTCTATTGAGTTAGATCCAGGCACCAGGCCTCCGTACCGTATGGCTCCTGCTGAGTTGAGAGAGCTTAAGGAGAAGCTCCAGGATTTTATAGCTAAGGGGTTTATTAGGCTGAGTGTATCGCCTTGGGGTGCTCCTGTTCTCTTCATGAAGAAGAAGGATAGGTCGATGTAGATGTGTATTGATTATCAACAGCTGAATAAGGTGATAGTGAAGAATAGGTATCCGATGCCAAGGATTGATGACTTTTTTGATCAGCTTCAGGGTTCCGCCGTGTTTTCAAAGATTGATTTGAGGTCCGGCTACCATCGGTTGAGGATTAGGGTGGAGGACATCCCTAAGATAACATTCAGGACATGTTATGGCCATTATGAGTTCCTGGTGATGTATTTTGGGTTGACTAATACCCCCACAACTTTCATGGACATGATGCATAAGGTGCTTAGCCCGTACTTGGATATGTTCATGATAGTCTTCATAGATGACATTCTGGTATACTCCCGGAGTATAGATGAGCATGAGCAGTACTTGAGGACTGTACTTCAGACTTTGAGAGATCATCAACTTTATGCCAAGTTCTCAAAGTGTGAGTTTTGTTTTGAGTCAGTTGCATTCCTAGGGCACGTGGTGTCTAAGGATGGGATTAGAGTTGATCCGGGTAAGATTTTTGCAGTTCATAATTGTCCTAGACCTACTACTGCTACCGAGGTTTGCAGCTTTGTCGGTTAGCGGGTTACTACAGGTGGTTCATTAAGGGATTTTATTCCATAGAAGCACCGTTGACTATACTGAGCAGGAAGGATGTTCCATTTCAGTGGTCGAATCAATGCGAGGATAGCTTCCATAGGCTTAAGGCCTTGTTGACTTCAGCTCCTGTTTGCTTTTGTCGGTTGAGAGTTAGAGATTCTCTGTGTATTTTGATGCTTCTAGGGTTGGTCTTGGTTGTGTGTTAATGCAGCAGGGTCGAGTGATATCTTATGCGTTGAGGCGTCTAAAGGTTCACGAGTGCAAATACCTCACTCATGACTTGGAATTGGTGGCGGTAGTTTCCGCTCTCAAGATGTAAAGGCACTACCTATATGGAGTTCATTATGAGATATTCACCGACCATCATAGTCTTTAGGACATTACGAGTCAGCGAGAGCTGAACTCGATGCAGGGGAGACAGTTAGAGTTACTGAAGGACAATGATTTCACCATTTTATATCATCCGGGAAAGGCAAACGTAGTAGCGGATTCTTTGAGTCGGAAGGCAGTGAGTATGGGCAGCCTAGCTACACTTCAGTTTCTGTGTGACCGTTGGCCTTGGATATCCAGTCCTTGGCTAACCGTTTGGTTAGGCTTGACTAGGAGGATCCTAGCAGAATTCTTGCTCGTATTGAGGTTCGTTCTACTCTAGTTGATCATATTTTGATCCTTTTCGGGTAAGGACGTGAAAAAAAAGTGACTTGTTTATTGAAAAGTTCATTTCAAAAATCTAATTAAAGTTCCAAAACCTCTTCAATTTAAAGCAAGAGTCGCCACTTAGTTTTTATAAAGTAACAACTAAGAAAAACTTATAAGAACTTTTAAAACCTCAAAACAGATAAAGGTTTCGAAAGTTAAAAGATTAAGGGTAAGGGTTCAGGTTAATACTCTTGGAAGGGTGTTAAAGCACCAAGAGTATCCGCTAACTCGCGGTTGCCCGGGCTTGTTTGAAAAACTAACTTGTTGACTAACTTTTGAAAACGGGATTGGTTTTTGTTTGTAAAAACATCTTGTTTTTTAGAAAGGGTTGATTTTAAAGAGGATAGTTATGAAAGAGTTGTTTTTATATACATCAAGGAAAAGAGTCAATTTTTTAACGAAAATACTTTACGAACAGTTAAAAAGAATGAAAACAGTGACTAGTATTAAAAACATTTGAATAGAAATATTAACTTCATTTGGGAATAATTCGACTACGTTTTACAAAGTCAGTCCAAATTATACAATTAATACTAATTAACAATTAAAGACATATAACATAAAAAATTAAGGACTATTAAACTAATCCTGTCCTAATTCCAGTGTGTGGGCCCTGTTTAGGCCCACCGCCATTTTTCACTTTGGACTTAGTCCATTTCTTGGACTTTCAGCCCTTTTGGGCTACTGCTGCTGCTGAACATTATGGGCTTGGTCCATTTTTATTTATTCAGTCCATTTAGACTATTCTGCTGATGTAGCGCTTGGGCTTGTCCCATTTTCTTCTTCAGTTGCTTCTCCTTCTTTTCAACAACTCGACCCTTTTAGGCTTAATCAAGCTGGACCAAATGGACAGTGTCGGGCTAGGGCCAACTGGAAGATGCAAGGAGGAATTTTTGGAGTCCAATTGGACTCCACCAGATTTTTATGCCTTTTTTAGGGCAACAACTTGTAACCTTGAACCTCACCGGAAAGTCTCACCACCACCGGATTAGTAGCAAACTCGTTAGAACTCGAAATTTTAGTGTTTTTTTTCCAAGTTAGCTTACCAGTTTCGTGAGGTTAGAGAATCGATTCTCCAGAACCCCCAATATTTCCCCAAAATCAGCTACTTAACATGCAGCTAGGGGGGGGTATTTATAGGGAATTTCGGGTGAAAATGAGGGGGAAAACAAGAGGGTTTTTTTGGGGATTTTGCTGAGGAATTCAAATTCCTCAGCTGGAGCAACATTCATAGCAACAACTTGTAGGAAATTATGCAAGTTTTACGGATTTCGCGGAGGGGGGTTACACCGGGTGGGTTCTAAAATCCTCTAGACTTGCCAGCGCAACTTTTGATGGAGAAAAATAGATGGGAAATGGAAATGTTATAGGGGTTTAGGGATGGTGAGGAGGTGACCAGCATTGAAGTTGTTAACGGGGTTAGGGTTGTCATTTTTTAGAATGACTAAAGGGGAACGATGGGGGGGGGATATCGGATTGCTGGGTGTTGTACGAAGCACGTTGCTTCATACAACCAGGAGAGATGACGTGTGAGAGAAAGTAGAGAAAGAGAAGGGGGCAGCTAGGGTTTGAGAGAGTGGAGAGAAGAAGAAGACGAGCGAGGTGTCTGTTTGGTTATGTTTGAGAGAGAAAGAGAATAGTAGAGGTGTGATAAGGTGGAGAAAAGGGAATTGGGCCGGTTGGGTCGGGTATTGAGCGGGTTAGGGGGTTTTGGAGTGGGCTGGGGCAATTAAAAGGGAATTGGGCTGAGCGGGTCGGGGTTATTGGGGCCCAAATAGCTGAAATATTAAGGGGGTTATAAGGGTATTTAATTGATGGCCACATGTGCAAAATGTGGCTAAAAGGTTAAGGACATAGCTAATTTGGAAGTAAATTGATAGGATTCAGCTAGATTTTAAAAGATTTAGGGATTTAGGCTAGAATAGGAATAAAATGAATTAATTACAATTAACCTCGAGCTTTAATGATTTAAACAATTTGAAATAAAGATTATTTTTAACACATAATTACCTCTTTAAATAAATTATGAAATTAATTATTCAATTAATCTCTAATTTGAAATAATTTGGAGAAAAATCAAGCGTTTAATTTCTTAAAAGGATTTTCTTGTGAAACTGAACTCTAAAATAGTTCTTTAAGAAAACTTATATAAATCCCACATAATTAAATATGAAAGATATAAATTGTTACTCAAGACTATTATCAAGCTGACTTGAGAAATATTTTATCCCTTTTTACAAATTAATTATTTCAAAAATTGTTTAAAACTTCAAAAGGCTCAAGATTAATTCGTAATGTGGCGGGTAAAAATTCGGTGTCAACAGCTGCCCCTCCCTTTGGGTAGGGTGAGTGTACTGAACCCTCGGGAGGTGGTTGGTTTTAGCACGAATTTCAAGGAATCATGGCCAAACTCTGGTATTGAGTTTCCCATATATCTCAGGTTATATGAGAATTCAAGCCATTTGTAGTTCAAGATGCTTGATTTTACGCACAATTTTCGAGGAATTCCAATCTTTCCCGATTTCAGAGTACGGAGAAACCAGAAAGCTGGGGAGTAGGAGGATTTGTGGGAGTTAGGAATGCAGCCGAGTTTTCATCATAGAGCCCGCCTAAATATCCCAGGGCTCAGGGAATCAGGCTGCTTGTAGTTCCACTCAATCGATGGAAAAGGTAATCTTTATGTTAAGACTACCTTTGGCTCGGGATGAGTGACGAATAAGTTGAGCTATAGAAAAGAGGCTTGTAACCTCTCAACTATGAATGTGGTGCACTTCACACCCATAAGTAATATTTTATCTGGACATAATTTCCAAAGCTCGAGGTGTATCATCACCCGGATTTGAAAAAAAAGGAAATTTGCTAGCGTGAGTTCAGAAAATACCCCGGGTGCGAACTAAGACCCAAAGATAGGAAATACCCACATGCCTTATGATAGGGGTGTGGTGTGATGGTTGTGGTGAGTTGTTCCTCAGTTCACGTCCAAAGAGTTTGATATCCCTCTCCGGACTGTGTCACAAGTTGCTGCTAAGAAAAAGTTCCACGTTGTGAGGCGTCCTTTTTTTTGTGTAGTCCGCAACTATGGTTTTGCTTTGAGAATTTCATCCTTCTAGGATGCTCTTGACAATATCTCAAAACCAAATGGTTAGTAGTAACATAATTTAGCAAGGAGAGATAACTTCGTACCTCATTTTCCTTTATCTGTTGTTTCTCGAGGAAGACGACGTCCTTTCCTGTCTCTGTTTTAGGAAATAGCCGTTTCCATGACAGTTAAACATATAAGATTTCTTGTGTAGAAATTTTTGAATGATGACGACCTTCTTGATTATTTAAGGGCATTCTCTTGAATGCGATAGCCTTCTTGGCTTTTGGCAGTGGCCTTTTGCATATGTCTTTGGGGTAAATCTCGCGTATCTTCTACATCGACATGACTAACAGATATTATTTGGATCGTCAGGATTTGGGTAATCTAGCGTATCATCTGACTTTGGATAGAAGCGGCTTACAGATGCCTTTAATTCACCAGATTTTGAGTTATCTTGCACATTATCCGACTTTTGATAGAGGCGGCTTACAAATATCCTTTGAATTGCCAGTTTTTTGAGTAATCCTACACTTTTATCCGATCTTAGATGTGACGCGACTTATAGATTTCCCTCGAATTACTAGCCTTTGGGTAGTCCTCCACAATATCAATGTAGATATGACGCGGCTTATAGATAACCCTTGGACCATCCATTTTTGGTAGTCTTGCACTTTACCAAATTTCGGATATTGTTGCGACTTACGCATTACCTTCGAACTTTCAATCTTCAGGTGATCTTTCATACTATCCGGTTTTAGATATCGTTGCGTCTTACATATAACTCTTAGTTCTGTCGTATTTCGGGAAATCTTGCATACTATCCAGTTTTAGATATCACTTTGACTTATAGACGACCTTTGACCTTCGAATGTTAGAAAATCGGATTCATCATCCGATTTGGGTAGATATGACTTACATGTATCCCTCAGATAATAAGCTTTAAACCTTGATGGCAGGTGGTATATAACGACATCTTCTAGCGATTGATGCTTTTGAATAAAGGTGCATAAAATATCCTTGACGTCAGAATCCTCTTCCTTACGTAATAAGGGACATAAATATGCTGGATGCCGGACTTGGCATAATAAATGATAATGATATCCTCAATGTCAGACTCTTTTGCCTCACGTAATTTTGGATATAAACATGCTGCATGCCATATTTGGCATAATGAATGATGATAATGATAATGATATCCTCAATGTCGGACCCTTTTGTCTCACGTAATTTCGGATATAAGCATGCTGAGGTCGATCATGTGTAGCTAGTGTGACTTGGGGCGCCTAATGAATGTCATCCTCTTTGAAGCCAGCTGGCAGATGGACATAATCTTCGCAGGGGATGTGTGTCTTTGTTATATGATGATGATGTTCTTCTTGACATGAAAATGTGAATGGCCCTCTTGGCATGGTCCTCTTGACATGGCCCTCTCGGCATGCAATTATGAATGGCCCTCTCGGCATGGTCCTCTTGACATGGCATGCAAATATGAATGGCCCTCTTGGCATGGTCCTCTTGACATGGCCCTCTCGGTATGCAAATATGAATGACCCTATCGGCATGGTCCTCTCGGTATGCAAATATGAATGGCCCTCTCATCATGGTACTCTTGACATGGCCGTCTCGGCATGCAAATATGAATGGCCCTCTCGGCATGGTCCTCTTGACATGCAAATATGAATGGCCCTCTCGGCATGGTCCTCTTGACATGCAAATATGAATGGCCCTCTCGGTATGATAATATGAATGATCCTGCGATACGATGCCATACAATACGATGCAACACAATATAATATGATGCAATACGATATGTTATGATATGATATGGCATGATGTTGTGCCATGTGATGCAATATGGTACAATGTGATGCAATGCAGCATGATGCGATGTATCATGGTGCAATATGAATGCAAGAATGTGATGCCATGTAGTGATGTATGATGCAATGTCCCATTGGGAAGTCATAGAAAACATCACCTTTGGTCTGGCGTTGACTCTTTTGTGTGTACCTGCTTTCAGGGACAACCATAAATACTGTTTTTGAACATTGTCTGTTTGGGGTGATCCCTGTCTTACCAAGCACTGGTTGAAAGTGTTGTTGCTCTTTGTTTGGTGCCCCCAATTTGAAGCTGACCGAAATGTCCTGATCCCTTTGGGGACTTAAGAACGTTGTCGGGTTCTCTTTATCTGGTAGTTTATGTGAACTACCAGAAAATTCATCCGCTTTAAGGACTTTTGCCTCTTTGGCCTCTTCCTGCTGTTTTGGGCTTTTCTCGCTAAATTTTAAAGAATCTGGTCTCATTGCATTTCTTTGAACATGTTGGATAACACGGGATCGCTTTCTGATATACTTTTGGGGACAACCTGCATCCACAGAAAAATTGTTAGTTTTGTCGAAACTGGCCTATGTTGACTTCCTTCGATCTTCTGCTCCTGGTTCTATCTTATTTGTATGCATTCCATTCTCATGTACTTGTCACCCTCGACTCTTCCCGAACCAAGTTAGACATAGGACAAAATCACATTAAATGAGTAAAACTAATCTTTGTAAATATTTTTCAAACAAGTTCTTTGGAAAACAAAGAGTTTAAAAAAGGAGATGTTTTGGAAATGTCTCTGCCTGTCATGTCATGTACTAGTTGAATGAACGTCCTTTACTCGAGGTCTTAACATTTCTGACATACTGCTGGCGGACTAAGTAGGTCCTTCATCGTCCTAGCTGGGGAACTTGAAAGATGATTCTCAAGAAATCTAACACAGCGAGGGATTAATCCATATAGGACTGGGGATTTCTTTGAAGTAGACTCTGATCTCTCGGAGCTTAGTGTTGAATTCTTGAATGAAGCTTGGTGGAAATTTTGAGATCCTTCTCAAAATTCTTCCCCAGTTAAAGGCTTCATAGCGAATCGCATTCCATTGGCAAGAGACTTGAGACTTTGTGTGGATTATGAGATTCTTTCTCAATATTCACCTTGGTCTCTCTTCGGCATATTCTGTATTCATGCTGGGGAACTCTTCAGAGTCTAACGCTCTTCGTCCATTTCCTAGAAGATACGGATGAACCATTGTGGCATTTACGTATCTACAAACATCCTCTTGTCTTGTTGGCAACGACCTTCATCTTCTGAATTTTTGAGATTCCTTTCTCAAAAATTCTGCCCAGTTTCCATTTTCTGGGGTGATATGACCGAACCGTTGTGGCACCTATGTATTCGTTGATGCACGAATCAGGTCAAACATAGTTCTCACACTCGAAGTGGGAGAATGATGGAATTAACTAAAGGGGTGACCGAGGCCGACACAGGCCGCCTACATATCTCATTCTTGAGAATTCAGGTCAAACGTAGTTTAGGAGGAGGATAGGGATGTTCTAAGCTATTACAAGGCATACAATGATTACAATCAGGAAATGCGATTACAGGGAAAGGAAATTAAAGGAAAACTATCCCTAAACAAAGTATCTCTTCACAACATCGGAATTGATCAGTTTGATCCACACTTGACCGTCCATTTCGGATAGGATCAGAGCTCTTCCGGATAACACTTTCTGGACGACATACAGACCTTGCCAATTGGGTGCAAATGTTCCTTTGTATTCCTCCTGGTGGGGAAAAATGCGCTTGAGAACCAGTTGTCCTATGGCAAACATGCGAGCTCTTACTCTTTTGTTGAATTCGCGAATCATTCTATTCTGGTACAACTTAGCATGGCATACAACACTCATCCTTTTCTCATCAATCAACATGAGTTGCTCATGACGGGAATGAACCCATTCTTCATTGTTCAGTCCGGCTTCTCGAATGATCCTAAGAGATAGTATTTCAACTTTGGCAGGTATCACTGCTTCTGACCCATACACCAACATATAAGGGGTCATCCCAGTCAAAGTCCTGACGGTCGTTCGGTATCCCAATAAAGCATAAGGCAACATCTCGTGCCAAGATCGGTGATGGTCGACCATTTTTCTCAAGATCTTCTTGATATTCTTATTGGCGGCTTCTACAGCTCCATTCATTTCTGGCCGGTATGCGGTTGAATTACGGTGAGTGATCTTGAATTGCTCACATATTTCTTTCATCAAGTGGCTGTTCAGATTTGTTCTGTTGTCAGTAATAATTGACTCGGGGATCCCGAATCGACAAATTAGGTTGTTTTTAACAAAATCGGCTATAACCTTCTTGGTCACAAACTTGTAAGAAGTAGCTTCTACCCACTTGGTGAAGTAATCCATAGCTACGAAAATCAATCTATGTACATTTGAGGCAGACGCCTCAACGGAACCAATAACATCCATGCCCAGACTACAAAAGGATAAGGTGCGCTAATTGCATGAAGATCTCTAGGTGGTACTCGAATCAAATCTCTGTGGATCTGGCACTTGTGACATTTTTGTACGAACTTTTTACTGTCATTTTCCATGGTCATCCAAAAGTATCCAATTCGCAAAATCTTCTTGACTAGGGTGAATCCATACATGTGGGGACCACACACTCCAGCGTGTACCTCTTCCAATAGTCTTATGTCTTCAACCGAATCAACGCATCTTAAGAATCCAAGGTCTGGAGTCCTCCTATATAGGATTTCTCCATTTAGGAAAAAGTTATTGGCCATTCGGTGAATGGTTTTCTTTTGGTTGGCGATCGAATCTTTGGGATAGACTCCAACTTCTAGATACCTCTTGATATCATAATACCATAGTTTTCCATCTGATTCTGCTTTGACTTGTGCATAGTGCGTAGGTTGTCCTTTGAGACCTATTACCAACGGATCGATGTATTTCTGATCGGGGTGCTGAATCATGGAGGATATGGTTGCAAAAGCATCAGCGAACTCATTTTGAATCCTCCGAGTATGCTTAAACTCAATCTTCCTGAACCTTTTGCACAGATTTTGGACTATCTTCACGTGTGATACAATTTTGGGTTTCTTCACAGCCCACTCACCTTGAACTTGGTGAATTAGCGAATAAAAATCATCGATGACCAAGAGTTCACGGACATTCATATCAATAGCCAGTTGGATACCGAGAATACAAGCTTCGTACTCGGCCATGTTGTTAGTGCACGGGAAATAGAGTTTGGTTGTCACCGGATAGTGCTAACCAGTTTCTGATACCAAAACTTCTCCATTGCCTGAACCTTTAAAGTTGATCGCTCCATCGATGAACAATCTCCAACCAGGGTATGACTCAGCAATATCCTCGCCTACGAACAAGATTTATTCATCGGGGAAGTAAGTTTAGAGTGGTTCATAATCTTCATCAATCAGATTTTTTGCTAGATGGTCATCTAAGGCATGTCCCTTGATTACTTTTTGAGTCACATATATAATGTCAAACTCACATAGCAACATTTGCCATTTGGCCAATTTCCTCGTAGGCATGGCCTTTTAGAATATTCACTTTAGGGGATCCATTCTGGAAATGCGATACGTCATATAGGACGATAGATAATGCCTCAACTTCTGGGCGACCCAAGTCAATGAACAATAAGTTTTTCCTAAGAAAGTATAATGAGCCTCGCACGAAGTGAACTTCTTACTCAGATAATAAATCGCTCGTTCCTTCTTTCCAGTTTCATCATGTTATCCCAGGACACACCCGAAGGCATTTTCTAAAACCGACAGGTACATCAATAACGTGCTCCCTTCTCTTGGAGGAACCAATATCGAAGGACTGGACAAGTAGTCCTTGATACGATCAAAAGCTTGCTGGCACTCCTTGGTCCAACCAGTTGGCGCATCTTTCTTCAATAACTTGAAAATGGGTTCACAAGTAACCGTTGATTGAGCTATGAACCGACTAATATAATTCAACATTCCCAGGAAACTCATGACCTCTTTCTTGGTCTTCGGGGGAGGCAACTCCTGAATTTCTTTGATCTTTGAAGGGTAGAGCTCGATGCCCCTTCTACTGACTATAAAACCCAACAATTTTCCAGCTGGCACCTCGAAAGCACATTTAGCGAGGTTCGGCTTTAGATTGTATGTTCACAGGCTGTCAAAAAACTTCCTTAAATGGGTCAAGTGATCCAAACTCTTTTAGGATTTGACAATCACGTCATCCACGTATACCTCAATCTCCTTGTGAATAATGTCATGGAAAATGGTTTTCATGGCTCACATATAAGTAGCACCCGCGTTCTTGAGACCAAATGACATTACCCGGTAGTGATAGACACCCCAGGTTGTGATAAAGGCTATCTTTTCGGCATCTTCTTTGTCTATTAAGACCTGATGGTATCCAGCAAAACAATCCATGAATGACTGCATTTCGTGCTTCACACAGTTATCAATAAGGATATAGATATTGGGTAATGTAAAGTTATCCTTGGGACTAGCCTTATTCATATCTCGATAGTCGACACAGATTCTAATCTTCCCATCTTTCTTGGGAACTAGTACAATGCTGGCCAAACAGGTCAAATACTTTGTATCCTCTACCACTACAGACTGAATCTATTTGGTAACTTCTTCCTTGATCTTCAGACTTAGATCAGGCTTGAATTTTCGAGTCTTCTGCTTGATCGGGTCAAATCCCGGATTGATAGTCAGTTTGTGAGATACTATGTCTGTGCTTAGTCCTGGCATGTCGTTGTAGGCCCAAGCAAATATGTCGATGTATTCTTGGAGCAATATGATAAGTTCTCTTTTTTGTGTTTCTATCAAATGGACACTGATTCTGGTTTCTATGACTTCTTGGTCGTCTCCTAGATTGACCATATCCTAGATTGACCATCTTGGTTTCCTCTAGATTAGGCTTTTCTCGGTTCTCAAAGTCTTTTAATTCTTCTGTCAGTTCCTTAGGAACCATAGTTTCCTCATCATATTCCTTCAAACCATCATCATCTAACTCAGTTTGTTTATTAAGCTCTTGACACGACATAACAGTGGAAGGTTTTATCTTATTATTAATAAAACAAAAAAGAAATAAGTTAGAAAATAACAAGCAAGCACAAACAATTTTGAACGGCAGATATTTTCAAAATAAGGAATCTTTCATTTAAAATCCAGAAATATGTACAAACTATGGCTATCACCTATATAAATGCAGGTGCGTGCCTTTTGGAAAGCAGTAAACAGTACAAGGAAATTTAAAACATAAAGGCGGGTCACGGAGCCTCATCCGGATCGTCGCTGAATTTTGTAAAAATAAAGTCTTTGTCTACCTATCCGAGTAGAGAGAAGCCAAGGGAGTAACGACCCAGTTTCACAATTTCTCGCTGGGTTTGATATTCCTGATTGTGGTTGTTTTGGGAGCTTCTTATGGTATAGCATTACACTCTTTGAATAGATCCCCTATTCCATCCTCCAACCCATCGCTTGGAGGCCTGAAGCGTACTGGGAACGATTGATACAAATAAGGAAGAGGCTTCGGCAGTCCTGACCTCTTCTTTTCTTTATTGCTGGCTTCACCTTCTTGGATCACATACCCCAATCCGTGTTTTCCCAATTATCCAAGGATACTCAAAGGTTTGATCTGACCGTCAGAGTTCCTTCCTAGCCCCGAGCCTGGTTCATAACCACACCTCAGCATTGTGGTCGCAAGCATCTTGTAAATGGGTGGCATCGGAGTTTGAGGAGCCAGGTCCTATTTTGTGGCATTCACAATTTCCACCATGTAGAAGTCACTCCCTCTCGGGACCTCTTTAATTGTGGGGACATAGCCATTTGGGCGACTTAGGTGGATTCCCTCTCCGTGAATCACTACTTCCTGCCCTTCCAAATGGTGTTTAGCATCTGGTGTAGGGTAGATGGCACAACTCTGGCTTCATGAATCCATGGCCGCCCCAAAAGCAAATTGTAACTAGTTGTAATCTCCATGACCTGGAACTCTGTCCGAAATTCAGTGGGTCCCATCTGGATGTATAAGTTGACTTCTCCAAGGGTATCTCTCTATCCTCCATCAAAAGCTCTCACATTGATCCTGCTTTGATGAATCTTCCCCAAACTGTATTCTAACTGGGTCAGTGTAGATAATGGACAGATGTTCAATCCTGATACGTCATCGATCAGTACCCTATTCGCGACCTTTTCTTAACTCTGAATAGTGATATGTAGAGCCTTGTTATGCATCACGCCTTCAAAAGGCAACTCATCTTCACCAAAATAGATGAGGCAGCTTTCCAGGACTTGGCTTGCCATGGCAGTCAAGTTTTCTACACTGGAACCCGTGGGCATGTAAGATTCATTTAGAACCTTGAGTAACGCCTGTTTGTGGTATTAGGAACTCATCAACAAAGCCTAAATAGAAATCTGAGTTGGGGTCTTTTCCAAATGCTTCACGTTCGAATACTCTTTGGGTTGCATCCTCCTCCAAAATTCTTCAGCTTCACCTTCAGTGATTGGCCTTTTCTACAGACTCTTCTTGTAAGCATCATCTGCCAGATTATTGGGGATATAACAACTCTTAGATCTTGTTATGCCGTGAGTCGTGGCAGCTTCAATTACGAAATCTTTTTCAACTGCACACAACACAACAAATTGTGGCTTCTCTGCGATGCTCAAAATGCTACATACCTTTCTAGTTCCTCAGGCTTTATGGGGCTCACCGGTACTATGGACTTGTTTGCGAACCATTCTTCCTCTATTTTGATCATGTTTACAGTGGCTCTTCCGTGATTCAGAAGTGGGTTGTTATTAACATTTGGCGGGGCTATCTGCAAGGTGACTACCTTCTGATTGATCAAATCTTGAATCTTGTGTTTCAGATTTAAACAATCCTCTGAATGTGCCCTGTGCCTCCCGAGTGATAGGCACAATATCGATCAGCTTTGTAGAAAGTAGAGTTGACGTAGCGTGGTTTATGCTGAATGGGCTGAACTAATCCGGTGATTTTCAGTCTTTCATACAACTGAGTTCTAGTTTCAGCCAATTGAGTTTAAGTTTGAGGAACTTTCTTTTCCAAATTTGGTCGAGGTAGACCGGGTTTAGAGGGAGGAGGATCCCGGTGGTTGTTCTGATTTTTGGGAGCCCTTTGGTACACTGGAAAATTCTGGGGAGGAGTTTGGTAGGTGGGTTGCATATTTGGCATTGGATCTTGGTATGTGGGCTGCGTATAGAAGATAGGTTGAGGGTTTTGTGGAACTGGAGAGGGGTTGTTGGAACAAGTGGCTTCTTGTAACCAGCTCCAAAGGGTTTATGTGGTTTTGGACTAGGATTGAAAGACACCGAAGATATCTCCTCTCTCTTTTTCTTGGGGGTCCTATTGGTCCTGAAGAAGCTGGGGTCTTAGCGATCTTGCCACTGCGGAGCCCTTCTTCCATATTCTCTCCGATTTTGACTAAGTCGGCGAACTGGGCCTTTACCTTCGATATCATCTTTTCATAAACTTCCAACTCCTGAGCACGCATAAACACCGCTCTTATTTCTTCTTCGGTCAAAGGAGGCCGGACTCTCGCGTCCTCTTTTCTCCACCGATAAGCATAATCTCTAAAATCTTCATTTGACTTTTGCCTGATGCGTCCCAGGGAATATCGATCCGGGATGACTTCTACATTGTATACAAATCTCTGGGCGAAGTCTCGGGTGAGATCGCTTCACTTGGACCACTTTTTCAATTCTTGGGAGGCGAACCACTCCAATGCTTCCCCATTCAGATTTTGTCTAAAGATTCTCATTAGCAGGGCGTCGTTTCATCGGGCGCTGACCATTTGATCACAGTAACTCCTTAGATGGGCTTTGGGACTCCCAACACCTTTGATGATTTCAAACTTTGGAATTTTGAATCCTTCTGGTAAGTTCATCTCAGGGTGAATGCAGAGATCATCATAATCGTAGCCTTTTTCATAAGGTGAACTCTGCAACTCTCGAATCTGGGCTATTTCCTGCCTTATTTATGGCATATCGAGGTCACATTTCAATTTGCGGCCTTCAACTCTCTTTCTTTATCTTCATAATGATCTAACTCAGGGTTCTCCTAGAGGATGGGGTATGGTTCTGTTATGGTATGAAAAATGGGGGGTAGGTTCTGCACGGGTGGGGGCTGGATGTGCGGAGTAGTATTTGGGTACGTAGGGGTAAAGCTATGTGGGTTAACGGTATTGGTGACATTAGGATGGTTGTTTTGAGAGTTGTAGGTGTTTTGTGAAGTGTTCTGGAGGTTTGGAGGGTCTTGCGGGAGATAGGCACCTGGAATGTTGTTTTGGTTAGTATGTTGAATAGGGGGAGTATGGGTCTGGTATAGGGACCTGACGAGGGAGGGGTTACTATGGACATGTTCGTTTGAAGGCCTGGGAATGGAAGAGGAGGGGATGTGTTTTTGTTGATTTCCAGTTTGTGAAGAATTGAGTAGGGGGTTTTGAGGAGGGGGCTGAGAGTCGACTAAAGAAGAAGTATTGGCGGCGATTGCCAAGCTAGCCATGTTTTTTGCCTTCTGCACTTTTTCCTGCATCTTTTCTAATTTCATCGTAAGCTTTGCGATCATTTTATTCTGTTCAGTGATGACACTGTCCCTTATAGCCAAGGCGTTTACTTCCTCACTATCAGTCATTCTTTCTTCAGACAAGCGAGGGTCAGAGGATGAATTCAAGTGTGCTTTCGATCGAGTGAAGTAAGAGTGTTCAGCTAGTTTTTTTCAACACAAATTAGTTTCTTTTATCTGTTAAGATGAAAAACAACTCAAAGGCCACTATGTTAGGTTTCGTTAGTGATGAATAATACAAGATATATGAAAAGGAATAAGCACATAAGAATTGCCTTAAACACATAGAAGTTTCTTTTCGTCAAGGCAAATTGGTCCACGGGCAGTTTTGACTCAATCATTTCGAAGGATAGGATTTTGTTCGTTGATTTGGGATAAGTAGGTTTTTTCAGTAAAGGTTGATTTTGTTGATCTTGTAACATCTCTGCCTATTGTTCTCCCAAACTCTTCATCGTCTTCATTGATGTGGAGAAATGACAATTTCTTTAAGACATGGGCCGGGCCTTGAAGGCTGCCTACATATCTCATTCTTAAGAATTCAGGCCCTACGTAGTTTGAACTTGTGATAGATAAGTTGTCTCATTTCATTTCATCCACTATTCGAAATACAAAGGGAAAGTAAAAGACGACATCAAAAATAAAAATAAAGAAACTGAAAGCTAAAACTCTGCTACTTCCAGCTCTGGATGATGGGATCTTCTAGACTTTTCTCGATTTTTCTTCAAGGATGATAAGGGGGAAACTCCAGCTTGATTTTTCCCATGTCAATGAGGTATTCCAAATCGACCCAAAAGTGGCAATAAGTCTCGATATCATGGCCTCCGACCCCTTTGTGGTAGAGGCAAACCTTTTTCCTCTGACGCCAAGCCCTGGGCATCTTCCCCGGTTTCCTTTCCATGGGCTCCAGGATCCCGGTTTGGACCATCTTAGTATAGATTTCATAGTAAGTGTCCTGTAAGATGGTGAAATCATAGCGATGAATTATCATTTCCTCAGTGATGGGCATGCCATATCCAACTTGGTCACAAGCAAGGATAGTTCAGGGGACCCACAAATGGCTTATCTGGCCGTTAGTGATCATGTTGTAAATCTGGGCTTTTAGGGCATTGCATTCATCAGTAGTGTGTCCTCTGCGATATGGATTATAGGCGCATTCTTTGTGCTCATTATGAGGGTCATACCCGTATCCCTCAGATTGGTCAGGATGCAGGACCCACATAGCTTTTAGGGTCTCGTAAATTTCTGAACAGAGAATCACCTTTGGATTTTTGGTATATTCACGAAAGTGAACTTTGAGTGTGATGGACTTCCCTCCTGGCCTGAATCTACAAGGCCAGATAGCATCACCCTTGACCTTGGTCCAGTGGCGGACTCTCGTGTCAAAGAGTCGGGCCCTTTCAGTAGTGATCTCCATGGGCACTTGCTCATTGTCTTCGAGTTCTTTAGTTACTCTTTCCTTCCCTTTGTTGACTTGTTCCAATAATCTAGTGACATCCTCAAACTTCAGGTGCAATTCTTTGAGTTCTAGGTCAAAGTCTAGTTTGGTCTTAGTCTCGGTTTTTCCCAGTATTTGGTCGATTATAGCAATCCTCTCTTTAGCCTTGGCGGTCTGCTCTTCCACCTTCTTAGACCGAGCTAAGGCAATTTCCATGAGTTGATCGACTGTCTTATGTTTTCTCTGAACCTCCTCCATTTCCTCTCAGATCCTTAGCATTCTCTCTGGCATGGTCACGGCCTCTATTTCAACCTTTCCTGAAAGAACAAAGATTTTTTAGGAAGTTTTTAGAAGGCTTTAGGATTTTCGGAGAAACTTGGAAGACTTGGAGTATTTTGGTTGGACTTTACATAGTGGGCTTATATTTTTCCTACGGTGTTCTAGAAAATTTTGGCATGGAGTGGACCAATTTTTCCTTGATTCAAGCAACACACATAGCACATAAAATAGTTTATATCATAATAATATCATAGTAATATCGCGTCCTAACTGGGTGACCTTTTTATGCTAAGGTTAGGCCTAGCGAGTTTGAAAGACGTATGTGACATACTTGAACCATTCTATTGCCCCAAAAATAGCATGTATATATATAGGGAAAACATCCCTTTTTAAAAGGATACAAATGCTAGCCAAAAAGGGGATACGTTTTAGGGGAAAGGATATTTGCACAAAAGTCATGCCCAGGCAGGGGCGAATTTAGTTAAAGTAAAGACATACATGGAAATAAAAACCCACACAGGGGAGAAGATACTAAAGATATGATATGGAAGGTCCTTCCTCGGTCCTTCTCCTCTTGGATGCTTCGTCAATGCTCCTAAGCTCGAATTGGCTTAACCACATGTCGCTCTGGAGTTTCACCACTTGTTCATGCATAGGTACTGCCCCGGCCTCTAAGGCTTTCCTATCTATTTTTGAATCAAGCTGGGCTATTCCCATTCTCATATCTTCGAGTTCCTGAGTCAACCCTACTATAGTGCGTCGATCTTCTTCATTTTTCATAAGAAATTCTTTCTCTCTTCTAGCCAATTCCTCTTGGAGATTCATTAATTGGAGACGGAGATAGGGTCTAGAGTCAACCTGGGGTTCTGATATAGATACTTCAGCAACGTCTACCTTCAACCACTGCTTATATCCGTCCACATACTCGGAATCGAACCTGTCTAGGGCCAAAGTCTATATACCCATTTTCTTAAGTGTCTTCCAGTTGTGTCGTATCCTCAAAGCTTTTGGGACTTTTTCATGTTCCTCATAGTCGATGACATAGCAACCCATGTGAATGGTCGCTGGCTAGATTTGAACCCTTCCAAATTGTCTAAGAACCCTTTGCAGAGCATAAGGTCGGATCCCATGAATTATTAGGAGAGGGAGGAAAGCTAGATCATGACATTTCATAATTACTTCCTTCGAATAAAAATCATCGAACATCATCTGCACATTATCTTCTCCAAGCTCACCAAAGGCTTAGGCCCATCCTATCTTGGTCCTGTTTTCGGTTCCTCTATCCCTAAGCACTCCTGCTAACACTGCAAAGTTATTGATTCCATCTGGGATGGGGATTTCCTGGATTCCATTATCTTTGGCCAGATGCTTGAGAATCTAATAATGTAGGAGTAGGTTGCAACCTTGGAAGTAACGATGACCGTTCTTGCATTTCCCCAAAGCTCTATAAATATCAGATAAGATGACAGGTACTAGAGGAAAATAGCTGACAGTGGTTCCTTCTGTTAGGCCATGGAACATGGTATGGGCCACCATTATTATCCGGGTGTTGATGCGGAGTTGTTCATTTAGGGGAAATACCATGATTCCTAAAAAAGCAATAGCGAATGCCAAGGCTCGGGTCTTGTCCCACTCTTGAAATGTGTAGAATTCTCCTTGGTGCTGAAAGAACCCTTCCCTAGTGGCAAAGTGGTTGTAGAGTTCTTGAAAGGAGATACTTGGACCCCTTATCCACGGGCATTGATTCTCCCGCAAGTGGAGATACTTTGCAATCTAAGTCAGGGTGGGTTTATTCGGTATTAAGATTCCTTGTTGAGGTCTTAATCTTCTTTCATTGGCTGTATCTGCGGTCTCTAGGTAATCCTGGAGTTCTTTTATCGTTTGGGTCATTTCCATCATTCCGAATTGGAACACCATTTTCTTGTTGTCCCAATACCCTGATAAAACCTCGATCAATTTTGTCCAGGCCTCTATTTCTAATAAAGATGGCAAATGTCCCATATACTGGCGGACTGTCTTCTGACGGTTAGGACCCATATTTATCCACCACATTCGGAGGAGGAGAGACGCCTCTTTTACCATGTCAAACTTGAGGAATTTTTACATCCTACAAAACATAATAACCTGTTAGGCCCCACCCCAGGACAATAGTCCAGTTACAACACATACGTCTTTCAAACAACTTGTAGTTGGATGCTATGTCGTTGGGTCGGAGACCCATTGACATGTTTTGGTATTTTACTAGTGGATTTAATATCCCTTAGATATTAAGAAATCCTAGGCTAATGCCTATTTTCAGGATTTGGTTTCGCTCTATCCTGAGTTTCTAGAATAGGTTTCGAAATTGACCGGGAATCCGAGCGGACAACCCAAGCTTGAAACAACAAATGACCGTTAACCGACCTCGGGTCAACTACTTCACTCGTCTATTTTGAAAATTGTGTGTTTTGTCAAGAACGACCGCAAAGATTTGTGTAATTGCCTTTTTACACCTAATGTATTCTAATGCTTTGCCAAGAGAGGCGGAAAATGCCATGAACAGTTCATAATTGTGGAAAAAGTAAACAATAAGGAATGCAATAAAGTTACTAATTATTACAATGTCCAAATATCTAGTCAAACAAGTTAGTTTCAAACAATAAGGTTAGAACCTAGTTGAATTATCCCCAGCAGAGTCGCCATTTTTGTTTTGATCCTTTTCGGGTAAGGACGTGAAAAAAAAGTGACTTGTTTATTGAAAAGTTCATTTCGAAAATCTAATTAAAGTTCCAAAACGTCTTCAATTTAAAGCAAGAGTCGCCACTTAGTTTTTATAAAGTAAAAACTAAGAAAAACTTTTAAAACCTCAAAACAGATAAAGGTTTTGAAAGTTAAGAGATTAAGGGTAAGGGTTCAAGTTAATACTCTTGGAAGGGTGTTAAAGCACCAAGAGTATGCGCTAACTCGTGGTTGCCCGGGATTGTTTGAATGTGAAAAAGAAAATAAACCATTAATTAAGTCCCTTAATACATGAGGAATTCCTTTACAAAGTTTTTTAAAAAATCTTTATACAACAACTTTTAAAAATTACACAACCTTTAAAACTTGCAGAAATTTATTAACAATATAAACACCCTCCCAGAACCTAGTATAAACCGGTACAAGAGCTTCTACAAGATGAGCTTATAACATAAAATTGACACAACTCCCACCATAGAAGGAAGTAGGAGATGCTAGAAGATCATCGCAATCCTGAACCTGTGAAACATCACAGACCCTGCAACCTGACTATACCAAAAAGGCATAGCAAGAGTAGAGTCAGTACAACCACATGTACTGGTAGGCATCATCGGTCGACCCAAATCCACACGTACAATCATATAGAAAAAAATAGGGAAAAACATGAAGTAAACATTATAGCTCCCTCCTTCACCCTTAACCTTGACCCTGACATCTACGACTTCCCAAGTCTCACTCATAACTAGACTTCTCAAGGTTGCCTTGTCACCTAGACTTTCCAAGTCATCTTTAACCTTTACTCCAGTCAACTACCTTGACTAAATACCCAGACTAAGTCCGGACCACTGCTCAACCAATCCACTTATACCCAGGTATTACCTACCATCTTCCGTACTTTCTCGGACCTCTAGGATAGCTTTACCACTTGGTTATATTAACCAATAACCATACCCAGACTCTCAGTCTTCCTCTATATTTACCAACCACATGCAATTCACCTAGCAACCATTGACAGATTCAATGACAACAAATAAAGAACATAGGTAGTAGATCAGGGAAGGATATCCAAGCCATCACTTGCATTGTCTCTTCTTACGGTTTAAACCTGGCATCATATATGAAAGGCTATATTTGATAGGCTATTTTGTCTCTTGCAGTGATGTAGTAAGCATTTTTTGATTGCATGTTCACAAAATCCTCCATTTGACTGAACCTCATCAAGATGTGCTTGTGCCTGAGCAGTTCAATTTTGCACTCGCCTTTTATCTTACATTGCCTTGGTATTTGACACCATATATCCTCCAACTTAGGCCATCTGTATGAAAATTTTCCAATCACTGTAAATTATAATTCCTCTATTATGTTTATTTTTTCAACCTCTTCTTCAGTCCATGTAACTCTTGGTAGATCGTTCATGTATTCGACAGGCTTCATAGT
This sequence comes from Jaltomata sinuosa, assembly GCA_003996215.1. NCBI lineage: Eukaryota > Viridiplantae > Streptophyta > Magnoliopsida > Solanales > Solanaceae > Jaltomata > Jaltomata sinuosa. Next base: position 431,572 of record QJPP01000430.1, read on the forward strand.
AATGGATTATTTTATCATTTTGCTTGAAGATTGTCTGTTATTATTGGGCTTGATCATATAAGCATAAGTTAGTTTTGGCATATTTGCAATATTATTGGCGTTCTGTTCTCCAATAGATATTTCTCCGCTAGGCAAAAAAATAGGCTCGAAAGGTTGTTTAGCGTTGTTAAGGGTAAACATTGTAGGTTTCGTGGGGGATTTGTGATGAAAATTTTTAGGAATGTTAGAAAGAGAGGTAAGTTAGCTAATTGTTGGCTTTTGGACAACCTCACCAGGCTGGCCAGTAGCCGGAACGGCCATGCCGCTGGTATAAAATAGGGTTTAAGGTTTGTTAAGGTTGCAAGCTTAGGGAGCTAGAGAGCGTTTGGAAAGTTGATTATTTTTAGGGCCTCTTTCATTGGAACAGTGATTGAGATTTTTTTTTGTGATGACCCTTCTGATCATCTTTGTGTTTTTGCATTAATTGCACTGTTAAAGCCTTCTTGTAGTGGCCCCAAGTGATTTACGGCTTGTTGGGACTGATAGTTTGGTGCCCTGGTCGTTCGTTTGGTTGTTTTAGCCATTCTACTATTTTAGAGCTTTAAACTTAGAATATCATTGACTTAAGTCTACATTCTTAGCTAGCATGCTCAGAATTGAATTATGACAGTTCAGTTAGCTCCAGAGCGATGCGTTTGGTCTAGTTAGACCTTTAGTTGAGGCCTGAGAACTTCCAGTGTGGTTTTTTTGTGGTTTTCTCAGTTTTCAGGCCATTTGGAGTTAAAAGTGTAACTTCTGGTGACTTTTGATGATCAGAGTGTCGGATTAGAAATACGACGATTCCATCAGCTCCAGAATGTTGAGTTTGGGCTAGAAAGATGGTTAGTTCGGGTTCCAGGTGAGTCAGACTCATTTTGAGCCGTTGAGTTCCTTTTTGTTAGTGTTGGCTTGGATCAACTGTAACGACCGGGTCCGTCGTTATGGGTAGTCCAATCATGCCAAATTTTAGAGTTAGAAAACTATGTATTTGGGGGTTTGAAATTCTGGGCTAGGCTAGTCTCGGTTGGTTTAGGAGCGAGGCATGGTCTAGGGCCATCCGAGTAAGGATGGGGTCAGATGTCTTGTGTTGATCTAGTTTTCCTCGTAGCTAACATATATAGGAGTCAGGGGGACTTTTTGGAATCGAATTTGGGTAAGTAGAACTCCCGAAATAGAAGTCAACGTGAAAGGGTTGTTTTGGGACGTCGAGAAAATAAGTGTGTTGTAAAATGGACTGATTTTGGAGGTTTTACAACTTTATGTCCCATGAAAAACGCTATCACGGTTGACACTTCGCCGTAGCATCCTCCGCCATAGCAAAAAAATTACCGCTATAGCGGAGGTCAACGATGGTCAGCCTCTGCCATAGCCCGTGACTCCGCTATAGCAGAACTGCAATAGCGGAGCGGACCACTGTAGCGGGCTCGACGGGAATTAAAGTTAAAACATTCCCAAAACATTCAGTTTTCACAATATCATTTTGGAGAACGGAAAGGCGATTCCATGCGTTTTTCCTCAATTTTTTCGATTGTTTTCTTCCCTAAGACCAAGAACGAGAAAGGAATCTGAAACATTGGAAAGCTCAGGTTGAATAGAGCTTGGATCATTCGAGGTAGGTGATGTATTACGATTTCTATGAATATTGTATGTGCTTGTACTCTTATCTAAGTGGTTGTATGAATTGTATTGCTTAGAGGAATTGTGTAGAATGTTTAAGGGTCCTGGTTTACAGTCTCTGAGTTGAACGGTGTGTACTTGTTGGTTTACAAGTTTTGTGTTCATATATTGACTGTGGATTATTTACATTCGGTTGGCTCGAGTACCACGCCTCGTACAGGTATACTAATGGTTGGCACGGGTACCACGCTTGGTACAGGTATACTAATGGCTGGAATGGGTACCACGCCTGGTACGGGTATAACAAATGGTTGGCATGGGTACCACGCCTGGTACTAATTACTAACGGTTGGCTCAGGTACCACGCCTAGTACGGGTTTATTTTCTGTATCATTGCATTTCGTTACCTGATATTGGTTTCGTGAGTGAACTGGGTTGTTTGTTGAATTATGATATTAACTGGTGGTCCTTGAATGACCAGGAATTCTGTTATATCTGTCGAATTGGTCTTGGTTCAGGCCGGGTTATTTGTTAACACTTAGGTGTTGTCTAGAGAGAATCCCAGGGTGGGTCTGAGCTAGGCAGAAAGGATGGTTATGTGTATTTGACTGTTGCTTATGGTTATTAAGGGTGGATTTCATGCGGGAACAAGTTGGGCAGAGGCTAGTAGTCTAAGGGGATCCTGTTAATATTGTTGCATGTCTTCCATACATTTTACTTGATATTGTTGTACTGCTTATACACTGTTTATTTGGAAACTGGATGATGATCCAACCAGTACACAGTGGTGGTGTATTGATACTGCACTTGCTTGTCTTTTTTGTGAGTACAAGAAATATTTCGATGACTAAAACGTGACCTTATCTGTAGTACCAGCGTTCCAGACTTCAAGGGTGAGTTGTTCGATCAAGCTGCCTTGGATCTATCTTTAAAGTTGTAGCCCATTTGTTTCAGGCTTAAACTATCTCCTTCATGTTTTAGGGTTGCATACTCGTACTCTAGACATTGGTAGATTGTTTGGTACTGCGATTTCAGGTTTTAGGGGATAATTTCCGTAGGTTAATGTCAATGAAGTATTTTTCCAAAATTATTGAATGCTAGTTTACTTTCCGCACTTGATTTGGAGCTGTTAGAATGGTTATGTTCGGGGCAGTGATAGTTCTCTCACCCGACGGTTGGGTGAGTGCCACTCACGGTGGTCTGGGTCATGACAAATATGGTATCAGAGCCCTAGGTTAGTTGATCTCGTCGTACCAAACAGGTCTAGTAGAATCCTGCAGAACGGTGCGGAGCCATTCGTACTTTTTTTCGGGAGTCTATGGGGATTTAGGAAAAACTATCTCTTCCTTATTTCCTTCATTGTATAACTTGATTCCAATTGGTATCTAGTGATAAAAAATGGTATCTAACCTTATTCACTCTTCTATTTGCAAATGGTTAACACAAGGAATAACCGAGCTAGAGCAGCAGGCCCAGCTGTTCGTGGTATAGGCAAGGGAAGGGGCAGAGGACAAGGTAGAGCAACACCAGCCAGGGGTAGGGCTCGAGCTCCTGCGGATGCACGGTAGGTAACCCCTACCCCACCTCAGAAGCATGTTGTTGAGGACGTAGAAGAAGTAGTTGCAGAGGATGAAGGGGCGCAGATGGAGGCGGCACCGGTTGGGGGTGCAGGCCTTCCTGCTATGACACCGGAAGCCTTTCAGCAGGCTTGGAATATTCTGAATGGGTTGGTTGGTGCTGGTGCCATACCTGCAGCTTATGCAAATTAGGACTTGGATACTCAGCCAGTCGTTACTACAACGCCTAGGATGGATGCAGCTTCGAGCACGAATGATTTCTTCAGGACAATGCTAGGCCCAGTGATGACATGGAATGAGCATGAGATGCTGACCAAGTTTCTCAAGCTGAAACCCCCTACATTTCATTGTACGGCTAGGGAGGATGCTTATGAGTTCATATTGGATTGCTATGAGAGGTTGCACAAGTTGGGTATTGTACGTAAGCATGGGGTTGAATCTGTCACTTTTCAGCTACATGGTGATGCCAAGCAGTGGTGGAGGTCTCACGTTGAGTGTCGGTCTTTTGTTCTACCTCCACTGACTTGGGAGCAGTTCCATGCCTTGTTCTTGGAGAAGTACGTACCTAGTACTTTGAGGGCCCGGAAGAAAGATGAGTTCTTGAACTTAGAACAGGGTGGCATATTGGTCTCGGCTTATGAGGCCAAGTTCCATGCCTTGTCCAGTTTTGCTACACAAATGTTGGGGTCTGAGGAGGAATGGGTCCGGTTGTTTGTCAAGGGTCTGAATACTGAACTGCGGCTACTGTCAGTGCATATGACTTCTTTAGTAAAGGGCTTTAATGATGTGGTGGATTATGTGAAGAAGTTAGAGGGAGTTAGGAAAGCGTGGCAGACTAAGGTTTTAGCCAAGAAGCACTAGAATGAGGGAAACTATGGTGGTTCATACTCCAGGGGCCAGAATCATCAGGCTTACTCGGCCCGTCCTATTCAGTTAGCCTTGCCAGCTACTACATGTGGTCGTCAGGGGGCTCAGTCTTCAGCTCCTAGTGGCCAGGGAGCATCTTACACATCAGCTAGTAGACCTACACTTGATTGTGGTTTCTTCCATTGTGGTGATCTGGGTCACTTTAAGAGGAAGTGTCCACATAGGCAGACATGTAATCAGGGTGAGCAGCCGTTTAGAGCAGTGGTCCCGACAGGCAGAGGCGTTAATGCTAGGGGTCGTCCACAGGGTGGGCGAGGTAATTTTCAGGGAGGCCGGGGAGATAGAGGGAATATCGGCGTAGGTAGGGGTGCAGCACAGCCAGCCCGAGAAGTTGCTCGGATTGATGATCAGGCTCATTTCTATTCTTTTCCAGGGAAGATCGAGGTGGAAGCCTCAGATGCGGTGATCATAGGTACTATTCTTGTCTGCAATAAAATGGCTTCGATATTTTTTGACCCAGGTTCTACATATTCTTATGTATCTGTGAGTTTTGCATTGGGTCTAGACCTAATTTGTGATATCCTTGATTCCCCTATCCATGTTTCTACCCCGATTGGAGAGTCTGTGATTGTGACTCATGTTTATCGTGACTGTTCTGTGGTGTTTGTGGGGTTGCATACTTGGGTAGACTTGGTAATTTTGGATATGGCTGACTTTGATATTATCTTAGGTATGACTTGGCTATCTCATTATCATGTTGTGTTGAACTTCAACACCAAGACTGTGGCTCTAGAAATTCCAGTTAAGGATAGACTAGAGTGGGAAGGTGTGTACAGGCCTAAGCCAGTTAAGATAATATCATTTATTCGGGCTAGGAAGCTAGTGGGGAGGGGGTGTCTAGCCTTCTTGGCACATCTCCTGGATGATAGCGTGGAGTCCCCGTCTATTGAGTCAGTTCCGGTGGCTTTTGAATTTTTAGAGGTATTTCCAGCAGACCTGCCTGGTATACCTCCGGACAGGGACATATATTTCTGTATTGATAAAGACCCAGACACTCATCCTATTTTCATTCCTCCATATCGTATGGCTCCGAAAGAGTTAAGGGAACTTAAGACTCAGCTGCAGGAACTCCTAGATAAGGGATTTATACGTACCAGTGCTTTGCCTTGGGGTTCTTCAATTTTATTTGTAAAGAAGAAGGATGGTAGTATGAGGATGTGCATAGACTATAGGCAGTTGAACAAGGTGACCATCCAGAATAAGAACCCCCTACCCCTTATAGATGATTTGTTTGACCAACTTCAGGGTGTATTGGTATTTTCGAAAATAGACTTGAGATCGGGGTACCATCTGTTAAAGATTAGGCCTGAGGACATTCTAAAAACTACTTTTTGGACTCGGTATGGGCATTACGAGTTTCTAGTAATGTCGTTTGGTTTGACCAATGTGCTAGCAACATACATGAGTTTGATGAATGGGGTATTCCAGTTGTATTTGGATTCCTTCGTGATTGTGTTTATCGATGATATTTTGATCTACTCTAAGAGTAGGGAGGAGCATGCTAGTCATCTCCGTATTGTGTTGGATATCTTGAGATGCCAGAAGCTTTATGCGAAGTTCACTAAGTGTGAGTTTTGGTTGACTTCAGTGGCATTTTTGGGGCATGTAGTGTCAGAACAAGGGGTGATGGTGGATCCCCAGAAAATTGAAGCAGTCAAGAGTTGGGCCCGGCCTAGCTCTGTGACTGAGCTGAGGAGTTTTGTTGGGCTCGCAGGGTACTACCGGAGGTTTGTTGAGAATTTTTCTTCTATTGCTACTCACCTGACCAAGCTGACACATAAAGATGTACCGTTCGTGTGGTCCGACAAGTGCGAGGAGAGCTTTCAAAAGCTCAAGACACTTTTGACCACGGCTCCTATACTGATCATCGCAGTATGAAGCATGTGTTCACTTAGAAGGATTAGAATCTAAGGAAGAGGAGGTGGATGGAGTTATTGAAGGACAATGATGTGACTATTCAATACCATCCGAGTAAGGCTAATGTGGTGGCAGATGCATTAAGCCGGAAAGCAGTTAGCATGGGTAGTTTGGCTTGTTTGGGGGTGTCCAAACGACCACTAGCTAAGGAAATTTGGGGTTTGGAGGCCAAGTTCATGCACTTGGATGATTCATATCAGGGTGGGTTATTGTCAAGTATTGAGGTCAATGCCACTTTCATAGAGGAAATAAAGTACAAACAGTTTCAGGATACGAAACTGAGTAAGCTTTGAGGTAAGGTAATATCCGGGAATCCAGAGACGTCACGCTAGACTTAGGCGGAGTGTTAAATCTGAGGGAGAGGATTTGTGTTCCTCGGGTTGATGATATAATTCAGAAAATCTTGACACAAGCTCATGGTTCGCAGTACTCAATTCATCCGGATGTGACTAAAATGTACAGGAACTTGAGGCAGCGTTATTGGTGGCCCGGGATGAAAGGGGACATAGATGGTTTTATGTCCAAGTGTCCGAAATGCCAGCAGGTAAAGTATGAACATCAGAGACCTGCAGGACTACTTCAAAGAATGCCAATTCCAGAGTGGAAGTGGAAAAGGATAGCCATGGATTTCGTAGTGTCTTCCCAAGACACTGGGGAAGTATGACTCAATTTGGGTCATTATTGACAGGCTGACCAAGTCTTTTCATTTCATTCCATTCAGGGTAAATTACAATTCGTAGCAATTGGCTAAGATCTACGTGAAAGAGATTATGATATTGCATGGGGTGCCACTGTCCATCATTTAAGATAGGGGTACGTAGTTTACTTCCATGTTCTGGGGCTAGCTACATGAAGAGTTAGGTACACAACTCACTTTTAGCACAACCTTCCATCCTCAGACTGACGGTCAGTCGGAGAGGACAATCTAGGTATTGGAGGACATGCTGAGAGCATGTGTGATGGACTTTGAGGGTCATTGGGACCAGGTTCTACCATTGTGTGAATTCTCATACAACAATAGCTATCACTCCAGTATTGACATGGCACCATTTGAGGCATTGTGTGGGTGGAGCTGCAGATCACCGGTTGGGTGGTTTGAGAAAGGCGATGTAAAGCCTTTAGTAGTGGAACTGGTAAGGGAAGCGCATGAAAAGGTAAGAGGCATTCAGGCCAAGTTACTAGCTTCCTAAAGAAGGCAAAAGGAATATGTAGATCGCAAGGTCTAGGACATGGAATTTCAGGTTGGTGAACAGGTATTGTTGAAGGTGTCACTAATGAAGGGAGTTATGCGGTATGGTTAGAAGGGAAAGCTTAGCCTTCGGTTCATCGGTCCGTTTGAAGTTCTTGAGATTATGGGGCCAGTGGCTTACAAGTTAGCACTTCCACCAAGTTTGTCGAGTGTCCATCCGGTATTCCATATATCCATGATTAAGTTATACCATGGGGATGGGGACTACATCATCAAATGGGATGAGGTGCTTTTCTATAAAGATCTTCGTTATGAAGAGGAACCAGTCTTAATTCTTACTTGGAATGTACGTAGATTGAGGACAAAGGTTATTGATATGGTAAAGGTTCAGTGAAAGCATCATCCGGTTTAGGAAGCCACTTGGGAAACCGAGAAGAACATGCGGGACAAGTACCCTCAAATGTTTGAGGATTCAGGTACTACACTTTCCTTATTTTATTTTTGTAAATTTGGGTTGATCTTTGGGAACGAACGATGGGTAAATTTGTATCAGTTATAATTAAAGGGTCTGTCGTTATGGGTAGTCCAATCATGCCAAGTTTAAGAGTTAGAAAACTCCAGATTTGGGGGTTTGAAATTTTGGGCTAGGCTAGTCTCGGTAGGTTTAGGAGCGAGGCATGGTCTAGGACTATCCAGGTAAGTATGGGGTCATATGTCTTGTGTTGAGCTAATTTTCCACGTAGCTAACACATAGAGGAATCTGGGGGACTTTTCAGAATCAATTTTGGGTAAGTAGAACTCCCGGAATCTAGGTCGACGTGAAGGGGTTGTTTCAGCACGTCGATAAATGAGTGTGTTGAAAATGGAATAATTTTGGAGGTTTTACAATTTTTTGTCCTGTGTCAACTGCTATATATAGAAGTTGACACTTCACCATAGCAGCCTCTACCATAGAGGAAAAATTACCGCTATAGCAGAGGTCAATGTTGGTCAGCCTCCGCCATAGTGGGCGACTCCTTTACAGTGGAACCACTATAGTGGAGCGGACCGCTATAGCGGGCTCAACGGGAATTAAATCTGAAACATTCCCCAAAATATTGAGTTTTCACAATTTCGTTTTGGGAGAAGGGCAAGGCGATTCCAGGCATTTTTCGCATTTTTCCTCTATTTTTTCCATTGTTTTCTTCCCTAATACCAAGAATGAGAAAGGAATCCGGAACACAGGAAAGCTCGTGTTGAATAGAGCTTGGATTATTCGAGGTAGGTGATGGCTTATGATTTCTATGAATATTGTATGTGCTTGTACTCTTATCTAAGTGGTTGTATGAACTGCATTGCTTAGAGGGATTGTGTAGAATGTCTAAGGGTCCTGCTTTACAGTCTGTGAGTTGAACGGTGTGTACTTTTTGGTTTACAAGTTGTGTGTTCATATATTGACTGTGGATTGTTGACATTCGGTTGGCTCGAGTACCATGCCTGGTACAGGTATACTAACAATTAGCACGGGTACCACGCCTGGTACAGGGATACTAACTGTTGGCACGGGTACCACGCCTGGTATGGGTATAACAAACGGTTGGCACGGGTACCACGACTGGTACGAATTACTAATGATTGGCTCAAGTACCACGCCTTGTATGGGTTTATTTTCTGTATCATGGCATTGCTATTGATTGCATTGCTATTGATTGCATTGCATTGACTGATATTGGTTTCGTGAGTGAACCGGATTATTTGTTGAATTCTGATATTGACTGGTGGTCCTTGAGTGACTGGGAAGTCTGTTATCTGTCGAATTGGTCTGTGTTTAGCCTGGGTTATCTGTTAACACTTAGGTGTTTTCTAGAGGGGATCCCAGGGTGGGTCTGGGCTAGGCAGAAAGGATGGTTATGTGTATGTGACTGTTGCTTATGGTTATTAAGGGTGGATTTCATGTGGGAACAAGTTACCCAGAGGCTAGTAGTCTAAGGGGAGCCTGTTAATATTGTTGCATGTCTTCCATACATTTTACTTGATATTGTTGTACTGCTTATACACTGTTTATTTGGAAACTGGCTGATGATCCTACCAGTACACAGTGGTGGTGTACTGATACTGTACTTGCTTGTATTTCTTGTGAGTACAGGAAATATTCCGGCGGCTGAGATGCGACCTCATCTGTAGTACCAGTATTCTAGACTTCAAGGATGAGTTATTCGATCAAGCTTCCTTGGATCTATCTTTAGAGTTGTATCCCATTTGTTTCGGGCTTAAACTATCTCCTTCATGTTTTGGGGTTACATCCCCGTACTCTAGATATTGGTAGATTGTTTGGTACTGTGATTTTCAGGTTCTAGGGGATAATTTCCACAGGTTAATGTTAATGAAGTATTTCTCCTAAATTATTGAATGCTAGTTTACTTTCCGCACTTGGTTTTGAGCTGTTAGAACGGTTAAGTTTGGGGGCAGTGATGGTTCTCTCACCCAGGGGTTGGGTGAGTGCCACATATGGAGATCTGGGGCGTGACATCAACATTTCTCCAAAATGACCTCATATGAAAGTTTCGTTAATTCCGTTGAGTCCAGAACGTCATTTCCACTCTATTAGCACTATTTGTTTTTGAATATCTATTTTTGATTGTGCCCGAAATGCCCCGTCGAGTTTTCTAAAAAGTGCAGAAAATCATCTGCGGACAACAACTATTTATTGTTGTCATTTCGGTTTTTCCAGCCCTTGTCCTCACTTTTCTCACTCTAAAACTCAAAATTCTCTTCACCATTTTTCTCCAGTTCAGTTCTAAAGCTTGTGGAATTATTTGTTCGTCGATTATCCGTAGTTCTTCGCCTGTTGGTAAGTCATCTTCCCCAACTTGCATTCTTTGTTTTTTCTCTTAATTCCTCCATTGATGCTCATCCAAAGCTTGGATTTTTTGATAGATTCTGCCCCTAAGCTTGTGCATGTTCGTGGGTGTGAAATTTTATCCGTCTTGGGCTAATTTTTCGTCGTTTTGGTAAGTAATTCTATCCCAATTTCTGTTCTTATTTTCGAAATTTCCATTCTTTAATCACCAACTTGGGCGGATTATTTTGGTGCCCTTCCCTTGTCCAATTGTACTCAAATTTGTAGCATGAATTCTTGGCATCGTTGGGGTCATCGTGGTTTTTTTTATTTTTTGTTTCGGATTATGGGCCCTGCTGGCTCGCTTTTGACCCGTATATCGACCCGGCTAAAATTGTAGCAATATGAGTATCGTTAGACTCGTCTTAACATTTTATTCATGAATTTGATAGTTTGAATCTCATTTGGAGATTCTCAGAGCAGCTCGGCCTCAGATATCGTTGATCCCGCAGCTTGTCATCGGACGACAAGTATGTTACAGCTTAACTTCCTAGACATCGCATATATGGGGTAAAATTGTACTAGTTGGCATCCTTGGGTTGGGTTACTAAGCTGGTACCACAGACCTTGACCGCTTTTCCATGATTCGTCCTATGTTTTTCCTCCGTTGTGTGTAGTATTCCTATTAGTTGATATATTTATTACCCTTGTGACCCCGTGAGGTCTTGTTGACTCCGGAACATAGAGGTGGGATTATTGGGAATGTCCGCGAGTCCCGAACATAGAAATATCCTTCTAGGCTGGTTATGCTTTCTGAGTAGCTTTGGAGCCTGTGCAGGGCCGTTTGGTTAATTCTGAGCTGCCGGGTAGCTATTTGGGTGATCATTTCATTTCCATGCATATAAAGAGTGTTTTTCCACATTTTAGTATGGTTTTTGGCTTTGGGCCTACGGAAACTGATATTCTATACCTTGCATGGCCCTGGAGGCCCATTTTCGATGAAATTAGATTTGAAAATGATTTGACTTGATACATGGATCTTCTTGGGGTAAAATATGGTTAAAAATATGGTTTTATCATGATTTACTACTATTGATAGACTCGACCGTGTCGGACTGCTAGCTGAGTTTTCTTACTGACTTGAAATGATATTAGGCTCGGCCGGGTCGAGAATCTGAGATGTTTTAACTATTGTTTTAGACCCGGTTTTGCCCAGGCACCCTTGGAAGGGGTTTTAAGACATCTTTTTCACTCTTTTAGTCCTAGACAGGGTCTAGGAATGCATATTTGAGACATAGCCACTGATTTGAACACGAACTCAATTCCGAAGGACACGTTTTAATTTTGAGTTATAGTATGGGGTCCGAGACCTCCTTGGACCTTGCCGCTCTGGGCCTGAGGCTTTGAGCTGCGTGTGCCAGGGGGAAGGGTATACGGTGGAGTAGAGGTGTACGGGCTGTGTCCTTTCATGGAACCTGCCTGCTGGGCCCGATCGGCAACCGATGAGGTACATACAAAGGTTCTATTTCACTCCAAGGTATTCATGCATCATATAATCCATTGTTTGAGATACCACCCTTGTTTGTTATTTGTTGATTGTACGCTTCAGTAGTATGGGATGCCAGAGGGTTTGTTTTTACTTGATTGTGTTCCTCGGTTGTATGGGCGGCCGGGGGATTGTAGGTAGACTCTTGTTATTTTATTTTCGATATTGTTCCCTGTTACGATTGAGTATGAGCATGATTACTGTGAGGTGGTAAGTTCCTGGATTGTGTTTTGTATGACTTGATTGGGTATTAATTCCTGTATGTCAAGCATGTCTACCTTTATTCTTCTCTCCCTTTTTCCTTATACTTGAGGGTACCAGTATACCGCCCATTTCTAGAACTTATTCTTATATATACTATTTTTGTAAGGATCCCAGGTGTGTTGTCCTTACTTTCACCTGTGACTGTTGTGTGTATATATTTTGTATGCTAGCCTTATATGTTGTTTCTGCTGTCTTCCCTCTGGGCTATCTCCTGTGTGCTTATCATTGAATTCTATGACTGTTTTTCCCACTCTGCCTGCGATTGCACTTTTACTTTATATTTGCCCAGTCATCCTATGATACCTACTGGGTACCTTATGCTTCACATTTGGTGCTCACTCTACCCTCTGCATCTTCTGGTGCAGATCCTAGCATAGGCCAACGTCGTTAACGCATTAGAGACTCGTGTGGGGTGCAGTTTTTGGATCATCCAGGTTGAAGGTTAGCTCTTGGTGTTCAGAGCTTGACTTCAGTTATCCTTGGTGTATTTTGTACTCTTATAGTTTCGGAGACATTGTGTATATATAACTTTTAGACCTTTGTACTCCTAATGTGTTCGTCTCTTATACACTTTGATACCAGGTTTTGGGTTGGTTTAGATTCCGCTTGTTTATATCTCTCTTGTATCGATTTTCTTCTCATTATGCCCTTGATTCCGCTTATGTATCGAATATTCCGCTTAAACTGTTAGAATGTAGCCAATTACTAACCAATCTGGGCTACGGGGATTGGTTCGCCTACTGGGGATTGTAGGTGCTATCATGACCAAGAAATCGGATTGTGACATTTTTCAACATGGAGTCAAACCCTCTAGGTTGATCATCTCCTTTTCCTTGCACTAAACATTGTGGAAAAGAAGGGGATATTTAGGAAAAGGTTTGTACACTTTGGAAATCTTATTCTTTCGGATCTTGGCCTCCTCAAAACCATTGTACATAGCCTTTATACCTATAGGGATGAATTCTGCATAACTCTTGTCACCTGTAGATGTTAATGGGACCTCATCCACAAGCACATCCACACATTTTACATTATTTCCATAATCAATTTGGGAGGCCAGCTAGTTCATCCTTTCTTTAAGAATCTAAATGGAGACAGAGTGTGATGTTATGGTTTGGGTAAAGGACACAAGATCATGTTTTAGTTCACGAATTCCCATATCAGTTGACACCACCCTCTCTAATACCCTATCAAACATGCCTTCAGTTTTTGATTTAATGGATTCCTTTATTCTCCTCACATCTTTCCTTAAGATTATAAGCTCATAGTTTCGACCTTGATTCCCATGCTCTAGTCTAATATGGAAACCCATACCATGGATTTCAATAGTAGAAACTTCTCCATCATCAAGGGAATTAAAATCATCATCCACTAGCTCTTCGGTTTTACACATACTAATGGGATTTATACTCTGTACCTTTTTCTCTTTCACATGATTAGTCATCAATTCGAGGAGAGTCTTGATGGTTGTTATCTCTCTATCCCTTTGTGCATTATTTCTCTTCCACTCTTCAAGTATATTATGGGAGGTAGCACCTATTTAGCACCTATTTCACCCTCGGCTCCCCAAGTATCCCAAGCATGATTTGTTTTAGTCACCCTTTCAAGCAACACCTTAGCAAACTCAAATATTTGGTCCATTAAAGCACTCCCATCAAAATTATTAATGACGTTCTTGTTGGTGGGGTCTAAAGAATTGTAGAAATATTAGAATAGGATGTCATCCGGAAGGCTGTGAGTCAGGCATTTTGCCATTTTTCTCTTAAATCTTAATCAAGCCACATGGAGAGGTTCACCATGATATTGTTCAAACTTAATAATTTCATCCCTGAATTGTAGCATTCGGCTAAGGGAAAAGAATCTATCATGGAATGTGGTGATCAATTCATCCCAAGTAGATATTGTGCCTATGGGTAATTCTTCAAACCAAATAGTAGCTTCTCCCATGAGAGAGAATGGAAATAAATGCAACCAGATGGATTCTTGATTGATACTGGCAATGGGAAATGGTTGGCATACTTCCATGAAGTTTCTTATGTGTCGGTGAGCGTCTTCATAGTGTAGTCCTCCAAATAACCCTTTTATGTGCAATAAGTGGAGCATGGTGCTAGTAATTTGGAATGTTGCATAACCCACCGTATTAGGTAGGCGAATAGCACCTTGCACATTTCTGTGATCTCCTATAACATCTTCTTTCATGTGGTTATCAACATTAGCATAAGTGCCGGCATGGCTTATGCTTCACCTAATCACCACAACAAAAATAACAAAAATCTAAAAGAGAACAAATGCTCAACTAAAGTAAATCAATAGACAATAAATCAAAAGCCAATCCCTGGAAATGGTGCGATAACTCTCTCGAGGGAGGTGGCAACGATTGTCAAGAAAAATAATAAGTAACCCAATGGGAGTCCGGGTAGAATCCACAAAGATTGGTGTAATGATTTACCTCTAATTGTCAAGGTTGATTCACGAGAGTAAGCAAAGTGTTAAAACAAATAAATAAAAGTGGGGGAAAATATTTGGGAATTAAGATTCGAATTGTAACAAATTAGCAACGCAGACACAATTGGTTTAATCAAAATTGGAAGGCTAGGGGAGTGCTTCCGATGGGGTCATGCAATGGGATAGGGGTTGATTATTCAACAAAATTCTCTATTACAAGTGCCAGTAGCCTCAGTTTAAGCTATACTTAGTAGTTTTTCAACCAATTAAACATGTATAATATGGTCTCTTTCAAGCCCTATAGTTGGATATCAAACCAACCAATTATCTTGGGTGAGTCAAGTTATTTCTAGTCTTAACTCTAAGGTGAGAATTACCTAAATCAAGCTATTTCTAGCCTTAATATATGGTGAGAATCCCAAATGCCCACTATTGACTCCTTACCCATTTATGAACTTCATCTTCAAGCAAGCACATAATTAGTAAGTTAAATTAATATTTGTAACCGTCAATTTTATAATTAAAACATGAAAAATTCAATTAACCCACACATAATAATCAATTATAAACCCAAATAATCAACACTCATTCCCAAATTCAAACACCCATCATACACACACTCCTAAAATTGAATTTAGCTGCTCATGATGAAGGAGTAAGAGATTATACCAATTGGGTGTTCAATAATTCAATTCATTATGCAATAACCAACTTCAAATTCCAAGCTCTATATCAATAGCGGTATTTTTTCACTACAAACAAGAAGGATAATTGTACTCTAAAGTGTACTCTAGTACAATATGCTAATATAGTTTTGAAAAATAGGAATACATTCCTTGCACAGATCCCAAAAAAAGAGTCTTGGAAGCTTCCCAATTACACCACAACCAATCTGGACCATTTTGCCCTTCAGGACACTTGCAAAGTCATGTTCAAAGTCACCTGCAATCACCCATGGCGACTTGCGGTTCGCAGGTGCCAATTTTTTAAGGCAATGAGTTTTTCTTCACTTGCTACCCTATCTGCGATGGTAAAGGAGATCACCCTTGGCAATTTGCGGTGCACATGTGCATGATTGCTTAGGTAGTGTTTCGGCTTCTTTGTGTATTAGCACCTATAAAATATAGGTGCCCTCATGTGACACGCATGCCAGCTCGCCTGTTGTAGACAAATCTTTGTTCTTCAGTTCATCTTTTGACTTGTCTTTCACTTTTAGCTCATTTGGGTTCAAATCCTTTTCTTTCTTCATTGACCAAAAATGCCTTCATATAAGACAATAAAGGCAATAAATCCTTCTAAATCATATCAAATCAAGGCAATAACTCATGAATAGAAGCTAAATAAGTTGGTGGATTACCAAATTATCATGTTTATTGGGACAAGGCTCTCGGTCTAACTTTATTTAATAACCGAACTACTAAATTGGACTAGAAATGGTTAAGTCCCCTGAATGCAAGAAGGACCCACACAAGCTAAGGAGGTAGTATCTGAATAGGGTGCCTACTGGTGGGTCTAAGTACCTGAACCTGCATTATGAAATAATGCAACACTAAATAGCATCAATACATGAAATGTATGGTATGTAATAAAGCTGAGTAAAATAATATTAATAATTAACAAGCTGCACAACTGAGGCATACATATGATATGAAATCAAGATCATAAATTTAATTAATAATTGAGAATATGTGACTGATCTTCTGAAACTAACAATAAGGGAGTTGTCTGCAAGTGATTATAAAACATGCTTTGAAAACTAGAGGCCTAGTTCCATCAATCATACTTTAAAACTCTTCTTAAACTCAATAATTGAGTAAAAAATGGATATATATTAAAATGCACTAACTGTTGAAATAAAACACAAGTATGAAAAGTGTAAAGCTTCTATGCAAAGCTGAAAATTAATAGTCAATAATAAATGCTGAAAACATTTTCATTTTAATTGGGAGTTTCTCTTAACTGATAAACATCACGTGAGCTCATGATGTTTAACTTCTGTCCCCCGTTGGGATAGCTGTTACAGACTTTGCCGAGGTAAGGAACTAAACTGAGCTATGGATCAATACCTTAGCCACTTTAGGGCTAAATGAGGAGCTGACCGAATCAATAGTACAATTATTGTCACACCCCGGGTATACACGCTTGACATAACATAGTGTTAGAGCCATAAGTGACCCCAAGCTAACCCATTCCATGTCTTATACTAAACAATCACATGTATTTAAAATTGAGAGAAAACTAAACTGGTAAAAAGAAACATAAGTTTGGAATTTATTTGGAAATCTCTGAAAATAACATAAGTTTGAAAAGCAAGACCCAATTCTAAAAATAAGTTGAATATCTATCTCTATGTTTGAAAAGTCTCTACTAACTGACAAGTTGCTGGGACTAGTCTCCAACTAATTCTTAATACATAAACTGAAATAACTAGCAAAGTATCATAAACATTCATCCTCGGATGTTGAGGACTCACCACTAGTTGTCATTGAGATGGCACTGAATTGATCTAATCGTGGTGCTGAGCCTGAGAACCTAAACCTACATCATGATAGGATGCAACACATAGAGTATGTGGTCAGTAGTTTGATGTACTAAGCATGCGGGATATGCAAAGCTAAATATATAAGTGAATATGCTAAAATATTGATAAGCTGTTAAACCATAAACTAAAGATGTAGTACAAAGTCCCAAACATAATCATGCATAAAATCTGCAATACAAGAATACTCTGAAAATATGTTCACGCCCTGAGGCTACCCCCTAAACATAACATGGTGCTTAGGATCACAAGTGACCCCAAGCTAACCCATAGTCTCACATAAGCTACTCATTTTGATTAAAACAATGTCTTTGCGGAAGCTAATATGATGTAATTGTATAAGTTTAGAGCATCTAAATATATATAAGAAGTCTGACATGAAAATTAAAGTTAAAGCTAAAAACTAACTCTATGTCTGAAAGCCTCTGTCTGAGATGAGTTGCTGCGATAAGCCCCCATATAACTCTAGTAATCTTAAAACTAAAGTAAAAGGCTGAAATAATGAAATAAGTCTTATCCTCAAAATATAAGCACTCACCAGCTGAGCTACTGAGAGGTCTGATAAATCGAGCTAGGCATGGTTTGGATGTTGAGCGTCTGAACCTACATCATAATAGGTTGTAGCACAAAAGTATGCGTAAATACTTGGAATACACTGAGAATGAAGGATATGCACTAATATATACATACTAGATATGCAGAGATAAACTGAATATGCAAGATATACTGAACATGAAACTGAAAGATAAAATATGATGCAATGACCAAGTAGGTAAACATGCAACTGTGCAATACTGAACTGAATAACTGACTACAAGGTCATACATTATCTGAGTCTGAATTGTGGGAGCTACTACTAACTGACATACCCCATGATGAGCTAACTATGGGGCCAACCTGTAACCTTGGATGGGAGGGTGTTCATACCATGGAAAAGGTATGAACAATAACAGGCATGGATCCACTAAACTGATGCCCAGTAGGGCTAAGGTCTCAAGCATAATAGGATGGATGACCCTTTAGAATCTATGGTGGCACTGTAGTTCTGAGACTCAGGGAGTTCAACTAAAGGTCTCAGTCCTAACTAACGGGTGAGCCTTTATCTCTTCATTTGCTCGGTGCTAAGTACTACTCCCAACTGAATAATGTAAATAAAGTAACATATTAGATAGCCTAAAACACTGATTTTTCTATGACTGCAAAGTAATACTGAGACTGAAATAATTCTAATCATGTAATTCGATTGACTGTGTATCTGACTAAAAATTCAGGAGACATAATTGATCGGGTGTTTATAACCCACTATCCTAATGAATTGAACTACTCCTAACAAGGCCAAATTTTGAATAGAGGATGCAGTTTATAATCATAGTTCAAGTTATAAATTCAACACATGTTGAGGGTTTGAGGATTTTGAATATACAACAACACTAAACTTCAAGAAAAAATGTAATAAAAATATATACATAATAATGGAATCTGAGGTACAAGAATTTCATGAAATTCAAAAACCCTAGGTCCTAAAGATTAACTAAAAGCTAGATAACTGAGAAACTTAGGGACGTAATGTGTGGAAGTATTCCCAATGATTAATCCCCACATACCTGTGAGCAAAACCCTTAAAGAATTCCTTGGGTTTGGAGCCTAGAGTAAGAGGATTCTTCTGCTTGCTTTGCGGAAGAAAGAACACTTTTTCCTCTGTTTTTGCTACGTGTCTACTAAGGTTGAGGTAATAAGGGATTTTAGGTAGTTTTATAAATAGGAAATAGGCTTAGTCTAGTTAAAACGCCAAAGTATAGCCTCTAACAAAATAGGAAAGGTCTTGAATACCCTTGGGATTTCAAAAGAAAAATTGCTGAAAAATTCATGACTTGAGTTCCACGGGTGGGAACCACGGTCGTAGATGGTTCCACGAGTGTGGAAACTTATCGTGGTTCCTCGGATCTTTTAATGGGCTGTGGGTCTTATTTCCATGACCCCAATCCATGACATGTATATCGTTCCATGGTCCATGAAAGCTAGTCGTGGTTCTCAGAGGAACAGTTGAACCTCAAGTCTGATTCCATGGATGGAAACTACGGCCCGTGGTTCCATCCACGTTCAATGGATCCTCTTATTGATCAGGACCTGAGAGTCTAATCTATAGGGTAGTTACCATGGGACCATTCCATAACTTGTGGTTCATTCCATGGCTCATGGACTTGGTCCGTGGTTTCTGCTCTGAACTCTGACAGGTGAACACTTAGGATTTTGGGTTAGTTCTAGGCTTAGGATTTTCTAGGGTGCTACAATATCTCTCCCTTGGGATCATTCATCCTCGAATAATGGCTAAACAAGCTGATTTTGGAGGGAAGGACCTGTAATCCCTACCAACTGAATTCTAAAAGTTGATTTTTAACTGATTAGAGTTCTAAGGACATGAAAGCATGTTGAAAATGCAACGATAGCTAAGGGAACACAAAACTGAGAGGAGAATGCAATTGAGGAGTCTGATATATTGGAGAGGACTATTACCTCAAGCTATAGCTGATTCGGAAGAAAAGAGATGAGGCTACTTATTCATCATGGCAACTTCTGTTTCCCAAGTAGCTCCATCAATGGACAGGTTCCTCCAACGTACTTTCATCGAGGCAACCTCCTTGTTTATCAACCTTCAAACTTGGCAGTAAAGGAACTGGACTGGGACCTAATCATAGATGCAATTGTCTTTCACCCCCACACTATCTAAAATAACTAAGGCTAGATCACCAACACACTTCTTTAAAAGGGATACATGGAAAATTGGATGCACAGATGCTAAGTCTCTAGGAAGTTCCAACTCATAGGCCACCTTGCAAACTCTCCTCAGAATTCTCTAGGGGCCTATATATTGGGGACTAAGCTTCCCTTTCTTTCCAAATCTCATGACACACTTCATGGGTGACAACGTTAGAAACACTAAATCATAAACTTCAAATTCTAAGTCCCTTCTCCTCACATATGTAAAGGAATTCTAATGGCTCTGAGCAGTCTTCAACCTTTCCCTAATAAGCTGAACCTTCTCCATATCTTCATGAACCGAATCCGGCCTAATCAATGTTGCTTCACCTACCTCAAACCAATTGACCAGTAATCTATATCTCTGCCTATAAAGTACCTTATATAGGGCAATCTGAATACTAGAATGAAAGTTGTTATTATAGGCAAACTCAACAAGAGGCAGGTGCTCATCCCAATTACTTTTTAAATCAATCACACAAACCCTAAAAATATCCTCTAAGTTTTGGATAGTACGCTCTACCTGACCATCCGTCTGCAGATGAAATGGTGTGCTGAGATTTACCTGAGTACCAAGACTTTTCTGAAATAATCTCCAGAAATGAGATGTAAAATGAGTACCCCTATCTAAGATGATGGACAAGGGAACCCATGCAACTTGAGTATCTCACTGACGTAGAGTATGGCATAATCCTCTAAAAAATCTGTAATATTGACAGCCAAAAAGTCAGCTGACTTAGTCACCCTGTCTACTATTACCTAAATAGAGTCATGTTGATAGCGAGTATGAGGTAAACCTGTAATGAAATCCATATTGATCAATTCCCACTTCCAAGTAAGAATACTAATATCCTAAGTCACATTTCCGATTGTTGATGTTCTACCTTCACTTGCTGACAGTTGGGACACTTTGCCACAAAATCTGTAATGTCCCTCTTCATGCTATTCCACCAATATACTTACCGTAGGTCATGGTACATCTTAGTGGCACAGGGATGAATATAACATCTAGATCTATAAGCCTTTGTCTGTAACCGATGTCTCAACTAATCTACATCAGGAACACATAACTGCCCCTGATAGAGAAGTACCTAATCTCCCCCTCAGGAGAAGATCTCTACTCTCTATTGATAGACTGCACCTTTTGACTGAAGTATGATGGGATCACTGTCTTGATTCGACTTTACTTCAACCACTAAGTAAGATTCTGACTCATTTTGAGCTATAACTCCACCCTCTGCTGTGACAGTATGGAAAACACCTAAGCGAGCGAGCCTATGAATATCCTTAGCTAAATATTTCTTCTCTTTCTTAACATTTGACACACTACCCATTGAAAGTCTGCTAAGTGCATCAGCCACCACATTGGCCTTACTCGGATGGTAGAGAATATTCATATCATAATGTTTGAGTAATTTGAGCCACCTCTTCTGCTGAAGATTTAACTCCTTCTAGGTGAACACATACTAGAGGCTCTTATGGACCATAAATACATCTATATGGACACCATACAACTAGTGTCTCAAAATATTTAGGGCAAACACTAATGTTGTGAGCTCAAGGTCATGAGTCGAGTAGTTCTTCTCATGAGTCTTAAGTTTTCTGGAATCATATGCGATGACCTTACCGTTTTGCATCAAAACACAACCCAAGTTGACTATGGATGCATCATAATATACAACGAAGCCATCTAAACCCTTTGGTAGAGTTAAAACTAGAGTTGTAGTCATCCTGATATTCATCTCATGGAAATTTTTCTCACACTCATCTGACCACTGGAACTTAACCTTCTTATGATTCAATCTGGTCAGTGAGGCAGCTATGGATGAAAATCCCTTAACAAATCTCCTGTTATATCCCATCAAACCCAAAAAGCTCTTAATGTTTGTTGGAGAGGTGGGTCTGTTCCAATTCTTTACTGCCTCTATCTTCTACGAATCTGCAAAAATGACCTCACTAGAAACAACATGACCAAGGAAAGCAACTGACTTCAAACATAATTCAAGCTTGTTAAACTTGGTGAATAAATTGTGATCCTTGAGAGTCTGCAATAGAACTCTAAAATGATTTTCATGCTCCTCTTTGCTCCAAGAATGCACAAGGATATCGTTTATAAGGATAATAATGAACATATCCAAATACTACTTGAACTCCCTATTCATCAAATCCCTAAAAGATACATAAGCATTTATTAGTCCAAAGTATATACTACAAATTTATAGTTACCATACTGAGTTCTGATGGCTGTATTCAGAATGTCATAATCTCTTACTCTGAGCTGAAGATAGTCGGACCTGAGGTATATCTTAGAAAAGCAACTGACACCCTGAAGCTGGTCAAACAAATAAATCAATTTGGGGAAGGGGATACTTATTCTTGATTGTGACTTTGTTCAACTGACAGGTATCGATGTACATCCTGAGAGAACCATATTTCTTGCGCATGAAAAGAACTGGCGCACCCCATAGAGAGATATTGGGTCTGATAAATCCCTTATCTAAAAGGTCTTCAACTGTTCCTTTAATTCGTTAAGCTCAACTGGAGCCATTTTATAAGGATGAATTGAGATAGGTCTAGTATCTTGAAGGAGATCTATTCTGAAGTCAATTTCCCTTTCAGGAGGAACTCCAGGAAGATCTTGTGGAAACACTTCTAGAAATTCACTAACCACAGGGGCTAATTCAAGAGTTGAGGTCTCAAAATATAAATCCTTAACCTAAACAAGGTAATAGATACACCCTTTTGAAATCATTTTTCTAGCCTTAAGGTAAGAGATAAATCGATCTACAGACACTGATGTACTACCCTTCCACTCTAAGAATGGCTCATTAGGAAATTGGAATCGGACTATTCTGGTTCTACAATAGACTGAGGCATAATAAGCATGTAACCAGTCGATGCCTAGGATAACATCAAATTCAGTCATATCTAACTCTACAAGATCAGCTGGGGTGACTTTCTGGGAACTTGTGGTCGGGCAATTTCTGTGTACCCGTCGGGCTATGACTAAATCACCAACTGGAATATAGACTGAGAAAGGTTCTAGGAGAATTTTTGGACTAACACCAAAGTCTACTACTATAAAAGGGGTCACAAAATAAAGTGTGTCTCCAAGATCTAATATTGCATCTATATGAAGATGAAAAACTCACAACATACTAGTGACCACATCGGGGGAGCCCTTATGATCATGAAGGCTTAAGATCATAGAGTCTGTTCTGGTGCTTATTTCCACTTGCACTAGATGAGGCACCCTGCTGAGTCGGGAAACCTGCTAGATCTGCTGAGGAGTTAGCTTGATTCTGCTAATAAGCACCATTGCCTCCCTGCGAAGTCGGTGGGCACTCTCTCAACCTATGACCAGGCTTGCCATATCTGAAATAATTACCACTACATGTCATATGCTCACCGTGGTGGTTCCTACCAAACTTCTTGCAAATCAGATGACTACGCCCACTAGTGACACTACTCTGTGATTAGAGCCTGGTGCCTTATCCCCCTGATCCTGTCTGAACTTGGGCACTGGGGAACTAGCAGAGGATGGGACTGGAGCTGAAGATTTTTGGTAAAATTGAGAGTGATTACAACCATCTGATTGCTGCTAAGAATAACTGAAGCTACCTATTCTAGTTCTTTTACTATCCCTTTTCCTCTCCTTAATCTTTTCTTCTTCGATCTGCTGAGCATGGGTCATCATCCTAGAGATATCTATCTCTTTCATCAGCATAGCAGTCCTACGCCCCTTGACCACATCTTCAGACACTCTTGACATAAACTTACTTAAATAGGCCCTGGAGTCAGCTACCATAGCCGGAGCATATTTTGAGAGTTGAGTAAACTTGAGAGAATATTCCTTCACACTCATGTCACCCTGCCTCAAGTTGATGAACTCATGAACCTTGGCTTCACTGAGCTCAAGTCTGAAGAACCTATCAAAGAATACAATCATGAATTGATACTAATCTACAAGGCCTGCATTTGTACCCCTAGCTTCCATCCACTGCTTGTACCAAACATGAGCCACTCCCTTAAACTAATAAGCGACTAAGTCTATACTCTCAACTGGAGTGACGCCCATAATTTTTGTAAACTTCAAGATGTCATCAAGGAATTCCTTTGGATCCTCCTCAGCCTTGGAACCATGGAACTTTGGAGGATTCATCTGATTGAAGACCCAGACTCTAGATGTTATTGTACCATTCTGTGAATTAACTTGTGCTATAGCCTACTGGTTCACCTGAGCAATCATGGTCTAAGCTAGCACCTAGAAAGCAACTCTAAACTTGGCATGAGTGACTTGCTCATTCAGAGGGTCTACCGGGATCGGTGGTTCTTGTTGGTTCCCATTTCCATTGCCATTTCTCTTTTTGTTAGCTCTTCTGGAAGGCATTTTATGTAACGTTTAAAGCAGAAGTTAGAAGGATATTAAATAGATTTCATACTCTATAGCATGAGGTGGAACAGAAAGAAGGGAAATTTTTCCTAAAAATGTCTTGTAGCCTCCCTCTTATAAGTGTGACAGACTTCACACCCATGAAAAAGACTCTACTTGATGCGGCTTTCAGACACCTTAGGACATATTAAACCTGATACTTGATACCAAGTTTGTCATATCTCGAGGCTACTCTCTAGATGTAATATAGTGCTTAATATGCACTAATTCTATACATACTGGATATGAGGAGATAAACTGAATATGCAAGATATACTGAAGATGAAACTGAAATATAATATCTATGCAATGGCCAAGTAGGTAAACATGAAACTGTGCAATACTAAACTGAATAACTGACTACAAGTTCATACATTATCTGAGTCTGAACTTTAGGAGATACTACTAACAAAAATACACCAAACTGAGCTAACTATGGGAATAACCTATTGCTCTGGCTGGGAGGGTGTTCATACCCGACCAAGGGTACGAATAGTAACTTGCATGGATCCACTAAAATGATGCCCAGAAGGGCTAAGGTGTCAAGCCTGATTTGACAGATGACCCTTTAGAACCTACGATGGAGTCGTAGTTCTGGGACTTAGGGACTTCTACTAAAGGTCTCAGTCCTAACTAATGGGTGAGCCTTAATCCTTTTGGTCACTCGATGCTAAGTACTACTCCAAACTTAATAATTTAAATAACCTGACATACTGAATAGCAAAAAATACTGATTTTCTGAGAATGCAAAGTAATAATGAGACTTAAAGCATTTTAATCATGTAATTCTGATTGACTATGTATCTGACTAAAAATTTCCTCATACATAACTGATTGGGTTTTCATAACCCACCATCCTAATGAATTGAACTACTCCTAACAGGGCCAGATTCTAAATAGAGGATGTAGTTCATAATCATAGTTCAAGTTATGAATTTAACACATGTTTGGGTTTTGAGGACTCTGAATATACAACAAGGACAAACTTCATGATAACATGTAATAAAAATCTATACATAATAAGGGAATCTGAGGTACAAGAATTTCATGAAATTCAAAAACCCTAGGTCCTGAAGATTAAACTAAAAGCTGGATAACTGAGTAACTTAGGGACACAATGGGTGGAAGGATACCCATTGATAAATCCCCACATACTTGTGAGCAAAACCCTTGAAGAATTCCTTAGGTTTGGAGCCTAGAGTTGGATAATTCTTCTGCTTGCTTTGGGGTAGGAAAAATGCTCATTTTTCCTCTGTTTTTACCAAGTGTCGACTAAGGTTGAGGGAATGAGGGATTTTAGGTAGTTTTAGACTTAGTAAATAGGCTTAGGCTAGTTAAAATGACATAGTTTATCCTCTAAAAGAATAGTAAAGGTCTGGAATACACCTAGAATTTAAAAAGAAAAATAGCTGAAAAAATTATGACCTGAGTTCCACAGGTGGGAACCACGGGCCATAGATGGTTCCATGGGCCGTGGAACACTTTTGTGGTTCCTGAGCTTTTTTGATTGGCTGTGGGTCTGATTTCCACGACTGCAATCCATGGCTTGTAGATCATTCCACGGTCCGTGAAAGCTGGTTGTGGTTCTCAGAGGAATAGTTGACACTCAGGTCTGATTCCACGGATGAAAACTACGGTCCGTTGTTCCATCCACGATTCATAGATCCTTCTCATGGATTAGGACCTAAGAGTATGATCTGCAAGGTAGTTTCCACGGGACCATTCCATGGCTCGTGGTTTATTCCACAGCTCGTAGACTTGGTCCGTGGTTTCTGTCCTGAACTTTGACAACTGAACACTTAGGATTTTGGGCTGGTTCTAGTCTTAGGATTTTCTGGGTTATTACAAAATACATAATGAAAATAATAATAAAACTGATCTGGCAAGACAATAACCATCACCTACCCAGCAACATGGCTCATTATGTCACATTACAAGCCTAGACCGGGCGAACAAGGACCTTATGAGCATATGTTATACCATTGACCTGTACTAAGTGGAAGAATTACTACTCGTAAGACGATATTAAAAGAATATACATAAAAATATTTCCCAGGCTTCACAACTGCAATAGACAACTGGAACTATAACTACATATAACAATTTTATACTATCTATGAAGCCTTTAATAGAATATCTAACTATACAATGGAAGATGGTCGAGCTAGGGCCTCAACATATTCAAATTATAGATATAAGTACAAATAAAGGGTACAAGACATCTATTTGCTCCAAATAATAAGGGAGCTCACCAACTACTTTGTTGAATAGGTAGTGGGTACCTAACATGGGACTATTCTAACTTGTGTACATGACCCTGCATTTACAAAAATGCAGCGCCCCCAAATATAGGAACGTCAGTACATGTGAAACATGTACTGGTATTTAAACAAGACATAATAACAAGTAAACAATAATGGATGCTCATGTGAATCAGATATCAAGTTAAAGGAGCTATGAGCATACAAGTAACAAATATACAATATGAAACGATGACCTGTTTGCTATTCTTATTCGCATATCATACTTTAAGTATTAGAGACGAGTAACTAGGGACAAAGTTTATTAGAACTGCAGTATGAATTTTATAAATAACCTTATTAGTTTACGTATGTGTCCCAAAGCTACTCTTTATAATAGGCCACTTAGAAATTTTCCTAGGTGATATCCTATTCCTATATCAAGTACAAATAATCAAATTATGGCCTACCGAAGGCGATCCAGATCACGTGTAAGGCATATGTTGCTCAAGTACTTATTGCTATAATTTTATACATATAACTCTAATCGAGTTCTGATACGAGGTACGCCCCTTTGAGGGCTCACTCTAAGGGTCTGACCGCAAGCCACATGCGCCATGTATTGGCTCGAGTAAGGGGAAACTAGTGCATGACATTCCAGCTGACTCTAAATACAAATATTGCCACAAGGGTGGGTACGCCACAATATTCGGGCTCACTGTAAGGGTTTTGTCTCAATCATGTTCATAGGATAGCATCGCGCGAGTGTGTCAAGTAAAACCTATGAATACCCACCCATCGTGAAGAGTAACTTATCAAGTTATTCCTTAAAGGCCTATGGCAAATAGATTAGGATAAGGATCACTTAACTACTCATGTAGTAATCTCTATTCAACAACTAATTTCCTTAAATAATATATCAAGCTATTCAAGTTCTAGCTCATTATTTTATCTCATATTTATGTCGCTATGTGATCAACTATGTTAGTGCAACTATATATGGCCGATTATCCTAATTTATAACATATTACATATATACCATATGACTTCCAGTAGTTTCAAGTAAAATACACTTACGATCATGCGAAACATTATGAGAACCCAACCCGAACGAGTAATATGAATATGGGGACTTCAACAGAGAGATGTACGAAGTGCAAAGAGAAGTAATTTCAAATGGAAAGAGTGTGTAGGTATACCGGCCATGCCGGGCATGTAATGTGTGTTTATATGTAGAAAAATCAAGGCTCTATTCACATATATAGAGTAGACTATGTTAACTTTTCTAGAAGAAACAAATGACTAAAGGTCATGCCTTAACTACAAAAGAGGTTTTAGCTTACATACCTTTGGTGCTTCCTAGATAACAGTAGTACCACACGTCTCAAATAATTTTATTCGCGAGGGTGTATCCTTCACATAGCCAACTAATAAATTTCACTATCTAATAGGCAATCAATTAACTACAAAAAATAATATATACATCCATCAATAACAGGTAGATTCGTCTAGCAATTTATTTCTATATTCTTCATTTATGCCCAAAATTAATTAAATTCCTTAACAACCATATGTAGTGAATTCTTCATTTTCCAACTTAATTGATTCAATATTGTCACGACCCAATTTCTCAGGTCATGATGGCACCTACAACCCCCCAGTAGGAAAACCAATTCCCGTAGCCCGGAATGGTTAGTAATGGGCTACTACCTAACCAGAACGCACAATAAGCAAAAATAAGAAGACGCAAAAAGTAAAAGATAGACAATGTGGAAGAGAATAACCCGAATATATACAAATGAAACTACACCAACCCCAAGACATGGTATCGACAGTACAAAAGCTTCATATAGAGTAAAAGTGCTAGAAGTAACAAAATAATAAGTAAAATTGTCTCCGAATATATATACAAGAGTAACAGTACAACAGATGAGATGTAGACAAGCCCCAAACGTCAGGCGCTCACCCTTGTCTCGAATCTCCCAAAAGCTGCACGAGTCTCTAACGCGATCAAAAGCAAAAGCTCAACTAATATCTACACCAAAAACTGCAGAAGTGTAGTATGAGCACCAAGACAACAGGTACTCAGTAGGTATCATCAGCCGACTGAGCGCAAATAAGATATAAAAACAGTAACAAGCAGAATACAAGAAAGCAGTCACGAAAAAAAAAAGAAGCACAAGGTAACTACCACATGAGTAACCAACCAAAAATAATAACAAACAATGCTAGCACAGCAAACCAATATACACAAAACACAAGTGTAAGAAGAAGAACGCACCTGGGATCCTTGCAACAGTAGTATATAAAAGGAAGAAGTTTAGCAAACATGGCGTTATACCGGTAACCTCAAGTAAAATGGAAGGGAGAAGGCAATTTCACATACTCAAGAAGGGATCAATATACTAAAGGAAAACATGCAACAAATCCAACTTCAAGGATAATATAAAAAGAGATCAACCTTGCAAATATCAACCTAGGACGGAACCACTAAACCACAATAACCGAGAGATACTACTCAAATCCATATAAGGAAGAAACCAAAAACTCACACTCTGCTCAGAAGGCCACACAAAAGTGCCTCAATAAGATAGGACTCTCTAGCCCTCTCAATAAATCAAAATGCCAAAATCAGAGACTCAATATGCTAATAACTGCTAAGCCACCAGAACGGTAAGCCATGACAAGCTCTAAACAAATACATGAGTAAATATAATCTACCTACAGTCCCAATGGCCGCCCATACAACCGAGGAACACAATCAAGTGAAAACAAACCCTCCAGCCGCCCATACAACCAGAACGTGCACTGAACACACAGAAAATAAGGGTAGAATCCGAGTGAAATATCCATGATGCTGATATGATGGAACCGTTAATAGTAAATCTGTATGCACCTCTTATCGGTACCTCAGTAGGAGGACCCATAAAGGGACATGCCCGCTATACCTCATCCTACACTGTATACCCCTCCTCTGGCAAACTCGGCTCCTAGCCAGGCCCCAGAATAGAGGGCCCATGGAGGTCCCTTACCACAAATAGTAAGGGACGCAAAATCTCTAACATTCCATCCGGAAATAAGTCCAGGTTCAAGCTAGTGGCTAAATCTCAAATATGCGTATCTGGGATTGAACCGGCTCTCAAACAGTAGTAGTAATCTCAAAAGACCCTCTCTAAGGGTGCCCAAAGTAAACTCGGGTCTAAATCAGTGATAAAAGTCTCAATAACCCTCTCAAAAGGTGCCTAGAGCGTATCCAGGTCTAAATCTGTAAGAAAATCAGATGTAGTACTCCGCCCGGTAGTGCCTAGTATCAATAGAAAATCAAGTGTAGTACTCTACCCGGTAGAGCCTAGTATCAGTAGAAAATAAAGTGTAGTACTCTGCCCGGCAGAGCCTAGTATCAGTAGAAAATCAAGTGTGAAATCATCCCAAATCCCATGTCATCATTAGGTTATACCAAAATAGGCCCTCAGGGCCATGCAAGTTTAGAAAAACCCATCTATAGTGGCTCGTAGCCAAAACCGAAGTAAAAAATGTAGGGAAAACCTTTTTCATGAATGATATGCTCGCACACAAATATAAATTAGCCCAACGGCTCACAATATTTCCTATCAGCCTTGCACAGGCCTAGCAGCTACTTAGCAGACATAACCAGCCTAAAAGGATATCTCTATGTTTGGTACATCGCGGACATTCCCAAATAACCCACCATTTTTGTTCCAGATTCTATACAAGGCCACACAGAACCACAAGGTGAACACAATACTATGCAAATACGACAACCAACATATGAAATAAATGGAGAGAAAAAGGCGAACAAGTTCTAGGGTACCAATCTATAACAACCCGCCCAAGGATGCTAATTAATGCAGTTATAACCTATATACGCAGAGTCTAGGTAGGGAAAGCCATAGCCTACCTGTCGTCCAATGAATAGCTGTGGGGATGGTGTCGTCAAGGCTCGAACTATTCTGGGAAGATCCAAATTGCGAAATCACTATCAACATAATAATCTAAGTGCCAAAGCAGGACTAAGGATACCCATATTTCTATAATAATAGCCGGGTCAAAATCTGGGTCACAAATGGGCCTGTGGGCCCTGTATCCAAAATCAAAAATGAAAAACACAAATGTGTTTCTTACCATCTCGGGAGCACGTGCTAAAAAATTGAGCAAAAACGGACAACAATTGGGGCTCAAAACAGCCCGCTCAAGTCAAGAATTAAAGAAGGAATTTCAAGAATTAATTTCGGAAATCAAACAAAAGAAACTTACCACCACGAGAAGACGAGCTACGGGAGTGAGAACTCAGAATCCATGATCATGCAAAGCTCAATAGGGAAGATTCTACAAGAATCCCAAGCTCTTGAAAGTAAGCAACAATGGAGGATTTTAGGAAAACAAGAGAAGAAAAAGTTGGGGAGGAAGGCTTAATAATAGCTGAGGGAACACAGATTTTTGATGAGCAAATGATTCCCCAGGTTCATGAACTAATTTGGAGCAATTTGGTAGAGAGTATTTGTGTTTTAGAGTTTGAATAGTATGACGAATAATGCTGGAAAAATAAAGGGATCAAAAATATATAGTTGTTGGACGCTGGTCAGTGCTATCGTGCTAAAGGAGCGCGATCGCGCTAAAGAAAAAGTCCCGGACCAGTGCTATCGCACTACATGAGCGCGATCACGCTGAAGAGAAAAACTCAGACCAGCGCAATCGCGCTAAAGGAGTGTGATCACGCTGAAAGGGAAATCATAGGCCAGCGCAATCGCACTAAGGGAGCGCGATCGCGACGAAGGCCACCAGAAGCAGAAAAACCAGCAACAGCCAAAATCTTCTACTAGGTATTCCGAGCATAATCAGAACTCGATACTCAAAAACCAATAGTGCTATTAGAGTTGAAATGACATTTCACATTCAATGGAATCGACAAAACTTCCATACGAGGTCATTTCGTAAGAATGTTGACCCAAGTCAACACTAGCTAATGCCAACCAAACACTCAAAATGAGCCCGACTCATCCGGAACCCGAACCAACCAGCTAACTAACAAAAACTCAACATTTCGGAGCTAACGGCATTAAAGGAATTTCCATCTGAGACCATCTTCTCCAAATGTTGACCAAAGTCAACCCAACAAGCCCAACTGGCCTGAAAACACAGAATGAAAGAGAATTCAAAGCTGAAAAGCTCTCGGATCCCGACCAAAGGTCCCTCTAGACCAAAGTCCATGCTCTGGAGCTAGTGGAACTGTTGAAATTCGATTCTGAGCACGTTCACCAAGAATGTTCACTGAAGCCAATGTTTTGAAAGGTCTAAAGCTCTAAAACTAGGAATGTACAAAAAGACCAATCAGGCGGCTCAGGCACTGAACTGCTGGTCCCAGCAAGCCATAAATGACTTGGGGCCCCTACAGGCAAGCTCTAATGGTACAAGAAAGGCAAACACGCTCAAATGACCAGAAGGGTCATTACATCATCCACTACTAAAAAGACCTTCATCCCCGAAAGTCAGGAAAAAAGGTAAGACTAGAGATTAAAAAAATAGCGGATATAAAACCCCCGCTACTCTCTCGAAAAAATTGGTTAGTCTCCTCGACTGGATGGCACCCAACAGAGAAGAACCAAAGAAGGCAACCAAGCCTAAACTTCTTACTAGCCAGGCTAGATTCCAAACTCAAACTCTAAAACTGCAAAGATCTGCCAACCCAAACTAAACCTCGAGAATCTCAATCGATAAGCACTGGCACAACACCGAACCCAGAGAAGCAAGGAGATCAACACACAGAACTCAAACCTTCAAAACCACAACCAAATTTGCCAGAAAAGCCAACAACCAAAACACTAACTCATGAGCCAACTGATTCCACAAAAACCCTTTATACTCAAGTTCTATCAAGGTCAAGTTATTGTCTACTAACTTTTGCCATCCAAGATAACAACCTGTAGCAGGTTCTTGAAAACTGGAGTTACTTGACCCAACTGACCATCAAGCAATGGAAGAACATTTTTGCCAACACCAAACTCGCTAATTGAACCCAACTGATCAACCCATCTGAATCTGACTGAAGTTTGCACACCATAGTTAGGAAAGGCATATATGAATACCTTGTATTGACAAAGAAGCTTCCAAACTGTAGAACGAACTCGATTGCTGCACCATGCCGAGTCTGAGTAAAAACTGGAAGCGAATGAACCAGGGAAAACTGCCCAACAGGACAAAACTAAAACTAAGCCTCTGCAAGGAGTGTGGTGAGTCTTCCACGAAGCCTGTAACCATCGCTAAGCTACAAACCCCAAGAAGTACCTTATGCTACTCTGAATACTTGAACACCATTCAGACTTGAACTTGCTTTACAAATATCAACTCGGGAAGGAGCCTACCATACCACGAATATCAAGTCAGGACACTCCGTAAGCAAAGGAAAAGGTGTCTGGGGTTCAAAGTTTCCTTCTAGCCATAGAAATTTGCATATAATATCAATTCTCCCCTTTGGCTCAAAAGAACCACTCTACCAGATCTGCACACCACCAACCATTTCGAAGCATATACCATACCGAACTTCTACTCCATACTGGTCGAGTCTAACCAATACTGGAACCCCACGTGAAAGATAACCCTTGGAGAATTAATTAAACAAGATTCCAAACTCTCGGCAAATGGAGTCGACCATAAACCTCAAATTATTATTATAACCCAAGAATAGGCTCGATAGTCTCAACCTATACAACCTGACCACGTACAATACATCACCGCCAATTTTGGAACTTATGTCACTGCATCTGTCCAACCAAGAAGGAAGAAACTTCTTACCATGAAGAGCATCGCTGAAATCAGGAATATCCAGCCTAAAATAGAGTTTAGCCAGGGACTAGGTTCCCAAGGCCAACAACCGCATCCGAACTGAAGTAAAGAAGCTAAGTTGCTCTCACCCACTGCCTCCTGGCACTAGGATGTTGCAACCAAACAGAAACTGCCACGAACCATCCGATGTAACCTACCAAGATATGATTCTGAAACCCAATCCCAATTTACCAATAAATGCTTCTGTCAAACCCACGAGTAGACTCATATGCTGCCAATGAACCCATAGGAACCAAAGTCAACTAGGCTTGAATAACAAGTTTCCAAAACCACAGCTGCTACTGACATCTCAAACCAATCGAAGGAAACCACTGTAATCTGTAGATGGATGAATAAAATCACCAACACACAATCACAAAGCAAACCTTTGTCATCACCCCAGCCAACTACTAAACACATAAGCACAAAAAAGGAGTCATCTGCCTCCTTTTTCAACCCAACAAAACCTTTTCGTAGCATATACTGAACCTTACAAACTCCTTTCAAAAAACTAAAAATGTGGAGCCATTTCCTTAGCTCCAAAACATACATTGTCAAAACTCAACAAGGCAGAAGAAAATGGGTCGGATGCCCGACTCACCCATAATGCTACGAATACATCTCAACCACGAGGCTACGATAAACACTTAGTCAAAAATGCTAAAACCAAACTCAATCACAATGCCACAAGCAAAGGCTCAACAAAAGGACTACGATCAAAATTTATTACAATTGGAACTGAGGGAGACTATGAGAACAACCCACATACCTGCTAACCTCCTAAACAAACCAAATAAAGAGGGTTGATTCTAATCAACCAAAAACACAACCAAACCATGCTCACTAGCATAACCAACATCTCCCTTCTGAAGACAAAATCTCAACTTCGGCACAACTACCGGTAACACCAAACCAAAACAAGAACCTCTAGCCCCGCTATATAATAGCATAGGAAACAACCATCTAGGACCGCTCAAGAGGGAGGACTCAACACAAGCCTAGAGTCGCAATGGAGCTTGAAGAAAACCAACCAGAAAAGAGGCTAACAACAACTGCGTACGAGCTACAATTTGGGTAAAACATCTCACAAGGCTAACTCACCCCTATCCACTACTAAAGAATAAACTACCAATCAAACAACACATAGATACTATAATTCAGGTAATCAAGTAACTAAACAAGTAGCAGGTAGGGATATAAGAAAATAAATGATAGAAGGGATAGTATTACAACGCGAGCAGGACTATAAAAGTCAAAGGTAATAGGAGCCTTACCTGGAGCAACAATATCAGGAACCTTTACCTCAGGCCCACCAGGAAGGGAATCAGACTGACGGGATCTAACTTTGGACTGAGAGGTCGAAGCTGAAGGCTCAATCGTCCCTTGCTGGGGACAATCTCTGGCATAATGTCCCATCACCCCAGAACTATAGCAACCCAAAGAAGCTCTACTCCGACGCATGATGCCTGTCAGCTCTGGATGGATACCTAAAATGCTAGCCTGGAATCCACCTCTAACCAACCGGGAACTACCCCTACTACCCTGCACTCCACCTCTGGATGGTGGCACTGAAGCCATAGGAGATAACACCTAACTATGCAGGTTAGAAAAAGGAATCGCAGGACAATCCCTAACCAAGTGCCCATGCTCCTTGCACCAATAACAAACCTTACCAACTGGAGTCTAACGAGATGATCCTACTCGACCTGATCGACTACCACGACCTGCACACTCTGAAGGCAAATCTCGAGGAAAATGATTTGTAGCCTGCCTACTCTGCTCAACATACCTTATGCAGTCACTCTCCTTAACCCGTGGAGCAACTGGAACTGGTCGGGTAGACAAGAAGTAATGGAACCTATCTCTGGTGGAGAACCCCCTACCTCAAGTCTGAGAACCTCGAGAACTGTCTTGTCGATGATATTTCTTAGCACTACCTCCATAAGCCTCACAACATAAACCCTTAATAGCCCAAGCATAATCCACTACTTGAAGGAAGGTCATCCCAACTGTAACTAATGCTCGGTCGCCAAAGGGAGTGGTAAAATCAAACCTCCAACAGAACTCTGAACCCTATCAAACTCTGAAGGTACAGCCCTAGCAGTATGCCTAACCATGTCATGAAATCTTGCCTCATACTCCAATACCAAAAGACAACCCTTCTGAAGAACTTGAAGCTCAACCCTAACTGAAGCACCACTCACAGAACCAGGTACTGAAATACTCATCCGAGGACTCAGAGTCCTAGCCACAGTGTCCTGAAGAACTGGGGTCGCTACAAATCTAATTGGAGGCTGGGCTGGCCCCACACCCCCTATATGATGTAGTACACTCTCATTTTGAGGTCCTGGCACTGACGAAAGCACTGACGCAATAGGCATAGAGGCCTCAATATCACTTGTTGTAGAACTCATCTTAGGCATCTAAGAAGGAATGAAACAACCAAAGTTTAGAAGCCCATAGATCCAGGAATGCATGATAAGGAGCTAAGAAGATGAAACTTTTCCTAACAATGCCCTATAGCTTCCCGAAGATAGGATACAAACATCATCATACTGATTCGTGAGACTCTACTTAGACACTTGCTTCTTTACCACGACACCAGTGAACCTAAGCTCATATACCAAGTTGTCATGATCGAATTTCTCAGGTCATGATGGCATCTATAACTCCCCCAGTAGGCAAACCAATTCTCGTAGTCTGGAATGGTTAGTAATGGGCTACCACCTAACCAGAACGCACAATAAGCAGAAATAAGAGGAAGCAGAAAGTAAAAGATAGATAATGTGGAAGCGAATAACCTGAATATATACAAATGAAGTAACACCAACCCCAAAACTTGGTATCGATAGTACAGAAGCTTCTAATAGAGTACAAGTGCTAGAAGTAACAAAATGATAAGTACAACTGTCTTCGAATATAGATACAAGAGTAACAGTACAACAGATAATATGTAGACAAGCCCCGAACGTCAGGAGCTCACCCTGGTCTTGAATCTCCAAAAAACTGCACGAGTCTCCAACGCGATCAACGGCGAAATCTCAACTAATATCTGCACCAAAAAATGCAAAATTGTAGTATGAGAATCAAGACAATGGGTACTCAGTAGGTATCATCGTACGAATGAGCACATATAAGATATAAAAATAGTAACAAGCAGAATATCATAAAGCAGTCACTAAAGAAAAGAAAAAGCACAAGGAAACTAGAACATGAGTAACCAACCTAAATAATTACTAACAATGCTAGCACAACAAACCAATATACATAGAACACAGGTGTAAGAAGAAGAGCGCACCTAGGATTCTTGCAATAATAGTATATAAAAGGAAAGTGTTTATAAAACATGGCGGTATACCGGTAACCTCAAGTAAAAAGGAAGGGAGAAGGCAATTTCATATACTCTAGAAGGGATCAATATACTAAAGAAAAACATGCAACAAATCCAACTTCAAGGATAATATAAACAGAGATCAACCTCACAAATATCAACCTAGGACGGAACCAGTAAACCACAATAACCGAGAGATACTACTCAAATCATCATAAGGATGGAACAAGAAACTTACACTCTGCTCAGAAGGCCACACATAAGTGCCTCAATATGATAGGACTCCCTAGCCCTCTCAATAAATCAAGATCCCACAACCGGAGCCTTAACAGGCTAATAACCACTAAGCCACCAGAACCATAAGCCATTACAAGCTCTAAACAAAGACAGGAGTAAATATAATCTACCTACAGTCCCAACGGCCGCCCATACAACCGATGAACACAATCAAGTGAAAAAAAACTCTCCTGCCACCCCTACAACCGGAGCATACACTGAACAAACAACAAACAAGGGTGGAATCTGAGTGAAATATGCATGATGATGATATAATGGAACCGGTAATAGTAACTCTCTATGCACCTCTTCTTGGCACTTCGTAAGGAGGACCCATGGTGGGACGTGCCTGCTATACCTCATCCTACACCGTATACCCCTCCTCCGGTGCACTCGGCTCCTAGCTAGGACCAGGAATGGAGGGACCATGGAGGTCCCTGACCACATACAGTAACGGATGCAAAATCTCTAACATGTCATCCGGAAACAAGTCCGGGTTCAAGCCAGTGCCTAAATCTCGAATATGCGTGTCTGAGATTAAATATGGTCTAAAACAGTAGTAGTAATCTTAAAAGACCCTCTCCAAGAGTGGTCAAAGTATACTCGGGTCTAAATCAGTGATAAAAGTCTCAATAACCCTCTCAAAAGGTGCCCAGAGCGTATCCGGGTCTAAATCCGTAAGAAAATAAGATGTAGTACTCCGCCCGACAGAGCCTAGTATCAATAGAAAATCAAGTGTAGTACTTCACCTGGCAGAGCCTAGTATCAGTAGAAAATCAAGTGTGAAATCATCAAAAATCCTATGTCATCATTAGGTTATATCAAAATGGCCCCTGGGGCCATGCAAGTTTAGGAAAACCCATCTATAGTGGCTCGCAGCCAAAACCGAAGTAAAACATGCAGGAAAAACCTTTTTCATGGATGATATGCTTGCACACAAATATAAATTAGCCCAATGGCTCATAACATTTCCTATCAGCCCTGCACAGGCCCAACAGCTACTCAGCAGAGATAACCAGCCTAAAAGGATATCTCTATGTCTGAGACATTGCGAACATTCCCAAATAACCCACCATCTATGTTCAAGAGTCAATACAAGGCCACACAAGACCACAAGGTAATATACAATACTACACAAATACTACAACCAACGTATGAAATAAATGGACAGAAAAAGGCGGACAAGGTCTGGGGTACCAATCTATAACAACCCGCCCAAGGATGCTAATTAATGCAGTTATAGCCTATATACGCAGAGTCTAGGTAGGGAAAGTCATACCCTACCTATCGTCTGATGAATAGCTGCGGGAACAGTGTCGTCCATGCTTGAACTTCTCCAGGAAGCTCCAATCGTGAAACCACTATCAACACAATAATCTAGGCATCAAAGCAAGACTAACGATACACATATTGCTATAATAATAGTCGGGTCAAAATCTGGGTCACAAACGGGCCCGTGGGCCTCGCAACAAAAAATTGAAAATGAAAAAAACACATGTGTTCCTTACCATACCATGAGCACGTGCTCAAAAATTGAGCGAAAATGGACAACAATTGGGGCTCAAAACAGCCCGCTCAAGTCAAGAATTAAAGAAGGAATTTCAAGAATTAATTCCGAAAATTAAACAAAAGAAACTTAGCACCACGAGAAGACGAGCTACGAGATTGAGAACTCAGAATCCATGATCATTCAACGCTCAATAGGGAAGATTCTACAAGAATCCCAAGCTCTTGAAAGTAAGCAACAATGGAGGATTTTAGGAAAACAAGAGAAGAAAAGGTCGGGGAAGAAGACTTACCAATAGCCGAGGGAAAACGGATTTTTGATGAGCAAATGATTCCCTAAGTTCAAGAACTAATTTGGAGAAATTTGGTAGAGAAGATTTGTGTTTTAGAGTTGTAAAAGTATGAGGAACAATGCTGGAAAGACGAAGGGATAACAAATATATAGATGTTGGTCGCTGGTCAGCGCTATCACTCGAAAGGAGCGCGATCTTGCTAAAGGAAAAGTCCCAGACCAGTGCTATCGCGCTACAGGAGTGCGATCGTGCTGAAGGGAAAAACTCAGGCCAGCGCAATCGCGGTAAGGGAGCCGATCGCGCTGAAGGCCACCAGAAGCAGAAAAACCAGCAACAGCCAAAAACTTCTACGGGGCATTCCGGGCACAATCAGAACCTGATACTCAAAAACAAATAGTGTTATTAGAGTGGAAATGACATTACGGACTCAATGGAAAAGATGAAACTTCTATACGAGGTTCTTTTGGAAGAATGTTGACCCAAGTCAACACTAGCTAATGCCAACCAAACACCCAAAATGAGCCCGGCTCATCCAGAACCCGAGCCAACCTACTATCTAACACAAACTAGACATTCCAGAGCTAATGGCGCTGACAGAATTTCCATCGGAGTCCATCTTCTCCGAATGTTGACCAAAGTCAACCCAACTGTCCTAAAAACACAGAATGAGAGAGAATTCCAAGCTGAAAAGCTCCCAAATCCCGACCAAATATCCCTCTAGACCAAAGTCCATGCTTCGGAGCAAACAGAACTGTCAAAATTCAATTCCAAGCACATTCACCTATAA
This sequence comes from Jaltomata sinuosa, assembly GCA_003996215.1. Lineage (NCBI taxonomy): Eukaryota > Viridiplantae > Streptophyta > Magnoliopsida > Solanales > Solanaceae > Jaltomata > Jaltomata sinuosa. The sequence goes on from QJPP01000430.1 coordinate 470,891, forward strand.
TATTAACTGAAGTTAACGATTTCAAAGGTCTAAAGCTTTAAAACCAGGAATATACAAAAAGACCAATCAGGCGGCCCAGGCACCGAACTGTCGGTCCCAACAAGGCATAAATGACTTGAGGCCGCTAGAGGCAAGCTCTAACAGTACAGGAAAGGAAAACATGCATAAATGACCGCAAGGGTCATTACAAATATTAAAACTACCAAGTCAATAGAACACCTAAAATCTATCTTTTTCCTCTTTGAAGGAGTCTAATTTATCCACGTCAATTTCAAGAACTAGTGAAAACCCCAAATTAAATATCTCAAATTATAATCTATAATTATACTTAAAAGTAGGATAAAGAATTTACCTCTCAAAGTTCAAACCCTACTTCAAACTTTTAAATCAATTCTTTGAAGATTCCCTGAGATTGTTACCACTTTTGATTTTGTAAGACAAGTTCTTCTTGAACTAAGCTTCCATGTCACCCGTTGATCCCCCTCCATGAAAAAAAATCCTTCTTCCTTAATCTTCCACTCACTCCCCCAATTTTTCCATCGACAGTTGAAAGAAAGAAAGAAGAAAATTGAAAGTTGAGGATTCTAAATGCTACTGCTGTAGCGATTTAGCCCCAAGAAAAAGCATGCCCACTTAGTCACTTTAACTTTTTCCTTTTAAAGGGTCACATAAGACCCCACTGATTGGGCCCCATATTTTAACCCCACTTTCATTCTTAAAATTCATTTCAAAGACCCTATAAATTCAACCAAATCTCAATATTTAACTAATTGTCCAAGTAACTAATTATCATTCTCAATTGCTTAAATAACTAAACACTTTCAACACACTTCATATACCCCTTCTCATGATCATGTGAAATAACACTAGTTCATAGCCTCCTTTGGCTCACAAAATATTATTTTTAATCATCGTTGTCACACCCAAAAGTATTAAATCACTTCGAAACTAATCTCCTCATTTTTTCCAATGCACTCATCTTAGGCCATTTGATTATAACTTTAAATATCCTCGAGTGGTTTCCACACTTTCGATCTTGGTCTGATTTTTTAATGTTCAAATTCTTGGGGTCTTACACATTGGACGAGTCAAATCTTAGGCCGGAGATACGGGATGCTACATTATCCCCCCTTGGAATCATTCATCCTCGAATGAAAAATATGTCTTAAAAAGATTCTTTGTTATTTTTCAAAAAGAAATTGGCAGAGTCTCCTTTGTAAACAGGCCTATCCAAATCCTGTCAGCTGACCAGAATACATATAATACGCTTCACAGAGAGTCAAAATGAAGTAGTACATAAACAAATATTAACGAGGCTCCAATTGGCCTTAGGTCAAGACCATAATGAGTATCGTGCCTTACCTTGTGTTTTATGCTGGAGCAAACTTACCTGTGAAATATCTTTAAGAATCCGAAGATCGTAGACACAAATAATCACTGCAAAGCCTCATTGCGGTTGGATTTCCTCTTTATTCAAGTTATACACTTTTGAATGTTGGCGTAGTGTATACATTAGAAATTCTGAAGGCAACACGACTTACTCAGGAGGCTAACCAACCTTCTAAACCATTTGACCGCTCTTTTGAACAGTTGGGTGCTTTCTTACCCTTTGCCTAAGAATGAACTTAACCCTTACCTGATATCCCTATTAAAGTAGGTATAAATAATGGCATATCACGTTTAAACAATCAAGTCATATAACAATTATATCGTGTAGGCAGATAAGCACGAGTTATATTAACATGTGAGCCACATAATGGTATTTAACCTATAAATATGTAAATCCAATAAACGTGTAACTTATGAACTAATGAATTATAAGAACATTAATCTAGGTGCAAATAAGTTATAAAAATCAATTATAAAGAACATGTAATCATATAATAATTTAAGCAAATAGAATCTGAAATACATAATGCATAACCTTTTTAAAATTAAGAAAATCATATAGCATATAAGTAAGTTAATCACGATCTATTAGCAGATGAACTATAAGATCACCTGATCCATAAACTCTAAAATTATAGAAGTGCTTAACATACAAGCAAATTAATGATAACATGTGGGCATGTAAATTTGTGACTCTCGAACAAATATACCTATATCCTATAAGCAAATATACGTATATTACATGAGCAACTAGACTTTTGATATTTTTTTAAAACATGTCAGCTATGGAACATATGTTACTTATATACACAAGCAATTTACAAAGCCTACAATCTATAAATAATATTTTGTGGTGCATATAACACATAGAAAAGTGATATTTTACGCATATAACATGCATATGCATATAATATGAAATAAAATGCAATATAAATATACAAATATCGAGGAAATATGTAACATGCAAATCATCATTTTAGGAAAAATATTATAACAAATAAGTTCATTCTTTCTATAAAACAAGTAAACATATAACTAATAATTCATGTTGCGTACAATCTATAAGTAAGTGATCTAATATACACATAATAAATAAATAGTTAGTTCATGATACATGTAACATATGAACGAATACGTTATAAAGCATATATCATGTAAGCACTCTTTTTATAAAATACGAAGTATATAAACAAATAATTTATGTGGCATATAGCTTACAGACAACTATCTAGACTATACACATTATATAAACAATAATTCAAAAAACATGTAGCCTATAAATAAAAGATATTTGATACCAATAACACGTACATAATTAACCCGTAAAGGCGCATAACGAATAACTAACAGGCTTATGAAAATAAGTAGGAGGTAAACAATTAAGAGTTATAATCTCATAAATAAGTGAGCTATAATACATATACATAGGGGTTCATAATAACTTAATCCTATAGGGTATAGGCATCCAGTGCCTTTGTAAACTATGAACACCTTATGGGATCATCTAGTCGTGATTTAAATGTGAGCATACTATTGCTAATTTCATATTAAGAAGGGCTAAGCCTAACCATACTTCTCTACTTGGATTCGAAACATATATAAACTGACCTGTCATTTAGCACTTGAAATCTCTTTACACATTTTTTTCCATCACAAGAATCAACTACTCTTTAGATCAACCTATACTATGACAAAAATAGAGGGGATCTTTTATAAGCTTCGCACTAGAGTGGCTAGTGGAAATCGATTTTGTCCTCATTTCCATCACGTGATACATTCTGAGGCTCAATGTCTGGTAGCTTCTGTACATCTTGATGAACAAATGAATGAACAGGATGCCAAAGATACTATAACAAGAGAACTTTTGTATACCACGTACTCATGAAATTATCTCGTGACCCCTTTGTGATATTAAAGATTATCCATCTTTGGATTCTTTCATGATGTCTAACAACACTTGGAGGAACTGCCTTAACTGCATAACTAAGAAGATTATCCACCCTTTTATTTTAATCATGGTCGGCTAGCTTACAATAAACCTATACCAAGTAAACACGGGCATGTAGCCATCCTTTACTTAGGAAGCAATCTAATAAGATTCATCAATAAGTCTTATGACATTCTTAGTTGGTAGCCATCAAAGATACATTGTCTCTCTCCTTGCTAGGTAGTACAAGTGCTTTCCCAAATACTCTCTAGATCCATATATCCTATATAATGAATGTTTTTTTTATCTTACCAAATCCTTAGCTATATAAAATAGGTATCGGGACTCACATCAGTACTAACACTATGTCTTATAATACGACATCACTGGTCACTGATACTAGAGAATCATCCCTCTATAACCTTCTCTAACCCTCATATGAGTCGTGCCTTAACTAGGAGTTCTATTCTATATGCATACTTAGTCTGAGTTATTCCACTAATGTTATTTTATACCTTAACTATAACAACTGTCTTATTGTAAATAGTTAATTAATACTATGTCTTTTGTTACCCTGGGAACATCTTATAAATCTTAGCTTCTGTCTAATTCCTCGATATCCTTCGATCAACCCATTGACCGTATACTAATCCTTTTTTTTAACCAATGCAAATCGCAAATGATATATCTTACATATAAATTATATGATAAAAACACTTATACTCGATCTTTCTAGCCGTAAGAGGACTCATACATGTCGTTACCTACTCAAGATAATCAAATACACATATTCTATAGGAATCATCTGTGTACTCGCGTAGGACAATGTCTTATAAAGCGTCTAGGCCTTGTCGTCCAACAAAGGATACCTGTGGTTAACACTGGTGTGGCATATTTACCTAACAATCCAAGCTACTGTCATACATTCAACCTGTAATGAGTTAATTTGATCACCTCCATTATTAACATATACCTTATATTAAAGCTCCTGGGTATATCACCGAGGAGAAATATTGAACATTCTTCATAGGCTTAACTCTTATAATAATGGAGGGATCATGGAGAGAAGCTTTTAAAATTAGAAGTCAACAAATTTTTTCTACAAAAGGTATATCGGAATATGCCACTTCTCGTCTATATAGATAAACGACCCTTAATTGTATAATCAAATAAGTAATCCCCTTATAGGGCCCTACTTAGACAAGCCAGTGGGTAATGTATGTTCATCTATAATGTTAAAGGGCTCATGAACCTCTACACGTATTTATTCTGCAAGCAACTGTGAATCAAAAGGGTCAGACTCACCGAGTCATCTTGAGCTCAAGTTAGAGTCTCTATGTGATCACTGATTAATAGTTGGAAGCTTCCCTTTCTATAAATACTGGTATTGGCCCTTTGGCCTGACCTGCAGATGTCATTAATAGGTAGAATCTATATGACAATTAATCAGAGTGTGAATCAGAAGTAATTTCTTATGACTTTAGATCTATAGCACGATCTAGATCATGAAAGAAGGTCACAATTCCTAAATGCCCAAGTACCTCCCCTATTATAAATGTGGTGCCCAACACATCCATAAGTGAGGCTCTACTAGACACATCTTCATAGACTCCCAAGGATACCTTAAACCTAGGGTTCTGATACCACTTTTGTCATGCCCCAAGCCTATACAGGGCGAACAAGGAGCTTATGAGCACAGGTTATACAATTAACCTGTACTAAATGGAAGAATTACTACTCGTAAGATGATATTAAAAGAATATACATAACAATATTGCCCAAGCTTCACAACTGCAATAGACAATTGGAATGATAACTACACATAACAATTTTATACTATCTACGAAGCCCTTAATAGTATCTGTAACTATACAATGGAAGATGGTCAAGCTAGGGCCTCAAAATATTCAAATTATATCTATAAGTACAAATAAAGAGTACGATACATCTATTTGCTCCAGATAAAAAGGTAGCTCACCAATTGCTTTGTTGAATAGGTAGTGGGTACCTAACATGGGAGTCTGCTAACCTATATACCTGACCCTGTATTTACAAAAATGCAGCGCCCCCAAATATAGGAACGTCAGTACATATGAAACATGTACTGGTATGTAAAACAGACAGATTAACAAGTAAATTAGAATGGATGCTCATGTGAATTAGATATCAAGATGAAGGACCTATGAGCATACAAGTAACATTTATACAATATAAAACGATGAACTGTGTGCTAGTCTTATTGGCATATCATACTTCAAGTATTAGAGACGAGAAACTAGGGACAAAGTTTATTAGAACTCTAGTATGAATTATATAAATAACCTTATTAGCTTACGTATGTGTCCCAAAGTTACTCTTTATTATAAGCCACTTAGAAATTTGCCTAGGTGATATCCTATGCCTATATCAAGTACAAATGATCAAATGATGGCCTAACGTAGGCGATCCAGAACACGTGTAAGCCATATGATGCTCAAGTACTTATTGCTATAATTTTATACATAGAACTATAATTGCGATCTGATAAGAGGTACGCCCCTTTGAGGGCTCACTATAAGGGTCTGCCCGCAGGTCACATGTGCCATGTATTGGCTCGAGTCAAGGGAAACTAGTGCATGACGTTCCAATTGACTCCAAATACAAATAATGCCACAAGGGTGGATACGCCATAATATTTGGGCTCACTATAAGGGTCTGGTCTCAATCCTATGCACAGGATAGCGTCACACGAGTGTGTCCAGTAAAACCTATGAATGCCCACCCATCGCGAAGAGTAACTTATAAAGTGATTCCTTAAAGGCCTATGACAAATAGATTAGGATAAGGATCCCTTAACTACTCATGTAGTAATCTCTATTCAGTAACTAATTTCCTTAAATAATATATCAATCTATTCAAGTGCTAGCTCATTATTATATCTCATATTTATGTCGCTATGTGATTAAATATGCTAGTGCAACTATATATGGCCGAATATCCTAATATATAACACATTACATATATACCATATGACCTCCAGTATTTTCAAGTAAAATACATTTATGATCATGTGAAACATTATGAGAACTCGACCCGAAGGAGTAATATGAATATTGTGACTTCAACAAAGAGATGTATGAAGTGCAAAGAGAAGTAATTTCAAATGGAAAGAGCGTGTAGGTATTCTGGCCATGTTGGGCATGTAATATGTGTTTGATATGTAGAAATATAAAGGCTCTATTCACATATATAGAGTAGACTATGCTAACTTTTCTAGAAGAAACAAATGACTAAAGGTCGTGCCTTAACGGCGAAAGAGGTTTTAGCTTACATAACTTTGGTGCTTCCTAGATAACAGTAGTACCACACGTCTCAAACAATTCAATTCGCGAGGATGTAGCCTTCACATAGCCAACTACTAACTTTCACTATCTGATAGGCAATCAATTAACTACAAAAATAATATATACATCCATCAATAACACGTAGATTTGTCTAGCAATTTATTTTGATATTCTTCATTTATGCAAAAAATTAATTAAACTCTTTAACAACCATATGGAGTGAATTCTTTATTTTTCAACTTAAATTGATTCAATATGAAAATTGCCAAGTCAGCAGAACACCCAAAATCTATCTTTTTCCTCTTTGAAGGACTCTAATTTATCCACATCGATTTCAAGAACTAGTGAAAACCCCAAATTAAATATCTCAAATTCTCATCTATAATCATACTTAAGAGTAGGATAAAGAATTTACCTCTCGAAGTTCAAACCCTACTTCAAACTTTTAAATCAATTCTTTGAAGATTCCCTAAGATTGTTACCACTTTTGATTTGTAAGACAAGTTCTTCTTGAACTAAACTTCCATGTCACTTGTTGATCCCCCTCCATGAAAACAAATCCCTCTTCCTTAATCTTCCACTCACTCCCCCAATTTTTCCATCGACAGTTGAAAGAAAGAAAGAAGAAAATTGAAAGTTGAGGATTCTAAATGCCACTATAGCGATTTAGCCTCAATAAAAAGCATGCCCACTTAGTCACTTTCCAGTTTTCTTTTTAAAAGGGTCACATAGGACCCCACTTATTGGTCCCCACATTTTAACCCCACTTTCATTCTTAAAATTCATTTCAAAGACCCTATAAATTCCACAAAATCTCAATAAATAACTAATTGTCCAAGTAACTAATTATCATTCTCAATTTCTTAAATAACTAAACACTTTCAACACACTTCATATACCCAATCTCATGATCATGTGAAATAACATTAGTTCATAGCCTCCTTTGGCTCACAAAATATTATTTTTAATCATCGTTGTCACACCTTAAAGTATTAAATCACTTTGAAACTTAATCTCCTCATTTTTCCCAATTCACTCATATTAGGCCATTTAATATAACTTTAAAAATACTCGAGTGGTTTCCACATATTTGATCTTGGTCTGATTTTTTTAATGTTCAAATTCTTGAGGTCTTACACATCGGATGGGTCAAATCTTAGTCCGGAGATACGGGATGCTACACATAACCTCAATCTTGACAACTCGTCCAAAGACTAACTCCCGAGTTACCTGTAGACACATATAGTAACAACAACACATCTAGAACCCTTCTTTTAAAATAAATACAGTTCAGGGAAAACATCCCCTAACATTGAAACTCCTACCCTTTCTGTTTATTCCATTCCCCTTATCTGAGATCATCCTGAAAACACGCTATAACCAATTATTTATTTAATTTACAACATTTATGGTTTCCTGAACCTACCCAATTATCTAGTTTTACTGGATTCTTACAACACATTAATTAACAAATATAAATAGCCCAAAATGAAATACATTACCCTAACCCCCTCATTCCCATTCCAAAAATCTAGCCAGACAAATTGTGAGGGTTGTAGGTGCCATCATGACCTAAGAAATTGGGTTATGAAAGTTGGTATCAGAGCTCTAGGTTCACTGGTGTCATGGTACAAAAACAAGTGCCTATGTAGAGTCTCGTGAATCAGTATGATGATATCTGTATCTTATCTGCGTGAGGCTACAAGGCATTGTTAGGAAAAGTTTCATCTTCTTGGCTCCTTATCGCGCAATCCTAGCTCTATTAACTTCTAAACTTTGGTTGTTTCATTCCTTCTCAGATTCCTAAGACGAGTTCAATAGCGGGTGGTGTCGAGGCTTCTGTGCCTGTTGCTTCAATGCTTCCATCAGTGCCAAGACTTCAGAGTGAGAGTTACTACATCAGATAGAGGGTGGGGGACCAACCCTGCCTCCGATTGGATTCATGGCTACCCCAATTCTTTAAGACACCATGGCCAGGACTCTAAGTCCTCCGGTGGGTGTTTCAGTACCCGATTTTTTAAGTGGTGCTTCATCTAGGGTTAAGCTTTCAGTTCCTCAGCAGGGTTATATGTTGGTATTGGACTATAGGGAGAGATTTCACGAGATGGTTAGGAGTACTTCTAGGACTATGCCTACAGAGTTTGACAGAGTTAAGTGCTTTGTTGAAGTGTTGATTTCACCACTCTGTATGGCGACCGCGCACTTGGTTATAGTTAGGACTACCTTCTTTCAGGTGGTCGGTCATGCTTGTGCTATTGAGGGGTTGTGTTACGAGGCATATGGAGGTAGCGGTAAGAAGCATCGTTGTCAAGGTAGTTTCCAGGGTTTGCATTAAAAGCATATAGGTCATGGTGGCCATTAGGTTTAGCCAGATTCTCTCGTTGAGGTGCTTTAGGTTGGGGTTGTTATACTTGTGCTGAGCAGAGACACCTTGCTAGGACTTGTCCGAGATTCAGAGAGTTCCACCCTCTCCATGTTCCATCTTTACAAGGTACTCATTCAGGTCCCACAGTTAATGGTAGTCATTCAAATTTAGCCAGGTCTTTACAGTGGAGTATGGTCGTCCGGGGTTATTTTAAGTGTGGCGAGATAGGCCACTTTACTAGAGAGTGCTCTTAAGTGTAGCACCCTAGGCGACATAATCAAATGGTTCAAGCCCCCAGGGCTCCAACACCACCAGCTAGAGGTCGTGCACAGGGTAGTAGGGGTGGTCCTCATATGGGGAGAGATGGCTTTTAGCCTAGTGGTTCATATATCCATCCAGAGTTGTAAGGCATAGTGCGTCAGAGTGAGGTTTCCTTGTGTTGCTATGGTTGTGGAGTGGTTGGTCACTATGTTCAAAATTATCCTCAGTGAGGGACAGTCGAGCCTTCAGCTTTGACTTCTTAGCCCCGAGTTAGACCCTATCAATTTGATGCCCTTCTTAGTGGGCCAGAGGTAGAGGTTTCTAATATCGTTTCTCCAGGTAAGGTTTTTTTTGCCTTTGGCTAGTGATAGTACTGTTCGCGTGTGATTCTGTCCCTTCTTTTGTAGATTTGCTTTTATGCCTACCTGCTTCTTGTTTAGTTGTTTCACTACTTGAGTGTTTTGTTTATGCATGTATTTTTGTGGTAGATTATTTGTTAGTAGTGGATGGGGGAGAGTTATCCTTGATAGGTGTTTACCCTGAGTTGTAGCTCGTGGGTAGTTCTCATTAGTCTATTCTGGTGGGTCTTGTTCCCAGCTTATCTTGGTTCTTCACTGGGTTGGAGTCTTTCTTTCCTAACGATCATAGATTGTTGTTACCTAGGCTATTATCTAGTGTTTGCTAGAAATCCTGGTGTTGGTTTGGTGTTATTGATGGCGGTGCCATAGTTCTAGCTTTTACCTTAGGTTGAGAGGTGTTGGTTATGCTAGAGAGAATGGTTTGGTTTCCTTCAGTTTCTTGTTTTGTTGGGTTATCTCCTTGTTCTCCACAGTCCAAATTGGAATAAGTTTCGACCATCGTACTCTAGTTGAGTTTTGATTATGGCACCGTGGTCGAGTGTTGGACTTTAGCATTTTGGCTGAGTGTTGACTACATCATCATGGTTGAGTTGTGTTCAAAATTCTTTGATTAGGTTGGGCATTTAGCCCATTCTTCTCCTTCTTTATTGAGTTCTGACAAATATAATGGTGGGAGCTAATGGAATGGCTCCAGGTTTTATTAGGAAGATATCGTAAAGTTCAGTATATTCTAAGGAAAGGTTCAGTTTAGTTGGAAAAGGAGCGAGATGACTCCTTGTTAATTCATATGTGTTCTAGTAGCTGACTGAAGTGACGACTGAGGGTTGCTTTGGATGGTGTGTTGGTGACTTGATTCGACCGACTAAGTATTATTGTAGCTTTTCCTTCGATTGGTTCGAGGTTTAATAGCATCCATGAATTGGGAAACTTGCATATTTAACGCCCAGTTGACTTCGGTTCCTAAGGGTTCATTGGCAGCATATGGGTTTGACAGAGGCAGTGGTCAATAAAAGGGAAATTGGGTTTCAGAATTTTGGGCTGGCAGGTTACAACATATGGTTCATGGAAGCTTCTCCTTGATTACAACATCCTTGTGCCGGAAGGCAATGGGTGCGGGTAACTTGGCTTCTCTATTTTGGTTTTGGAATGGTAGTTATCCTAGGACATCCCATCCTTGGCTAACCAGTAGATCAAGCTGGACATTCTAGGTTTCAGCGATGTTCTTGTTAGTGCGAGGTCCATTCTATCTTGGTTGAGCAGAGTCAGCGACGTAAGTTCGAGAATCAGCGGTGGTGTGTTATGCATGGTCAGATTGTGCAGACTAAGACTAGTGAGGCTATTTTGGGTTCTAATGGTACTTTGAGACTGATGGTCACCCTTTATTTGCCGAGAGTTTGGAAGCTTGTTTGGTTGATTCTTCCAGTTGTCTTTTATGTGGGGTTCCAGTGTTGGTTAGACTCAGCTAGTGTGGACTAGAAGTTTGGTATGTGGTATGCTTCAGGATGGCTGGTTGCTGTGCTGATGATAGTAGAGGGGTTAATTTTATCTAAAGAGGTGAGTTGATGGTTTATGCAAGATTTCTACAACTAAGTGGTGGCCTTAGACTTTAGACACCCTTTCCCTTATTTACGGGGTGTCCTGACTGGGTATTCATGTATGGTGGACTTCTTTGAGGTGGGGGTTATAAGGCGATTACAAATCCGAATGGTGCTTGAGTATTCTTAGAGATAGGATCTTAGCTGGTGATTTCGGACCTCATGGTAGGCTTACCACACTCCTCACAGGGTCTTAGTTTGGTTTGGATCTTTTGGGCAGGTTGCCTTGGTTTATTCATTTGCACTTGATTCAGATTTGGTCCAGTTCACCGAGGTTGGCTTTGTTCGTTCTACAGTTTGGAATTTTCTCCGTCAACCCAGGGTGTTCATTCATGCACTTCCTAACCATGGTGTGCAAACTTTTAATCGGGTTTAGATGGGTTGATTAGTTGGGTTCAGTTATTGAGTTTGATATTAGCAAAAGTGTTTGTTTGTTGGTTGATGATCAGTCAGGGCAGGTAACTCCAATTTCTGAGATTATGCTTCAAGTTGTTATCTTGGATGGCAAAGGATAGTAGGCTATATCTTGGCTTGGAAAGAGTTTGAGTAAAAAAGATGACTTCGGTCGTGGTGGAGTATAAGCGGGAACTATAGATCTTTGGTGTTTCAGCTGTTATTTTGAGGGTGGTTTGAGTGTTGGAATTATATGAAGCTTCCTATTTATGGTGCAAAAGGATTTATTTCAGAATAAAAGGGTTTTGGCAGATCAGCGGGTCATGAGTTAGAGTTTTGGGTTGATGGCTTTTATGGTAAACTTGGTTGTGGTTTCAAGGATTTGATTTTTTTGTGTGGATCTCCTTGGTTCTGTGGTTCTGGTGTTATATCGGTGCTTTTTGGTTGAGATTCTTGAGGTTCAGTTTTTGTTGGAGGATCTTTGGAGTTTTCAAGTTAAAGATTGGAATCTAGCTTGGCTAGTAAGAAGATAAGGCTTAGTTGCTTTTCATGGTTTCATTCTGTAGGGTGCCGTCCCGTCGTGGAGGCTACCCGGGTTGTCCGAGAGAATAGGGCAGGCTTTGTATCTGCAGTTCATAAATCTCTAGTTTTTCCTTCTTTATTGACTTTCGAGGATGAAAGTCTTTTTAGTAGAGAATGATGTAATGACCCTTTTGGTTATTTATGCGTTTTTGACTTTCTTGCACTATTAGAGCTTGCCTGTAGCGGCCCAAAGTATAACACCCCGTACCTTTCAAAACCTATGTGACTAAGTAAATATCGACGAAGGTATTTGAGCTCGAGATTGTGAAGGGGTACTTTGGCCTAGAATTTGAAATGGTCAAATGTATATAAGTGTTAAGTTAAGTTATAAGGAGGAGGGTTTTGAAAATGAGATAAAACAAGTGAGGTACTTGCTCGACTTATCTAAGCTCTTAGGTGACAGGTAGGTGCATCACCTACCTACGCTAACGAACTAAGTTCCGAGGGCCGATTACGGGCAGCAACACCATGGATTATTAGACCTAATGGTAGCCCAAATGAAGCTTAAAGTTGGCCCATCAAAGCACAACCAAATATGGCCCAAACAACTACAAAAGGGAGCCACCAATATTGACCACATTTTGACCCAAGAGAAGCCCAAAATCAGCCTCAAAACTTAACCCTTTTGAGGCCCAAGCAAAGGGTAATTTTGGCCCAAGTTTCTTGACCCATTTTGGCCCAAATATACTCAAAAGAAGTCGGCCAAAAAGGTCCCTTTATACAGGCCATTTGCTGATCAATGTTGATCACAAAAAGCTGGAAAATTCTCTCTTATCTCATTTCCTTTTGGCAGCCCTTCTCACCCTTTAGGGTTCTAAGAAGACCAAGATTAATTCAAGCTTAAGGTGAGTTAATCAACTTGTTATCTTGGTATTAATATACTACATATAGCTAGGATATCCTATGGTAAGAAAGACATGAACTATGGCAGCCCCTTTCTTATGATTTAACACATAGAAATTGTGTAACAATTAAGAAATTTCTTCTTCTCTTGTTGGTGTATGTGTAGGGGGTACTTAAGCTTTTAAAGCATCAATAAAAAGAGGATAAAAAACACACCTTCAAGTGTGGTAAGTACTCTGCCCATAATAATATTTTTGGATTGAAGTTCGGATGGACAATTGTTGTTGAATTGTTGTTAAGAACTCACGGGACGGCGATTGGAAGCCGTGGGTTCAATGTGTTGCTATTGTATTTCGGCATGGTGAGTTGTGTAGGGGATGTTTGATGTGTTTTGTATTATTGGAGGCAGTAGGTTGGTGTGTGTGTGATGTGTATTGGATAGGGGAGAAAGGTGTGACGATACACCTTTAATTAATGCAAAATACGTAAATCTGCCCGGGAAATGTTTAGCTACTGTTTTGGGAATGTTGCAGTAGGTTTAAGAGCTAATATTATCTTCATTATACCCTTGTGTTGTAGATTAACTTAATAAGGGAAAGTCCAAGTTGTGGTAAGCGCAATCTTCGGAAGGAACGAGGTATGTTAAGGCTTCTTTATTCCTTATCGGCATGAATCTAGAAATAGAACTCTAAATCTCCGAAGGAAGGAATTTGAGTATTTTGTTGTAAGAGAGCTGATTTGGTAACTCAACAAGTCTTAAGGAACTAATTTATACATTATGGTGATTCAAGTCGCCTTCTTATAAAAATCTGATTCTTTTTGCACGAAATGTAAGTTATCCTTTTGTCAAGTTTCTTCTTGTATTGTGATCTCTAATCAAGCTTTAGAAAGTATACAAGGAAAGTTAGAAAGTCAAATCCCCATTTATATGTGTTTGGTATGTTGAGTCCAACACCTAGTAAGCCAAGGCTAAAGAAGTTATCTAAATGAACCTTCATAAATAACAAGAATAGCTTCGAAGGTCAATCTAGTAATACACTTATTATGCATGGTTTGCGTGTTAGTGTGCACCGAGGTGCTACTGCCATATTGAGGCTATTATATACATAGTGTGCACCGAGGTGCTACTGCCATATTGAGGCCATTATACACATAGTGTGCACCGAGGTGCTACTGCCATATTGAGGCCATTATATAAATAGTGTGCGCCGAGGCGCTACTGCCATATTGAGGCTATTAAATATAGGGTGCGCCGAGGCGCTATTGTGGTTCAGTGTGGGTTATAAAGAGTGAGTTGCAGCGTGAGTTAATGCATGTGTTGTGTTCTAAAAAGAATAAAAGAGAAAGAGCTTAACGAGTCTTACCTATTACAGTTTACAAGTTTCATATTATATCTTGTTCGGATTTACTACTTGTGACTTGCTTTTATGTTTCTATCTTACATGCCAGTACATTATTGTCGTACTGACGTCCCCATTGCCTGGGTGCGCTGCATACATGCCTGCAGGTCCAGAAAAATATCCAGACAGATCTCTTCAGTAGGAGTTGCAAAGTTCAGCCATTTTGGTAAGCTCCATTCTTCCTGGAGCTGACGAGTCAGAGGTCTAGCTTATATTTTGGCCAGGTTATGTATATGTACCACTTATGGGAAGTCCAGGGCCCTGTCCTGGATATGAGATATTTTACTTACTCCTAGAGGCTTGTAGACGTGTATATGTATATCAGTGTTGGGTATGGCCTTGTCGGCCTTGTTATTAGCTATCTACTATGATAATAGCCTTGTCGGCCTTGAGTTGCTTAACTACTATTGAGCTTTTAGTGTTTCAAATTGCTATTCTTAGAGACCTTGTCGGTCTCAGACCCCCAGCAGGTTCAACAGAGATACACTCTATTTTGGCACCCTCGGCCTTTTTGGGCTCCGGGTGTCGGTCATGCCTCCCATGGTTTGGGGCGTGACAAACTTGGTATCAGAGCACGTCGAATCCCAGGGAGTCTACAAGCCGTGTCTAGTAGAGTCTTGTTTATGGGTGTGTTGTGCACCATACCTATAATCATGAGGCTACGGGACATTTAGGAATTGTTATCCTTCTTTCATTTGCTAGATCGTGCAATAGAGCGAGGTCATAAGATGTTTGAAGTCTAATTTATGTTTTTCTATTTCTTGTTTACAGAAATGCCTGTGACTAGACAAATGAGTAGCCGACGGGTTGGCACGGATACGGGGGAAGGTACTAGTCGTTCCCCGCCTATCCGATTGGATAGATTTGAGGCTCAAAGTGAATCACCAACACCAGAGATCCCAGTTTATCAAGTACCTGATGAGACTAGAGGGGATCCAGTACCCCTGACCCCACCTGCTCTAGTGGCATCTGAGATAGCTAGAGATGAACCAGCACCTGTAGCTCCTCCACCTGAAGCAGAGGACCAGGACATCAGGAGTGCTGTTCGATTATTGACCCAGATGGTAGCCACACAACAACAATAAATTGGGGCATCAACGAGTGTTAGGTCAGGTGGCTCAGAAAGTTCTAGGGCTCGAGAGTTTATCAGCCTAAGTCCTCCTATATTTACAGGCTCTGACCCACGTGGGGATCCTCAGGAGTTTATTGATCAGACATATCGAGTACTTCGAGTCATGCATACAACAGTAGTGGAGGCAGTGGAGTTTGCATCTTTCAGGTTACGAGATGTGGCCATTTTATGGTTCGAGGCTTGGGATCGGTCTAGGGGATCAAATGCACCCCCAGCTGAATGGGAGGAATTTTCAGAGGTCTTCCTAGCTCACTATCTTCCGCAGGAGGTTCGAGAGGCCAGACTTGATCAATTTCTAGCCCTTAGGCAGGGCAATATGAATGTTCGACAGTACAGCCTCAGGTTTAATTCATTAGCCAGGTACGCCCCCGATATTGGGAGTACGATGCGAGCTAGAGTTCATCGATATGTGCGTGGCCTTAAGGATGAATTGATTAAGGGATTAACAATAGCAGCCACACAAGAGGATATGAATATTTCTAAGATACAGGCTATTGCTCAGACTGCAGAGGATCTTGAAGTACAAATTTGAGATAACCAAAGCCGAGAAAGGGATCAGAATAAGAGGGCTAGATCTACTGGGTCCTATGTAGAGCCACGAGGTAATGTTAGGCCACATTTTAATAGGCGATCACCCCACCCTACTAGTGGTTCCCCATATCAGTTGCAAAGGCAGAGGTATGATAATTTTTCTCAGACTGGACCAGGCCACAGTTCAGGTGCATCCAGTTCCTATCGCCAGGGGCATTCGGGTCAGATGAGGCCACCTTTGCCACCTTGTGTTCAGTGCGGTAGGAAGCATCCGGGGATATGTCGCCTGGGTTCAGATACTTGTTATTCGTATGGGCATCCTGGTCACTTTATGCGAGACTGTCCGAGTAGAGGTAGGAGTGAGATATCCCAGCCTACAGGGTCGATCGCAGCTTCTTCATCTACTATTCGTCCCCCTAGGACAGGACAACATGCTACACCAGGTCGTGGTAGAGGTAGAGGAGGAGGAGGAGCATCCAGTTCAGGCGGTGGTCAGAATCGCACTTATGCTCTAGCCGGTCGCCAGGACTTGGAATCGTCACCTGATATTGTTACAGGTACATTGACTATTTTTACTCATGCTGTTTATGCACTTATAGATCCTGGCTCTACTCTTTCATATGTTACCCCGCTCGTTGCTGGTAAGTTGGGGGTAGGCCCTGAGTTATTGCCTAGACCATTTGTTGAATCTACGCCAGTTGGTGAATCTATTATAGCTAGACGAGTTTATCGAGATTGTGCAGTGTGGATTTATGACCATCTCACTTCAGCTGATCTAATCGAATTAGATATGATTGACTTCGATGTCATTATGGGCATGGACTGGTTAGCTGCATGTTATGCTAATATCGATTGTAGAACTAAGGTTGTCAAATTCCATTTTCCAAAAGAGACAATCCTGGAGTGGAAAGGTAATGCTGCCACGCCAAGGGGTAGGTTTATTTCCTACCTTAAAGCCCAGAAAATGATTTCTAAAGGCTATATTTATCATTTAGTCCGAGTACAAAGTATAGAAGAAGGACCAGTGACTCTTCAATCAGTTCCCGTGGTGAGTCAATTTCTAGATGTATTCCCGGATGAGCTTCCAGGAATCCCTCCAGAAAGGGAAATTGAGTTTGCCATTGACCTACTCCCAGATACTCAACCAATATCAATTCCCCCTTACAGGATGGCTCCTGCAGAATTAAGAGAGTTAAAGGAACAATTAAAGGATCTACTCGAAAAAGGTTTCATTAGGCCTAGTACATCGCCATGGGGCGCACCAGTTTTGTTTGTTCGTAAGAAGGATGGGTCCTTGAGAATGTGTATCGATTACCGACAACTGAACAAAGCTACAATCAAGAATAAGTATCCGCTTCCAAGGATTGATGACCTTTTTGATCAGTTGCAAGGCGCCAAATGTTTTTCAAAGATTGACTTGCGGTCGGGGTATCACCAGTTACGTGTTAAAGGGGTAGATGTTCCAAAAACAGCCTTTAGGACAAGGTATGGCCACTTTGAATTTCTAGTAATGTCTTTTGGGCTTACTAATGCCCCAGCAGCTTTTATGGACCTAATGAATCGGGTATTCAAGCCATTCCTAGATGTATTCGTGATCGTATTTATTGACGATATCCTGATTTACTCGCGGTCCAAAGCCGAACATGCTGATCATTTACGTGCAGTATTGCAAACACTTCAGAATCATAAATTATATGCGAAGTTCTCCAAATGTGAGTTTTGGTTGACTTCAGTGACTTTTCTTGGCCATATAATTACAGACGAAGGTATTAGAGTTGACGGCCAAAAGATTGAAGCAGTAAAGAATTGGCCGAGGCCCTTGAATGCTACAAAGATCCGTAGTTTTTTGGACTTAGAAGGTTATTACCGAAGGTTTGTAGAAGGGTTTTCTTCTATATCTGCACTATTGACAAAGTTGACTCATAAAGCTGCCAAGTTCCAGTTGTCTGATGCATGTGAGCAGAGTTTTCAGGAGTTGAAGGACAGGCTTACTTCAGCACCTGTCTTAACTCTGCCAGAGGGCACAGAAGGTTATGTTGTTTATTGTGATGCTTCAAGAATTGGGTTAGGTTGCATTTTAATGCAACATGGTAAAGTTATTGCCTATGCCTCGAGACAACTAAGAAAGTACGAACAAAATTACCCTACTCACGATCTTGAATTGGCAACAGTTATATTTGCCTTGAAAATTTGGCGCCATTACTTGTTTGGAGTCCATGTAGACGTGTTTTCGGACCACAAAAGTCTACAGTATTTATTCAAACAGAAGGATTTAAACCTAAGGCAAAGAAGGTGGCTAGAGTTACTAAAGGATTATGACGTAGATATTTTGTACCATCCAGGGAAGGCCAATGTAGTGGCCGATGCACTTAACCGCAAATTCATGGGAAGCTTGATCCACGTGGAAAATAGAAAGATTGAGATGACAAGAGAACTACATCAGTTAGCTAATTTGCAGGTTTGACTACTAGACCAAGGTAATGGGGGAGTTGTTATTCAAAGCATAGCGGAATCCTCACTTATGATAGAGGTAAAGGAAAGACAATATAATGATCCAGAATTAGTAAGATTGAGGGAGGAAATTCCACAACAGAAGCAACCACTAATAGAGCTTAAGGAGGATGGGGTTCTGAGATATCAAGGTCGTCTATGTGTACCTAACGTCGGGGAGCTTCGGGAGAAAATTTTGGCAGAAGTTCACTATTCCCGCTATTCGATCCATCCAGGAGCGACGAAGATGTATCATGATCTTCGACAAATTTATTGCTGGAATAATATGAATAGAAATATTGCAGAGTTTGTAGCCCAATGCCCGAATTGTCAACAGGTAAAAATTGAACACTAGAGACCCGGAGGTCTAACTCAAAGTATAGTGATACCTACCTGGAAATGGGAGGTGATCAACATGGACTTTATTACAGGCTTACCCCGTACTTATCGGAAGTATGATTCCATATGGGTGATTGTAGATAGACTTACAAAATCAGCTCACTTTTTGCCAGTCAGGACAACTTATACTGCTGAAGATTATGCCAAGTTGTATATTAGTGAAATAGTTCGACTTCATGGTGTCCCAATTTCCATCATTTCAGATAGGGGTGCTCAGTTTACATCAAATTTCTGGAGGTCTTTCCAGAGAGGCTTAGGTACTCAAATAAGTCTCAGTACAGCTTTTCATCCACAGACAGATGGACAAGCTGAACGCACTATTCAAACACTCGAAGATATGCTACGAGCTTGTGTACTAGATTTTAAAGGGAGTTGGGATGACCATTTGCCACTAATTGAGTTTGCTTATAATAATAGCTTCCATGCAAGCATTCAAATGGCTCCTTATGAGGCTTTATACGGGCGAAAGTGTAGATCACCAATTGGATGGTTTGAAATTGGAGAAGCAGGATTATTAGGGCCAGACCTCGTTAATCAGGCAATGGAGAAGGTGAAGCTAATCCGAGAAAGATTACTAACAGCCCAGAGTAGGCAGAAATCATATGCAGATGTGCGACGTCGGGATTTGGAATTTAATATTAGTGATTGGGTTTTCCTAAAGGTTTCGCCCATAAAAGGCGTTATGCGATTTGGTAAAAAGGGAAAGCTTAGTCCAAGATATATTGGACCATACAAGATCATTCGGAGGGTAGGAAAAGTGGCATATGAGCTAGATTTACCCACAGAATTGGAGACAGTCCACCCTGTATTTCATGTATCGATGCTACGAAGGTGCATAGGAGATCCTTCACGTATTATGCCTATTAAAGATGTTCAACTTTCTGAAGACTTATCCTATAAGGAAGTACCAATTTCTATCCTAGATCGTCAAGTTAGGAAGCTCAGAACCAAAGAAGTAGCCTCAGTAAAGGTGTTGTGGAGAAATAATAATATTGAAGACATGACGTGGGAAGCCGAGGAAGAAATGAGGAAAAAACATCCCCAGTTATTTATGACTTGAAGATAGTACATAGGTAAGTCATATTCTTATATTCTTCATACTCTTCCTACTATGCAAATATGATCAGGTTTGAACATGTGAAAATGATTACATTTAATTGTATATAGTTGTATCGCCCTGTGAGGCATCGTGCTGGACTTTTGCTGAGTTTCAGGTTTTTGGATAGTCCCAATTATAAAGAAACTCTGCCGAAATTTCAAAAAAAAAAACCTAAGGGACTAGAGCTCTATATGCATTACCCTCATTCGAGGACGAATGATTCTAAGGGGGGAAGGATATAACACCCCGTACCTTTCAAAACCTATGTGACTAAGTAAATATCGACGAAGGTATTTGAGCTCGAGATTGTGAAGGGGTACTTTGGCCTAGAATTTTAAATGGTCAAATGTATATAAGTGTTAAGTTAAGTTATAAGGAGGAGGGTTTTGAAAATGAGATAAAACAAGTGAGGTACTTGCTCGACTTATCTAAGCTCTTAGGTGAAAAGTAGGTGCATCACCTACCTACGCTAACGAACTAAGTTCCGAGGGCCGATTATGGGCAGCAACACCATGGATTATTAGACCTAATGGTAGCCCAAATGAAGCTTAAAGTTGGCCCATCAAAGCACAACCAAATCTGGCCCAAACAACTACAAAAGGGAGCCACCAATATTGACCACATTTTGACCCAAGAGAAGCCCAAAATCAGCCTCAAAACTTAACCCTTTTGAGGCCCAAGCAAAGGGTAATTTTGGCCCAAGTTTCTTGACCCATTTTGGCCCAAATATACTCAAAAGAAGTCGGCCAAAAAGGTCCCTTTATACAGGCCATTTGCTGATCAATGTTGATCACAAAAAGCTGGAAAATTCTCTCTTATCTCATTTCCTTTTGGCAGCCCTTCTCTCCCTTTAGGGTTCTAAGAAGACCAAGATTAATTCAAGCTTAAGGTGAGTTATTCAACTTGTTATCTTGGTATTAATATACTACATATAGCTAGGATATCCTATGGTAAGAAAGACATGAACTATGGCAGCCCCTTTCTTATGATTTAACACATAGAAATTGTGTAACAATTAAGAAATTTCTTCTTCTCTTGTTGGTGTATGTGTAAGGGGTACTTAAGCTTTTAAAGCATCAATAAAAAGAGGATAAAAACACACCTTCAAGTGTGGTAAGTACTCTGCCCATAATAATATTTTTGGATTGAAGTTCGGATGGACAATTGTTGTTGAATTGTTGTTAAGAACTCACGGGACGGCGATCGGAAGCCGTGGGTTCAATGTGTTGCTATTGTATTTCGGCATGGTGAGTTGTGTAGGGGCTGTTTGATGTGTTTTGTATTATTGGAGGCAGTAGGTTGGTGTGTGTGTGTGATGTGTATTGGATAGGGGAGAAAGGTGTGACGATACACCTTTAATTAATGCAAAATACGTAAATCTGCCCGGGAAATGTTTAGCTACTGTTTTGGGAATGTTGCAGCAGGTTTGAGAGCTAATATTAGCTTCATTATACCCTTGTGTTGTAGATTAACTTAATAAGGGAAATTCCAAGTTGTGGTAAGCGCAATCTTCGGAAGGAACGAGGTATGTTAAGGCTTCTTTATTCCTTATCGGCATGAATCTAGAAATAGAACTCTAAATCTCCAAAAGAAGGAATTTGAGTATTTTGTTGTAAGAGAGCTGATTTGGTAACTCAACAAGTCTTAAGGAACTAATTTATACATTATGGTGATTCGAGTCGCCTTCTTATAAAAATCCGATTCTTTTTGCACGAAACGTAAGTTATCCTTTTGTCGAGTTTCTTCTTTGTATTGTGATCTCTAATCAAGCTTTAGAAAGTATACATGGAAAGTTAGAAAGTCAATCCCCATTTATATGTGTTTGGTATGTTGATTCCAACACCTAGTAAGCCAAGGCTAAAGACGTTATCTAAATGAACCTTCATAAATAACAAGAATAGCTTTGAAGGTCAATCTAGTAATACACTTATTATGCGTGGTTTGCGTGTTAGTGTGCACCGAGGTGCTACTGCTATATTGAGGCTATTATATACATAGTGTGCACCGAGGTGCTACTGCCATATTGAGGCCATTATACACATAGTGTGCACCGAGGTGCTACTGCCATATTGAGGCCATTATATACATAGTGTGCGCCGAGGCGCTACTGCCATATTGAGGCTATTAAATATAGGGTGCGCCGAGGCGCTATTATGGTTCAGTGTGGGTTATAAAGAGTGAGTTGCAGCGTGAGTTAATGCATGTATTGTGTTCTAAAAAGAATAAAAGAGAAAGAGCTTAACGAGTCTTACCTATTACAGTTTACAAGTTTCATATTATATCTTGTTTGGATTTACTACTTGTGACTTGCTTTTATGTTTCTACCTTACATGCCAGTACATTATTGTCGTAATGACGTCCCCATTGCCTGGGGGCGCTGCATACATGCCTGCAGGTCCAGACAGATATCCAGACAGATCTCTTCAGTAGGAGTTGCAAAGTTCAGCCATTTTGGTAAGCTCCATTCTTCCTGGAGCTGACGAGTCAGAGGTCTAGCTTATATTTTGGCCAGGTTATGTATATGTACAACTTATGGGTAGTCCAGGGCCCTGTCCTGGATATGAGATATTTTACTTACTCCTAGAGGCTTGTAGACGTGTATATGTATATCAGTGTTGGGTATGGCCTTGTCGGCTTTGTTATTAGCTATCTACTATGATAATAGCCTTCTCGGCCTTGAGTTGCTTAACTACTATTGAGCTTTTAGTGTTTCAAATTGCTATTCTTAGAGACCTTGTCGGTCTCAGACCCCCAGCAAGTTCAATAGAGATACACTCTATTTTGACACCCTCGGCCTTTTGGGGCTCCGGGTGTCGGTCATGCCTCCCATGGTTTGGGACGTGACACAAAGTCATTTATGGCTTGTTGGGACCAGTAGTTCGGTGCTCGAGTCGTTTGTTTGGTCTTTTTGTCCGTTTCTTATTTTAGAGCTTTAGGCTTTTGAAATCGTTGACTTCAGTCAACATTCTAGGTGAACGTGCTCAGAATCGAATTCTGATAGTTATGTTAGCTCCGGAGTGTGGACTGGTCTAAAGGGACCTTTGGTTGGGATCCGGGAGCTTTTCAGCATGGAATTACCTCTCGTTCTGTGTTTCCAGGCCGGTTGGTCATGTTTGGTTGACTCTGGTCAATATTTGGAGAAGATGGCCTCGGATTGAAATTTCGTCAGTGATGTCAGCTTCAGAATGTCGACTTTTGACTAGAGGGACCTTTGGTTTGGGTCTCGAGGCTCCCAGACTTGTTTTTCGATATTGAATTCCGAATTGGTTTTGGGCGTGGGACCCGCTCTTCATTAAAATGATCTCCATTAGGTGTTTTTTCATTTCCATTGAGTCCAAAATGCTGTTTCTGGTAGGGTAGCATGGTTGGTTTATGTTCTCGGGTTTCCGAATGAATCCCGAGGGTCCGTCAGATGAACTTTTGGCCTTTGTGAATAGCTGGTTGTGGCTATAAAAGTTGCAGACCAGTTAATCATCACGATCGCAAGGTGGCCATCGCGTTCGTGATGGTCTAGCTTCATGACCATCATGATCCTGTGGGTCACCCTTCGCGACCGCGATGAAGCCGGCTGGGACCCAACCCCAGTTTTCTCTTTGCAAATGCAGGAATGGACCATCACGTTCACGATTGTCTGGCAAGCATTTCCTCGCAAATGCGTTGGGTTCTTCGAGATCACAAAGAAGGACCAATGGCAACTATTTAAAACCCCAACTTTATTTCCTCCACAATTTTGGACAACTCCATTGATAAGCTCCCAAACTCCAATTTCCTTCTTCTTTGCACCAGTGCTCTTCATCCGGTAAGTCCCCTCGCCACCCCTCTCCTCCTTCCGTGTTTATTTTTGTAATTCCCCCATTAAATCCTACATTGTTTCTCATTTCCTAAAGCATGGGATTCTTGTATAATCTGCCTCGTTTGTGATTGCATGATCGTGGGCTCGCTCAATTTACCTCCTTATCGCAATATCTCGCATTGTGGTAAGCTTCCTTGCCCAATTTCTGAATTATTTTATTCCTTGAAATTACATCTTTAATTCTTGGCTTGAGCGGGCTGTTTCGAGCCTCAATTGTTGTCAGTTTTTGCTCAAATTTTGAGCATGTGCTCCCGAGATGGTAGGAAAAACATGTGTGTTTTTGGTTCTGGCTTTGGATCGCAGGGCCCATGAGCCTGTTTGTGACTCAAATATCAACCCGACTATTATTATAGCAATATGGATATCGTTAGTCTAATATTAATGTGTAGATTCTTGTTTTAATAGTGTGGCAGCTTGCGGATACTCCTCGGGGGAGATAGGCTCCGGTCTTGTAGATAGGATTGTGCACGCGTGCTTGGCCTTTTTGGTAGGTTATGGTTTACTTCCTAGACTGAGTATTGTTAGATTATATATATTTATATGTTATTGGAACGTTAGGTTGGGTTATAGGTAGAATTAGGCTTAAATCTCGTGAGTTGTATTAAATTGGCCATTTTGGATATCAGATTTGGAATATTACTTTTATCCTTAGTCTAAGAGCTTGTAGAATCATTGTGGTTAGCGTAGAATCCTTAGTATGCTTTTAGGAGGTTTTAGAGGTAGAGTAGATGCATGTAGTTGTTTTCATGATTATCTTTCTATTATTTTTGGAATTTACTGGTTGTTTGTAAATTATGGGCCCGAGGCCATAACTTAGAGTTGGACAGAGTCCCAGGTCAGTTTCCTTGGTGGAAGGGTGATTTGCCCTGAATTGCCTTGTGGTGTGAGATATTCTGTGATTTCGGGACATTGCATGTTCATATTTCATTTATATACCTTTTGCACTAAAAGGAAAGGTTTTTGAGGATATTGGTTTGAAACTTGAGGATTTTGTGATATTCATGGATTTAAGATTTTAAAGGAATTTTACTGGGTTATTAGCACTGGTTTTGGAACGGAAAGGGATAACACTACTTTCATGCCGGTCTGAGGGGTATTCCTGGAACTTTTCTCCACTATACCTATTTTATATGCATAGTCTGATGAGCTATTTCTGGGCTAATACTATTATGCACTCTTATGTGCCTATTTTTATATGCATAGTCCGATGAGGTATTTCCAGGCTAATACTATTATGCACTCTTATGTGCCTATTTTTATATGCATAGTCCGATGAGGTATTTTTGGGATAATACTATTATGCACTCTAATGTTCCTATTCTTTTACACATAGTACGATGAGGTATTTTAAGTCTTATACTATTCATATATATATATGCATAGTCTGATGAGGTATTTTTGGGCTTATATTAGTATGCACCCATGCGCACATATATATATGCATAGTCCGATGAGGTATTTCCGGGCTTATATCATCATGCACTCATACATCACATCATATCCTATCGCATTGTATTGTTTTGAGTGCCCTTGGATTGTTGGTTTCCTGGACTGATTTTGTTATTTGTTCCTTCTTGTTGGTTTGATTTGTTCCCTTTTCGGTTTTATAACTAGATTTAGGTGGATCCCTGTATTTTTGCTTACTTTCCTGTAATGTATTACTTATATAGTATATGTTTTCGCTCAGTCCACCTATGATGCCTACTAAGTACCCATTGTCTTGGTGCTCATACTACACTTCTGCATCTTTTTGGTGCAATTATTAGTTGAGCTTTCGCCATTGGTCGCGTTGGAGGCTCGTGCAACTTTTGGGGATATTCAATACTAGGGTGAGTGCCTGACGATTGGGTCCTGACTATATCTCATCTTTTGTACAATTACTGTTGTATATTCGGAGACAGTTGTACTTATCTTCTATTACTTCTACCACTTGTATTCTATTAGAAGCTTATGTACTGTTGATACCAAGTCTTGGGGTTGGTGTAGTTTCTTTATGTATATATTTTGGGTTATTGCTTCTGCTTTGTCCTATCTTTACTTTGTGCTTCCGCTTATTTTTGCTTATTGTGCATATTGGTTAGGTAGTAGCTCATTACTAACCGTTCTGGACTACGTGGATAAGTTTGCCTACAGGGGGGTTGTAGGTTCCATCATGACCTGAGAAATTGGGTCGTGACAGTTATACACATTAGTAACACATAACTGACCCTGGTAACAAAGCACACCATCTCGCCTTGGGAGAAAACCTATACTCTCTGCTGATGGACTGTGCCCTTCAACTTGTGCAAGATGGGGTCACTATTTTGTTTCTCATTCATCTCAACTACCAAAGAATATTCTGACCTATTCTGAACTATAACACCACCATCCGCTGAATATGTAAGGCGGACACCTAAATGAGCAATCCTATGAACATCCTTAGCCAATTCCTTCTTGTCTTCTTCAACCTGTGACACACTACCCATAGACAATCTACTAAGTGCATCAACCACTACATTGGCCTTACCCGGGTGGTAAAGCACACTCATGTCATTGTCCTTAAGAAGTTCAAGATACCTTCCCTAGCAAAGATTTAAATCCTTTTGAGTGAACAGATACTGGAGGCTCTTATGATCGGTAAACACATCCACATAGACACCATACAAGTAGTGTCTCCAAATATTTAAGATATAAACAAATGTTGCTAACTAAAGATCATGAGACTAGTAGTTCTTCTCATGAATCTTAAGTTGTCTAGAAACATAGGAAATTATCTTACAATGCTGCATCAAAACACAACCAAGGCCTACTGTAGATGCATCATAATACATAACGAAACCATCTGAACCCTGTGGTAAGGTCAAAACTAGGGTGGTGGTCAACCTAGTCTTCAATTCTTTAAATTTATTTTCACACTCCTCTGACCACTAAAACTTAACCTTTTTCTGAGTCAACCTTGTCAACAAGGCAGCTATGGATGAAAACCCCACAATAAATATCATGTAGTACATAGCTAAACCCAAAAAGCTCCCTATATTTGTTGGAGAAGTGGGTCTAGGTCAGTTCTTTACTGCTTCTATTTTCTGCGAATCTACTCGAATGCCCTCCATAGACACCACATGACCCAAAAAACCAAATAACTGCAACTAAAACTCACACTTACTGAACATAGCAAATAACTGACGATCTTTTAGAATGTGCAGCACAACCCTTAAATGGTTTGCATGTTCCTCCTTAATCAAAGAATAAACAAGGAGGTCATATAAATACAATGACAAATATATTCAAGTACTATTTGAATACCTTGTTCGTCAAATCCATAAAGGTTGCAGGAGCATTCGTTAATCTAAAAAACATAACCACAAATCATAGTGGCCATACTATGGTTTGAAGGTTGTCATCAGAATGTCACATTCTCTAACTCTGAGCTGATGATAATCGAATATGAGGTCAATCTTCAAAAAGTAATTGGCACCCTGAAGCTGGTCGAATAAGTCATCAATTCTAGGAATGGGATACTTCTTCTTAATTGTGACCTTGTTCAACTGATGGTAATCTATGCACATTCTGAGCAAACCATCTTTCTTATGCATGAAGAGAACTAGAGCACCCCATGGAGAGATGTTGTGTCTGATGACGCCTTTATCTAAGAGGTCTTTTTAGCTCATCCTTCAACTCCATAAGCTTGGGTGGAGCCATTCTATCAGGAAGAATAGATATGGGCTACGTATCGGGAAGAAGGTCGATCCTAAAGTCAATCTCCTGTTCAGGAGGGACTCTGGGCAGGTCCTCAAAAAACACTTGTGGGAATTCACTAACTACCCGAACTGACTGGAGAGATGGGTTCTCAAACTCAAAATCCTTGACCCAAACTATATGATAGATATATCCTTCCGAGATCATCTTTCTGGCCTTAAGATAAGATATGAAACAACCCTTTGACATTGGAGAACTACCCCGCAACTCTAAGACAAGCTCATCTAGAAACTGAAATTTTACGACTCTGGTCTACAATTGACTGAGGCATAACATGCATGTAGCCAATCCATGCAAAGAATAATGTTAAAATCAATCTTGTCTAATTCTACTAAGTCTAATGAAGTGACTCTTTGGAGGGTTAAAATTGGGTAATTTTTGTATACCCTCTTAGCTAGGACTTACTCACCAACTGGAGTGGAGACTGAGAAGTGTTCTAGGAGTTTTTCGAGACTGACTCTAAATTTACATGCAATATAAGAAGTCACAAAAGATAATGAAGATCCTGGGTCTTGTAAAGCGTAAATGTCAAGAGAGAAGACTTGCAACATACCAGTGACTATATATGGGGAACTATCCTGATCTTGACAAGATGACATGGCATAGAGACAATTCTAATTCTGACCGCCACCTGTACACGAAGTAGTACCCTGTTGAGCTGTGCGACCTGCGAGAGCTACTGAAGTAGTCGACTAAGATCTATTACATCCTTGTCCCTGCTTAGTGGAGGGGCACTCCTTCAACCTCTGGAAAAGCTTACCACACCCAAAAAAACCTCTCTTCTAGCAAGACACTCACTTAGATGATTCTTACCACACTTAGGGCATACTAGAAAAGTATGATTACCTGAAACACTGCCCTGTGACTTAAATCCTGACGCCATATTTCTCTGGTCTTGTCGAGTTTTTGAGATGGAGCACTAGCTGATAAAGGTGCTACAGCTGAAGACCTCTACTGAAACTGAGTGATTTCCACCACCTGATATCTGCCGAGAGTAGTCAAAATTATTTGTCCTAGCCCTCTTACTTTCCCCCATTGTCTCCATTAGTTTCTCCTTTACCATATGTTGAGCATAAGTCATAAGTCTTGATATGTCAACATCCCATACCAACATAGCTGTATTGCATTCCTTCTTGACCAAATCTGAAATATGGAAAATGTACTTGCTCATCTGTGCCCTTGGCTCAGCTACAATTAATAAAGCATACTTGGAGAGCTGAGTAACTTTAACTCATAATCCTGAATAGACATGGACCCCTACTTCAGATTCACGAACTCCTCAACCCTAGCATCCTTTAACTCTCTCGGGATGAACCTGTCCAAAAAAGCTCTAACTAAGCAATCCCAAGTCATCGGAGCTACATTTCTTCCCCTACTATCCTTCCATTGTGTGAGCCACACCCTTGAGTTGATAGGATGCTAGCTCAATGTTGTCAGTACCAATCACTTGCATCACCTCAAGAACCTTATTCACTTCATCAATGAAGTTCTGTGGATCCTCACCTACCTTCGACTCAAAGAATTCTTGCAGATTCATACGGATAAAATCCTTAAATCTAGCGAAAGTTGACCCACCATTTGGGTTAGCAGGAAATGATGCCTACTGATTAGCTTGAGTAGTCACAACTTGTGCCAATATCTAGATATCATTCCTGAATTCAGCTTTTGTAACCTCATGGTCCAGAACTAGAGGATTCACATTATGAGTATTGTTTTTGCATGAAAGCATGATCTGAAATGCATAACGAATGAATTAGAAAGGAAAAATAGAGTTAAACTCTATCGCATGATATTGAACATGAAAGATGTGGAGTTTCCTAAAAATGTTCCATAGCCTCTCTATCATAAGTGTGGCGTGCTTCAGACCCATAAAAAATACTCTACTTAACACGACTTTGAGACACCCTAGGATACCTTAAGCCTTATGCTTTAATACTAAGTTTGTCACACCCTGAATCTTCACCCTAGACGTAACACGGTGCTTAGAGCCACTGTTGACCCCAATCTAACCCATGGCATGGCATATACTAAACAATCACATGGATTTAAAACTGAGTGGAAGCTAAACTAGTAAAAGGAAACATAAGTTAGGAATTTATCTTAAAATCTCTTATAATAACATGCCTGAAAAGAAAGACCCAATTATAAAAATAAGCTGAATATCTAACTCTATGTTTGAAAAGCCTATACTAAATGATAAGTTACAGGGACAAGTACCTAACTAACTCTAAATACTGAAATTGAAATAACTAGGAAAGCATCATAAATGTTCATTCTCAGATGATGAGGACTCAACACTATTTGTCACAGAGATGGCACTGAATTAATCTAATCGTGGTGATGAGTCTGGGAGCTTGAACCTACATCATGATAGGATCCAGCATATAGATTATGCGCTCAATAATTTGAATTTACTGAGCATGTGGGATATGCAAAGCTAAATATATAACTGAATATGCTAAAATATTGATAAGTTGCTAAACTATAAACTGAAGCTATAGTGCAAAGGCCTGAATATAATCATGCATAAAATTTGTAATGCAGGAATACTTTGAAAATAGCTAATGAAAATAATAATGAAACTGAAATAGGGCCATACACATATTTACTGAGTCTATTTCTATTGGAAAATCTGTTAACCAACATAATCTATGTGAGCTAAGCATAGAGTCCAATGTATATACCCCATTGAGAGGACCCAATATACCTTGCTAGGGAATAGAGACATGACTAGCATGATCACTAATTCTGAGGCCTAAATTTATGGGATAAGTAGACCTACGGTGGCATGTACTTCTAAGATTATGGATAAATTGGGCCCAAGTCTAACTCGGTGTTAAGTACTACTCTCAAAACTAAATACTGATAGCTCAATTAAATTTGGAGTTTTGGAATGCGTCAGAACTTTAACTTGTCTGAAAACATTTATTTTCTAAAAAACTGTAGACTAATAACTGAGTAATTCCATGTTTAAAACTGAATGCTAGTAATCTAGGTTAATTTCTTAAGATTACTGATTCATGTGAAAATACTATAATTTTAGGCTAACTTCTTGTCTTCTCAAATCATTGTAAAAATCCATGCAGGTCATTGAAACTAAAGAATAACTCGTGGATGCGTTCACTACTCGTAAAGTTGAGTCATTAAAGTCAGTTTCGGCCAAATTTGCAGTCTTTATCTGTACTTAGTCTCTGAACCCTATTTTCCTGCATAACAATCACAAACACATCAAAACTACTAAAAATCACTAAAGAACATACTCTTATTCCAAGTACCGAATTGGATTAACTATGACGGGTGACCCACCTTTTATTTCAGACTCAACTTTTTCATCTTATTCTTTTTTTCTTTTTTTTTCTTTTTCTTTTTCTAAGAGATACGCCATACCCATTATTTTTCCTTTTTATCAGTAACCTTTTCTTTTCAGACCCCATATTTCTCACTTACCTCCACAGTAGCCACCCTCAACTTACGCAATTTTCTGAGTTGAGGTACACAATGTCCAAAGAGGGACAGGGCCAAACTGAAGGTTCCTTGAAAACATGGAAGGTGAATAAGCTAGACAATAAAAAAGGTCAATTCATTTGGATGGTCATTTAGGCTAAGTGGACTATTTCAAAAATGGCCTATCATCCTTTCCTAACCAACTATCCTACAGCCTAGGCAAGACTAACAGGGCAAGTTCAGGATTGGCACACAATGCAAGAACAATATGAATGCGTCTCAGACACACATGGCGCAGAGTACAATAATCAATTGATAACAATCAGATCCATGCCCTAGCTTAATCCATTCATCAAATTGATAATCATAATGTCATACACAGATCCTTAGCAATCAGTCTATCAAAAACGGATAATCATGTCACACAAAACTTTGAGGGGTCTCCAATTTTCAGTCAAAAATCAGTTTCAAAAAAAGGCCATAGACTGCGCTAAGCTCCTATTCTTCTTTTACTACACACAACCTATTTAAACATGCTGGTTCAATAGAAATAAAGGTCCATGGGGAAAGAACATAGCAAGAAAACCCCACGGACTCGAATACTCAGTGGTACCCGCTTTGGGTTGCCACCCAAGTAGCACTGGATTTAACATTGCGGCATGGCGCAGGTGTCTTGGATACTCAGACTTTGCCAAGATAGCCATTAAAATATGGATGGATGCTTCCCCTACCCTACCAAAAATCAATATGCATTGTCCTCAATGCACGAAGAAAAGTGACTATGTAGGGAGGCAGGAACATACCTATGGCACCTAGGCATCGGTGTCCAGTGGTGAAGATGGTGCCGGTTATGTGGCACTTATAGTAGTGTCAGTGGCAGTGGAAGGTGCCATCACGCTCAATGGATCAACAATAGAAGGGACAACAGTAGATTCCCTCCCCACAGTAGCAGACTCTAGAATCTCAAAAACAGATGATGTGGCTCCTCCTACAACTAGAGCCGAACTGGTGGACTCACCCTGAAGTCGCAACCGCTCTGCCTCCTCACAAATGCGCATACCATCTCAGGATCACTGCATGTCAGTAGCGGTGTCTTTTTCCAGCGTCTTAGGATCTGCCTCCACCTTAGAAGTGACCTCAGTGTGCACCATCTTTCTTTTAGCACATAGGAGTGTAGGCTCCACCTTAGCAAACAAATAAACCACCCAACGTGGATCTGCTGGGACCGCAATGGAGATGGAAGGCAAAACAGAAGTATGGCAACTGTCGATAGATCTGATCTCCTCTTTGAGTCGTGCTGGCTCATCCTGAATGTGTCCAAAGTAGGGTCTCTGAATAGTCTACAACCAAGCATTCACTCGGTGCTTAAATGCATCTATTAGCATGGACATCTCACGAGCGACCTGCTCTATCTCAGTCTGGACCCTAGCCTCAACAGCTATAATAGTGGACCTCACCCAAGGCTATAGCTGATCCAATAATTCATTCACTTACTTCTATGTATTCATCTGACACTCGATTAGGTTCTGGAGAAACTCTACAGTGATGGTAACCATACCAGAAGAAGATGGGCGCAAGGGCACCATTTGAATTAAACCTGGTGGCTTGGAAGGTGAGGATGCAGAAACTGAAGTTGTGGCACCCTCGGCAGCTACACTCACCCCCGTATTAGGAATATCTAATACGTCTCTCACTGTTGATGATCCCTCAACTCTCACCGTACCAACTGAAATGGAGGATGAAGCTCGCCTGTGTGCAACTGAGTTAATATCATTCTTTATCAACCTGACATCTTGCATCTGAGTCACCTCTATTATATGGTATATATCTGGCATCCTTTGGACTTCCGAATCTAAGCACAATTAATGAATCCGACAAGAGAAGGGTATGGTGGTTTTGTCTCTGAATTCCCGGTCACGAATCTCTTCCTTGATGTAGCCAGGAATATTTATTTCATAACCAGCCATGATGTTGGCTACTAGGACTTCCCGGTCAAGTTTAAGTGAGTTGTGTGCCAGTTTTATATAGAGGTGGAACCAAAAAATAGCCCACTAAAACTTATCGGCGAAGCTAAAGGATGTCTTTCTGATGTCGCCTCCATGAACCCATTCTGCATTCTCACTATTTTCATCTATGGAGCCGGCAGTCCATCTCAATAAATTTGTGTTCTTAGTCAGATCTCTCATCTTAATTTTATGTTTGACCACTTTTATCCGATGGTCAAACTTATCTGTGTCTATTGGAAATTCATACTCAGGCCCAAATAGGAAGCGTTGAAAAGTGCGCTCAGGTATATCAACCGGTGCAGGTCATACTATAACACTAGCAAGTGGGGGTGAATCCCGATACCTCTATTTCGGCTGAAGTAGCTGACTTTATGTGGCTGCATAGGCAGCATAGAATTCATGTACTTCCTGGAGGCTCAGCCATCTATCCAAACTGACACTGAGTGAAAGTGGCATAAAGGTTCGGGATGGAGGCCAAACCCTCAATATTAATCCATGGCTCCTCGAAGATGGCCCTCTTAGGCATGCCCCTGTCAGATAGATATGCAACCTCAATAGACCATCTCTGCATGACCCGAATGAACCATCTCCAATTGTCTCAAGCCTCAAGTGTCAAAACTCTGGCTACCTCTTCTTGTATCTGAGTCTCGGCTTTAGAGATAGCCGGATTGGTGGAACTTTTATCACCTGAGGCTAACTCCGCATCATTAGACTCTTCATCTTCCCCAGTCCCAGTCCCTGTGTTACTCTCTCGGTTGCTATCACTTTCTTCTGACGACCTCTCTTCCTCTTCAGTCTGATGAGAGGTGGTCATTGCCTGTGATGCAACTGTGAAGGATAACTGTAGTGCTTCCTCCTCCACCGCCTGTGTTTGTTCCCCTTGCCTTGTAGTTTGAGGCAATACAAATGTGCCAGGCAGAACCTCATATAGCTCCTCGGACCCATTTTTCTAACTCAGAGGACTCATCTAGAATCTATCATTTTTTTTCTAATAACAGCCTCTGAGTCTTGGGCTGCTACCTTCTTGAGGTTGTTCTTTGGAAGAATGTTACCTGCAGGGGAAATATCACTGCAGTAGAAAGCAAGCAGACTCTAAAATATTCAAGAATTTTCTATACTTGGGGTTTCACGAGTGGGTTTCACGGTCAGTGGAATGAACTATTACTCGTGAACACCCCTTGTGGTTTTCAAGAAAATGTAACTGCTTGCAGGTCTGAGTTCCATGAGTGGCATCTACGACTCATAGTATGATCCACGACTCATGGATTCCCCTTATGGAAATCATAAAATTTTAACTGTCTGCAGGTCTGAGATTTACGAGTGCCATCCACAATTCATGGTTTGATCCACAGCTCGTAGACGACCCTCGTGAAAATTATACGTGAGAAATTTAACACCCCATAACTTCCAAGCCCATACTAAGCTCAAAAAACCGGTCAAAAATAAAAATTTCAGAAAAATTCAAGTTTCCAGGAACCACGATTCAAGAGTACAGACAGTAGTTTGAAACTATGAATCATCATCTTGAACTGTAGCTCAAGTTCCAGTAGCTCTTCAGTACATGTCCTAGGGACTACGGGTAGGACCACGGACCATAGTTTGAAACAAAGGTTCGTCGTCTGAAACAGTAATCCCAAGTCCAGTAGCTTCCCAGTTCAGGTCATATGAACCATGATTCAGACTATGGACCGTGGTTTAGAACCATAGCTCGACCTGTCACACATGGTTTCCCTAAATTAGAGGACCCCTAGTTTTAGTCCCAGAAACCACGAGTTGGTTTACGAACCATACTTCAGAAACACGGTCTGTCCTTTGACTCATGGAAATCCCCAGGCTAAGTCAAGTTCCAGGAACCACGAGTCACATGACAAACCGTCGTTCAAAAGAATGGTCCGTCCTGTTGAGTAGTAGTTCCTGAGACCAGAGACCCTTAAAATTCTTTGGCAGAACTACGACTCAGGTTAACAGTCCGTTGTCCAGGAGTATGGTCCGTCAACCGTAGTCTTGATCCATGAGTTACATTTTCTGTAGAAAATCTTTTAACTTTCCCAGGGGTATTTCAGACTTTTTGCTTTCCCTTTTAAGGCCTAAGCTACATCGTTTTATGTCGTTTAAGTCTAATTAAGTAGCCTAAAACTATATAAAACATTCATTCCCCTAAATTCTTTAAACTTAGAAAGAAAATGAGAGAAAGAGGCGACAATTTTCCTCCAAGAACAAGAAGAGGTCTTCATCAAGTTCAGCCCCAAAAATCCAAGGATTTCTCTGTGGGTTTCTTCCCCAGGTATGTGGGATTTCACTAGTGGGTTCCTTTCAACCATTAGGTCCCTAGATTCAAATCAGTCTTCAGTTTTCTCCATGAATGTTTCAGACCTAGGGTTCCAAATTCTCATGGACTTATCGTAATTCAGTTATTATAGTTTCTATGATATTGACTACATGTTTCTTGGAGATTTAGAGTAGTTTCATGCGTAAGTCTCATAAACACTAGCTTGTAGGAATTCCAGTATTCCATGAATTCAGTTTTCTAGATAGATGAGTTATATGTTTATGCTTCAGAAATTGAATGATATACCCTTAAGCCTGTGTATGTTGCATTCTCAGTGAGTTATCAATATTTGAGCTATCTTTTATTTCAGTAAATTATTACTTACATTCAGTGGGAGTAGACATAGTACAGAGCAGATGAGAGGATGAAGGCTTAGTTGTCAGTTTAGGCTAAGACCTTTAGTAACAGTCCCCAAGTCCCACAACTACGGTGCCACCATAGGTTTAGAGGAGTAAGGTGTCAGACTAGGCTGTAATTCCTTATCCCTTGAGTACATCAGCAGTGGATCCACATTAGACTTGTTCATACGCTTGGAAAGGTATGAACACCCTTCTATCCAGGGTTAAAGGTTGGCCCCATAGTTAGCTCAACCTTGGGTAGGTCGCTTTGTAGTGTCTCCCACTGTAAGATTTATGTGCATTGACCTTGTATCCAGTATTTATGTTCAGTATTCAGTTCAGCATGTTATTTCATAATTTAATCTTGGTCATTGCATTCAGTTCAACTTTCAGTTATGTTATAGTATATTTATTTTCATGTTCAGTTCTATTTTTTCCATCTTTGTACATATCATGCATGCTCAGTACATTAAAAAATGATGTAGGTTCAGGCACTCAACATCTAGACCGCTCTTAGTTCGACTTTCGATCCGTATCCAGCAGCTCAGTTAGTGAGTCCTCAGTAGTTCGAGGATGATAGACATGCTTATATCTTTCTCATTTATTTACTGTTTCAGATTTATTAGAGTTAGCTGGGGGCATGTCCTAGAAACTTCTATTCAGTTAGAAGGCTTTCACACATAGACTAGATTCAACAGTCGTTAGTGTGGTTTCCAGTCAACACTATATTTTTTTAAAATACTTTATATATTCAAATTCTTGGGTTCTTCCCACTTTCATATATTAAAATTGTTTTAGCTTCTGCACAGTGCTTGTCTTAACCTAATTTTGTTTAGATGTGTCATTCCATGGGTTAGCTTGGGGTCACTTGTGACACTAAGCACTGTATTGCATCCATGGGGTAGCTTTGGGGTGTGACAAACTTGGTATCAGAGAATAAGGTTTAAGTGTCCTAGGATGTTTGAAAGCCACATCAAGTAGAGTTTTCCTCATGGGTGTGAAGCATACCACACTTATGGGGGAGAAGATATGAGACGTCATTAGGAATAACTTCCCTTCTTTCCTTTCCAGCTCGTGCTAAAGTGTATGATCTCTATTTAATATTTTCTATTCTAACTTATACTCTTCGCATTTCAAAAAAATGCCTCCCAGAAGAGCTAACGCTAGGAATCAGCCCGAAGCTCCAGCAGACCCATTGAACGAATAGGTTACGCATGTCGAATTTAGGGCTTCTTTTCAAGTACTTGCTCAGGCCATGACCGCCCAGGTCAATCAGCAGGCTGTGGTGCCAGCTCCACCTCAGGTTAATGGTGCTACAGCCAGAATCTAGGACTTCACTAAGATGAACCCTTCATAGTTTTATGGGTCCAAGTTAGACGAGGATCCCCAAGAGTTCTTAGAGGATATCCAGAAAGTAACAAGCGTTATGGGTGTCACTCTAGTAGAGAGTGTAAACTTGGCTGCCTATCTGCAGAAAGGGGTGGCTTGTACTTGGTACTAGCAATGGAAGGATTCTCGTTGTGCCAATGCAGGACCAGTGACTTAGGATTTTTTCAAGACTTCTTTTCTAGACCGGTTCTTCCCATAGATCTTAAGAAGCCAAGGTTCAGGAGTTCATAAACCTGAAGAAGAATGACATGAGCGTAAATGACTATGCTCTAAAGTTCACTCAGCTATCCAAGTATGCCCCAGTAATAGTAGCTGACTATAGATCTCGTATGAGCAAGTTCGTGTCCGGTGTATCTGATGATGTGGTCAAGGAATGCAAGACCGCAATGCTCATTAAGGAAATGGATTTATACAGGCTGGTTACTTATGCTCAGCAGATTGAAGAGGAAAAGATCAAAGAAAGGGGAGGTGATACTAAAAGGGCTAGGACAGGTGATTATAGCCACTTTCAGCAGAGGTCAGAGGGTGCAACCGCTGTCAATATCGCCAGAAGAAAATCTCCCAAAACCCTTGTCAGTCTCTACTCCAATTGGTAACCCATTTATAGCTAGACAGGTATACAGAAATTCCCCATTCACAGTTTCCCATAAATTCACCTCAGCAAATCTTATAGAGTTAGAAATGGTAGACTTTGATATTATTCTAGGCATGGATTGGTTACATTCCTATTATGCCTCAGTCTATTGTAGAACTAGGATCGTTCGGTTGCAGTTTCCTAACAATCCAGTCCTAGAGTGGAAGGGTAGCAACTCAGTGCTTGTAGGTCATTTCATCTCCTATATTAAGGCCAGAAAGATGATTTCCAAGGGATATATTTATCATCTTATGCGGGTTAAGGATTCAAACTCTGAGACCCCAACTCTTGAGTCAGTCCCAGTAGTAAATGACTTTCCAAAAGTGTTTCCCGGAGTTTTTCCCAAAATGAAAATCGACTTCGGAATAGATCTCCTTCATGATACCCAGCCTATTTCAATTCCTTCTTACAGAATGGCTCTAGCTGAGCTTAAGGAATTGAAAAAATAGCTGAAATACCTTTTAGCTAAGGGCTTCATCAGAGCCAGCATCTCTCCATGGGGTGCTCCAGTATTTTCATGCATAAGAAAGACGGTTCTATCATGATGTGTATCGACTGCCGTTAGTTGAACAATGTCACAATCAAGAACAAATACCCCATCCCCAGGATTGATGACTTGTTTGATCAGCTTCGGGGCGCTAGTTATTTCTCTAAGATAGACCTCAGATCCAGCTATCATCAACTCAGAGTTAGAGAAAGTGACATCCTGAAGATAGCCTTCAGAACTTGGTATGGTCACTATGAATTTGTTGTTATATCTTTTGGACTAGTCAATGCTCCTGCAGCTTTCATGGACCTAATGAATAGGGTGTTCAAATAGTATTTGGACTTGTTCGTCATTGTTTTCATTGACGATATCCTTGTCTACTCTCGGAATGAGAAGGAGCATGCGACTCATTTGAGGGTTATTCTGCAAACTCTCAAAGATCACCAGCTATTCGCTAAGTTCAGAAAGTGTGAATTCAGGTTAAAGTCTGTCGCTTTCCTTGGTCATGTGGTATCCAGAGAAGGGACCTGTTTTGATTCCCAGAAAATTGAAGCAGTAAAGCACTGGCCCAAACCCACCTCTCTGACCAACAACAGGAGTTTCTTGGGATTGGCCAGTTACTACCAGAGATTTGATGAAGGATTTTCATCCATAGCTGCCTCATTGACAAAGTTGACTCAGAAAAAGGTCAAGTTTCAGTTGTCAGATGAGTGTGAGAAGTGTTTCTTAGAACTGAAAACCAGGTTGACTACAACACCTATCTTGACTCTACTAGAGGGTTCAGATGGTTATGTTGTTTATTGTGATGCATCAAGAGTTAGCCTGGGTTGTTTTTTGATGAATCAGGGTAAGGTCATAGCTTATGCTTCCAGGCATCTTAAGGTCCATGAGAAAAACTACCCAACTTATGACCTCGAGCTTGCAGCAGTTGTGTTTGCCCTAAAGATTTAGGGACACTATTTATATGGTGTTCATGTTGATGTGTTCATAGATCATAAGAGCCTCCAGTATGTGTTCTCCCGGAAAGAGTTGAATCTTTTCTAGAAGAGGTGGCTTGAGTTCTTCAAGGATTATGACATGAATGTGCTCTACCATCCGGTTAAGGCCAATGTAGTAGCTGACACTCTCAGCAGACTTTCTATGGGCATTGTATCTCATGTTGAGGAAGAGAAGAGAAAATTAGCCAAAGATGTTCACTGGCTCGCTCGCTTAGGGATTTGCCTTATGGACACGACAAATGGTGGCGTGATAGTCCATCAGAATCTTCTTTAGTAGTGGAGGTTAAAGAGAAACAAGACAGTGATCCTATATTGCTTGAGCTGAAGGGTGCAGTTCATCAGTAGAGAGTCAAGGTTTTCTCCCAAAGGGGGGATGTTGTGCTTCGTTACCAGGGTCACTTGTGTGTTCCAAATGTGGGTAAGTTGAGGCAGCAGATCCTTACTGAAGCCTATAGTTCCAGATATTCTATTCATATCGATGCCACTAAGATGTACCGTGACCTATGGGGAAGTCTACTGGTGGAACGACATGAAGAGGGATATCACAGATTTCGTAGCTAAGTGTCCCAACTGTCAGCAGGTTAAAGTGGAATATCAGAAACCAGGAAGTGTCACTCAGGAGATTTGCATTCCTACTTTGAAGTGGGAAGTGGTCAATATGGATTTCATTATGGGTTTACCTCGTACTCACAGGCAACATTACTCCATTTGGGTGATAGTGGACAAAGTCACAAAGTCAGCTCACTTTTTGCTAATTAAGACTGCATATTCAGCGGAAGACTATGCCAGACTCAACATCAGCGAGATAGTTAGGTTGCATGGAGTTTCTATGTCTATCATCTCAGATAGAGGTCCTCATTTTACCACTCATTTCTAGAGATCATTTCAGAAAGGTCTTGGTACTCAGGTGAATCTTAGCACAACATTTCACCCACAGACAGATGGTCAGGCTGAGCATACTATTCAGACCCTAGAGGACATGTTGAGAGCTTGTGGGATCAATTTCAAGGGTAGTTGGGATGATCAACTACCTCTCATAGAGTTTGCCTACAATAACAACTTCCATTCAAGCATTCAGATGGCCCCATATGAGGCCCTCTATGGGCGTAGATGTAGGTCACTTGTTGGTTAGTTTGAAGTAGGTGAAGCAGCTTTAATTGAACCAAATTCGGTATATCAGGCTATGGAGAAAGTTCAGCTTATCAGAGATAGGCTAAAGATAGCTCAGAGTAGTTAGAAGTCCTATGCAAATGTTAGGAGAAGAGACTTAGAGTTTGAAGTTGACGATTGGGTTTTCCTGAAAGTGTCACCCATAAAGGGTGTAATGAGATTTGGCAGGAAAGGGAGGCTTAGTCCCAGGTATGTACGTCCTTACAGAATCCTGAAAAGGGTGGGTAATGTGGCTTACTAGTTAGAGTTGCCATCAGAACTAATAGCAGTTCATCCAGTCTTTCATATTTCCATGTTGAAGAAGTGTGTGGGTGATCCGACTTTGATAACTTTAGATAGTGTGGCTGCAAAGGATAGCCTCACCTATGAGGAGGTTCAAGTTGAGATTCTTGACCGTCAGGTTCATAGGTTGAGAAATAATAAAGTCGCTTCAGTGAAAGTTTTGTTGAGGAATCAGTCCATAGAGGGAGCTACTTAGGAAGCAGAAGCAGCAAATAAGGTAGGGATGAATTGAATGAGAGACTATGAAAGTGAGGCAAACCCACAAAAGGAAAGAAATCAAGAGATTGTTTGCTATTGCTTATGCCTCAGCAGAGAAGTAAAGTTCTGCTCTCTATGAACTTTTTCTTATGTAAACCCGGTGTGTTATCTAAGTCTTTTAACTAATCCAATGGAAATATCCTCTATTGCAGCAAAAGTCAATGGTCTATATATAAACATATAGTGAGAGAAAGAGGGCAAAAAAGACTGATTCAACGAAATGCTTGGGGAGCTCCCCCATAGTGAGGAACCATCAACAGCAAGACAATTCATTCCCTCCAATTCAGTTTCAGCTTTAGGTAAATAGTTCCTCTCCAGTCTCTCAGTCTACTCTTGTGAAATTCAGTCTCAGCACCTTGTTCCATCAGTTACCCTTGCATTTTAGAATACATGCATGTTTATGTAACTCAGTTAAGTTAGATATCAGTTTCTAGTACTCTGTTTATAGGGATTGCAATTCTTTCCCTCCAAAGTCAGCTTATTCAGTCTTCATTCGAGGATGAATCATCCCAAGAGGGAGATATTGTAACACCCCATAACTTCCAAGCCCATACTAAGCTCA
Source organism: Jaltomata sinuosa (assembly GCA_003996215.1). Taxonomy (NCBI): domain Eukaryota; kingdom Viridiplantae; phylum Streptophyta; class Magnoliopsida; order Solanales; family Solanaceae; genus Jaltomata; species Jaltomata sinuosa. Next base: position 512,464 of record QJPP01000430.1, read on the forward strand.
GAAAACTAGTAGAAAATAAAAATTTCAGAAAATTCAAGTTTCTAGGAACCACGGTTCAAGAGTACAGGCCATAGTTTGGAACTACGGATCGTCATCTTGTACCGTAGTTCAAGTTCCAGTAGAGCTTCAGTACATGTCCCAAGGACTATGGTTAGGACCATGGACTGTAGTTTGGAACCACGGTCCATTGTCTCAAACCGTAATCCCAAGTCCAGTAACCTCCCAGTTTAGGTCATAGGAACCACGAGTCAGACCATAAACCGTGGTTTTGAACCATGACTCGTCCTATCACACATGGTTTCCCTAAATCAGAGGAACCCCAATTCTAGTACCAGAAACCACGAGTTTGTTTACGGACTGTACTTCAGAAGCACGGTTCATCCTTTGACTCATGGAAATCCCTAGGCTAAGTCAAGTCCCAAGAACCACGAGTCACATGATGAACCGTCGTTCAGAAGAATGGTTCATCCTGTTGAGTCGTAGTTCCTAAGACCAGAGACCCCTAAAACTCTTAGGTAAAACTAGGACTCAGGTTGACGGTCCGTCGCCTATGAGTATGGTCTGTCATCCAGAGTCGTGATCCCTGAGTCGCGTTTTCTGCATAAATTCTTTTAACTTTCCAAGGGGTATTCCAGACTTTTCCTTTCCATTTTAAGGCCTAGGCTACATCATTTTATGTTGTTTAAGCCTAATTAAGTAGCCTAAAACTACCTAAAACATTCATTCCCATAAATTCTTTAAACTTAGAAAGAAAATAAGAGAAAGAGGCGACAGTTTTCCTCCAAGAACAAGCAGAGGTCTTCATCAAGTTCAGCCCTAAAAATCCAAGGATTTATCAGTTGGTTTCTTCACCAGGTATGTGGGATTTCACTAGTGGGTTCCTTTCACCCATTAGGTCCCTAGATTCCAGTCAGTCATTAATTTTCACCATGAATGTTTCAGACCTAGGGTTCCAAATTCTCAGGGACTTATCGCAATTAAGTTATTATAGTTTCTTTGCTATTGACTACATATTTCTTGGAGATTTAGAGTAGTTTCATATGTAAGGCTCAGAAACCCTAGCTTGTAGGAATTCTAGTAGTCCATGAATTTAGCTTGCTAGGCAGATCAGTTATATGTTTATGCTTCAGAAATTGAATGCTATACCCTTCAGCCTGTGTATGTCGCATTCTCAGTCATTTATCAGTATTTGAGCTATCTTTTATTTCAGTACATTATTACTTACATTCAGTGGGAGTAGAATTAGTACTGAACAGACGAGGGGATGAAGGATTCGCTATCAGTTTAGGCTAAGACCTTTAGTAACAGCCCCGAAGTCCCAGAACTACGGTGCCACCATAGGTTTAGAGAAGTCAGCTGTCAGACTAGGCTGTAACTTTTTGTCCCTTATGGACATCAGTAGTGGATCCACGTCAGACTTGTTCGTACCCTTGGCAAGGTATGAACACCCTTCCATCCAAGGTTACAAGTTGGCCCCATAGTTAGCTCAATTGGGGTATGTCGGTTAGTAGTGTCTCCCACAGTAAGATTCATGTGCATTGACCTTGTATCTAGTATTTATTTTTAATATTTAGTTCAGCATGTTATTTCATGATTTATACTTGGTCATTGCATTCATTTCAGCTTTCAGTTATGTTGCAGTATATCTATTTTTAAGTTCAGTTCTATATTGTCCATCTTTGTACATATCATGCATGCTTAGTACATTCAAAGTACTGATGCATACTTTTGTGCTACATCATTTTATGATGTAGGTTCAGGAACTCATCATCCAGACCATGCTTAGTTCAACTTCCGATCTATATCCAACACCTTAGTTAGTGAGTCATCAGTAGTTCGAGGACAATAGACATGCTTATATCTTCCGTATTTATTTACAGTTTTAGATTTATTAGAGTTAGCTGGGGGCATGTCCCAGCAACTCCTATTCAGTTAGAAAGCTTTCAGACATAGACTAGATTCAATAGTCATTATTGTGGTTTCCAGTCAACACTATATTTTTTTAAATACTTTAAATATTCAGATTCTTGGGTTCTTCCCGCTTTTATATATTAAAACTATTTTAGCTTCCGCACAGTTCATGTCTTAACCTGATTTTGTATAGATGTGCCATGCCATGGGTTAGCTTGGGGTCACTTGTGACACTAAGCAATAATTTATGTCCAGGGGGTAGCTTCGGGGCGTGACAAGAGTAGTTCTCTGATCTGATTTCTACGAGTGCATTCCACGATCCGTGGAATGAACCACGACCCATAGAATGCCCTCATGATCACTGTAAAAGGAGACAACCATATTTTTGCAAAAAAATTTACACAATTTCAATCACTTCCAATCCACAATCCACACTACTCAATTTATTAAACTATTCACTCGCACAAACTATCATCCCAAGGGTTTTACATAGTTTAAATCACATAAAATTCACCCTTAGTCAAGTTATTTTACCCAAAAATTCAACTTTGGTTAGAATATGAGTTCATACCTTCGAAAATTAGGGAAGAACTTGAGTCAATACTTGAGTAATCAGGCAAGGACATCGACCTCTTGACCCGTGACTTTCTATTCCCAAGTGTGTCAATTACGGCACTCTTTGTGAAGAAATAGGGGGAAAATCATACAGGGGAAATTTAGGGGTGATTTGGGCAAAAGCTTGGGTGATTTGGAGATGAAGTTGAGGAGATTGTGTTTGAAAGGGAGTAGGAGAAGCTTAGGGTTGGTTTTTGTTATGAAAAATGGTGAAATTTTGATTTAGAAGGGATTTTAAAAAAAAAAGAAAATCGCAGTCAGGTTGGGTCCTATCGGCTTGGCAGAATTATAAAAAAAAACTTACCTGAGTTCCACGAGCCATGTTCACGAGTCATGGACTGAACCATGTCTCATAGAACAGGTTCATGGAACAAGTCCTGCAACCCAGAATTCTGCTTGATTTCCAAAAATCGAAACCATGACTCATGATTTAATTTATGGTACGTGGAACTGGTTTGTAGACCCTATTCTGTAGATGACCAAATTATGCTAATTTTGATGACCAAAAAATACGGATCATTGTTTGAACCACGAGTCATGGAACTGGTTCGTAGATTGTGTTCTTCACTTGGCCAAATTCATATGAGTTCCACGAGTGGGGTTTATTACTCATGGACTAATCTACGATTTGTGAACCTTGCTCGTGGAACCTTACTTACCCCTTTTCTGGGTTCACCTTTTCAAGAAACTTTCCTCCATTTATCCCTGCACACACAACAAACATTAGCCTTGGCTTACCTCCCAAGCAGCGCTTGATTTAATGTCGTGGCATGATACAGGTCACTTGACTACTCAGACTTCTCATGTTTCCCTCATGGGTTGCCTCCCATACAGCACCTGATTTAACATAGCGTCACGACATAGATCACTTGACTACTTAGACTTCATCAAGATCCATGGTTATTAAGAATTAACCAAGGGTCCAAGCTTCAACAGCTTTAAGCTCCTCTGTATTTCTCAAATAGCCTTTATATGTTGACTGTTTGCTTTGAACCTCTTGCCCTAATGATTTTCAAGCTCTACGGCACCATGTGGGAACACTTGTACCATTTTGAATGGTCCAATCCATTTGGACTTCAACCTGCCTGGTAACAAGCGAATTCTAGAATTGAACAGTAGAACCAAATCACCTGGTGAAAAAACTATCTTCTCAATCTTTCGGTCATGATACAATTTCATCTTTTCATTGTACAAGGCTGAACTTTCATAGCCGTTAAGGCGAAACTCCTCTAACTCATTAAACTACCCAAGACACTGAAATGATGTTGTAGACTAGCCTAAATTCAGGTTCTTCAATGCCCACATGGCCTTATGCTCAAGCTCAATAGGTAGATGGCAGGCTTTCCCAAACACAAGCTGATATGGTGACATTCATATTGGTGTCTTGTATGCAGTCTGGTACGCCCACAAAGCATCATATAGTTTCCTAGACCAATCCATCCTATTTGCATTCACAGTCTTTAATAGGTTTGACTTTATCTCGCGATTAAAAACCTCAACGTGCCCATTAGTCTGGGGATGATAGGGGTTGCAACCTTGTGTTTCACTTCATACTTCTCAAGCAAAGCAGGAAATAACTTATTGCAAAAGTTGGAGCCTCTATCACTGATAATCTCCCATGGTATACCAAATCTGGAAAAGATGTTCTTTTTCAAGAACGGTGTGATGCACTTGCCTTTATTACTGGGAAGCGCAATCACCTCCACCCACTTAGATACATAATCAACAACTACCAATATGTACCGCATCCCATTTGACATCACAAAAGGACACATAAAGTCAATACCTATACATTAAATAGTTCAACCACAAGGATGGGAGTGAGAGGAAGCTCATGCCTCCTTGATATACCTTCTTATTTCTTTCACCTACTGCAAGACCTATCAAAATTATGGGCATCCTTGTGGATAGTCAGCCAATAGTAGCCGCATTTCAATATCTTATGAGCTGTTTAGATACCACTATGATGCACCCAATAGAGAATAAATGGCAAACCTCTAATATCTCCATCATCTTAGCTTCAGGAGCACATCTACGCATCATGGTATCAGCACATACAAGAAAAAGGAATGGCTCCTCCCAGAATAATTTCTTAACATCAGAGATAAACTTTCTTCGCCGGTGAACACACATATCAGGAGGTACCACATAACTTGCCAAATAGTTGGCAAAGTCTGCAAACCATGGAATCGGGTCTTGGGAGGCGGCTAATACTTGCTCGTCTGGGAACCAATCATCAATCTCTTGCTCATCATTAAGCTTCAACATCGCTTCTTCCTCTAATCTTGACAAGTGATTTGCTACCTGATTTTTGTACCCTTCCGGTCATTGACCATAAAGTCAAATTATTGTAGCAGCAACACCCATCTAATCAATCTAGGATTAACATCCTTCTTTACCATGCGGTACCTAAGAGCTGCGTGGTTAGTATGAACAATCACCTTAGTTCCAAGAAAATAAAATTTGAACTTCTCAAATGCAAAGACCACAACAAGCAGCTCTTGTTCTGTCACAGTATAGTAATTTTAGCAGGATTAAGTACTTTGCTAGCATAGTAGATATGATAAAGAATCTTTTCGCATCTTTGGCCTAGAACTGCTGCTAGTTCCACTCCACTAGCATCGCATATAACCTCAAAAGGATGAGACCAAATATGTGAAACAATAATGGGCGTGGAGATAAACATTTGCTTAAGGCATTCAAATGCCTTCATACATGCATCATCAAAAACAATCTTCACTTCCTTCTCCAATAATTTTCACTAGGGATGTGAAATTTTAGAGAAGTCTTGTATGAACCTGCGATAGAAACCAGCATGTCCCAAAAAGCTTCATATACCCTTCACAGAAACTGAAGGAGCCAATTTTTCAATCACCTCTATCTTCCCATTATCTACCTCAATAGCCTTCTTGGAAATATGGTGGCCAAACACTATGCGCTCTTTGACCATAAAGTGATACTTCTCCCAATTCAGCACTAGGTTGCACACTTCACACCTTTTTAGCACACAACTCAGATGAGCCAAACAATTATCAAAAAAGTCACCAACCATCGAAAAATCATCCATAAATACCTCAATAGTGTGCTCCACCATATTTGAGAAAATCGACATCATACATCACTGGAATGTCGTCGGAGCATTGTATAACTCAAATAGCATCCTCATGAAAGCAAACATTGCATGTGGACATGTGAAAGTGGTCTTCTCTTTATCTTTAGGAGTAATCGAGATCTGATTGTATCCTGAATAACCATCAAGAAAAAAATACCATCTTCTACCATTAAGACGGTCTAACATCTGATCCATTAATGGCATCGAAAAATGATATTTCTCTGTCCAAGCATTCAACTTTTTGTAGTCTATACATACACGCCAACTAATGACTGGCCTCATTGGAATCATCTAATTCTTAGCATCAGAAACCATATTGATTCTACTATTTTTAGGTACACACTGAACCGGTCTTACTCATTTGCTGTCTGCAATAGGGTAAACCACGCCTGCATCCAACCACTTGATAATCTTCTTTTTGACAACCTCTTGCATAGGCTAATTCAACCTACGTTGGTTCTCAATACTCGAAATACAATTTGGCTCACGCTGAATTTCGTGCATGCGAATTCCAGGCAGAATCCCAATAATGTCAGCAATGGACCAACAATGGCCTTCTTGAAATTTCTCAAAATAGAAACCAGAGCTTCAACTTGCCCTTCATTTAGGTATGTTGCAATAATAACTGGAAAGGTGCCATTAGCTCCTAAGAATACATACCAGAGGTGGGAAAGAAGTATCTTGAGCTACAACACTGAGGCTCCTCAATAGATGGTCTGGCTAGTAGGGTCTGTCAATTCTTTAGGTGCAAATCAAGCTTCTTCAAAGCATAAGTGTAAGACCCTATACTGGCAAGTGCTTCTACCATATCATCATACTCATCAATATCCTCTCCATCAAAATTCATAATAATAGTTGCAAGTGCTTCAACACCAAGTCTCTCTTCAACAAGCACTACTAGATGCTCCTCATCAACTACATATATAACCGATAATACACGCATTCCATCATGATGTTTTATAGATTGGCAGACATTGAAAGTAACCACTTCATCATTAAGTTTGAATTTCATTTGCCAAGTATTCAGGTCAACCAAAGTGCGTCCAGTGGCAAGGAATGGGTGTCCCAAGATGATTGGAACCTCAAAATCTACCTCACAGTCAAGAATCACAAAGTCTACAGGATATGAAAGTATCAACCTTCACAAGTACATCATAGAGAATCCCCACTGGTCTTTTCACTGTATGATCTGCCATAAGAAGCCGCATTGTAGTAGGTTTGGGGGCTTCCAAGCCCAAATGTTTGAACACAGCTAGTGGCATCATATTAATACTAGCACCCCGATCATACAACACTTTCACAAAATAGAAAGCTCCAATCCTTCAAGGGATAGAAAAAGCTTCAGGATCTTTCTTTTTTTGTACCAGAGAACGGAAAGCTATTGCACTATATTGGTGCAAGTTACCAGCAGGCTCAAAACTTACAGTTCTCTTCTTGATCACCAGATCTTTTATGAACTTTGCATGCCCAGGCATCTTCTCTAATACTTCAACTAATGGAATATTCACTGAAACTTCTTTCAAAATGGAGATGAACTTGCAATATTTACCTTCTTCAGCCTTCTTGATCAATCTCTGTGGTTAAGGTAGAGGAGGTAAGTGTATGGGATTCACGATCTGTAGAAGCTCTTCGTTCTTCTCCTTGGTGGATTTGGACTTCTTCTCAATTGGACTTTCATTACCACTATTTTCCTCTAAATCAACCATAATTTATGTATCATCTTTTTCAGGCTCGATCAGATAATCAACAACTATGGGAATAGGAGGATCAAAAGTCTTTTTCCCACTTCGAGTAGTCATCGACATGCAATGTCTATCATTTTTTGAATTCTGGATTATAGTACTAGGAAGTATGCCCTTCTAATGCAGATTCAAAGTAGAAAATAGCTTATTTTACTGTTGCACTATTTGCTTGATGGCGGCGGCATGTGACTCTACTTTTTGATTCATGCCTGCAATGTTAGCATGCATCTCCTTTAGATTACCATCCGTCAAATCCAGCTTCTGCAACACCTTGGCAATTATCTCTTTGATAGTTAGTTGATAAAATCCTGCTTCACGGTTACCAGGAGGGACATACAGGCTGCTTCTATTATTCTTGTAGCCATCTCTATTGTAATTGACACCATCCATGTCTCTACACCTGCTCCGATCTCGATAGCCAGACTGGTTGTAGTTTTCATCTCTATCTTTGCTCCGACCTTGATTTCCTTGGCCATCAGCCCAAAAACCCGCCACTTGATTATTCAGATAATTAGCTTCTTCATCAGATTTGTGCCCATATTGTCTGGGTGCTTTACCTTGTGAACCTATAGCATTCACCTTCTCTGCTCCATAATTAAGAATTTATTTTGCAATCAGATCTACAGTTATTTTTAACCCTGTCAAATCCTGTCTAATCTCCTGCAATTCCTGATGGTGAATGGATGTCCCAACTACATAAGTTCTTCCGAGCTCTCAGCCTCTCTCGTATGTCAGGCCCTATTTATCTTTGTGACTCTATCAAGCATCTCAGAAGCATGATGTAAGTATTTTCCATGAATGCTTCTCAAGTGACTATATTAGCTACTGCCTTGGTTTATGCATTTAGTGTTCTGTAGAAAATCTCCATCAAATGATCCACATGGATTCTGTGATTTGGTACCTATTTCAGTATAGTGGTAAGTATCTTGTCATGGTTAATCCATAGTTTTGGAATTGGAACTAAGGTGGTAAGTATTCCCACCTGTCACGTGGGTGACCCAGGTTCGATCCCCAGCAACGGCGCCAAAGATTGATACGCTCAAATTACACCTCCAAAAGAAGAATAAAGCAGTCGCTATTCAAATATAGAATCTAACCAAGGTTAGGGTCGATCCCACAGGAAATATGTTAGGATCTTGTTCAACGGTGTGTACTTGCGCTCTTAGACATCTTATTTCCCTAAGGGGGAGGGGGGATAGTAACAGTTTATGTTTGTAAATTATTAAGTAATTAGTAATCAGCAAGTATCAATATTGTTGTGATTCTTTGAGAAGATGGACTACGACTGTATTCCCCATGAGTTCAAATGTTGTAGGCATTGTACTAGCAATCTATTATGCTTCTTAGCATGCAAGATCGGTAAGTTAGGTTCACCTAAATGATTGGTCCCCTAGATAGATGAATTTCACCATGCAACTTGGTCCGTCTACCGGTGTATACTTTACTAACCCTTACCCTTGATCCCAGATTAGCTATTCCCGGACAAGGTCAAGCTATTAGATGAGGGTTGATTGTCAGGACCCAACCTACTAGGCCGTGCAGGTGCCTACTTTATGCACCTAGATAGACGAACCCTTACCACCCATCAAACAGGTAAATGCAGAAAAGAGAAAAAAAATCATGAAATAACCTTTTGATATATGAAAACCTTTACAACATCCTTTTTATGAAGATTACAACGAACAGTTTTACAACTTAAAATACCTTCCCTAGGACCTAGTCTAAATAGGTACAAGAGCTACTACAGGATTTATATAGAGAAAAGTAAATGAGACACAACTTTCGTCATGGAGGAAGGACAGAAGCTGTTGCAGATCACCATCGTCATATACCTATGAAACATCACAAACTCTGCAACCAGACTATACCCAAAAGGGTATAGCAAGAGTAGAATCACTACAACCACATGTACTTGTAGGCATCATCGGTCGACCCGAATCCACACGTACCATCATATAGGAAAACTACAAAAACATGAAAATAAACAATATAGCTCCCTCCTTCACCGTTCATCCTTACCAGACCCGATCTCAAACGATAGTCTACTCACCCCCTTACCTCAATCCTTTTTATTCCTTCCACTGCCAACTCCCTCTGTATCAGGTCTTGTGAGTCACGCTAACCTTACACTTCCCAAGTTACACTAACCTTAGAATTCCTAAGTCACACTAACCTTAGACTTCCCAAGTCACACAACCTTAGACATCCCAAGTCACACAGCCTTAGCCCAACCGCTAAATCCAACTCTGACTGCCTCAACATTATCCTAGTTAACCCCCATAACCATGCATCCAGAAATGGCCTTGTCCCTGTCATTCCAGCCTTACTAGACCTAGGTCATTAAAAACATTTACCCAGACCCATCCCGGATCCCTAGACAATTCTTCCGAGGCTATCACCCGCTAGTCACACGATGTCAGATTCCCAGTCATTCCCCTAGTTTATAAACAACATGTAAACCACTCCACAACCATGATCAACAATCCACAACAAACAACTATTATACCCCAATACATATCCTGAACCCACTCTGAATCCCCTCTAGAAAACACCTAACTGTCAGACATACAACTCGGTCTACCAAGACCAAAACTGATAGAGAAATTCAAATAATCCCGTCCTATCAAGGACCAATATACACAACCACATTTCAAGTTCACAACCCAGTCCACTTATGGAACCAATACAACCTACAATAATGCAAACAATATCAATGCAACAATGTAGTAAATAAACTCGTACCAGGCGTGGTACCCAAGCCAACCGTTAGTATATCCCGTACCAGGCGTGGTACTCGAGCCAACCATTAGTATATTTCATACCAAGCGTGGTACCTAAGCAAACAATTAGTAATTTCATATCAGGCGTGGTACCCGAGCCAACCAAATGTCAAACAATCCATAGTCATAACAATGAACAATCAACTTGTAAACCAACAAGCAAAATACACAGTTCAATTTACCAGACTGTTTAACAGGACTATCAGACATTCCTAATCAACCCTTAAGCAAGTCATCTCAAACAATTATTTAGATAATAGTACACAACCACAAAAAGCATACAGGAATAAAGCCATCACCTACCCTCTTCTCCAGGTATATAACTTAACCTCGACCTCTATCCGAAGACTAAACACACTCACCCTTTATTTACATATAATGAACGGTTTCCCTTTTTAGCATAATTTAACAACCACATTGATTTTGAAACTTACATAGATAATAACAATATGAAGTGCCACTCCTTAGCCTTTAGAAAAACCAATGACTACTCATCATGCCCTCTGCATTCCCGGAACCTCACCTAGGAGTTTCCCATTTTCACACCCATTTAGTTATCCTTGCAATTCCCGGTTCCCTGAACCATCTCGACATCCCAAACCCTGAGTCCTATCATTTTAGCATACCAAGATACCATAAACAGCCCAAAATAAATACCATCAACCCATATATCAATCCAACCAATCCCTAGCTCACTCATAACCAATATCGAATCCACCAGACTCTGTGCCTTAAATCCTAATCATGGATTCTCCTTTCCCACTATACAATAAGTACAAAATATAAACATGTCTATCTACTCAATAAAAACCTAGCCTACATGTGCGCCAAACAGCTGCAAGGATGTGTTTCTCGCTCCGTGAAGGTGTTCCCGGCTGGGTAATGATCCTGGAATCCGTTGTTCTGCATCTCTCTAGCCATAGTCCCTCCTTCTCATGGATTTCAAGTCTTGGAGCAGCATGAAAGGGTTTTTAGAGAAACCCTCGTATATTTTCCATCTGAGCAGGAGAAGTCTTTTTATTAAATCCCGTTCTGAGGTTACTTCCTCCCGGCAGTCCTCTATAGTGGATGGCCTTTCAACATAACGGTTCTACTATAGAAGATAAAATACCGCCATAGCGGAGTGATGTCAACCTGAATGATTTCCAAAAATCTGAAATTTTTCATCACGTCACCCCACTTAAAACCAAAAATATTTTAGCTCGTACATGAAATTTTGAAATGTCATGGTCCTGAAATAACGATCGACCCGATCATTACAACAGATACCAATTTACCCATTATCCATCCCCGAACGATTCTAATATCAAGAAAATAAAAAAAGAAACTAGCATGGGACTCTCACTGTCCCAATTGACTGCGTAACTTATGAACCTATGTAAAAACCAGCCCTCTCTCTACTAGTTGAACTGATTTGAAGAAGATTAAATGATTCCGCTCTCTTTGAGAATTTGAATTACCCATGAAAATTTACACGTGACCCTCTGAGTACCCTAGAAATCTGGGGTCTCAGGCAATCTCAGAGCAAAAGAATTTGAAAATACCTGGGAGAACCCTTCCATTTTACAAAAGAAACTGACTGACCTCTGCTATAGCTGATAATGCTCCTCTATGGCAATCCCGCTATAGCAGAACACCGACCGCTATAGCGGTTAACTACAGATCGAAATAGGGGAGAAACAAATTTATTTCCCCATTCTCCTCATATTTCTCCCAAAGAAAAAAACCATATTCTCTCCCGATCACCTCGCTCCCGACATCAAAATTTGTAGGTAAGACTCGTTTCTACTCATTTCCTTACTTCCTTGCACGAATTTAGATATGATTTTGGTAGAAAATGAGGGTTTGGGTATATATTATAGTGGGTTTTGAACTCGAACCTGAAGCATGGATATTTCCCTTACGTTTACAATGCCTCCCAGGCGTTATGGGCATAAGGATTACACTATTTTTTGCCAAAAATGGGGTGGGAGGTGAAGGGTTATTTTTGAAAAAAAGTTGTGATTTGGACAAAATTTAGGGGTTATAATGCCCAATTTTTTTGTAGAAAACAGTAATATAATTCATTAGGAGCACTGATTTGAACTTGGATTGTCCAAAATGGAGTTTTGGGTCAAGGGGTGCCATTGTTGCACCCCTTGAAGCTTTGAGGACGATGAATACCACTATAGCGGTTGGGCTACGTCAGATATTTTTCCGCTATGGAGGACGATCGTCCACTATAGCAGAAGGCCGCAAACCAGTAGCTTCCCAAGCTGACACTTAGAAAAAATTTCTCCCCTTTTCTAAACCCCTTAGGCCTTATTGAGTTCTAATCCAATTTTCTTTCCATATTACAGATTATACATCCAATGGCTGGAGGACATCAATTTCTCATGTATTCCTACGAGCGTTTCCCCGATGAAGCTAGTCGGGAGAGGTTCATGGATTACGGGAGACTAGGTATCTATTATGAGAGGGGGTACAAGATGACGGGTATGGATGGAATGGCAGTCGCCTTCCACCGCAATATTTGAGAGTTAGGTTGGGAGTCCTTCCTAGTAGCTCCTCCTTCTGCATCGACGGGTTCGGTATGGGAGTTCTATGCCATTCTCCCTACAGTCCATTGGGATGAGCCCAACCCCACCATCCGTATCCGAGGAGTGGACGTACCTGTGGATGCTCAGACCGTCAATGAGGTGCTTGGAGTGCTTCACATCTCCAATGCTGCATACAAAGCCAAGGCAAGGCTTTGGGAAATGACTTGGTTGAGAGATACTTTGGTGGATGCAGAGTTCAGGGATCGGGTCAACTGGGTCAGCCCTGAGGGAGTCACTAGCATCTACTTTTCCGCGAATGCTAGAATGTGTTTAAACTTGGTATCCCAAAGAATTTTCCCATTGGGTAACAAGACTGATGTGACCTATGCACGGGCCCTGGTGATTTCTTGTGCTATACAAGGTATAATTATGAACGTGAGGGAGCAGATCATCTCCGAATGGAAGGACTTCTACTAGGGTCATAGGAAGGGCCCTTATCTTCGGGCTTGGTGTCTGCACTGTGCAGGTGGGTTGGAGTGCCTGAGGACCATACTGACTTGGAGGTGGCTATGAACTACCCCTTTGAACCTGCTCGTGTTAATGTGGTCTCCAAGAAGAAGAGAAAGGTGGACGAAGCAGGAAACAGTCAGCCGATCGAGGATGGCGATGATGATGATGATGATGACACTCCTGCCCCTCCCTAGCCTCAGCCCCCGATCACTAGCGCCAAGCTAGAGGAGACCTTGATCTAGGTCTGGAGGTTCACGAAGGGCACCGCTGTTGGAGGTACCACCCCGCCCCCTACTACTCAGGACTTTGCTGCACTCCTAAGGGAGTTAGAGGAAGAGAAGAAGAAAATGCGCTCCCAAGATCATATGTTTTCCCGGATGTGGAAGACCATAAAGCTCATGTTCTCTTGTGTCACCCCGGGCCAAGAGATTCCCACCCTGGATCTCGAGAACAGGCAAGAGTTTCCCTTCCTAAGTGATGATGAGGCTTAAGACCTCCCCCCCCCTCTTTTACCCTTGAACAATTTACAGCTTTTTGGTTGCCCCTATTTGGGGCTTGTTAGACAATATTTCCCTTTCCTTTTCCCTTTTTTTTCTTTTTTTCGTACACGGATGCTTGTTTTAGACAATTTCCCTTATATAGACACTATGTTAGTTAAAATCATTGATTTCTTCCTTTACCAAGAAATTCGAAGCTTAATTTTTGCTTTTAAATCATCCCTGGAATGAATGAAAAACAGGGGAATATAGGGAGAAGTTTATACCTCACGCCTTTCCGCTATGGCGGATGCCACTCTGCCATAGGATTTCTTGAATTTTTCAGCAAGTGTACCCTTCCCCTTTCCCGATTATCATTGTCTAATTCCGTCGATCTTGCCATGGTCTTAGACTACCCCCAAGACCATTACTGGCAACGCATATATCGAAACTCAGCATCAATCACAAAAATTACCAATCACAACAGATTTTAAAAGGACAATTGTTCCCAACAATACCTTCCCACTATTACACACGAATAACTCCCTTGTTCGTATGGTTCCCAACCAAGAACCGACCGTCCTGAAATCGAAGTTTCCCTACAGTCACAAATTCCATTCCCTTATCATCTTAACCAATGATAAGTACCTTTCAGGACATGATACAATTTCAGTCACAACAATTAACAGCTATGCATAAACCCAAGGCACACTACTTTCAACTTATGACCCTCTGTAGACTCATCATTCATTTCAAGGCAACCAAGTTCACACAATTCAAATAGTTCTTACAAACATAGTAATACACAACATTTTCACTTCAGGCCATAACAAAAATTAAGTCACATAAATTCACCTCCTATTCGTATTCATGGATGACCATTAGTCAGTTATCCATGTATTACCACAACCTCTCAGGCTAGATACCAATTGGAACATTCCCGGTACCAATTTTTTCTTGCTTGTTTTATTACAACCGGAGTACAATACCCCCTCCCCCCCGTTTTCTTTGTTGAGATAACAATTGGGATCGAGAGATACCAATTGGACTAGGCCTATACAAGCAAGTGAATAAACCGCACGAAAAGGAATGAAGGAAGAGAGATTTTTCCTAGAATGCTTCATAGCTTCCCAAAGATTAAATATGGACGTCAACACACCAATCCGAAGGACTCTATTCGACATTTTGCTCTTGTACTGGGTGAATGGTAACCTAGGCTCTGATACGATCTGTCATGACCCAACCTACCAGGCCGTATGCGCGCCTACTCTATGCACCTAGATAGACGAACCATTACCTCCCGTCCAACAGGTAAATGCGGAAAAGAGAAAAACAATCATGAAATAACCTTTTGATATATGAAAACCTTTACAACATCCTTTTTATGAAGATTACAACCAACAGCTTTACAACTTAAAATACCCTCCCTAGGACCTAGTCTAAACAGGTACAAGAGCTACTACAAGGCTTATATAGAGAAAATTAAATGAGACACAACTTCCGTCATGAAGGAAAGAAAGAAATTGTTGCATATTACAATCGTCATGTACCTATGAAACATCACCAACCCTGCAACAACACTATACCCAAAAGGGTATAGCAAGAGTAGAGTGAGTACAACCACACGTAATGGTAGGCATCATCAGTCGACCAGAATCAACACGTACCATCATATAGGAAAACCACAAAAACATGAAAATAAAAAATATAGCTCCCTCCTTCACCGTTCACCCTTACCAGAACCGATCTAAAAGGATTGTATACTCACCCCCTTACCTAAATCCTTTCTATTCCTTCTGTTGCCAACTCCCTTTCTCTCAGGTCTTCCGAGTCACGCTAAGCTTAGACTTCCCAAGTCACACTAACCATAGACTTCCCAAGTCATACTAACCTTAGACTTCCCAAGTCACACTAACCTTAGACTTCCCAAGTCACACAACCTTAGCCCAACCGCTAAATCCAACTCTTACTACCTCACCATTATCCTAGTCAACCCCCATGACTATGCATCAATAAATGGCCCAATCCCTATCATTCCAGTCCCACTAGACGAAGGTCACTACACACAATTACCTGGACCCATCCCGGATCCCTAGACAATTCATCCCAGGCTATCACCCGCTAGTCACACAATGTCAGACTCCCAGTCATTCCCCTAGTTTATCAACCATATGAAAACCACTCCACAACCATGATCAATAATCCATAGCAAACAACCATTATGCCCCAATACATATCCCGGACCCACCCTGGATCCCCTCTAGACAACACATAAATGTCAGACATACAACTCAGTCTACCAAGACCAAAATTCATAGAGAAATTCAAATAATCCCGGCCTCTCAAGGACCAATATACATAACTACATTTCAAGTTGACAACTTGGTCCACTTATGGAACCAACACGAACTACAATAATGCAAACAATATCAATGCAATAATGCAGTAAATAAAACTGTACCAGGCGTGGTACACCAGCCAACCGTTAGTATATCTTGTGCCAAGCATGTTACCCGAGCTAACTGTTAGTATATTTAATGCCAGGCGTGGTACACGAGTCAACCGTTAGTATTTCTGTACCAAGCGTGGTACCCGAGCCAACCAAATATCAAACAATCCACAGTCACAACAATGAACAATCAACTTGTAAACCAACAAGCAAAATACACAGTTCAATTTACCAGACTGTTAAACAAGACTATCAGACATTCCTAATCAACCCCTAAGCAATGCATCTCATACAATTACTTAGATAATAATACACAACCACACAAAGCATACAGGAATCAAGCCATCACCTACTCTCTTTCCTGGGTATATAACTTAACCTCGACCTCCATCCAAAAACTAAACACACTCACCCTTTATTTACATATAATGAACGATTTCCCTTTTTAGCATAATTTCACAACCACATTGATTTTGGAACATACATAGATAATAATAATACGAATTACCACCCCTTATCCCTTAGGAAAACCAACGACTACTCATCATGCCCTCTGCATTCCCAAAACCTCACCTAGGATTTTCTCATTTTTATACCTATTTAGTTATTCTTGCAATTCTCGATTCCCCAAACCTTCCCGACATACCAAACCCTGAGTTCTATCATATTAGCATACAAGACAACATAAATAGCCTAAAATAAAAACCATCAACCCATAATTCAATTCAACCAATCCCTAGCTCACTCATAACCAATACCGAATTCACCAGACTCCGTACCCGAAAGCCTAATCATGGATTCTCCTTTCCCACTATACAATAAGTACAAAATATAAATAGGTCTATCTACTCAAAGGAGAACCTACCCTACCTGGGCGCCAAGTAGCTGCAAGGATGTGTTTCTTGCTCTCTAAAGGAGTTCTCGATTGGGTAATGATCCTGGAATCCACTGTTCTGTGTCCCTCAAGCCATGGTCCCTACTCCTCAGGGTTTTCTAGTCTTGGAACAGCATCAGAAGATTTTTGGAGAAACCCTCGTATGTTTTCCAATTGAGGAGGAGAAGTACTTTCCAAATTGACGCGTAACTTATGAACCTATGCAAAAACTGGTACTCTCTCGACTAGTCGCACCGATTTGAAGGAGATTAGACGATCCCTCTCCCTTGGAGAATTTGAATTACCCATGAAAATTTACACGTGACCCTCCGAGTACCCTAGAAAATCGAGGTCTTTGGCAATGTTAGAGCAAAAGAATTTGAACTTACCCAGGAGAACCCTTCAATTTTAAGAAAAAAACTGACTGACCTCCGCTATAGAGTATAATGCTCCTCTATGGTGGTCCCTCTATAGCGGAACACCGACCGTTATAGCGGTAACTACAGATCGAAATAGGGGAGAAATGGATTTCTTTCCCCATTCTCCCCATATTCCTCCCAAAGAAAAAAAACTGCATTCTCTCCTGATCACCTCACTCCCGACGTCTAAATTTCTAGGTAAGACTCATTTCTGCTCATTTTCTAACTTCCTTGCACTAATTTAGACATGACTTTGTTAGAAAACGAGGGTTTGGGGTATACATTGTAGTGGGTTTTGAACTCGAACCTTAGGTTGGATTTTTGTTGGATTCTTGAAGCATGGATGTTTCCCTTATATTTACAATGCCTCCCAGGAGTTATGGTTGTAAGGATTATACTATTTTTTTCAAAAAATAGGCCAAAAATAGGGTGGGAGGTGAAGGGTTGTTTTTGAACAAAACTTGTGATTTGGACGGAATTTAGGGGTTATAATGCCCAATTTTTTGTAGAAAACAGTAATAGAATGCTTTAGGAGCACTGATTTGAACTTGGATTGTCAGAAATGGAGTTTTGGGTCAAAGGGCGCTATTGTTGCACCTTTTGAAGCTTTGGGTATGATGAATACCGCTATAGTGGTTCTGCTACGTCGGATATTTTTCCACTATGGAGGACGATCGTCCGCTATAGCAAGAGGCCTCGAACCAATAGCTTCCCAAGCTGACACTTAGAAAAAATTTCTCCCCTTTTACAAACCCCTTAGGCCTTATTGAGTTCTAATTCGATTTTCTTTCCATATTACAGATTATACATCCAATGACTTGAGGCAGCCTCCCTCCACCGCAAAGTTCGAGATTTTAGCTAGGAGTCCTATCTAGTAGATCCTCCTTCTGCATGGATGGGCTGGGTACGGGAGTTCTATGCCATTCTCCCTATAGTACATTGGGATGATCCCAACCCCACCATCCGTATCCGAGGAGTGGACGTACCTGTGGATGCTCAGACTGTCAATGAGGTGCTTGGAGTGCCTTACATCTCCAATGTTGCATACGAAGCTAAGGCAAGGCTTTGGGACATGACTTGGTTGATTGATACTATGGTGGATGCAGAGTTCAGGGATCGGGTCTACTGGCTCAGCCCTGAGGGAGTCACTAGCACCTACTCTTCCGTGGAGGCTAGAATGTGGTTAAACTTGGTATCCTAAAGAATTTACCCGTTGGGCATCATGACTGATGTGACCTATGCCCGGGCCCTGGTGATTGCTTATGCTATGCAGGGTATAATTATGAACGTGGGAGAGTAGATCATCTCCGAATGGAAGGACTTCTACCAGGGTTATAGGAAGGGCCCTTATCTTCTGGGCTTGGTGTCTGCACTGTGTAGGCGGGTTGGAGTGTCTGAGGACCATACTGACTTGGAGGTGGCTATGGACGACCCCTTTGACCCTACCCGAGTGAAGGTGGTCTCCAAGAAGAAGAAAAAGGTGGACGAAGAAGGAAGCAGTCAGCCGGACGAGGACACTGACGATGATGATGATGATGATGACACTCTTGCCCCTCCCCAGCCTCAACCCCCGATCACTAGCGCTCAGCTATATGAGACCTTTGTCGCAGTCTGGAGGTTCACGAAGGGCACCATCGCTGGAGGTACAGCCCCGCTCCCTACTGCTCAGGACTTTGTTGCATTCTGAAGGTAGTTAGAGGAGGAGAAGAAGAAAAAGCGTTCCTGGGACCGTATGTTTTCCCGGATGTGGAAGGCCATCAAGGTCATGTTCTCTTATGTCACCCCGGGCAAAGATTTTCCCACCCTGGAGCCTGAGGACATGCAGGAGTTTCCCTTCTTGAGCGATGATGAGGCTTAAGACCTTCCCCTCCCCCTTTTTACCCTTGAACAATAAACAGCTTTTTGGTTGCCCCCATTTGGTGATTGTTAGACAATATTACCCTTTCCTTTTCCCCCTTTTTTTCACACATGGATTCTTGGTTTAGACAATTTCCCTTATATGCACACTATGTTAGTTAAAATCGTTGATTTATTGCTTTACCAAGCAATTCAAAGCTTAATTCCTCCTTTTAAATCGATCCAAGAATGAATGAAAAATAGGGGAAAATAGGGTGAGGGTTCTACCTCACGCCCTTCTGCTATGGCGGTTGCCACTCCGCCATAGCAATACCAATGTAGCGATAAAACATCCACTATGGCGGTCTCGATAGTGACAGCCCAGAAAAAAAATTGAATTTTTCAGCAAGTGTACCCTTCCCCTTTCTCGGTTATCATTGTCTAATCCCGTTGATCCCGCTATGGTCTTAGACTACCCCCAAGACAATTCCTGGCACTGCATATATCGAAACTCGGCATCAATCACAAAAATTACCAATCACAACAGATTTTAAATTGACAATTATTCCCAACAATACCTTCCCATTATTACACACGAATAGCTCCCTTGTTCTCATGGTTTCCAACTAAGTCCTGACCGTCCTGAAACCGAAGTTTCCCTATATTCACAATTTCCATTCCCTTATCATCTTAACCAATGATAAGTACCTTACAGGAAATGATACAATTTCAGTCACTACAATTAACAACTATGCACAAACCCAAGGCACACTACCTTCAACTTATGACCCTTTGTAGACTCATCATTCATTTCAAGGAAATCATGTTCACACAATTCAAATAGGTCTTACAAACACAGTAATACAGAATATTTTCACTTCAGGCCACAACAAAAATTAAGTCACGTAAATTCACCTCCTATTTGTATTCATGGATGACCATTAGACGATTATCCATGTATTACCACAGCCTCTCAGGCTAGATAGCAATTGGAACCTTCCCGGTTCTAATTTTTCCTTGCTTGTCTTATTACAATCGGAGTATAATGGCCCCCCTCATTTACTTTGTCGAGATAACAATTGGGATCGAGAGATACCAATTGGACTCAACCTATAAAAGAAAGTGAATTAACCGCACAAAAAGGAATGAAGGAAGAGAGATATTTCCTAGAATGCTTCATAGATTCCCAAAGATAAAATGTGGACGTCAACACGCTAATCCGTAGGACTCTATTCGATATTTTGCTCTTGTACTGGGAGAACGATAACCTAGGCTCTGATACCATCTGCCATGACCCAACCTACCAGGACGTACGGGCTCCTACTCTATGCACCTAAATAGATAAACCTTTACCTCCCATCCAACAGGTAAATGCGGAAAAGATAAAAACAATCATGAAATAACCTTTTGCTCTACGAAAACCTTTACAACATCCTTTTTATAAAGATTACAACCAACAGTTTTACAACTTAAAATACCCTCCCTAGGACCTAGACTAAACAGGTACAAGTGCTACTACAGGATTTATATAGAGAAAAGTAAATAAGACACAACTTTCATCACGGAGGATGGACAGAAGATGTTGCAAACCACCATCGTCATGTACCTATGAAACATCACCAACCCTGCAAACACACTATACCCAAAACGGTATAGCAAGAGTAGAGTCAGTACAACCACACGTACTGGTAGGCATCATCGGTTGACCTGAATCCATACGTACCATCATATAGGAAAACCATGAAAACATGAAAATAAACAATATTGCTCCCTCCTTCACCGTTCACCATTACCAGACCCGATCTCAAACGATCGTCTACTCACCCCCTTACCTCAATCCTTTCTATTCCTTCTGCTACCAACTCTCTCTCTCTCAAGTCTTCTTAGTCAGGCTAAGCTTAGGGCTACCAAGTCACACTAACCTTAGACTTCCTAAGTCACACTAAGCTTAGACTTCCCAACTCACACAACCTTAGCCCAAACGGTATAGCAAGAGTAGAGTCAGTACAACCACACGTATTGGTAGGCATCAGCGGTTGACCTGAATCCACACGTACCATCATATAGGAAAACCACGAAAACATGAAAATAAACAATATAGCTCCCTCTTTCACCGTTCACCATTACCAGACCCAATCTCAAACGATCGTCTACTCACCCCCTTACCTCAATCCTTTCTATTCCTTCTGCTACCAACTCTCTCTCTCTCTCTCAGGTCTTCTGAGTCACGCTAAGCTTAGACTTCCCAAGTCACACTAACCTTAGACTTCCTAAGTCAACCTTAGACTTCCCAAGTCACACAACCTTAGCCCAACCTCTAAATCCAACTCTGACTGCCTCACCATTATCCTTGTCAACCCCCATGACTATACATCTAGAAATGACCCAGTCCCTGTCATTCCATCCCCACTAGACCCAGGGCACTACACACAATTACCCGGACACATCTCGAATCCCTAGAGAATTCTTCCCAGGCTATCACCCGCTAGTCACACAATGTCAGACTCCCAGTCATTCCCTAGTTTATCAACCACATGTAAACCACTCCACAACCATGATCAACAATCCAAAACAAACAACCATTATACCCCATTACATATCACGGACCCACCCTGGATCCCCTCTAGACAACACCTAAGTGTGAGACATACAACTCGGTCTACCAAGACCAAAACTCATAGAGCAATTCAAATAATTCTGGCCTCTCAAGGACCAATTTACACAACAACATTTCAAGTTCACAACCAGGTCCACTTATGGAACCAATACCAACTAAAATAATGCAAACAATATCAATGCAATAATGCAGTAAATAAATCCATACCAGGTGTGGTACCTAAGTCAACCGTTTGTATATCTCATATCAGGCATGGTACCCGATCCAACCATTAGTATATTTCGTAGAAGGCGTGGTACCTGAGCCAACCATTAGCATTTTGGTACCAAGCGTGGTACCCGATCCAATCAAATGTCAAACAATCCACAGTCACAATGATGAACAATCAACTTGTAATCCAACAAGCAAAATACACAATTCAATTTACCAGACTGTTAAACAGGACTATCAGACATTCCTAATCAACCCCTAAGCAATGCATCTCATACAATCACTTAGATAATAGTACACCACCACACAAAGCGTACAGGAATCAAGCCATCACCTGCCCTCTTTCCCAGGTATTAACTTAATCTCGACCTCCGTCCGAAGACTAAACACACTCACCCTTAATTTACATATAATGAACAGTTTCCCTTTTTAGCATAATTTAACAACCATATTGATTTCGAAACATACATAGATAATAGCAATACGAATTACCACCCCTTAGATCTTAGAAAAACTAACGACTACTCATCATTCCCTTTGCATTCCCGAAACCTCACCTAGGAGTTTCCCATTCTCATACCCATTTAGTTATCCTTGTGATTCTCGGTTCCCCGAACCTTCCTGACATCCAAAACCCTGAGTTCTATCATTTTAGCATACCAAGACAACATAAACAGCCCAAAATAAATATCATCAACCCACAATTCAATCCAACCAATCCCTAGCTCACTCATAACCAATATCGAATCCACCAGACTCCGTTCCTGAAAGCCTAATCATGGATTCTCCTTTCACACTATGCAATAACTACAGAATGTAAACAGGTCTATCTACTCAAATGAAAACCTAGCTTACCTGGGCGTCAAGATTTCTAAGGATATGTTTCTGGCTCTGTGAAGGTGTTCCCAGCTGGGTAATGATCTTGGAATCCATTGTTCCATGTCCCTCCAGCTATAGTCCCTCTTCCTCATGGTTTTCTAGTCTTGGAGCATCATGGGAGGGTTTTTGGAGAAACTCTCGTATGTTTTCCAACTGAGGAGGAGAAGTCTTTTTATTACATTCCATTCTAAGGCTACTGCCTCTCGGCAGTCCGCTATAGCGGATGGCCTTCCACCATAGCGGTTCTGCTATAGTGGATAAAATACCGCTATAGCGGAGTGACGTCAGCCCGGATGATTTCCAAAAATCTGAACTTTTCTATCATGTCACCCCACTTAAAACCAAAAATATTTTAGCTCGTTCTCGAAATTTTGAAATGTCGTGGTTCCTGAAATAACAACGGACCCAGTCGTTACATTGATATGTAACACCCTAGGTGTTTAACATTATCCTTCATCCCATATCAAAGGCTTACAATCTTAAATTTGAGAATTTTATTTAATATTGCGCGTGTTTTAAAATATTTGATTTACATTGAAATTTGATAAATTATTTTCTCCCCAGATGCTTTAATATTTATGTAATATTATATTTATAAAATATCTGTGCATGTGTCAATTTTATAAGATATGTGTGATTTAATAATATTTTACCAAGAGATAAGCATATGTTTTATATTATTGAATATTGAATCAGATGGATATTTATGTTATGTTATATAAGAGTACATGCCTTAAGGATTTTCTACTACTTACGTGGATAAATTTTTGTCACTCATTTCATTTGTTATTTCAAAAAGTCTTGGTTGATTTGAAGGTATTGTATATATAACATCTTCCACATACCTAACGTATACTTATAGATAAACTAGATGGCCCGTGCTCGTGCGATGCACGGGCATTAAAAATATTTAATAGGATTTGCCAAAAGAAGGGAACAATACTATCAAGCTCAATAGATATTACATGATGTAGTTCACATTATTTACATTCATTTGTAACAAGTTGCAACAATTACATTCTTGAGCTTGCTAATGAGAGACAAAAATAGTTGTTCATGTTGGTGGTCCAGCTAATACTAAAATTGTGCCACAGTTGGACAAAATCTTATTTTAAATAATTGGATACATACTTCATCTGGGTATCCACTTGAAGAAGGAAAAACCAAGCATTCAAATCAGAGCATAACATATTAAACTAAATCTAGAATGCTAAATGCTAAATGCTAAAGCAAAAGAGAGGGCAATCTTTCTGTTATTGCCGTATATTTCTTCAATGACTTCTATAGCAACTACTTCCATTGAAACAACTAGAGTATATACTTTCTCCATCAACATTTTTAGATAAAGAAAACAAAAAGTTTGTGTCAATCAATTTACCTAAGTTATCAGTAAGACAATGAGCACACATTACTTTTGAAAATGCTCTAACAATAATAATATTTCCTTGAAAGTAATTGTATCTTAAGCAACATAGATAATTGATTGACACAAACTCAAACTCAATTCAATTCTGGGCAAATTCATTGATCGATTCACAAGAGATAAAACAGTAAGTACAAATCTAAAGGGAAAAAAACCAAGAATAAATGAAAAATCTGGAAAATTGGAAAACATGTAAAATCAATCTCTTGAAGGGAAGCTCTTTTCCAAGATTTGGAAGAGGCAGTTAGAGTGGCTGGTGAGGTACTAAAAAATGGAAGTCTTGTATAAAAAGAGCTTTTAGTTTGGGTACTTATTCATAAGGAGACAACTCCTTTTAGCTAGCAAAGATTTAAAACTATTGTCTGAGCATTATCCCAAGTTTTAGACTAATCACCACACTATTATTTAATCATCAAGTTTTCTTAGCAGGTTTTGGTTAATAGAATAAATTTGTATCACCCAATGACCACACTATTCTTCTCCTTCTTTATCATCTTAATCCTTTTGATGTCTAACTCATCAAGAAAATCCTCTCAATACCTAGTAATCATACTAAGAGGCGTCTTATGAAATATATCTATTTGGTTCCATAAGTTAAAAGACGTGTGGTTCATGTACACTTCATCGAACTTTAAGTCTCAAAATGGAGTAGTAGAAGTTGCAATAACTACTGAATAAAAGAATGTATCTTTAAAAAGATTTGCGGCTCTGGAAAAAAAATACCAATCATAGAAGTTAAATTGAAACATTAGTGTAATAATCGGTATACTAACCTTCTTAAAGACAGTAGAGATTACTTGAGTCCACAGAATAGTGTCTTTTCAAGTCTTCTTACTAAATTTTCAGCTATAACACCTTTCTTCAGTTGGTAAGAAAGCCTTCATGATCATTCACGGAAATATTCAATAAGCCAAAAGAATATTCTACCTTTAACTTTCTCAAAACATTTACTACTTATATTTTAAAAGTTAAATGCATATAGTAAAATATTTTTCCAATTTTCCAAGTAAGAACATGAAACATGTCAAGAATATGTTGTCCTTGAGGATCCAACAATGAATCAAGAGCAACTGGAATGTTCAATAACATAGTTAGAATTCAAGCTCCAAAACTTTCAAATCCAAAGCTATTCATAGCATAATCCTTTTTGTAGGCACCAAGGCTCTATCTCTAAACTTCCAATTAATAGGTTTATTTCTGATCTTTATCTGTTATCAAATTAACAAATCATAAATGGTATCGAATGATTACACAAGTCATGCATACTGATTAGTCCACAAAAATGAAGCAAATTCAATGGATTAAGCAAACAACAAACAAATTCCTTTAGAAGTTCTGTAACAAAGTTAGCGGCCAATCGAAGTTCACAGCTTTGAACCAAAAATACTTAGAAAAAAATTTGTGCGACCTTCAAGTGAAAAGGGATAAATAAGTTTTGAGTTTAATCACCTTTGTTTTATTAAAGCCAAAATGGTCACAAAAGGAACTTGGTTAACCTGTGAATATTTTAACAAACAAAATAATGAATCGGGGCACAGTAAATTAACTATCTAGTAGGTAATAAAAGCCTAAATTATTCGCAGGTTCCTTTAAAATAGTTAGGTGGATGAGAATCACATATTTGAATCAAGTAACTTTCAGTCAAGGCACCAAAAATACTAACGAAGATGAGTATCATCAAGAATATAACGCTGAATTGAACTCTTATCCTGACTGGAATGATTTGTCAATAATACCATGGTGTTTTACAAAGGCAAGGATATAAAACAGCAAGAAGCCTAGCCGAACCTGGAATAAGAGATTCACTAAAATTCCTTCTCAAATAATCCCATACTTTTAGTATCCACATTCTGTTGATAGTGGGATAACAGGTCATTTTATCATTATGTCAGTCATTGGTAGTCATTCTCAACAAAATAGAATATTTGCACATACAAAATTCAGCAATCAAGCTAAACAAAAAGATGGCTAACCCAAAAACTTGATATATTGTCATATTTACTCAAAGGCTGTAGAGTGAACCTGTGATAAATTCCAGCAGCTAGGACAATAAAATCACCAAACCTTGATCTAGATATGAGTCCACTGATCATTCTTGTCCCGTCCAAACTGTAATGTATCTCCTCATCTGTGTGTATGTGCTCCGTGTAGAAGATTTTCAACTTTTGCTCATAGTTCTATACCTTCTTAGGGTAGAAAGCCAGTAAATCCTTCAAAGAAAAAGCAGGACAGAATTAAGAAAATAATGGTGGAGCTCATTATAAATTGCCGGTGAAGATACAGAGTTTAAAATGGACACGATCATTATATTCTTTGAACATTAACAGATATAAAATAATCACATCGATCATGTGTGCGCTGAGGAAAGCTCTTATTGATTTAGAAGCAAGATATCATGAGATAAATATAACTACTGCTTCATTACAACAAACCAACAGTACAGTCTACACTTATATTAAGGAATATATTTGTTGTTTTGCCAAGTGACTCTTCAGGAAGTGGTTGAATATCATACAGCTTCTTCTTTGGTTCAATTTTCATTCAATACTTTTTCAAGCCATGTTAATATCAGCAATAATAGAAACTCAGGTTGTTTAATTAGTAGGGTATCATAACTAATTTCAGTCATTTCATAAATCATATGCAAGTATGACGTAACCTAAAATTCTAATTCAATTTAATAAGGCCAAAATATCAAAGGTATAATGCTGAATATTAATTAGCATAACACCCTATTTATTTATTTATTTATTTATTGAGACACAATGGTAGAAGATTTGATGCTTATATGATTCCATAATGGTGATCTTAATGCCTTACAAATTGGTTATGGCTCATTTCTTCGGCCTTGTTGATTCTCGCAATTGTCGTGTAATGGTCAGTTGATCGAGCTTCATAGTAATACCTTCGAGACTTTAATTGAAAGGTTTGTTATGGCCACCCTTCTTCTTGTCATGTTCCTTTATAGTCGCGTGTAGCTTATCTTGTGGCTTTACTATTTGCTTGTGAGGCTACGTATGACTGTCTTTTGGGCTATGTGCATTAGCGTGATAACTTTGCACGAGATCTAAGGTTTAGTATATGTATGGCCCTTTGGGGGAAGAGATTTACCTGAGTTGAACTCTTATCATGTAGTTCCTTGGGTTTAGTTAATAATGAGGTTTGAGGCATAGACGATGCTCAGCATGTAAGAAATGCATTTGATTATAGCTGCTATAGACTTCGAATCTAGTGTGCCACCGTAGAGTCTTTCATAGAAATTCTAAATTTGCGTTATCCTGCTAGAAGTCAACGAAAAAGGTGTGTTAGGGTCAGTCCGTTATTTTGAAAAGTTTTCCTAAAAGCTTATAGAACAACAAAGCTAGTTGTTTTAGGATGAATCACTATTAGCTTGGCTTGATATAGCCATCCCTCGCGAGGATTTATATTCTATTGATAGTGACCCTGAGCTTAGATACGACTTAGAGATTATTTGTATAGGTCGTTTATAACTATTTTCTTGTCTTGGGTCCATTTGATTATTGTTGTTGATCTCGAAGCTATTATAGTTAGCTGTAGACATACGATTGGTTCCTTAGGGGCTATGTGCATGTTGCCTATGGGGCTATTAAGATGAGTTAAAGTCTATGGGCTATTTTGATTGGCTACGGGGCTATTATTAAGTTTCTTTACTCACGGTCTATAATGTTTGCCATAAGGGGCTAGATTGAGGCCTATGGGTCAAAGAGTTGCCTACGGGGCTATAATGAAGCATGTTCACTCACGGGCAATGATATTTGCCTAAAGGGGCTATATTGAGGCTTACGTGCCAAAGAGTTTCCTTTGGGGCTAATATGAAGCCAATTGGGCTATTATGGTTACCTATGGGGTTATATTGTAACGATCGGGTTCGTCATTACATGTAAACATTTTGTGTCAAGTTTCGGGTTAGAATACTTCCGGGTTGAGAGTTTAAAATTCTGTGCTAGCCTAGCCTCCACTGAAATTGGAGCGAGGTATAGTCCAGGGCAATCCAGGTAAGAATTGAGTTCGATGTATCAATTTGAGCTAGTTTTCTGTGTAGCTAAGACATAAAGGAGTCCGGAGGACTTTTTGGAATCGAATTCGGGTAAGTAGAGCTCCCGGAATTGAGGTTGATGTGAAGGGGTTATTCTGGACCATCGAGGATTTAAGGTGCGTTGTAAAAAGGGCTCTTTTCAGGAATTTTTTGACATTTTGTCATGGATGAGCGCTACCGCTCCGTCACGGTGACCTCCGCTATAGCGGAAGTCAAGATGGTAAACCTCCTTCATATTGGTTGATTTTGCTATGGCGGTACCATTATAGAGGAACGGGGACCGCTATAGCAGAGCAACGGGATCAGAAAACCCAGAAAATAGGTTTTTAATTTCATTCTCTTCCCTTCAGCCCCAAAAATAGACGAGAGCTATTCCAAAAACCCTCCTAGGCTGCTCCAAGGATTGGAAGCCATGAGGAGGAGGGGTTCCAGCGAAAGAGACGCAAAACCATGGATTTAGGCCTGCAAAATTGTCAGGGAATGCCTTACGGAGCCAGAAAGGGCATGGAATAGTTTCTCGGTATCCAGGTAGGCTAGGTTTCTTCCCAAGAGTAGATTGACCATTTTTATTTCCTATTATTATATAGAATGAAAGGGAGAATCCATGATTAGGCCTTCGGGAACGAAGTTTGGCAGATTCAATGCTGGTTATGCGTGAATTAGGAATTGTATGAATTGAAGAGTTGGTCTTATGATACGTATAATGTGGATATGTTATTGTTTTGGTAGAATAAAATGATAGGCTTGGGGACTGGAATGTCGAGAAGGTTCAGGGAACCGGGAGAATGCTTGGGAACTACGGGTAATGGAAATGGGAAACTCCTAGATAAGGTTTTGGGAATGTAAATAGCATGAGATGTAGTTATTGGTTTTACTAAGGCTAAGGGGAGGTGTTCCCACTCTGTGTCGATTTTGGGTAAAGTCTCGGGAATCACGTAGTTGCTAAATTATGCTCAGAAAGGAAATTGTTCATTATATGTCAGTAAAGGGAAATGGGTTGATCCTCAAACCTAGGTTGGGCTAAGTCATCCACCCTGGGAGGGGTAGGTGATGGTTAACGATTCCTGTAAATGTTGTATGTTGTGTACTCTTATCTAAGCGCTTGTATGAGATACATTGCTTAGGGAATGGTTAGGAATGTATGTTGTGTACTTTTATCTAAGTGTTTGCATGAGATACATTGCTTAGGGATTGTTAGGAATGTTTAAGAGTCCTGTAATAGTCTGTGAATTGAACTGTGTGTTGCTTGTTGGTTTACAAGTTGATTGTTCATTGTTGTAACTGTGGATTGATTGACATTCGGTTGGCTCAGGTACCACGCCTGGTACGGGTATAACAAATAGTTGTCTTGGGTACCACACCTTGTATGAGAATACTAACGGTTGGCTTAGGTACCACGCCTGGTACGGGAATACTAACGGTTGGCTCTAGTACCACGCCTTGTACGGGAATACTAACGGTTGGCTCAAGTACCACGCCTGGTAAGGAAATACTAATGGTTAGCTCGGGTACCACGCCTGGTATAGGAAAATACTAACATTTGGCTCGGGTACCACTCCTGGTA
Source organism: Jaltomata sinuosa (assembly GCA_003996215.1). NCBI lineage: Eukaryota > Viridiplantae > Streptophyta > Magnoliopsida > Solanales > Solanaceae > Jaltomata > Jaltomata sinuosa. Next base: position 542,457 of record QJPP01000430.1, read on the forward strand.
TGGGTTTACTTAACTGCATCATTTCATTGACATTGTTGCATTGTGTTGATTGGTGTTGGTTCCATGAGTAAATCGGGTTGTGTTTATAAATTGTTATATTATATTTTATGCTTTTGGTCTTGGTGTAAGCCGAGTAATTATACTTTGAGTTGGTCTTGGCGTAGACCAGGTTATGATGCTAATTATTAGTTTGGTCTTGGTGTAGACCGGGTTGTTATATCATGTTATGAGTTTGGTCTTTGTGTAGGCCGAATTGTTATATCATATTTTTTGATGGTCTTGGTGTAGGACAGGTTGTTATATCATGTTATTAGTTGGTCTTGGTGTAGATCGGTTTATGATGTTAATCATTAGTTTGGTCTTAGTGTAGGCCGGGTTGTTATATCAAGTTATGAGTTTGGTCTTAGTGTAGGCCGGGTTGTTATATCAAGTTATGAGTTTGGTCTTAGTATAGGCCAGGTTGTTATATCATGTTATTAGTTGGCCTTGGTGTAGGCTAGGTTGTTATATCATGTTATTAGTTGGTCTTGATATAGATTGGGTTATGATGTTAATTATTAGTTGGTCCTTGTGTTGACCGGGTTGTCATGTTAACACCTAGATTGTTAGAGGATCCTTGGAGGGTCTGGGTTTCGGGATGAGAAACGGATTCAGATATAACTCCTTTGTTGGCATTGAATGTGTCAATGGTTGCTAGGTGAATCTAATGTGATTGGTAAATTGGGAGTAATCTTGAAAGTCTGGGGTTGTAGTTGTTAGTTGTTATAACCAGGATGAAAGGTTGTCCTAGAGGTCCGTGAAGGGTTTGAACACTGGTAAGTAATACCACGGCTATAGGTTGTTTGGTTGGGCAGTTCATCGGTCTAAGTCATAATGTCTAGTCAAGGCAGTTGACTTGGGTAAGGAAATAGTAGTACGGGCATGGACATTGATATTGGTAAAGGTCAAGGTAACTTGGTAAGTCTAAAGGTTAGGAAGGTCGGTTATGAAAGGGGGAATTGATAAAAGTGATATTGAAAGGGGTGGAGCATTTACATTGTGCATTTTTTTCTTGATTTTTATATGATTGTAGGAGTGAATTTGGGTCAGCCGATGATGCCTACCAGTACGTGTGTTTGTACTGATTCTACACTTGTTATACCCTTTTTGGGTATAGTTTGGTTGCAGGGTTGGTGATGTTTCGCAGGTTCAGGATTGCGGTGATCTTCCAGCAACTCCTACTTCCTTCTATGGTGGGAGTTGTGTCCATTTTATTTTATATGCTCATCTTGTAGAAACTCTTGTACCGGCTTAGACTAGGTTCTGGGGAGGGTGTTTATATTGTTGATAAATGTCCGCAAGTTTTAAAGGTTATGAAATTTTCGAAAGCTGTTGTATAAAGATTTTTGAAATATTTGTAAAGGGATTCCTTATGTATTAAGGGACTTATTTAATGGTTTATTTTTGTTTTCCGCATTGCCTGTTGGTTCAGGTGGTAAGGGTTCTCCTATCTAGGTGGATTAGAGTAGGTTCCCGCACGGCCCGGTAGATGGGTTATGACAAATAGTATCATAGCCCAGGTTATGGGTCTCCCAATATCAGAGCAAAATGTCAAATAGAGTCCCGTGGATAAGTGTGTAGACGTCCATATCTAATCCTAGGGAAGCTATGAAGCATTCTAGGAAACATCTCTCTTCTTTTATTCCTTTTCGTGCAGTTCTTTCACTTGCTTGTATGGGTTGAGTCCAATTGGTATCTCTCGATTTCAATTGGTATCTCAACGAAGTAAGTATGTCATTAGACTCCGGTTGCAGTAAAACAAGCAAGGAAAATTGAAATCTGGAAGGTTCCAATTGGTATCTGGCCTATGAGGCTATATAAAGGATGGATGAATCGGCTAACGATCATCCATCAAGCGAATGAAAAGTGATGAAACTATTTCGATTGAGTGTCAGAGCTTGAGACTCGTGATTGTATGTATTGCATTGTTTGAATGACTACAATTTAGTGAAGAGTCTTAACTTGGTTATGTATTAATGATTGAATGAATTCTTGTTTTGTAATTCAAGTGGGAAACAATATGGTAAATGTTGGGCAGGGTCTTATCGTTGGTAAAAATAATAAGGGAAAAGGATATATACACTTGTGGGAACTTAGGTTTCAAGTGGTTGGTATGTGAATAAGTACCAGGGACAAGGGCTATTATTGCTTAATTGCGAGAGTTATGGTAAGACATGGATGATCGACTAATGGTCATCCATGGGACAAATAGAGAATAAATTGTGTGACTTGATTTGGTTGTGACTTGATTTGGTTATGACTTAAAGTTGAAATGTTTTGTTGTACGATTTTAGTGTGACTTATTTGGAATGTGTGTGAATTGTTAGTTGATGTGCCTGTAGAGTCTGCAGAAAGTCATTAAGTGGAAAATTTTATGTACCTTAGGTTGTGGTAATCTGTTAAACGTTCTGATTTATGGAGTGGTACTGCATGTTAAATGGGGCTTATCATCGGTTAAGATGATAAGTGATTGGGAACTGTGACTGTAGGGAAGCTTCGGTTTCAGGACAGTCAGGACTTAGTTGGGAACCATAGGAACAAGGGAGTCATTAGTATGTAATGGCGGGAAGATATTGTTGGGAACAATTGTCTAGTGTTAACCCTTTGTAACTGCTAGTATTTTATATTAAATTGTGATGCGTTTGATGCCAGGAATGGCCTTAAGGGTGGTTTAAGACCATGACGAGATTTACAGGACTAAAGAAAGGTAACTGGGAAAGGGAAAGGATATACCTACTGAGAATTTCAAGTTTCTGGGCTGTTACCGTCGGGACCGTGGTGGCGGTATGGTTATCGCTATAGTGGAACCGCTATAGCGGAGCGACCACCGCTATAGCAGAAGAGCGCGAGACAGAAGCCTCACCCTATTATTCATTCATTCTCGGGGCATCTAAAGGCAACGGTTGCATTCTGGGCTGCCATATGAAACAAGGAAATCGACTATAGAACTTATATACCATGCATATAAGGTAAATTTCCTGAATACTTAGCATCCATGCACGACCAAATGAAAGGGTAGATATGGTAGCCCGGGGGATTGGTAAAACTATGACTGACCATTGATGGGAATAGTCGCCTATGTAGAGTTTCGCAAAATGACTCGTGATTGATCGAGTAGTGTTGGACACTGCTCATAGGCTATGTGATGAAATTATTGACTGGTTTAGTGTTGATGATCCTTAGTGGTAGTGTCGATTGAAAGATCGAGGTATTAAATGGGTTTCTTTAGCATTATTGTGTTTCTTGTGACCATGATAATACCCAGTGTTACTGCTTGTTAAGTGGTGAGCGAATTCTCGCCATAGCATTGGTTAGGGTGTAAGCGCCCAGGTAGAAATTCCCCCCTAAGACGAGAGTTGATGAAAACTTCAAGGTAGGATTAGCCCAATAAAATTATCGTTGTTGCGTGATTTAGAGATATGTGGTGTCTAGGGCATAGTGTTGATAGGAGTAAGGTGATAGGATGATATGTGAGGGACATAGTACCCCGTAGGAAGCTTCTGTGATGGAGTTCAGGTTTGTAGAACTCCGGGTGTAGTGGAAGAAGGGTTCGCCAAGATGGGATCTGGTCTTGTTTTTCTTTCTTATGAGTATAGGCACTTCGGTGTTTTGATGAGATCCCGGATTTCTTGGGCACTCATGGTGGGGTAATCTAGTTGCCTTGTGTAGCTCTAAGGAAGGGATTCCTTGACATAGTAGAAGTGAATTAAATTTCGGTTGAGTTGGGTATACCAAGGGATTCAAAAGTTTCAGTGGTTTGCGTAAAGTAAGATTTACGCTGTCAGGATAGAGCATCGAGGTTCATATGGAGGGCTCCTTCTTCTCTTTCTGCCTTAGAGATCATTTGGGGATGAACGATGGGTAAATTGGTATCTGTTATAACGACCGAGTTAATCATTATGGGTAAACATTTTGTGCCAAGTTTCAGGTTAGAATACTTTCAGGTTGAGAGTTTAAAATTCTGGGCTAGGTTAGCCTCGACCGGAATTGGAGCAAGGTATAGTCTAGGCCAATCGGGCTAAGGATTGGGTTTGATGTCTCGATTTGAGCTAACTTTCTATGTAGCTCAGACATAAAGAAGTCTGGGGGACTTTTCGGAATTTAATTTGGGTAAGTAGAGCTCCCGAAATTGAGGTTGACGCGAAAGGGTTATTCTAGAACATCGAGGATTCAAGGTGCATTGTAAAAACGGATCTTTTCAAGATTTTTTCAACATTATATCCATGACGAGTGCTACCGCTCTGCCATGGCGACCTCCACTATAGCAGAATAATTACCACTATAGAAGAAGTCATGATGGTCAACCTCCGCCATAGCAGTTGACTCCTCTACGGCGGTACCGCTATAGCAGAATGGGGACCGCTATAGCGGAGCGACGAGATCAAAAAACCCAGAAAATGGGTTTTTAATTTCATTATCTTCCCTTCAGCCCCAAAAACAGACGAGAGTTATTCCAAAAGCCCTCCTAGGCTACTCCAAGGCTTGGGAGCCATGGGGAGGAGGGATTCCAGCAAAAGGGACGTGAAACCACGGATTTAGGACTGCATAATCATCAGGGAATGCCTTCACGGAGCAAGAAAAGGCATAGAACAGCTGCTCGGCATCCAGGTAGGCTAGGTTTCTTACCAGGAGTAGATTGACCATTTATTTCGTATTATTGTGTAGAATGAAAGGGAGAATCCATGATTAGGCCTTCGAGCACGGAGTTTGGCGGATTCAATGCTTGTTATGTATGAATTAGGAATTGTATGGATTGAATAGTTGGTCTTATGATACGTATAATGTGGATATTTTATTGTTTTGGTAGAATAAAATGATAGGGTTGGGGACTGGAATGTCGGGAAGGTTCGGGCAATCGGGAAAATGCTTGGGAACTATGGGTAATGGAAATGGTAAACTCCTAGAAAAGGTTTAGGTAATGTAAATGGCATGAGATGTAGTTGTTGGTTTTAATAAGGCTAAGGGGAGATGTTCCCACTCTGTGTCGGTGTTGGGTAAAGTCTCGGGAATCACGTAGTTGCTAAATTATGCTAAGAAAGGAAATCGTTCATTATATGTCAGTAAGGGGAAACAGGTTGATCCTCAGACCAAGGTTGGGCTAAATCATCCACCCGGGGAGGGGTAGGTGATGGTTAACGATTCTTGTAAATGTTGTATGTTGTGTACTCTTATCTAAGTGCCTGTATGAGATACATTGCTTAGGGAATGATTAGGAATGTATGTTGTGTACTCTTATCTAAGTGTTTGCATGAGATACATTGCTTAGGGAATGTTAGGAATGTCTAAGAATCTTGTATTACAGTCTGTAAATTGAACTGTGTGTTGCTTATTGGTTTACAAGTTGATTGTTCATTGTTGTGACTGTGGATTGATTGACATTCTGTTGGCTTGGGTACCACACTTGGTATGGGTATAACAAATGGTTGGCTTGGGTACCATGCCTGGTACGGGAATACTAACGGTTGGCTCGGGTACCATGACTGGTATAGGAATACTAACGGTTGGCTCGGGTACCATGCCTGGTATAGGAATACTAATGGTTGGCTCGAGTACCACGCCTGGTACGGGAATACTAATGGTTGGCTCAGGTACCACGCCTGGTATAGGAAAATACTAACGGTTGGCTCGGGTACCATGCCTGGTACGGGTTTACTTAACTGCATCATTTCATTGACATTGTTGCATTGTGTTGATTGGTGTTGGTTTCATGAGTGGACCATTCTGTGTTTATAAATTGTTATATTATATTATGCTTTTGGTCTTGGTGTAGGCCGGGTAATTATACTTTGAGTTTGTCTTGGTGTAGATCGGGTTATGATGCTAATTATTAGTTTGGTCTTGGTGAAGGCCAGGTTGTTATATCATGTTATGAGTTTGGTCTTGGTGTAGGCCGGGTTGTTATATCATGTTATTAGTTGGTCTTGATATAGGCCGAGTTGTTATATCATGTTATTAGTTGGTCTTGGTGTAGGCCTGGCTGTTTTATCTTGTTATGAGTTTGGTCTTGGTGTAGGTCAGGTTGTTATATCATGTTATTAGTTGGCCTTGGTGTAGGTTGGGTTGTTATATCATGTTATTAGTTGATCTTGGTATAGACCGGGTTATGATGTTAATTATTAGTTGGTCTTGGTGTAGACCGGGTTGTCATGTTAACACCTAGATGGTTAGAGGATCCTTGGAGGGTCTGGGTTTCAGGATGAAAAGGGATTTGGATATAACTTTGTTGTTGTCATTGAATGTGTCAGTGGTTGCTAGGTGAATCTCATGTGATTGGTAAACTGGGAGTAAGCTTGAATGTCTGGGGTTGTAGTTGTTGGTTGTTATAACCAGGATGAAAGGTTGTCCTAGAAGTCCGTGGATGGTCCGGACACTGGTAGGTAATACCACGGGTATAGGTGGTTTTTTTGGTTAGATTGTCAGTGTAAGTCTGAATGTCTAGTCAAGGCGGTTGACTTGGGTAAGTAAATGGTAGTCCGGGCATGGACATTGATATTATTAAAGGTCAAGGTGACTTGGTAAGTCTAAAGGTTAGGAGGTCGATTCTGAAAGGAGGAATTGATAAAAGTGATGTTGAAAGAGGTGGAGCATTTACATTGTGCAATTTTTCTTAATTTTTATATGATGGTAGGAGTGAATTTGGGTCAGACGATGATGCCTACCAGTACGTGTGTTTGTACTGATTCTACTCTTGCTATACCCTTTTTGGGTATAGTTTGGTTGCAGGGTTGGTGATGTTTCACAGGTTTAGGATTGCGGTGATCTTCCAGCAACTCCGACTTCCTTCTATGGTGGGAGTTGTGTCCATTTTATTTTATAAGCTCATCTTGTAGAAGCTCTTGTACTGGCTTAGACTAGGTTCTGGGGAGGGTGTTTATATTGGTGATAAATGCCCGCAAGTTTTAAAGGTTGTGAAGTTTTAAAGATTTTCCAAACATTTGTAAAGGGATTCCTCATGTATTAAGGGACTTATTTAATATTTTATTTTTCTTTTCTGCATGGCCTGTTGGTTCAGGTGGTAAGGGTTCTCCTATCTAGGTGGATTAGAGTAGGTGCCCGCACGGCCCGGTAGTTGGGTCGTGACATATATTTAGGCTTGTTCACTTACATGCTACTTAATTTCCTAAGAAAGTTTCCGCCGCGGATGCGGGAGGCCATCCTAACTATAAGGTCCTCCCTTTCTCGGATGAGGGGCCTCTCCTCTTCTTCCAAAGTGCTTATTTGGTTTACGAGCTATTGAATGCGTTGTTCCACCAGCTCTGGAAAAAGAGAAGGCACGCGTTCTAAAAAGGCATGCAGAGTTTGCTGCCCTTGGCGCTTTGCAGGCTACATGTTGATGCCTACGAGGCTATATTGATGCCTAAAAGGGCTATGAGATGCCTACGAGGCTATATCAATGCCTAAGAGGGCTATAGAAAGCCTATTGGGCAATAAGAAGATTGTGATTGCTTTCGGGGCTATATAAAGAATGACTAAAGAGGCTATTATAAAATGCAACATGCCTAATGTGCTACTGGGCATAACAATGGCCTTTGGGGCTATGTGTAGAGTTCCTGAGGGGCTATTGAGATGTAATGACTGCCTACGGGGCTAAGGGACTACCTATAGGGGTATATAGACTGAATTGGCACCTTCCGGGCTTATGGTGGACCGGGTAGAAGGTCTTGTTTGTTGTTTATACCTGTCGTGCTTATGGAGACCGGTTAGGTTATCCTTTGATTATTACTGAATGACTTGTGTCAGGAGTAGTTAGGCTGTATTATGATGAGTATTGATCTTCTTCCCCGAGTGCTTCATTATTGATGATATTAGTTAGCTTGATTCGAGAAGCGGGCTGGTCAGTTAGTTATTGTAGGGCCTCAAAAAATTTTGAGTACAAGTTTAATACTTTAAACGAGAATAACTCTTAATCTATAAAGAGTTGCATGGTGTGCATTTTAAAGAGAAGTATAGCGTATATATAATTGCATACTAGTATATTTGTTATTTTTGGGTTCCACCTTAGATTTTCCTAAAATACTATGAAAAGTGAGTAAGTAAAAAGGAAATAACAATTGAAAAGTTTTGTGGGGCCCACCCCTTAAGGAAAAAGAAAAAAAGAATGAAGGCAAAAGGGTAAAGGGACCCTTTTGTGTTGCTGGAACGTACAACAAAAAAACACAACAATTACATGAGCACCCTTCTCTATCTCTTCTTCTTTCTTTCCTTCACTCAACTTCATTAATGGAGAATTGGACTAAGGACAAGATTCAGAAAGGAGAAATTACATCCAGATTCTTACGGAGCTCAGAAATTAAGCGGATTTTGTACTAATTTCAAGGAATTTTCAAGAGTTAAAATTGGGATTTAGATTCTAAGAGGTAAATTCTTTACCCCACTTTTGAGTATGATTATGGATAACTATTTGAGGATATTTGATTTTAATTTTTACTAGCTATTGAAATGGATCTTGATTATTGGGGTTCTTGAAAAGGAAAAAAGATAAACTTATGAGAAAAATGAAGTTTTGGGGTGTTGCTATTGATTGGAAGATTTAATATCAAATTTTATAAGTTGGAAATTAAGAAATTCACTCCAAACTATGATTAAGGAATTTGATCAATCTTGGGCATAAGTAGAAAATATTAGAATAAATTGTTAGGTGAACCTATGGGTTATTGAAGAATATATATATATGTTTTGTGTATATAGTTGATTAGGTTGGTTGCATAAGGACTACGCCTTGGTGTGTTGAGTTGTTGGAACTCCCAGTACTACTTTAGCTTGAGAAGCATCTAAGGTATGTAAAGCTAAAACTCCTTTTGCCTTAAAGCAACACCCTACGTCACATGTTTATCTATAAAAGTCTCTACTTGAAAAATGAAAATAATGTTTTTTTCTTGTTTCATGTGTAATTCTCCTGGTTAATTATTAAAGCCTATACGTACTCTTATTTGTCCCTTCGCATCAACTTTCTTAATATTTCACATGACCGTAAGTGTCTTTACTTGAAATTCTTAGAATTCACACGATGTGGTCTTATATATGTGTCACATATTATAAATGAAATAAATAGCCATAGCATATTTACATTAGCTTATGTGATAACCTACTTGATATAGCCATAAGTTAAAGCAAGAGCTAGCGTTCGGATAGTGATATTATTTTTGGAAAGTTAAGTATTATATAGAGACCTTACTTAAATAGTTTGACAATCTTTAATATAGATTACATGCCATAGGACCTTTTAAGGCATATGTGATAAATGATAGTGATGGGAGGGTATTCATAGGTTCTACTTGACACACACGCGTGACGTTGTTCTGTGCACAGGATTGATACTAGACACTTATAGTGAGCCCAAACATTATGGAGTACCCGCCCTTGTGGCCCTATTTGTATTTGGAGTCAGCTGGAATGTCATGCACTAGTTTCCCCTGACTCGATCCAATACATGGCATATGTGGCCTGCGGGCAGACCCTTGTAGTGAGCCCTCAAAGGGCGTACCTCGTATCAGACCGCGATTATAGTCATATGTAAAAACCATAGCAATAAGTACTTGAGCAACATATGCTTTACACGTGATTTGGATCGCCGTCGGTAGGCCATCACATGATCATTTGAATTAAATATAGTGTAAGTACGTCAGCTAGGCAAGCCATAGGGTCTATATTATAATTAACGCTTCTTTGAATGTTATATGAACAACTAATGAGGTTGGTTCATAGTTTACTGTTTCATATCATACATCTATTACTTGTATGCTCATAATTCTTTCATTTTGACATTTGATTCATATGAGCTTCCATATATGTCTACTTGTTATTTTGTCTGCTTTACATACCAGTACATGTTGTATATGTATTGATGTCCCTACATTCGGGGCACTGTATTTTCTCATAAATAGTGGGCCTGGTTCACAGGGGAGAAGACATCTGCATTAGGTTCTTTTGCTACCTTTAGCTGATATTTTGGTGAGCTTCATCTCTATCTGGAGCCAGATTATGTATAGATCTCTAGTTGGGTGCATTGGAGCCTGTCCCAACTAGTTATTAGTATTATAGCATTTTGTACTCTTTAGAGGCTTCCTAGACATTTTCTAGTGTCACATTGTACAGTTTTTGTTCAAATGACTCTATAATATATATATATATATATATATATATATATATATATATATATATATGTATATATGCATCATATGCTGGTTTTCCGCTCATTTATTTTTTTGTAACTTCGCATATGTCATAGATTACTCGTAACAGGTGGTCATATAGTTCTTGTCCGTCCCTTCGATTTGGGGCTTAAAAAACTTTGTATCAGAGCATAGGTTCAATTGAACCAAGGAGTCTAGGAAGCCGTGTATAGTAGTACCTTACTTATCAATGTGTTGCACGCCACATTTATAATTAAGGGACTTCATGGGCATTTAGGAATTTGGCTTTCATTTGTAATTTAGATCGTGCGATAGAGCTAAGTCATAGAAAGTTACTTCTGACTCATATTCTTCTTATTTGTGATACACATCATGTCTGCTATAGATAAGGATAAAGTCGCCTAATGGGTCACTACGAGCACAACTTAGGAGGCAACCACTGCAGGGTAGTATCCAGTATTAGGGGATCAGCTTAGGGATCAAGAGAATTTCCTGAGTCCTGTGCCTCCAGGTTCTCAGGTGCCCAGGACAAAAGGACCTACAGGGGGTCATGCACCTCCAACTGTTCCAGCAATAGTTCCTGTACCACTACCTGGTGCCTCTGAGAAGGATCTTAGAGGAGCGATATAGTTGCTTACTTAGTTTTTAGCCGCTCAGGCTCAAAGACAGAATGTGGAGGTCCCTGTTGCTGCTCAAGGAGAGGTAGCCGGATGTAGGATTCGAGATTTCCTATGAATCCGCCAGTGTTCACAGGCTTTAACCTTGTAGAGGACCCTCAGCAATTTATTTATGAGATTCGTATAATTTGTAAGGTGATGCAGGTATCAGAGACAGATTCCTTTGAATTGGCCTCTTATCAATTAAAAGATATAGTTGTCGCTTGGTATGAAATATAGGAAGCTTCAAGGGGTTAGAATGCTCCCCCAGTGGTCTGGACGGACTTTTCAAGGGCCTTCATGGATCATTTCTTTCCATTAGAGCTCTGACAGGCAAAAGTAGATGAGTTTCTACATTTAGAGCAACGTAATCTCAGTATCAGAGAGTACAGTTTACGATTTACGCAGTTGTCAAGATTTGCTCCAGAGTATGTTAGTACTCAGTCATCAAGGATTCATAAATTCGTTCGTGGACTTGCGAGTTGCTTGAGGGACAACCTTTCTGTTGTTGCCCTGAATAGGGATATGGATATAGCGAGGATCATGGCATATGCTCAGCAGTTAGATGAGGATCAGCGTAATCGTGAAATAGATGAAGAGAGGGAACAGAGTAAGAGAGTCAGGATGGCTGGTTAGTGTCAGGGGAGTAGTGGAGCTTCCACCTGTAGAGGGCCACCTAGGCAAACTCAGTTGGCAGCACGCTCCACAGCTAGTGCTCTAGCTCAATTTTTGAGATATAGACATGAGCAAGGTAAGACTTCTAGGGCACCAGGCCCACGGCCTCAGAGGGATACTAGTCAAGGATTACCACCTCAACCTGCATGTAGATAGTGTGGCCGGGCAAATGGAGGGCAGTGTCGGCGTGGTTCAAATGCTTGTTATTGGTATGGTATAGAAGGTCACATGGTACGAGATTGTCTGTGGCTCAGAGATAAAGCTAGAGGTGATATATCATAGCCTATAGGGTCCGCATCAGCCTCATTGTCATCAGCACCTTCTTCTTCTCGCAGTCCTCAGGCACCAGCAAGTAGAGGATCTGGTAGAGGCAGAGGGACTGGTTCTAATGCCGGCCCATATCATGTGTATGGACTAGTCAGTCGATGAGATTCACCGGCATCCCCAGACATGGTCACACGTACTCTATCCATCTTCTCATATGATGTATATGCCTTGATATACCCAGGAGCTACCCTATCATATGTAACTCCATTTACTGCTAAAAAGTTTAGAATAGAGCCAGAGTTGTTATGTGAACTATTTTCAGTGTCGACTCCATTACGAGAGTCTATCATAGCTAGACAGGTATATTATAATTGTTTAGTGACCATATATGGCCGTGATACATTGTCTAATCTAATTGAACTTGAAATGGTCGACTTTGACATCATCATGGGTATGGATTGGCTATATTATAATTTTGTAGTGACCATATGTGGCTGTGATACATTGTCTAATCTAATTGAACTTGAAATGGTCAACTTTGACATCATCATGGGTATGGATTGGCTATCCTTTTGCTATGCTACAGTTGATTGCCGAGCTAAGATTGCTCGATTTCATTTCTCGGGCGAGCCTATCTTGGAATGGAAGGGTAATACCATGATGCCTAATGGGAGGTTTATTTCCTATCTTAAGGCACGAAAGCTTATTGCCAAAGGGTGTTTATATCACCTTGTCCAAGTAAGAAACTTTGAAGCTGAGAAGCAGGTGCCAACTCTTCAGTCAGTACTACTGGTGAATGAGTATCCTGATGTGTTTCCTAATGAACTTCCAGGATTACCTCCCATTAGATAAATTGACATTGGTATTGATGTAGATTTTGATACTCAACCTATATCAATTCCACCTTATTAAATGGCGCCTGAAGAGTTGAAAGAACTAAAGGTGAAGTTGAAAGACTTGCTTGACAAAGGCTTCATCTGACCTAGTATATCGCCTTAGGGTGCACCAGTGTTGTTTGTACGTAAGAAAGATGGCACATTGAGAATGTGTATAGACTACAGGCAGCTAAATAAAGCAATAATAAAGAATTAATATCCTCTTCCCCGAATAGATGATTTATTTGATCAGTTAAAATGAGCTAAATGTTTTTTGAAGATTGATTTGAGGTTCGGCCTTCACCAGCTGATGATACGTGAAGTAGAATTCCCAAGACAGCTTTCCAGATATGATATGGGCACTTCGAGTTCCTTGTCATGTCATTTGGACTAACGAATGCCCTAGCAGCCTTATGGATATGATGAATAGGGTTATCAAACCCTTTCTTAATATGTATGTTATAGTATTTATAGATGACATCTTGGTATATTCACGTGATAAAGAAGAGCATGCGAATCATTTGAGATCAGTGCCACAGACACTTAGAGAACACCAGTTATATGCTAAGTTTTCTAAGTGCGAGTTCTGGTTAAGCTCAGTAGCCTTTCTTGGCCATGTGATATCTGGAGAAGGCATCAGAGTGGACTTTCAGAAGATAGAGGTTGTGAAGAATTGGCCTTGACCAACCACTCCCACAGAGGTTCGTACTTTCTTGGGATTAGCCAGTTACTATAGAAGATTTGTGGAAGACTTTTCCTCTATTTCTGGCCCATTGACTAAACTGACGCAGAAAGAAGCTAAGCTCAAGTGGTCAGATGCTTGTGAAAGAAGCTTCCTGGAGTTGAAAGATAGATTGACTACAGTGCCTGTATTAGCCTTACCAGAAGGAACAAATTAATATGTTGTATATTGTGATGCTTCAGGCGTTGTCCTAGGTTGTATCCTAATGTAACATGGAAAAGTTATAGCATACGCTTCTCGGCAGTTGAAGAAGCATGAAAAAAATTACCCCACTCATGATTTGGACCTTGTAGCAGTTGTATTTATGCTTAAAATATGGCGCCACTATCTGTACGGGGTGCATGTTAATGTCTTTACAGACCATAAGAGACTTCAATATATATTCAAGCAGAAAGAGTTGAATCTATTGGAGAGGAGGTGGCTAGAGTTGTTGAACGACTATGATGTCAATATTCTTGACCACCTATGTAAAGGTAATATTGTAGCAGATGCTCTTAGTCGATTATCAATGGGTAGCCTAGCATTGTCACGCCACGAAGTTACCTCTTGGATGCAACACGGTGCTTATTGTCACAAGTGATCCCAAGCTAACCCATTGCATGGCACATCTATATAAAATCAGGTTAAGACATGCACTGTGCGGAAGCTAAAACAGTTTTAATATATGAAAGCAGGAAGAAGCCAAGAATCTGAATATATAAAGTATTTTAAAAAAAATATAGTGATGACCGGAAACCACCCTAACGACTGCTGAATCTAGCCTATGTCTGAAAGTCTTCTAACTGAATAGGAGTTGCTGGGACATGCCCCCAGCTAACTCTAATAAATCAAAAACTGTAAATAATTGCGGAAGATATAAGCATGTCTAACTTTCTCGAACTACTGAGGATTCACCAACTGAGCTGATGTATACGGACCATAAGTCAAACTAAGAGCGGTACGGATGTTGAGTGTCTGAACCTACATCATAAAATGATGTAGCACAAAAGTATGCGTCAGTACTTTGAATGTACTGAGCATGCAGGATATGTACAAAGCTGGACAATATAGAACTGAACATGAAAATAGATAAACTGCAACATAACTAAAGCTGAATTGAATGCAATGACCAAGTATAAATCATGAAATAACATGTTGAACTAAATACTGAACATAAATACAGGATACAAGGTCAATGTACATGAATCTAACTTTGGGAGACACTACTAACTGATAAACCCCAAGTTGAGCTAACTATGGGGATAACCTGTAACCCTAGTGGAAGGGTGTTCATACCCTGGAAAGGGTACGAACAAGTCTGACGTGGATCCACTACTGATGTCCACAGGGGACAAGGAGGTGCAACCTAGTCTAACAACTGACTCATATAAACCTACGGTGGCGCCGTAGTTCTGGAACTTGGGGACTGCTTCTAAAGGTCTTAGCCTAAGCTGATAGCTAAGCCTTTGTCCCCTCATCCACTTGGTACTAAGTATACTCCCACTGAATGTAAGTAATAATGTACTGAAATAAAGGATAGCTCAATTACTGATAAATGATTGAGAATGCAACATACACAGGCTTAAGGGTATAGCATTTCATTTCTAAAGCATAAACATATAACTGATCTGCCTAGCAAGCTAAATTCATAAGGATATTGGAATTTCTACAAGCTAGGGTTTCTAAGAATTATTCATGAAACTGCACTAATTCTCCAAGAAACATATAATCAATACCATAAAAGCTGTAAGAATTGAATTACAATAATTCCCTAAGATTTACGAACCCTAGGTCTGAACCATTCATAGAGAAAACTGAAGGTTGACTAGAATCTAAGGACCAAATGGGTGAAAAGAACCCACTAGTAAAATCCCACATACCTAGTGAAGAAACCCACAGAAAAATCCTTGGATTTTTTGGGCTGAACTTGATGAAGACCTCTGCTTGTTTTTGGATGAAAACTGTCGCCTCTTTCTTTTATTTTCTTTCTAAGTTTAAAGAATTTAGGGGAATGAATGTTTAAGGTAGTTTTAGGCTACTTGATTAGGCTTAAACAACATAAAACTACGTAGCTTAGGCCATAAAAGGAAAAGGAAAAGTCTGAAATACCCCTGGGAAAGTTAAAAGAATTTCTACAGAAAATATGACTCAAGGATCACGACTCCGGATGACGGACCGTACTCCTGGACGACGGATCATCAACCTGAGTCGTGGTTCTGCCTAAGAGTTTTAGGGGTCTCTGGTCTCAGGAGCTACGACTCAACAGGACGGATCATTCTTTTGAACGATGGTTCTTCATGTGACTTGTGGTTCCTGGGATTGGACTTATCCTGGGGATTTCCATGAGTCAAAGGATGGACCATTCTTCTGAAGAACGATCCGTAAACCAACTCGTGGTTTCTGGGACTAGAACTGGGGGTCCTCTGATTCAGGGAAACCACGTGTGACAGGTCAAGCCATGGTTCTAAACTATGGTCCGTGGTCCTAACCATAGTCCCTGGCACATGTACTGGAGAGCTACTGGAACTTGAACTATGGTTCAAGATGACGGTCGATAGTTCAAAACTACGGTCCATGCTCTTGAACCGTGGTTCCTGAAAACTTGAATTTTTAGAAGTTTTCATTTTCTACTAGTTTTTTGAGCTTAGTATAGGCTTGGAAGTTCTGGGGTGTTACAATATATCTCCCTTGGGATCATTCATCCTCGAATGCAGACTGAATAAGCTGACTTTAGGGGGAAAGAGTTGTAATTCCTATCAACAGAGTTCTAGAAACTGATATCTAACAGAACTGAGTTCCATAAACATGCAAGTATGCTGAAATACAGGGGTAACTGATGGAACAAGGTGCTGAGATTGAATTTCACAAGAGTAAACTGAGAGACCTATTTACCTCAAGCTAAAACTGAATCGGAGGGAAAGAGGTGGGGGTATTTGGACATCATGGCTGTTTCTGCTTCCCAAGAAGCTCCCTCTATGGACTGATTCCTCCACAAAACTTTCACTGAAGCAACTTATTTATTTCTCAACCTACGAACCTGATGGTCAATAATATCAACTGCAACCTCCTCATAGGTGAGGCTATCCTTCACAGCCACACTCTCTAAAGGTACTATCGAAGTCAGATCACCCACACACTTCTTCAACAGGGGAATATGAATGACTGGATGAACTGCTGCTAGTTCTGATGGCAACTCTAACTCGTAGGCCACATTACCCACCCTTTTCAGGATTTTGTAAGGACCTACATACCTAGGACTAAGATTCCCTTTCCTGCCAAATCTCATTACACCCTTCATGGGTGATACTTTCAGGAAAACCCAATCGTCAACTTCAAACTCTAAGTCTCTTCTCCTAACATCTTCATAGGACTTTTGATGACTCTGAGCTGTCTTTCGCCTATCTCTGATGAGCTGAACTTTCTCCATAGACTCATGTACCAAATTTGGTCCAATCAAAGCTGCTTCACCTACTTCGAACCAACCAACAGGTGACCTACATCTACGCCCATAGAGGGCCTTATATGGGGCCATCTGAATGCTGGAATGGAAGTTGTTATTGTAGGCAAACTCTATGAGAGGTAGGTGATCATCCCAACTACCTTTGAAATCGATCACGTAAGCCCTCAACATATCCTCTAAGGTTTGAATGGTACAGTCTGCCTGACCATCCGTCTATGGATGAAATGTTGTACTGAGATTCACCTGAGTACCAAGACCTTTCTAGAAAGATCTCCAGAAATGAGATGTAAACTGAGGACCTCTATTTGAGATGATAGACAAAGGAACTCCATGCAACCTGACTAAATCGTTGATGTATAGTCTGGCATAGTCTTCCACTGAATCTATAGTCTTAACTGCCAGAAAGTGAGCTGACTTAGTGACTCTATCCACTATAACCCAAATGGAGTCATACTGCCTGCAAGTATGAGGTAAACCCGTAATGAAATCCATATTGACCACTTCCCACTTCCAAGTAGGAATGCAAATATCCTGAGTCACACCTCCTAGTTTCTGATGTTCCACTTTAACCTGCTGACAGTTGGGACACTTAGCTATGAAATATGCAATGTCCCTCTTAATGTCGTTCCACAAATTGACTTCTCGTAGATCATGGTACATCTTAGTGTCACCCGGATGAATGGAATATCTGGAATTATGGGCTTCTGAAAGGATCTTCTGTCTCAACTCACCAACCTTAGGAACACATAAGTGACCTTGATAATGAAGTACACCATCTCCCCCTTGGGAGAAAACCTCAAATCTCTGCTGATAAACTGCACCCTTCAATTGAAGTAGTATGGGATCACTATCCTGTTTCTCCTTAACCTCCGCTACCAGTGAAGATTCTGACCCATTTTGAACTATCACACAACCATCTGACATGTCCACAAGGCAAACTCCTAAGCAAGTGAGCCGATGAACATATCTTGCTAATTCTCTCTTCTCTTCCTCAACATGAGATACAGTACCCATAGACAGTCAACTGAGAGCGTAAGCTACTACATTGGCCTTACCTGGATAGTAGAGCACATTCATGTCATCATCCACGAGAAACTCAAGTCACCTCCTCTGGTGAAGATTCAAATCTCTCTGGGTGAACACATACTGAAGGATCTTATGATATGTGAACACATCAACATGAACACCATACAGACGCTCAAGGATATGTTGATAGCATGTGTGCTGGACTTTAAAGGTAACTAGGATAATGATTTTCCCCTAATAGAGTTTTCCTATAATAACAGTTATCACTCCAGCATTGGCATGGCTCCATTTGAAGCTCTATATGGGAGGTGATGTAGATCGCCTATTGGTTGGTTCAAAGTAGGTGAGACACAAATATTAGGACCAGATCTAGTCCATCAAGCCATTGAGAAGGTCAAGTTAATACAAGAGTGATTGAAGACTCCTCAGAGTACACAAAAATCATATACAGATATGCTGCGTAGAGTTTTAGAGTTTCAAATTGATGATTTAGTATTCATAGAGGTATCACCTATGAAAGGCGTTATGTGATTTGGGAATAAAGGTAAACTGAGTCCCAGGTATATTAGACCTTATAGAGTTATACGTAGAATTGGACAGGTAGCCTATGAGATATAATTACCTCTAGAGCTAGATGCAGTGCATCCAGTCTTCCATGTGTCTATGTTGCGCAACTGTTTAGGAGAACCTTCCCATGTCATCCCTACAGAGGATATCAATCTTGCAGGAGACTTATCATATGAGGAAGTTCCTGTGGCTATATTGGACCGACAAGTTAAGAATATAAGAACTAAAGATATAACTTCGATCAAAGTACTTTGGAGAAACCAAAATATAGAAGAAGCCACATGGGAAGCAGAATCTGATATGAAAACTAAATATCCATATTTGTTCCAAGCACCATAAGAAGGTTCATAAACTATTTGTTTTCTTTATATGATTGATAGTCTTTATTGTATTTGTTTCGTTGCTATCTAATTCTCTTATGATATGTATACGTGGTTGATGTATGCTTATTATTCTAGAGACTTACGTGGATGCAGCTTCCAGTTGCAGAGTATAAGGCGAGTTATGCAAATGATTATAACTTTTATTTGAGTATAAGGCCAAATGGAGTCTCGTGTAGTATCTGTTAAGTATTATATCTGTTGTGATGCTCTATGAAGCGTAGTTGTATTTTTTTCTGGCTTGCTAACAGGTTCCTGATAGGTCTATTTACAAAGGAAACTCTGCCGAGATTTCTGGAAATTTTGAGAGAGCCAAATTTAAGGCCTTATGATGGAAAAAAAAGTTAAGTGGATGAAGTTTTGATTGTCTCACGAATATAGTGAATGGTTATGGAACTTAAAATAACCTATAAGTATCATTTCGGGACGAATGATCCTAAGTGAGGGAGATTGTAGGGCCTCGAGAAATTTCAAATACAAGTTTAATACTTTAAACGAGAAAAACTCTTAATCTATAAAGAGTTGCATGGTTTGCATTTTTACGAGAAGTATAGTGTATATAAAATTGCATACTAGTATATTTATTGTTGATGGGGTCCACCTTAGATTTTCCTAAAATACTATGAAAAGTGAGTAAGTAAAAAGGAAATACCAATTGAAAAGTTTGGTGGGGCCCACCCCCTAAAGAAATAAAAAAGGAATGAAGGCAAAAGGGGGACATTTTTGGGTTGCTGGAACGTACAACAAACAACAACAATAGCAACATTAGTACCCTTCTCTATCTCTTCTTCTTTCTTTCTTTCACTGAACTCCATTAAAGGAGAACTGGACTAAGAACAAGATTCAGAAAGGAGAAATTACATCCATATTCTTATGGAGCTCAGAAATTAAGAGGATTTTATACTAATTTCAAGGAATTTTCAAGAGCTAAAGTTGGGATTTGGATTCTAAGAGGTAAATTCTTTACCCCACTTTTGAGTATGATTATGGATAACTATTTGAGGATATTTGATTTTAATTTTTACTTGCTATTGAAATGGGTCTTGATTATTGGGGTTCTTGAAAAGGAAAAAAGAAAAAAATATGAGAAAAATGAAGTTTTGGGGTGTTGCTATTGATGGGCAGATTTAATATCGAATTTTATAAGTTGGAAAATAAGAAATTCACTCCAAACTATGATTAACGAATTTGATCAATCTTGGGCATAAGTAGAAAATATTGGAATAAATTATTAGGTGAACCTACAGGTTATTGACGAATATATATATGTTTTGTGTATATAGTTGATTGGGTTGGTTTCACAAGGACTACGCCTTGGTGTGTTGAGTTGTTGGAACTCCCGGTACTACTATTAGTTTAAGAAGCATCTAAGGTATGTAAAGCTAAAACTCCTTTCGTCGTAAAGCACCACCCTAGATCACATGTTCCCTCCATAAAAATCAAGTAGCCTACATGAAAAATGAAAATAAGTTTTTTTTGTTGTTTCGTGTGTAATTCTCCTGATTAATTATTAAAGCCTAAACGTACTCTTATTGCTCCCTTCGCGTTAATTTTTTTAATATTTCACATGATCGTAAGTGTCTTTACTTGAAATTCTTAGAATTCACGCGATGTGGTCTTATATATGTGTCACATATTATAAATGAAATAAATAGCCATAGAATAATTACATTAGCTTATGTTACAACCTATTTGATATAGCCATAAGTTAAAGCAAGAGTTAACATTCAGATAGTGATATTATTTTCGGAAAGTTAAGTATTATATAGAAACCTTACTTATATAGTTTGACAATCTTTATCATAGATTACATACAATAGGCCCTTTTAAGGCGTATATGATAAAAGATAGTGATGGGAGGATATTCATAGGTTCCACTTGACACACCCGTGTGATGCTGTTCTGTGCACAGGATTGAGACCAGACCCTTATAGTGAGCCCGAACATTATGGCATACCCGCATTTGTGGCACTATTTGTATTTGGAGTCAGGTGGAATGTTATGCACTAGTTTCCCCTAACTCGAGCCGATACATGGCATATGTGGCCTGCGGGCAGACCCTTATAGTGAGCCCTCAAAGGGCTACCTCGTATCAGACCGCGATTATAGTCATATGTATAAAACTATAGCAATAAGTACTTAAGCAACATATTATTTATACGTGATTTGGATCGCCTTTGGTAGGACATCACATGATTATTTGAATTAAATATAGTTTAAGTATGTCACCTAGGCAAGCCATAGGGTCTATATTATAATGAATGCTTCTTTGAATGTTACATGAAGAACTAATAAGGTTGGTGCATAGTTTACAGTTTCATATTGTACATCTATTACTTTTATGCTCATAATTCTTTCATTTTGACATTTGATTCATATGAGCTTCCATATCTGTCTACTTGTTAATCTATCTGCTTTACATACCAGTACATGTTGTATATGTACTGACGTCCCTACGTTCGAGGCATTGTATTTTCTCATAAATACAGGCAGACATCCGCATTAGGTTCTTTTTCTATCTTTAGCTAATATTTTGGTGAGCTTCATCTCTATCTGGAGCCAGATTATGTATAGATCTTTAGTTGGGTGCATCGGGGCTTGTCCCGACTAGTTATAAGTAGTATAACATTTTATACTTTTTAGCGGCTTCCTAGACATTATCTAATGTCACATTGTACAGTTTTTGTTCAAATGACTCTATGATTTATATATATATATATATATATATATATATATATATATGCATCATATGTTGGTTTCCCGCTCATTTATTGGTTTGTGACTTCACATATGTCATAGATTACTCGTAACAGGTGGTCATACAATTCTTGTATGTTCCTCTGATTTGGGACATGACAATTATGGTTAGTAAGGCTTATGTTGAGATTAGGTAAGTACATTCTGGCTAACCTCTGACTCCCTGTTGGAGTATTTACATTACTTATGATGTCAGTCTTAGCTATTTATAGATTCAGGAACAGGTAAGTACGATCAGATTATCTTTGACTATCTTTGTTGATAACTTACAATGTTTATGACACTAGCTCTTGTTTCAGCTTTCAAGTGTTTTATACACGCAATACATTATTTTGTACTGACACCCCATTGCTTGGAGGTGCTGCATTCATGCCTGCAGGTCCTGAGCAGCGACCAGAAAGACCTACTGAGTAGCACATCTAAGTTTTCACGGATTTGTCAACTTTTTTTATTTCAGCATTGGCCAGAGTATCAAAGCTTTGCTTTTGTTATTGTTTATAGCTTTTGGGTAGGGCAGGGCCTTGTCCTACCAAGTATTCTATTGATAGAGGCTTGCAGACTAGTCTGTTGGGTTGTATAGCTTCGTTGTTGGCCAGTTGGGCCTTGTTATTTTTATTGATAGTTCAACAGCCTGTTGGCCCAGCTTATATTGTGTATACCTAGTTACAGTTTATGTATAGATATCATGGTAGCCTAGACAACCCAAATAGGACTTGCATGCTATTTGTTTATTGCTTTATATTAACAGTTGGGAGTAGTTGTTTTCTTTCTAGTGTTGTTGATAGGGGCCTTGCCGGCCGAGGGCTTATTCTTAAGTCGAGATATACTTGATTATTTTCCTGATTAAATGTGGTTGTTATGCGCTATTTGCAAATGGTTCAGCAGGGTCAGCTCAGGCCTAAGTTTTGGTATCAGGTGGCAGTTGCACCCCTCGAGTATGGGATGTGACAAAGTTTGTATCAGAGTAACGTCGTATCCTAGGGAGTCTGCAAGTTGTATCTAGTAGAGTCTTGCTTATGGGTGTGTTGTGCTCCACATTTATAATCAGGAGGCTATAGGGCGTTCAAGATTGGTTACCATTTTTTCGTCATTCAGAACGTGCTATATAGCCGAGTCCTAAATTTGAATTATTGAAATTGTGTGATAGAGATTTGAGATGGTAAAACTTCAGCAGACCTTGTAGAGGGGTCAATTTTATTCGAGGTGTCATAGAATTTTAAAGGATAGGGTCGATCATATTTGAGTTAAGTTTTCATCCCAATTATGAGTTTGTGTCGTTGACAACCTTGTAGGTCTCGAGGAAGTTTCTATTAGGTTCTGGTGGACTTGTGAGGTATGTAGCTTATTTTCTGGGTTGTTTTGTAGGTGTGGTATAGTCCGGTGTATAAGGGAGGTTCTGACAGAAATTCGAGAAGTTCATAGACCTACTCCTGAGTTTTATTTCACATTCTAGGACGAATGTTTTGAAAGGGGGAAAGATGTAACAACCTAGGTGTTTAACGTTGTCCTTCATACCGTACCAAGTGCTTACGAATATGTTTCCTACAAAATATAGAGCATAAAACGTAATAGAAAACCTAGGAAAGGTATTTATAGACATAAGAAATCCTATCCTAAATAGACAAGGAAAACTGGAATGGGCAACTTCCACGGACACAGCCTACGGTCCGTGGAAACTTCTACGAGTCATGAAACCTCTTCGTGAAACTCAGGCTCCATATCATCTTGCAGTTTCACTTCCACGAGTTCACTCTATGATTTTTAGACTGCTTTACGACTCATGGATTGGTCTCGTGCATCTCAGAGTACTTGGGTTCCTGCATCTTTACTTTCACAAAGTTGTTATACGACTCGTGGATTTATCCACGGCTCGTGAAATTGCCTTGTGGATCTCAGACCTTTTTCACATCCTCTGATCAGGTTCGACGAACATGAATGATGACTCGTGAAAAGGTTCACAACTCATGGACACCTCTCGTAGATCTCAGGCTGCAGGTACCTTTGCAAAAGTCTTTCCACGACTGACTTCCACGACTCATGGATGCGTTCACGACTCGTAGAGTTGAGTTATGAAAGTCAGTTTCAGCCAAATTTACAGTCTTTTTCTATACTTAGTCTCCAAACCCTTTTTTCCTGCATAACACTTACAAACACATCAAAACTACTAAAAATCGCTAAAGAACATACTCCAATTCCAAGTTTTAAGAGTCGAAAGTGACGTAAAACCATGGCACATCAAAAGCATCTATGCTCGAAACTGACTTTCTATAATTGGTTTTACTTTCTTTCTGAAATCATGCTCTATAACTAAAACTGACTAGACTGAAACTGTTTGTCCGAGATATTTTTCTAAAGTTTGAAAATAACCTCTTTATGAAAAACAATGAAATATATCTAATATAATAATGCTTCAAAATCATCTTTATCTAGAAAAGGGGCTGATGTGGCAGAACAGGTGTGAACTATAAATCAAGGATTCACCAATGATACAAATAACAATGATTTTATCAGTAGATTTACAATAAATGACTTGAGATATGAGTAATTAGAATTCATGGACTATGTGTATAAACCCTATCTCTAATATTTCTAATACTGAAGTTAAAGAAGTAGGGCATGAGGAAGAATAGGGTTCTTCACTATGATTAGCCTTACATACCTGAGACGAAGATATTTCTCATAGAAACTTAGCTTGGAGCACTCTAGACCTTGCTTAAAGAGACTTCTGACTTTGAAATTGAGAGAGAGAGGTTGAGAGAATGCTTTGATCAATAAAAACTAAGTGTTTGACCTTTTAAGGGTTTAAAATTCATGCTAGGGGGTTCCTTGGGGGAAAATAACTTAATTGCCCTTGATTAAATAAAGTTGGAAGGGATATTTTGTTTGGAAAAGCCTTAGGGCACTGCACACCCCATAGCACTAACCGAGAGGCATGTTGCACCTCACAACATGGTCTTTGGATAGTTCCTCACTAAAAAGCCCATAACATTTTACTTCAGACTCAAATTAAATGGAGTTAGATTCGGCCAAGAGTAACCTTGAAAAACTTCTGCTTTACGAAGAAAGATAGAGAATAAGCACCTTGAACAAAATTCAGAACTTGTCTCTGTATGGCAGGAAGCTCTCAATTTATTTCATACATTACTTTCTTCTCAAGGTTTGGTGCTTGAACAAACGATTGGCGTTGTTAGAAAGAAGACTCAAAAACCATTAATTTAGTAAGTCATGAGCTATGTAACTCATCATATTCTAGGAGATATGCTTGTTTGAAGTTGATCCTAGTATGAACTTATATGAAAACTTAATCGGTAGAGAAGCTTTCAACTTAACTTTGTGGTAGAGGTTCCTTAAGACAGTAATTCATATCCAATGCATTACCCGCACTTAAGAATTAATATTAGCACCTATGTATAATATAAATCCATTAGGTTTGGGTCTAACAACATACTTAGAATGGTTCAAGTCATAGCCCAAAAATTCAAGGCATTACAGCATCCTTATGAAATAAGAACCTAACCCAGGTAAACCGTGAATAATCATCAACATTAATAAATGTGCACCTTTTTCCACCAATGCTTGCAGTTCTAGTAGGACCAAAAAGCTCCATATGAAGAAGCTGTAGGGGCTTAGAGTGTCACGATCTAACTACCGGGCCGTGAGGGCACCTACTCTAAGCCACCTAGATAGGAGAACCCTTACCACCCAATCCAACAGAAAATGCGGAAAAAGAAGTAAAACATGAAATAAACTTTTTTGATACAAGAAGTTTTTTACAATATTCGAAGAAATAAAACATTTACAGTTTAGAAATAACCCTCCCTAGAACCCAGTCTATGTCAGTACAAGAGCTACTACAAGAGTAATACAATTAAAATGAAAAGGACACAACTCCACCATAGAAACAAGAAGTGGGAGTTGCTGGAGATTTCCATCATCGTGTACCTATGAAACATTACCAACACTACAACAAGACTATACCCAAAAAGGTATAGCAAGAGTAGAATCAGCACAAACACACGTACTGATAGGCATCATTGGTCGACCTGAGTCCCCTATTATCATCATATAAGAAATCAAGGAAAAATACATTATTAGTTACAATACTCAACCCAAGCCTGCCTATCCCTTAGACTTCACAAGTCACCCTGACAGCTAGACTTCCTAAGTGACCTTGGCACCTAGACTTCCCAAGTCACACTTGGTAAATAGACTTCCCAAGTCACACTTGGTAAATAGACTTCCCAAGTCACACTTGTCATTACCCGACATCCATGCCCATACCCGAGCTAGCATTCCTTTACCCCAGCCAACCACTATGACTCAACGACCCAGAGTAAACCCCACTACCTAGTGACGTTGATCAAACCTCTCATACCGCCACCTACTAGTACAAACTATCCCAATGACCCCCCAGGGCCATACTCGACAAGTAACCACACTCAATATTATAACCATACCATAAGTCTCCTTCTTAGCTTATCAACCGCAAGGTAACAAGTCTAACCGACATTGACAAATCTCAGTGACAACAAATATATATCCTTTTTACATAACCCAAACCAACTAGGATCCCTAGGACACCACCTATGCCAATAACATGTGACCTCAGTTCACAGAAGAACCACATTGTCACTTAAGCACACTAACCCGGTCCTTCAAGGACCAACTATACGCCAAATACATGTAAGGAACAACAATCACACATATATTTGGTTCACTCAAGGAACCAATATGTAATGAAATGACAATTAAAACCATAACACTATAATTCCAAACTCCAGTCTTCCTTCCAAACTTATCAATCACATGGAATAGGTTCCACAACAAACTTAAACAATGAACAAGTAACAATAGCATATACACTTTTTATCTTTCCTGGACTGATCAAGGATCCCTACACCTACACCTAGTGTTAACAAGCAATGCTCGGTCCACCCCAGGACCATCCCCCATATTTAAGTGCAATAACCTGGTCTCTCAAGGACCAATATAATCAATCACAAGTCAAGAATACAACCCAGCCCACTCATGGAACCAATGACAAACACAACCAATAATACATATTAAAGTCGTACCAGGCATGGTACCCGAGCTAACCAATATAGAACCTGTACCAGGCATGGTACCCAAGCCAACCATTATTATTCCCGTACAAGGCGTGGTACCCGAGCTAATTATTAGTATACCGATACAAGGCATTGAACCCGAGCTAACCATTAGTATACCCGTACCAGGCGTGGTACCCAAGTCAACCATTAGTGTACCAATACCAGGCATAGTACCTGAGCCAATCGTTAGTAATTCCCGTACAAGGCATTGTACCGAGCCAACCGAATGTCACACAAAAGTCCAACAGTCACAAATAATGAACAAAACACACTTGTAAACCAACAAGCAATAACACCCAGTTCATTTTACAAGACTGTTATCCGGACATTTAGACATTCATAACTATTCACTAAGAATGCAACTCATACAATACATAAGCAAAAGCACACAAACATACAATGCACAAAGGGAATCAATAACCATTACCTACCCCCTATTCCAGGTACATAAATCTCATCCGAAGACTAACCCCAGTTCACCCCTTAATGCATACTAGTAGGTACACCCATTCCTGACCCTTCCCCTAGGATCGAATTATAACATGGGGAAGACCTCCTCTAACCCTGGTAATTAAACCATTTACGACATTCTACTTCCTTTATAACAAACATTTTATAGAATTCCCTCCTTAACCTGTCATTAATTTCCCAAGCTTTCCCTGGTTCCCCGAACCTTCCCTCCACTCTAGACCTTGGATTTTATCATCACACAACCCATAATTAATCATGATAACCTGGAATATTACCACACATTTTCACAACCCAACCATTTCTAGTTCAAATAATACAACTACAACAATCCTCCAGACTCCATGCCCGAAGTCCTAGGCATGGATTCTCCTTTTCAGTCTATACAATAAGTATGAAATATAAATAGGTCAATCTACTCATGAAGAAAACCTAGCCTACCTGAATGCCAAGCAGCTGTGCAGTGTAATTTGTGGCTCCACAAAGGCATTCCTTGATGGATGACAGGCCCAAAATCCATGGTTTCACATCCTTTTAGCCGGACTCTCCCCTTCCCATGACTCCCAAGCCTTGGAGTAGCCACGGAGGGTTCTTGGAATAACCTTCATCTGTTTTGGGGCTGAATGGAAGAGAATAAAAATATAAAACCCATTTTTGAGTTTTCTAATCCCATCGCTCTGCTATAGCGGTCCACGCCCTGCTATACCGGTCTACACCCCACTATAGCAATACTGCCATAGTAGAACCTACTGCTATAGCGGTGCTGACCGGTGTTGACTTCCGTTATATCAGTAATTTCTCTTCTATAGCGGAGGCTGCTATAGCACTGTGCCAACCGCCATAGCGGTTGATATAGAACAGAACCTCTAAAAATGCCCACAAATAGCCTGTTTCACAATACATTTCAAAATCCTGACATTTTGTACCAACCCTTTAACGTCAACTTTGATATCAGGAGTTCTACTCACCCGAATTCATTACCAAAAAGTCCCCCGGACTACTTAAGGTCTTGGCTAACGGAAAAACTAGCTCGACCTAAGATATAATATCCAGTCCGTACCCAGATTTCCCTAGACCTTACCTTGCTCAAAATTCATTCGAGACTAGCCTAGCCCAAGATTTCCACTCCTCAACTCAAACGTTTTCTAACCCATTTCTCCACACGAATAACCTACCCAATTTGAGGTACCTTTTAATATTCATTGTATAGGTCTTTACAACAAATACTAATTTACCCATTTTTTGTCCCCGAACGATCTCTAAGGCGGAAAGAGAAGAAGGAGCCTGCCCCCTGAACCTTAACTCTCTACCATGACAGCGTAACTATAACCATACATAAACCACCAAAACTTCCAAATCCCTTGGTGTACCCAACTTAATCAAAATTCAATTCACTCCCACTCTATCAAGGAATTCCTTCCTTTGAGATGCACAAGGCTAACTAGATTACCCCTCTCTGAGTGCCCAAGAAATCTGAGGCCTCATCAAAACACCGGAGCAAAAGAAACTCATCTAATGAACAAAAATAATTTTTCCATGCCTAGGGGACTAAATCCCACCATGGCAACCCATTTCCCGGTATACTCAAAGTTTTACTAACCCAAAATCCATTCCGGAAGATTTCTATGGGGTACTATGCCGCTCACATATCATAATATCACCGTACTCGTATCAACACTGTTCCCTGAGACACCACGTATCTCTAAACCATGCAACAACAAAAATTCCATTGGAACTCATCCTAGCTGGAGGTTTTTGTCAACTCTCGTCTTAGGGGTAATTCTACCGGGGCACTTACACCCTAACCAATGCTATGGAGAGCACACCCCCACCACTCAATAAGCAGTAATATCGGTATTATCATGACCAACAAGAGAAATAACAATGTTAGAATATCCATCTAAAATCCCCACTTCCTCAATTGACCCTACCACTAGGGATCATCAATAATAAACCAGCCAATAATCACCATCATAACATAAGCCTATGAGCAATGTCCAACCCTACTCAGTTAATTACGGGTCATTTTTGCCAAATTCTACATGGGTGACTATTTCCACCAATGGTCAATCATAATGTTTACCAATACCCCGGGCTACCATATCTACCCCTTTCATTTTATCATGCATGGGTGCTAAATAAATCATGCAATAGTTGGCCGCTCAATTAGCGATCTAAAATGACCCGAGAATGAAAGCAATATTGGGGAAAATGGGATAGGCATTTTGTCCCACCCTTTCCCACTATAGTGGGATAGCCATAGCAATATCGTTCTTCTATGGCGGCCCTGATGGTAACAACCTAGAAAATTTTACCATTTTCTATAAAAATTCCCATATTCCCCTTCCCTTCTTTTAACATAACACACGAAATCACTTTATGGTCTTAAAACATTACCTCAAGACCAACCTCAACTATACATAGTTGAGAATTTAGCACCACATTATCATAAAACCAATTACAAAACACACAAGAACCGCGTACAATAACACATTCCCATTATTGTACACTACTAGTCCTCTTTTTTCCTTTCTATGGTTCCCAACCAATCCGGACTGTCCTGAAACCAAAGCTTTCCCACAGCCAT
This sequence comes from Jaltomata sinuosa, assembly GCA_003996215.1. Taxonomy (NCBI): domain Eukaryota; kingdom Viridiplantae; phylum Streptophyta; class Magnoliopsida; order Solanales; family Solanaceae; genus Jaltomata; species Jaltomata sinuosa. The sequence goes on from QJPP01000430.1 coordinate 572,176, forward strand.
TAATCCCTTTATGTTCCCTTACCATCTATACCAACGGTAAGTCTATATCCAAAAGTAATGCAAAGCATTCCAAGTAAGGCATACCGAAATTTATCACTAAATCAAATCAAAAATTTTAAAGCCAGAATAAATTTCCTTAAGTCACAATCATGAGTTACCTCAAAAACAATTCTTACCGTAATCTCCGCTATCAAGCAATAATAGCCCTTTTTCCCCATGTTTCTCAACCAATCCCGAGTGTCCTAAAACTAGAGTTTTCCTACAGTCATAAGTCTTGTTCCCTTACCATTTGTACCAATGGCAAGTCCATTTCCAAATTGTAATACCAGTTTACTGATCCATTCAAGTACACATAGAAGGTCATTACCAACGAAAGCACACAACTTCAAGTTATGACTCCTCCCAGACCAAAATATTCACCACAAGGCAAGCAATTTCACCCCACATGATTGCAACCAGACAAATAATACAATACACATAGTTTCCAGTTTCAAGCCATAGCACAATCAAATAATTGCGCACCACACATTCACAATCATTCAAACAACAAGAATACACATAAGCTCAATCTCAAGTCTCAAGTTTTAACACTCAACCAAATCAGATTCATTACCTTTTATTCACTTCATGGATGACCTGTTAGCCGATTCATCCATTCTTTACATAGCCTCCCTAGCCAGATACCAATTGGAATCTTCCCGGTTCTAATTTCCCTTGCTTGTCTTATCGCAACCAAAATCTAATTACATCCTTCACTTCATTGAGATACCAATTGGAATCCAGAGATACCAATTGGACTAAACCCATACAAGCAAGTGAATCAATCACATGAAAAGGAATGAAAGAAAATAGATATTTCCTAGAATGCTTTATAGCTTCCTAGAGATTAGATGTGGACGTCAACACACCAATCCGCAGGACTCTATTCGACATTTTGCTATTGCACTGGGAGACCGGTAACCTGGACTCTGATACCATTTGTCACGACCCAACTACCAGGCTATGAGGGAACCTACTCTAAACTACCTAGATATAAGAACCCTTACCACCCGATCCAATAGGCAATGCAGAAAAAGAAGTAAAACATGAAATAAACCTTTTTGATACAAGAAAATTGTTTACAATATTCGAAGAAATAAAATATTTACAGTTTGGAAATAGCCCTCCCTATAACCTACTCTAAGTTGGTATAAGAGCTACTACAAGAGTAATACAATTCAAATGAAAGGACAAAACTCAGTCGTAGAAACAAGAAGTGGGAGTTGCTGGAGATTTCCATCATGGTGTACCTATGAAACATTACCAACCCTGCAACTAGACTATACCCAAAAAGGTATAGCAAGAGTAGAATCAGTACAAACATACGTACTGGTAGGCATCATCGGTCTACCCGAGTCAACTCATACCATCATATAAGAAATCAAGGAAAAATACATGATTAGTTACAATACTCAACCAAAGCCTACCTATCCCTTAGACTTCTCAAGTCACCCTTACAACTAGACTTCCCAAGTCACATTGGCACCTCGACTTCCCAAGTCACACTTGGTACCTAGACTTCCCAAGTCACACTTGTCATTACTCGACATCCATGCCCATACCAGGGCTATAATTCCTTTACCCCAGCCGACCATTATGACTCAACGACCCAGAGTAAACCCCACTACTTAGTGATGTAGACCACAGCCATCGTACCATCACCTACTAGTACAAACCATCCCAATGACCCCTTGGGCTATACTCGACAAGTAACCACAGTCAACATTATAACTATACCACAAGTCTTTTCCTTAGCTTATAAACCGCACGTAACAAGTCTAACCGACATTGACACATCTCAGTGACAACAAACATATATCATTTTTACATAACCCAAACCAGCAAAGATCACTAGGACACCACCTATGTCAATAACATGCGATCCCAGTTCCTAGAAGAACCATCTTGTCACTTAAGCACACTAACCCGGTCCTTCAAGGACCTACTATACGCCAAATAATGATAACTACCGACCCTCTCAGGAACCTAACATGTAAGGAACAACAATCGCTGATATATCCAGTTCACTCAAGGAACCAATATGTAATGAAATGACAAGTAAAACTGTAACATTATAATTCCAGCCTCCCAATCTTCCTTCTAAACTTATCAATCACATGGAATAGGTTCCACAACCAACTTAAACAATGAACAAGTAACAATAGGATATACCATTTTTATCTTTCCTGGACCGACCAAGGATCCCTACACCTACACCTAGTATTAACATGCAATGCCCGATCCACCCCAGAACAATCCCCTATATTTAAGTGCAATAACGCCATCTCTCAGGGACCAATGTAATAATCACAAGTCAAGAATACAAGCCAGCCCACTCATGGAACAATTGACAAACACAACCAATAATACATATTAAACTCATGTCGGGCATGGTACCCGAGCCAACCAATATCAAACATGTACTAGGCATGGTACCCGAGCCAACCATTAGTATTCCCGTACTAGGTGTGGTACCTGAGCCAACCGTTAGTATACTTATACCAGGTGTGGTACCCGAGTCAACCGTTAGTATACCCATACCAGGCATGGTACCCAAGCCAACCGTTAGTAATTCTTATACCAGACGTGGTACCCTAGCTAACCGAATATCACACAGAAATCCAAAAGTCACAAACGATGAACAAAACACACTTGTAAAACAACAAGCAATAACACCAAGTACATTTTACAAGACTGCATCCCAATATTTAGACATTCATAACTATTCCCTAAGAATGCAGCTCATACAATACTTAAGCAAAAGCACACGAACATACAATGCACAAAGGGAATCAATAACCATCTCCTATCCCCTATTTGGGGTCCATAAACTCAACCTTGAAATCCTGCACAAAGACTAACCCCAGTTCACCCCTAAATGCATACTAGTAGGTACACCCATTCCTGACCCTCCCCTAGGACCGAATTACAACATGGGGAAAACCTTCTCTAACCCTGGTAATTCAACCATTTACGACATTCTACTTCCTTTATAACAAATATTTCAGAGAATTCCCTCCTTAACCTGTCAATAATTTCCCAAGCTTTTCCCGGTTCCCCGAACCTTTTCGACAATCTAGACCTTGGATTTTATCATCATACAACCCGTAATTAATCATGAAAACGCATAATATTACCACACATTATCACAACCCAACCATTTCTAGTTTAACCAATTCAACTACAATAATTCTCCGGACTCCGTGCCCGAAGGCTTAGGCATGGGTTCTCATTTTCAGTCTATACAATAAGTACAAAATAAAAATAGCTCAAACTACTCATGAAGAAAACCTAGCCTAGTTGGATGCCAAGCAGTTGTGCAGTGCAATTTTTGGCTCTATGAAGGCATTCTTTGATGGATGACAGGCCTAAAATCCATGGTTTTGCATCCTTTTAGCGGGACTCTCCCTCCCCATGATTCCCAAGCCTTGGAGAAGCCAAGGAGAGTTCTTGGAGTAACCCTCATCTATTTTAGGGTTGAATAGGAGAGAATGAAAATATAAAACCCAAATTTGAGTTTTCTGATCCTGTCGCTCTGCTATAGTGGTCCACGCCCCTCTATAGCAGTACCACCTTAGCGGAACCTACCGCTACAGAGGGTGCTAACCAACATACACTTCCGCTATAGCAGTAATTTCTCTGTTATTGTGGAGGCCGCTATAGAACTATATCAACCGTCATAGTGGTTGACACAGAAAAGAACCTTGGAAAATCCCCACAAATGTCCCATTTCATAACACAGTTCAAAATCTTGATGTTTCGTACCTACCATTTCATGTCAACTTCGATATCGGGAGTTCTACTCACCCAAATTCATTTTCAAAAGGTCCCCTGGACTCCTTAAGGTCTTGGCTAACAGAAAAACTAGCTTGACCCAAAATATAATACCCTAATCCACACGCAGATTTCCCTAGACCTTACCTTGCTCCGAATTCATCCGAAACTAGCCTAGCCCAAGATTTCCACTCCTTAACCCGAAAGTTTTCTAACCCGTTTCTCCACATGAATAATCCACCCGATATGAGGTGTCTTTTAATAATGACTAAACAGGTCATTACATAGAGATAATAACAAATTATTTAATTTTGAAAGATTTTTTAGTTTGCTTACCTATTTGACAGGTATCACAGATGTGATCTTTTGTGTAGTCGAGCTTTAGCAGCCCAGTACTAGTTCATGCTTAGCAAATTTCTCTATATGACGCATGCTAGCATGATTAAGTTTTTTGTGCCATATCTATGGATCTTCAAAAATGGAGGCAAGACATATGTGTTTCTCTGAATTTTTTACTGATTCCAACACATACATATTTTTGTCTCTACTTCCTGGCAGTAGGGATTTTCTTGTTATATCTTAAATGATACACTCAGTTTTCTAAAATGAACCTCAAGGTCTGAGTCATACAGTTGATTGATGGCAGCAAATTTTACTTTAATCTTTTCATAAGATAAATGTTAGTAATATCACAAGAATCCGTAAAAGATATAGTTCCAGTATCAATGACTATTCCTTCTGTGTTGTCACCAAAATGAATAGTTCCTCCATCATAATCAGCTACTTCTTTGAACATGTATTTATTTCCTATCATATGGTTTAAACACGCACTGTCAAAATACCATTTTGTTTTTGACCCTTTCTTGTGGTGTTCCTAAAAAATAATGTGATTACTTTCTCTTAGGTACCCAAGAAGTCTTGGGTCCTTTGAGGTTAGTATCATTTGAACTATTATTAGGTTTCCATACCCAACTTTAAGAATAGGAGTAACGATATCTGCATTTAAAATATTTGTGAACATTTTTTTAATAATCAACAAGCGTGAGTGTTATGCCCTTCAGTGACGTGATCTTGGATCTCTTCATCACTATGCTCAGTTGATTTGTTTGATGAGTTCAACTGATTAGTGTTACAGTGATGATAAGTTTTACTAGATCCAGATTTGTTACTGACAGATCCTTTGCCAGGTAACTTGTGCGAACAAGTTGACTGATTTGATCTTAGAGATCTTTTGTCAGTTAACTTGTTTTATCAAGTAGACTAGATGGATCTTATAGAGCTTTAGCTGAAGAATTTCATTAAACTATTTATTTGCATTTTGAGTTCTTGAAAATCTTCATAAAGGAAATTTTTTCCCAAGTTCACAAAAATCTAGTTTAATTTCTCAGTCCTTTCTTTCTTGTTGAATATTTCTAAAATCATTGAATACTCTATTAAGATTTGCTATAGCACGATTCAATAGGTTTTTTTTAGATTTGAACAGTAATTACAAGTTTAAGTTTTTACCTCATTTGTTTATGCAATGACCGGAAGAATATGTTATTGGAGTCTTCCTGTTCAATCTAAGAGTTATCCTTATCACTCCAACTATTCAAAGCTTTGTTATTTGTATATCCTTCAGAGTTTTTCTTCCTTTCTTCGGAGAAGTCATTTGCAATATGTACATATTTTTTACAGCTGTAACATTTCCCTTCACTTTTATTTTGATCAGCAATGTACATTCTTTTTGAGTAACTCTGTCTGCCTCTTCTGCTATTTCTTGATCGTCTTATAGTGTTAACCACATATTTGGTAATCAAGGAAAACTCATCTTCTTCAATTTCTTCTTCTCCATCTTCCTTAATATCCTTTATTGCCTTAAATGCTACATTCTTTTTCTTCTTGTCCTCCTGTCCTCGTTTGTTCAGATGGATTTTCTCAAAAGCAATGAGATCTCTTCTTAATTCATCATAGGTGAGATTCTTGAAATTCATGTTTTCAATAGCAACTATCTTAGCATGTCATTGACAAGGAAGATTTTTGAGAATTCAAATTATGTGATCACTCACAAGATAGGTTTTTTCGAATACTTTGAGTTCTCCAATGATTTTTCTAAATCTAGAAAACATATTTTCAATTGATTATGCTTCCCTCGTATGAAATATTTCATATTCATATACTACAAGATTGACAATAGTTTTCTTAACTTTGTTAGTTCCTTCATAAGTAGGCGAATGAATTAGCCATTTGAAGGATTTTTATGAAGAAGGCAACTCAAGAGATGTAAATCCTTGGAAAAAGGATGTGAAATATCCTATTTTCCAATAATAAGTTTGAGTCAATCTTGACTCCTTAATTCTGTAGATTCTTACTTCTTTTCCTTCGCTGAGATGGCAATAAGTACTCCTTGATCTGTAATAATTGTTGGCTTTATGGGGATCAGATTCCTTGGGATCTTGATAATTGCTTTCTTTATTTTTCTAAAAACATGAGTTGTCATTCATTAAAATTCAAACACTAACATTAATAAGTACATCACCTACGAGAAATAAAAGGGTAAAATTAAAGGAAACAAGTAAGTGTATCACCTAATAGGGATTGTAAGACCCAAATTAAATGAAAGAAAATGAAAGGGATGGAGCAGCCCATAAATCAATCTAGCCACGCCCATACATGTGTATAAAAAAATTCACTGTGAAAAGAATTTCACAATTTCTCTCTCTGTAGCATCAAACAACTGCCCCTTTTTCTCTCCTCTCTCTAAAGTTCTTGAGAGTTGTTCTCTCTAAAGATCCCCAAAGTCATTTTCACTCCCCTAAAGCTTCATGATATTTTTACAAGGGTAATTAAGTGAAATAAATGATAGGGTTGGCAGTCAAGGTCTTGCCCCTCTTCTTCAATTTTAAAGTAAGTAATCTTAAGCTTAAGTATTCTCCTTTACATTATTATTTAGTGCGTGTGCTGATTTTTTCTCCGATTCTAGTTGTTGGGGAAGTCTTCAAAAGTCAGCAAATAAAGAAATTTTTATTGTGTGGGACAGTCAAGGTTAGGTGCTACTCCCGTCTCTTTTTATAAGCTTATTTAAGAGTTTTAAACGTATTTATTTATTGAAACTCGTGACACGGTGATCAAAATTGTGAGTTTGAGTTTTTGTAATTGTGTGGTGAAGTAAGGGGGTATATCTTGCCATGTAGGGACGTCATGTGAACTTGTTACGGGGCAGAATTGAAGGGTGTGATAATATATCACTTAATTAAAAACTGTGCAATATTATATATATAGATATAGATATAGATATATAGATATAAAGGTGCTTGTGCTAGCATGGGCCCAAAATATATTTTTTGTCTCAATTTATGTGAAACATGTAGAACTTAAATAGTCAATCAAATTTTGTATATAGATTTTACATATTTTAAGTTGTTAACTATTGTGATTTATAATATTTTTTACGTAATTTTCAAATAATATATGTTATTCTGTCTGTCTCTATTTCTGTGGCATTGATACAATTTCGAGAGTGAACTAAATTTTTTATATATCTTTGAAATATTTTAAATTGTTAATTATTGTGACTTATAGTATTTTGTTTTTGCCAAATTCAAGTGGCACTAATAAAATTTAGAGAGTCAACCAAATTTTATGCCTTTTAAATATTTTAAGTTATTAATTATTGTAATTTATACTACTTTTTACGCAATTTCTAAATATATAAGATATTAAAAAGAAAGAAAATAAATAAATTAAAATGATAAAAAAAATAGAAGAAAATATCCAAATAGGCATGTCGACCTACTGCCTGCTTGTTGCCCATTACAAGATAGTAACTAGATATGAAGGAACTCGTACTAGCACAAGTCTAATATATATTAGTTTATTTGTCTCAATTTATGTGAGACAGATAAAATTTAGATAGGTAATAAATTTTCTCTATAGATTTTACATATTTTAAGTTGTTAACTATTGTGATTTATAATACCTTCTATGTAATTTTCAAATAATATATGTTACTCCAATGTCCCAATTTATGTGACATTGATATAATTTCGAGAGTCAACAAATTTTTTTATATATCTTTTAAATATTTTAAGTTGTTAAATTTTGTGATTTATAGTACTTTTTCTTATGTTCCAATTTATGTGGCACTGATAAAATTTCACGAGTCAGTCAAATTTTTATGCTTTTTAAATATTTTAAGTTTTTAATTATTGTGATTTATACTATTTTTTACATAATTTTTAAATATATAATAGACTAAAAAGAATAAGATAAATAAATTAAAACGGAGAAAGTATAAAAGAAAATATTCAAGCACGCAGTACAAGCAGGCACGTCAACCTTCTGCCTCCTTATTCCCTTTTATATTATAAAGTAAGTAGAATTACAGCCAAAAAAAAGATAAACAAATTAAAATAGAGAAAGTATAAAAGGAAATATCCAAGCAGACAACATAAGCAGGCAAGTCGACCTGCTGCCTGCTTATTTCCTTTTATAAGTATGTGTGTGTGTGTGTATATATATATATATATATATATATATATATATATATATATATATATATATATATATATATATATATATATATATATATTGTCACGACCTGATTTCTCAGGTCATGATGGCACCTACAACCCCCCAGTAGGCGAACCAATCCCCGTAGCCTGAAACGGTTAGTAATAGGCTACTACCTAACCAAAACGAACAATAAGCAGAAATAAGCGGAAGCAGAATGTAAAAATAGATAAAGCGGAAGCAAAACCCGAATATATACATAAAGAAAACTACCCCAACCCCAAGACTTGGTATCAATATTACAGAAGTTTCTAATAGAATATCAGTGCTAGAAGTAACAAAATACAATATAAATCTATCTACAAATATACAAGAGTATCAGTGCAAAAGATGAGATGTGGTCAAGCCCGGACCGGCAGGCGCTCGCCCTAGTCTCGAATATCCCAAAATTTGCACGAGTCTCCCACGCGATCAAAGGTGAAAGCTCAACTAATATCTGCACCAGAAAGATGCAGAAGTGTAGTATGATCACCAAGACAACGGGTACTCAGTAGGCATCATCGGTCGACTGAGCGCATATAAGATATAAAAATAGTAAGTAGCAGATAGCAAGAAAGCAGTCACGGAAGCAATAGATAAAGCACAAGGAGCTGGCAGGGAGAATAGGCAACAAGAGTTATAAACATACAATGCTAGCACTGAAGATTTACATAACACAGAAACACAGGTGTAAGAAAGAAGGACGCACCTGGGATCCTTGCAACAACAATATAAGTAAATAAAGAAAGAGAGAGTTGAAAAAAATGGCAGTATACCGGTAACCTCAAGTAGAAGGGGAAGAAAGGGAGTAGGACAACATAATCAACTAGAAGCCATACAATAATAGAATCATACTAAAAACCACAACTCTCAAGATAAGCATATACCGGGGTCAATCTCACAATTAATAACCTAGAATGGAATAACTAAGCCATAAGAACCAAGAGATACTACTCAAATCCTAACAAGAATAAGAAACCAAAACTAAACAATCTGCTCAGAAGACCACACAAAAGTGCCTCAATATGATAGGACTCCCTAACCCTCTCAATAATCAAAAACCCACAATCGGAGCCTCAAGAGGCTAATAACCGATAAATCACCAAGAAACAAGGACCATAACCAGCTCTATAAAGTGGCAAGAGTATTTTAAACTACCTACGGTCCCAACTGTCGGCCTTACAATCGAGGAAAGCAATCAAGTGAAAACAGACCCTCCGGCCGCCCATACAACCAGAGAGTACACTAAACACACATCAAACAAGGGTGGAATCGGCGTGCCAAATGCATGATAATGATATAATGTGAATGTAACTGGTATGTTCCTCCTCAGGTACCTCACGGGCCCATATAGAGGCGGGGCCCATGGAAGGACTCTACCCGTGTACCTCTACTCCGTCGTACACCCCTCCTCCTGGTGCGTGCGTTGGACCATAGCCAGTTGCCCAAGAACAGAAGGTCCATGGAGTTATACCCCTCGACCATATACAAAACCACACAATCTCAAGTGTAGCTCAATACTCACAATCTCGTAGTACATACTCGGCTTCTACCCGGGTCTATAACAGTGGTAGTAATCTCAAAAACCCTCTCAAAGGGTTCCTGACTTACACTCGGGTCTAAATCAGTGATAAAATCTCAATAACCCCCCTCAAAGGGTGCCCAGAGCATATCCGGGTCTAAATCAGTAATAAAATCAAGTCTGGAACTCTGCCCAGCAGAGCCTAGTATTAGTAGTAAAACCCAGTGTAAAATCATCCAAAATCCCATTTTCATCATCAAGTATACCAAAAAAGGTCCCTCGGGGCCATGCAAGTTTAGGAAAAACCGTTTATAGTGGCTCGCAGCCAAAACTGAAGTAAAACATGCAGGGAAAAACTCTTTTCATCGATGATATGCTCGAACACAAATATAAATTAGCCCAATGGCTCACAAACATTTCCTATCGGCCCTGCACAGGATCAACGCTCTACAGCAGTCATAACCAGCCTAAAAGGATATCTCTATGTCCGGGACTCGTGGACATTCCCAAATAACCCACCATCTATATTCCAGAGTCAATACAAGGACACACAGGACCGCAAGGGTAATATACAATACTGATACGAATACTACAATCAACGTATGAAATAACAGACAGAAAAGGCGGTCAAGATCTGAGGTTCCAACCTATAACAACCCACCCAAGGATGCTAATTAATGTAGTTATAGCCTATATATGCAGAGTCTAGGTAGAGAAATCCATAACCTACCTGTCGTTCAACAAATAGCTGCGGGGACAGTGTCGTCCAGGCTTGAACTGCTTCGGAAGCTCCAAATTGTGAAACCACTATAAACACAATAATTGACACATTAAAATAAGACTAACGATACCCATATTGCTATAATAATAGCCGGGTCAAAATTTGGGTAACAAATGGACCCGTGGGCCTCGCAATCCGAAACCGAAAATAAAAAATACACACGTGTTCCTTAACATCCCGGGAGCACATGCTCAAAATTTGAGCAGAAACGGATAGCAGATGGGGCTCAAAACAGCCCCAACACCTCAAGAACAAACTAGAATTAAAAGAGAATTTACGGAATTTAAAGGTTAGAACTTACCTATTGAAGGCGAGATATTGATCACGGACCGTAAAATAATCACCCCAACACCTTGAAAAAATCCCACACAAAAATTGGGATCTTGGAGCTCAAGAACAATGGAGGAAACGGATTGTGGGTGAAGAAAACGAAGGAGAAGTTATATATATACATACATGGATTTGTTCATCGCTATCGTGAAGAAAAACCTTCGAGATCGCGATGAACAAACTATCAAACTCATCGTGATCGCGAGGGTTACTCTTCGAGATCGTGATGAACAAAGGAGCAGGGCCTTCATCGCTATCGCGAGAAAACTCTTTGCGATCGCAATGACCAAGGAATTCCTTCATCGCTATCGCGAAGAATCCATCGAGATCGCGATGAACAAATTTCAGCCATACCAGCAACAGAAAACCAGCAGTGCTAAGAACTTCTATGGGGCATTCCGGGCTTAATCGGAACCTGATACACAAAAACCAATAGTGCTATTAGAGTGGAAATGACGTTACGGACTCAAGAGAATCGATGAAACATCTATACGAGGTTGTTTCGGAAGAATGTTGACCCAAGTCAACACTAGCTAATGCCAACCAAACACTCAAAATGATCCTGGATCATCTGGAACCCGAACCAACAAACTAACTAAAACAAACTCGGCATTCCGGAGCTAATGGCACTAACGGAATTTCCATTTGAGGCCGTCTTCTATGAATGTTGACCAAAGTCAACCCAATAAGCCCAACTAGCTTGAAAACACAGAATGAGAGAGAATTTCAAGCTAAAAATCTCCCGGATCCCGCCAAAGGTCCCGCTAGACCAAAGTCCACACTCCGGAGCTAACGGAATTATCGAAATTCGATTCCGAGCATGTTCACCAAGAATGTTGACCGAAGTCAATGATTTTAAAGTTCTAAAAATAGGAACGGACAAAAAGACCAAACAAATCGCCCGAGCACCAAACTATCGATCCCAACAAGCCATAAATGACTTGGGGCCGCTACAGGCATGCTCTAACGGTACAAGAAAGGCAAAAATACAAAAAATAGCCAGAAGGGTCATTACATCTCCACTACTAAAAAGACTTTCATTCCCGAAAGTCAGGAACGAAAGAAAGACTAGCGATGAAAAAGAACAGTGGATACGAAGCCTGCACTACTCTCTCAGACAACCTGGGTAGCCTCCTCGACAGGACGGCACCCAACAGAACAAAACCACAAAAGGCTACCAAGCTAGATTCCAAACTCAAACTTCAAAATACCAAGGGTCTGCCAACCCAAACTGAACTCCGAGAATCTCTACCAAAAAACACCGGCACAACACTGAAACCAGAGAAGTAAGGCACCCAACACACGAAACTCAAATCTTCGAAACCACAACTAGGTCTATCAAAAAAGCCAACAGCCAAAACTCTAACTCATGAACCTGCTAATCCGCAAAACCCTTTTATTATGAACCAAATCCTTTTGTACCATAAACAAGAAACTGCATGCAAGTCAAACACTCAAACCACCCTCGAGTCATCAACTAACACACCGGAGATCCACAGTCTTTGCTTATACTCTACCACAGACAAAATCACCCCTTTTTTTTCTCAAACTCCTTCCAAGACAAACTATAGTCTACTAGCAACTGCCATTCAAGATAACAACTCGAAGCATACCTTTGAAACTTGGAAGAAGTGTGGTAAGCCTGCCACGAAGTCCGTAATTACCAGCTAAGCTCATACTCTAAGAACACTGCTGCAACTCCGAATACTCAAACACCATTCTTATTTGGAGTCGTCTTACCAAGGTCACCTCTGGAAGAAGTCCACCATTCCACGAATATTAAGTCAAAACACCCCGAAGGAAAAGGAAAAGGTGCCTGGGGTTTCAAGTTGCCATCTAGCCATAGAAATTGGCATATAACTTTAACTCATCCCATTAGCTCGAATCAACCTCTCTACCGGATCTGCACACAACCAACCATTTCGAAGCATATATCATACCAAACTTCTAGTTTATACTAGTCGAGTCTAAACAACACTGAAACCCCACATAAACAACCCCGGAAGAATTAGCTAAACAAGCTTTCAAATCATCGGTAAATGAATGGTGACCACCAGACTCTAAGGACCATTAGAACTGAGAAATAACCTTGCTAGTCTCAACCGCACAAGATGACCACATAAAGCATATATCGCTGCTGAATCTTGAACTTACACCACTGAGTCTATCTAACCATGAAAGAAGGAACCTCGTACTATATATAACACCGCCAAAATCTATAATGTCCACCCTAACACAAAGGTTAGCCAAGAACTAGGTTTCCAAGGCCAATTGTCACTTCACAACTGAAATAGGGAAACTAAGTCGTCCGAATTCCATGCCTTCCAACCTAAGAAGCCGCAACTAAAAAGAAACAACCACGAACAATCCGAAGTAGTTTGCTAGGCCACAATTCTGAAACCCAACTTTAAAATTTCCAACCAAAGCCTTTGTCAAACCCATATGTTGTTAATGAACCCTTAGGTACCGAAGCCAACAAGGCTTGAATATGCAAGTTGCCAAATTCGCAGATGCTACTGAAATCTCAAACCAATCAAAGGAAGATCATTGTAATATGTAACTGGACAAATCAAACCACCAGCACATGATCCCAAAGCAAACCTTCGTCATAACCTTAGTCAACTACTGTAACACGCCAGAAATTCTAAGCTAAGATCCAAATCGTTCTTCATATATGGTTAGATCCAAACTGATGAATTTTCTATGAATACAAGTATTAATGTCAATTCTTGAGTTGGGAGGTCTATAAGATATGAATTAAAGTCATAAAGAACCTCTAGCTCAAAGTTAAGTTGAAAGCCTTTCTACCAATTAAGTTTTCATGTAAGTTCTAACTAGGGTCAAATTGAAATGACCATATCTCCTGTAATATAATTATTTAGGTGGCTTAATACCCACCAAATTAAAGGTATTTGAATTATCTTTCCAATGCTACTAACCTCTCATTAATACAAGTCTGTAGTAAAGGGTTATAAGCATTTTAGTGAAGCACTATCACCTTCTGAAACCCGACAGGCTGGCCGACGGGCGTGGGAAACTCTGATGGGCTGCCCGACGCCCATGGTGACCACGACGGCCCGTGGTGGCAAGGGCGTGGGAACCAACCATTGAGCCCTTTTGATCCCTGTAAGGGCCACGGTTGGGTCCGATGGCCCATGGGAGCCGCGATGGCCCGGGGGACAAGCCATCCGGCGACCATTCTACATTTTTTTCAGTATTTAAGTTGAGGGTAGTTTGGTTCTTTCCTTACCTCAGGTCTTTTCCCATGTATTTTAAACACCCAAAGGGGGTTATTCCTTAGAAAAACATCAATAAATCTCTAGAATAATTCTCTCAAAGCTCTAAGGCAAGACACCTAGGGTTTCAAGCAAGCAAGAGCATAGAAGCTCAAGCAAGAAAGTCTCTGAAGGGTTTTCCTTCAAATTTCTTCTCCATGTTTTCATTCTCCAGTTCCAGCCCTAGAAATTCTTTAGTAATCAGGTATGTGGGTATTCAATGAGGATCTTATTTTATCCTCATGCCCAAAGATCAATTTTCAGTTATGATTTTTATAAATTATGATTCTAGAGTTCATACACAATTATGCATGTTTTTATAGAATTGAATTCCTTATGATACTATATATTTCTAGTACATGTTTAAGAGATATTTCATGAAGTTTTACAAATATTTTCTTAAAATCCTTAGAATTTAGATGAAACAGACTTCGCCTAGATTTATAGTATCTTCTGCATGAATTAGCTTTCTTTTCAAGAACTTGGCATGAAATTGTAGTATTTTCACATGAAGTAGCTTTTCTTTAAAATTCAGCCTAGTCTGCTAAGCACTCAATTTTAAAGCATGAAATCAGTCAGTTATCAGCCTGCAGCTCTTCAAAAGAATAGAATGCTTTCAGTCTTAGCATTATATTGCATTCTCAGATGATTATTAGTATTTGAGCTATCCAGTATTTCAGTTTGTATTCATCACTTATACATTCAGTTGGGAGTAGGTTTAGTACCGAGCGAATGAAGGATGAAGGCTCTGCTGTCAGCTTTAGGCTGAGACCTTTAGTAGCAGTCCCTAAGTCCCATAACTACGGCGCCACTGTAGGTATAAAGGGGGTCAGCTGTCATCTGTAGGCTGGTCACTCTTGTCCCTTGTGGACATCAGTTAGTGGATCCATGTCAGATTTGTTTGTACCCTTGGCAAGGTATGAATGCTCTTCTATTCAGGGTTACAGGTTGGCCCCATAGTTAGCTCAACTTGGGGTATGTCGATTAATAGTAGCTCCTACTGACCATACTCATTATTGTATGACCTTGTATTTAGTTATCCAGTTCAGTTCAGTATTATACAGTTACATGCTTATATACTTGGTCATTGCATCAGCTTATATCTTTCAGCTTGTATTCAGTAAAGTATATCAGTATTTTCAGCATGTTCAGTAGAAGAAACTGCCTAAGGATTTACTTTAAACATGTCTTTTAGCATGACTCATGGTTTTCAGCTTGATGCGCCCAAATTACACCTCTAAAAGAAGCGTAAGCGATCGCTGTTCAAATATACAACCCAACTAAAGGTTGGGGTCGATATCATAGGGAATATGGTAGGACTAGGTTCGATTAGTGTTTACTCGTGCTTGTAGTCGTTTATTTCCTACAAGGGGGGATTTAAAGTAACAAGTAATGATTGTAAATCAAAAGTAAACAAGTAAAAGTTGCTAATTTCAAGAGTTGTAACCAATTAATGATATGACTAGGGTAGTGTTTCCCATGAGATCATAACTTAGTAAGGCGTTTGTACTTGGTAAACTAGTTTGGTTGTTAGAATGCAGAATTGGTAAGTTAGGTTCACCTAATTCCTTGGTCCGGCAACTAGGTGAATTTTACCACACGCCTTGGTTCGGCCGCGGGTGTGTTCTTTACTAACCCTTACCCTGGATCCCAGATTAGCTATTCCCGGACAAGGTCAAGCTATTAGATAAAGGTTGGTAGCCTCAAATCTCCGTTATTAAACAACCCTTTTCCCATCCATTACCTCCTTAGTCCAGCAAGTAAGGATAAGGCGAGTTCTAACATTGCGCACCGTTAAAAAGCAATCAAAATGAAGGGAAGAACAATACATGCATGAACACCGCCCTAGATTACCTAAGTACTTTGCCTACTTCGTTAATCCTTCATGGTTCCCACAACCCTAGTTGTAGATTTAGCTACTCATGTTCATAAGTGCACATTTAATGTTTGTTTGAGCAATCATCAATAGATACTTCCAATTGAGAATAAATAAACCCAAAATCTTGAAGAAAAATCTCAAGAACACTTTAATATCAAGAACTTGTGTTTAGAATCAATGCGAAAGTAATAATGTAATAAATATTCGAAAGTGTTCTGCAAAATATTGTGTGACAATTCGTGAACCCTCTAAAATAAAACTTAAGGGAAAGTATTTATAGACAAAGAGGCCAAATCCTAATAAAACTAGGAATAGCTGGATGCGGCAGATCCGACGGGTCGCCTCACGGGCCCTCAGTGAGGTGACGGGCGTCGTAGGTGTCCGTTGGCCTTCTTCACTTCTTTAGGGAATTCCACTGCCATGATCTCATGGGCGAGGGTGATGGGACATCACAGTTGCGACGCCCGTTGCTATCTCATGTCTCCTACCTTGGTCAATTATCCAACTCTTCTACTTTGTTTCCATAAGCAACCACTATGGGATATCTAGCTTGTCACGGGCATCATGGCACTCGTCAACGGGCAGGGTGACATCCCATTGTGGTTTCCATGGGCATCATGCCAGCCCGTCGGGCTCCTTTGCCTTGGCAAATCTTGCTGGCTCAGATCAACGGTCTGCCCCACGGGCCGTCGTGGGTGTGACGCCCGTGGTGGCATCTCTTTCGCCCAGAAACTGCAACTTTTTGGCACTTTTATCTAATTCATACTTTGTCCCTGCACACTTAACAAACGACATTAAATCCAACAAAATGTACTCAAGAACTCCCAAATATCCTATGTTTTAAGCATCGAAAGTGCCATCAAATCCTGGCACATCAACACCCTTAACTTAGAATCTTTGCTTATCCTTAAGAAACAGACTAAAACAAAACTAAATGATGCTTGAGCGAAAGAAAACTAGGAACTATGGCAGTCATATGATTTAGCAATTCAATACACAACAAGTAGCCCCCTCCTTTTTAAATACAAAACCAGTGCATATGTTTCGTTCTTCAAGATAACACAAAAGGGATCCATGGACGTCATTATGTTATCAACAGACAATCTAGCATACACATATGAGACTCACACTAATAAGTAGCAGTCAATGTCACCCTAGTGCCCTCACCACAAGGAAGTCCTATTCCCACACTAGCACAGTTATATTTCTGGGACTGAGCTAAGCACTCACACTCACAAAGAAATTCAAACAATCCGTGCACAATACCATAGGCGTGCCCTTATTTTCTATGCCTTGGCTTTTGGACAATTGGATTAGGATAACTATAGGACTTTACTTGGCTTGTAACATAGGCTCAGGGACGGGTATGGTAGATATAGGATAATAGTGACTAAGCCCTCCTTGACACTACGCTATGTTGCTTTCACTTATCATACCAACTCTACTATTTTCCTCCCTTTTTCTCACTTTTTATTTCAACAAGTGACATGTGCGGCTTTTGTTTCAAACTCAACTATTTTATCATATTTTTGTTTTTCTTTCTTTTGTTTTTCTTTATTTTCTTTTTCTTTCTTTTCTTTTTCTTTTTCTTTCTTTTTCATACCTGCCACACCATTATTTCTCCTTTTTATCTCTAACCTCTTCTATTCATACCCACACTTCTCACTCACCTCTACAGTAGCCACCCTAAACTTAGGAGATTTGCCTGAGTTGAGGTACACGATGTCCAAGGAGGGACCGGGGCAAAACTAAAGGTTCGTAAACAGCAATAGGGAAGGTGATTAGGCTAGACAACAAAAAGGGTTAATGTAGGCTCAAATTCAGGATCAAAGGGTATTTACATTATTTGGTTAGTCATTTGGGATTAAGTGGACTATTTCAAAAATGGCCTATGATCCTTTCCTAACCGACTATCTTACGACCTAGGCAAGACTAACCGGGCAAGTTCTAGATTGTCACACAAAGCAAGAACAAATCGAATTAAGCTCACTCACACATGGCACAGAGTCAAACAATTCACATGCTACCTATTAGGTTCGTACTCTAGCTTAAGCCATTCATGAGATTGATCAACACAATGTCATGCACAGATCCACAATGGTTAGTCTATCAAAAACAGATACTATTATGTCATACAAAAATTTGGAGGGGTCTCTATTTTTCAGTCAAAATCTAGTTCGAAATCACATCATAGACTGCACTAAGTTCCTTTTCTTCTTTTAATACTTACAATCTATCCTAAACGTGCCGGTTCAATAGAAATTAAAATCCTTAGGGAAAGAACACATGCAAGAAAACCCTAAGGATTCGGGTACCTTATGAGTACCCTCATGGGTTGCCTCCCATGAAGCGCCTGATTTACCATTGCGGTGTGACCCGGGTCTCTTGGATACTCAAACTTTGCCAATAACCCATCAAAAACATACTCACCTAATACTGCCCCCACCCTACCAAAAATAAATGGGCATTGCCCTCAATGCATAAAAAAAATACAAAAGAAACGGGGGTGAGAACATACCTGTGGCGCCTAGGTGCTGGTATCGGGTGTCACATATTTTGGGCCCTCAGGAATGGTGCCCGTAGTGCTCTCATTAATCGAGGTTTCCTCTGAAGTCCTCTCATCAACAGTAATAGTTGTCTGAGAAGCTCCAATAACATCCTCTCCCATAAAGGAGTCTAAAGAAGTTACATCAACTTGTTTTGCAATACCACTCGCCGAACCACCTAGACCAACACCATCAACCTCAATTTGCTGCATAGCCAAGGAATCTTTTGATGCTCTATCCAGCTCTTTTCGGGCCCTCTTCTCAGCTCTCTTCACTTTCTTCTTTTGAGACTTCAAGCTAAGAGAAACATCACCTTCTTGAACCTACTTGTCCTTGCTCTTTCTTTTTCTCTTATGTGTAGCAGGCTCCTGAAGTGGCTCGTCAACTTTTTTGGGTTCCTTTTCCTCAGCTGAGTCCAACTGTGCCATATAGATTTTGGGATCTACAAAATCCCATAGGTTGAGCGTGGGCTCTAGTGTGAACCGTGTTAGGACTATTGGTGCTCTGGCTTGGGATGAAGGAGGATTCTTCAATTTGTCAACTTCGACCCTCATCTCCGTGATCTACTTTTTCATGTCCGACAGCTCCAGTACAACCATCTCCTTTAATCTCTCATCTACTCGGTCCTCCAATGCATCTATTCGGGCATTGACATTTAGAAATGGTGCTATGACCCTTTGGATGGAAGCATTCACTATCGGCTGGAACTGTTTGGCGAATGTATCCATCTGTTTCCTTAGCTCAATAGTCCTCTGTATAGTGTCTGCAAAGTTTTCCAGATGGAAAGCATAGATGGATGTTGAATCATCCTCTGACAGTACTACCAGAGTGGATGGACCAGATGCAGTAGTGGATGGGGCAGCAGAGGTGTGCTCAACCTGACTATCCTGTGGGGTAGGTCTAGCTGATTGGGATGCTGACACTTCTGGTAAGGGTACGTGGGCCTCAAGTGTAAGAGCCAAGGGCTCAGAAGTACCGCTCAGGCCTAGCACACGCGTCTCATCTTTGGACCTCTCTAGATGGTGGGTCCTTACAGCTCTGACAGGGCGATCTATCCCTGCATACTTTGGGACTTGGGCCTCGTCACATAGTTCTGTAATCAAGAAAGGGAACGGGTATGAAGAAGCTATTTTGGTAACTCGGTCCTGAATCTCCTCTTTGATGATCTACCCGAAGTTGAGGTCGTATTTGGACATGAAGGCGGCCACTAAAATGACCCTCTCCAGAGTGAGCTGGTTGTCGGCACCCATCGGCATTAATCGAAATCGCACCAGTGCCTACCAAAACATTGCTTCAATTGATAACGAGGCCTTATAAATCACAGGCTTGTCTTGTTTTAGCCATGTAGGTGTCCCGGTTGTAATCAAGCGCTTTGCCAACCACTGTGTCCTCTTCTCCTCATTCTTCACCCGGAACTCATAGTCATAAAATAACGTGGGTATACCTGTCCCAAATAAGAATATATTAATGGTTTTATCCAAGATGTTTACCGCGATGCCCCTCACCAAAATGCTCTCAAGAGCGGGCAATTCAGCGAGTTTTTGCCCCTTTTTGCACATCTATTCCTGTATAGCCTGATAGTTCGCATAAAACTCTCTTATGAGAGTTGGCTGATAATCTGGGAAGGGCTTGCTAGTCCATCCCAATCTGTAATGGTGGAAGTAGGCATCAAGTTTGGGGAAGTCTTTCAATTTGAATGGATTAATTTTCCATTATTCCACAATAGGTCTTCGTAGATGCCCTCTTCCGGTTACTTCAAGGCTATAATCAAAGATAAACTTTGACCCATTGACACTCCATCTTTCGGTCTCTCGATCTTGTCCCAATACAGCTCCAGCGCCAGATAGAGAAGATGAAGGAGTGCCCTTTTCTGGTGTGGTCATTTCTGTGTCGGAGTCAGCATCTCCTCTGTCATATTTTTTAGAACCATGCTCCGAGCCCTCCTCACCTTCGGACACTTTTTCAGTGCCACTCGAGACCTGAGTAGCCAATTCTTTCCCAGTGGGTGCCTGTTCACTCTCAGCACTTGACTTGGATGAGCTGGAAAATGAGCTTTGTGGGTCTGCAAGTGGGTTGGCATCCTCATCTTCAGAGTGAGAGGAAGACACAACCAGCTTTCTTCTAACAATCCGAAAGAGAGGGGTGTTGTCAGAGTCGCTTTTCTCAGCCTCAGAATCAGTGGGCTGATCCTTTAGCCGAGATGGTCTGGATGCATCTTTAGCCTTCTGAGGCTCCTCTCATCTAAGTGGTGGTTTTGGAGCCATTTAGTACCTGCAGGAAACCAACATTAGTAATCGGGACGAAATATGCACACCCAAAAAAATTTCCATATTTAGAAAATTTTGGCATAAAAACTACCCTCTCACGGGTGTGGGAGTGCCGACGTCCCGTGGCCACGGGAGTCGGAATGGACCAGTGGCTTTTAGAGTCAATTTCCCACTCCCACGACCCTGTGCCACGGGCGTGGTATGTCCGACATCCCATGGGACATGGCGTCGAAAAGGGGCAGTGGGATTTTTAAGGACAATGGTCCTCCCAAGGGCTCTTACCACGGGCCGTGGGAGGTTTGATGTCCCATCGGGGTGGGCGTAGGACTTGGCCCAAAAATTTACAAGCTTTAGACCAGCCCCAAGCCCTGACCGATGCTTGTCGAGCCTCAGACTTCCCGTCTGCTGGCCCGTGGGATCCAATGAGTGCAACCAAAAGTCTCATCTTTCACTCTTTTTCCATTTTTAGCGTTTTCTCACCACTCACATATCAAACAAAGCACCAAAACATATAGCATTCATAGGAACTCATTTCTACAAACTCTAACTTCCACTTTTAACAACTCTAACCAAACATCAACTTATCAACCACGTTTTTACATCTAGAGTTTGGTATCAAAATACCATGAATGTACTCACACTACATGAAAACCCATGAAAATCAATTTTAAGTTTAAAATAGGGTTAGAGTGAATTTGGGGATGTGGTGTGGTGGGGGTTTGATCGAGTGAGAGAGAGTGGAGAGAGGAGAGTTAGAGTGAATTTGACCTCAAAAGAATAAGGTCAAAATACTATAGACGCGGGGAAGGAGAAAGAAAATGATTTCGGGTTGGGTCGGGTCGAAACTAGGAATTTAAATAAAGTGTTGACCCCCTGTTTACCGACCCAGATGACGGGCTACGCGACACCCGTCGGAGGAGTGACGTCCGGTCATGGGTACTTACCTGGGAGGCTGCACTACGCCCGTCGAAGCTGTGACGGCCCGTCATGCGAGACGTGGGAATGAGGAAGGGCCCCTGTCTTCCATACTTAGAAAAATTTCTCTTCCTCTTGAGGGGTGTCACGCCCATTCCGACGCCCGTCGGGGATGTGACGTCCCGCCATGTGGACCGTGGGAATAAGGCAGACCACCATCATTTCAACACTTAGAAAATTTTCTAGTGGGATCCCATTTTTGCCTGTAATTTTAGCCCTTGTTTGCATCTCCCTTCCTCCTGCAAAATGAACGCACATTACTCAATGGGTTGCCTCCCATGCAGCGCCTCATTTAACATCACGGCACGAGGCAAGTGTTTGTTTACTCAGACTTCACCAAAACACTCTACTACCACTAAACATAAAATACAAAAAATGTAAAATACAATATCATGGGTTTCCTCCCATGCAGCGCCTGATTAAACATTGCGGCACGACGCAGACTGCTTGACTACTAAGACTTCATCAAGCTCCTTGGGTGGGACGAACTCATCAATGCTCCAAGCCTCAATCGTTTTGATCTCCTCTGCTGTTCCAAAGTAAGCCTTGATCGACTGCCCATTTGCCTTAAACCTTTTTCCCTCATGGTTTTCAAGTTCAACAGTTCCATAGGGAAAAACTTGTACCACCGTGAAGGGTCCAATCCACTTGGACTTCAACTTGCCAGGAAACAAGTGAAGTCTAGAATTGAAGAGCAGGACCAAATCACCCGGCTGAAAATCTCTTTTCTCTATCTTCCGATCATGATACAATTTCATCCTTTATTTGTATAGTGTTGAACTCTCTTAAGCATTCAGATGGAATTCATCCAATTTGTTCAACTGCCGAAGCTGCTGCAACGATGCCTGAGACCAATCTAAGTTCAGCTTCTTCAACGCCCACATGGCCTTATGCTCTAACTCAATCGGAAGGTGACACGCCTTGCCAAACACAAGCTGATATGGTGACATGCCTATAGGAGTCTTGTATGAAGTCCAGTACGCCCACAAATCCTTTCTATTTGCATTAACAATCTTGGACAGGATTGACTTGATCTCTCTGTTGGAAACTTCCACTTGCCCACTCGTCTGAGCATGATAAGGGGTTGCAACCTTGTGTTTCACTCCAAATTTTTCAAGCAACACACGAAACAACTTGTTGCAAAAGTGAGAGCCTTCATCACTAATAATGTCCCTTGGCGTCTCGTACCTGGAGAAGATGTTCTTTTTCAAGAACTCTATGACATATTTACCTTCATTACTGGGAAGTGCGACCACCTCCACCCACTTAGATACATAGTCTACAGCCATCAATATGTACCGGTTCCCATCAGACAACACAAATGGACCCATGAAGTCTATACCCCAAACGTCAAACTGCTCAATCACAAGGATGGGATTCATAGGGAGCTCATGCCTCCTTGAGATACCTCCTTCCCTCTGACATCTGCTGCAAGCGCTAGCAAATTCATGGGAGTCTTTAAGGATAGTCGGCCAATAATAGCCGCATTGCAAGATCTTATGCGTCATCTGAATACCACTATGATGACCCCCAACAGAGGATGAATGGAACGCTTTCAGTATCTCCATCATCTCATCTTCAGGCATACAACTCCGGATCACAGTATCAACACATACACGGAACAAGAATAGCTCTTCCAAGAAGTACTTTTTCACATATGATATGAACTTTCTTCTTTGGTGGATGGACAAATCATCAGGCACTAAATCACTTGCCAAATAGTTGGCAATGTCCGCAAACCATGGGATCAAATCTTGAGAAGCCGCCAATACTTGTTCGTCTAGAAATCAGTCATCAATAGTGAAGCATTGTCAGCTTCCAAAACTCGAAGGGATGGCCGACGGGCGTGGGAAACTCTGACGGGATGGCCGACGCCTATGTTGACCACGACGGCCCGTGGTGGTAAGGGCATGGGAACCAACCATTAAGACCTTTTGATCCCTGTAAGGACCACGGTTGGGTCCGACGGCCCGTGGGAGCCACAACGGCCAGGGGGACAAGTCGTCCGGTGACCTTTCTATATTTTTTTCAGTATTTAAGTTGAGGGTAGTTTGGTCCTTTCCTTACCTCAGGTCTTTCCCCATGTCTTTTAAACACCCAAAGGGGGTTATTCCTCAGAAAAACAACGATAAATCTCTAGAATAATTCTCTCAAAACTCGAAGGTAAGACACCTAGGGTTTCAAGCAAACAAGAGCATAGAAGCTCAAGCAAGAAAGTCTCTCAAGGGTTTTCCTTCAGATTTCTTCTCCAAGTTTTCATTCTCCAGTTACAGCCCTAGAAATTCTTCAGTAATAAGTTATGTGGGTATTCAATGAGGATTTTTTTTTATCCTCATGCCCAAAGATCAGTTTTCAGTTATGATTTCTATAAATTATGATTCTAGGGTTCATACCCAGTTATGCATGTTTTTACATAATTGAATTCCATATGAGACAATATATTTCTCGTACATGTTTAAGAGATATTTCATGAAGTTTTACAAATATTTTTTTAAAATCCTTGGAATTTAGATGAAACAGACTTTGCTTGGATTTATAGTATCTTCTGCATGAATTAGCTTTTATTTCAAGAACTTGGCATGAAATTGTAGTATTTTCACATGAAGTAGCTTTTCTTTAAAATTCAGCCTAGTCTGCTAAGCACTCAGTTTTAAAGCATGAAAGCAGTCAGTTATCAGCCTCTAGCTCTTCAGAAGAATAGAATGCTTTCAATCTTAGCATTATATTGCATTCTTAGATGATTATCAGTATTTGAGCTATCCAGTATTTCAGTTTGTATTCATCACTTATACATTCAGTTGGGTGTAGGCTTAGTACCGAGCGAATGAAGGGATGAAGGCTCTGCTGTCAGCTTTAGGCTGAGACCTTTAGTAGTAGTCCCTAAGTCCCAGAACTACAGCACCACTGTAGGTATAAAGGGGGTCAGCTGTCAGCTTTAGGCTGGTCACCCTTGTCCCTTGTGGACATTAATTAGTGGATCCATGTCAGATTTGTTTGTACCCTTGGCAAGGTATGAATGCTCTTCCATCCAGGGTTACAGGTTGGCCCCATAGTTAGCTCAGCTTGGGGTATGTCAGTTAATAGTAGCTCCCACTTTCCATACTCATTATTGTATGAGCTTGTGTTTAGTTATCCAGTTCAATTCAGTATTATACAGTTACATGCTTATATACTTGGTAATTGCATCAGCTTATATCTTTCAGCTTGTATTTAGTAAAGTATATCAGTATTTTCAGCATATTCAGTAGAAGAAACTGCCTAAGGATTTACTTTAAACATGACTTTTAGCATGACTCATGGTTTTCATCTTGATGCGCCCAAATTACACCTCTAAAATAAGTGTAACCAATCGTTGTTCAAATATAGAACCCAACTAAAGGTTGGGGACGATCCCACAGGGAATATGGTAGGACTAGGTTCAGTTAGTGTTTACTCGTGCTTGTAGTCGTTTATTTCCCACAAGGGGGGTTAAAGTAACAAGTAATGATTGTAAATCAAAAGTAAACAAGTAACAGTTGCTAATTTCAAGAGTTGTAACCAATTAATGATATGACTAGGGTAGTGTTTCCCATGAGATCATAACTTAGTAAGGCGTTTGTACTTGGTAAACTAGTTTGGTGCTTAGCATGCATAATTGGTAAGTTAGGTTCACCTAATTCCTTGGTCCGGCAACTAGGTGAATTTTACCACATGCCTTGGTCCGGCCGCGGGTGTGTGCTTTACTAACCCTTACCCTGGATCCCAGATTAGCTATTCCTGGACAAGGTCAAGCTATTAGATAAAGGTTGGTAGCCTCAAATCTCTGTTATTAAACAACCCTTTTCCCATCCATTACCTCCTTGGTCCGGCAAGTAAGTATAAGGCGAGTTCTAACGTTGCGCACCATTAAAAAGCAATCAAAATGAAGGGAAGAATAATACATGCATGAACACCGCCCTAGATTACCTAAGTACTTTGCCTACTTCGTTAATCCTTCATGGTTCACACAACCTTAGTTGTGGATTTAGCTACTCATGTTCATAAGTGCACATTTAATGTTTGTTTGAGCAATCATCAATAGATACTTCCAATTGAGAATAAAGAAACCCAGACTCTTGAAGAAAAATCTCAAGAACACTTCAATATCAAGAACTTGTGTTTAGAATCAATGCCAAAGTAATAATGTACCAAATATCCGAAAGTGTTCTGCAAAATATCGTGTAACAATTCGTGAACCCTCTAAAATAAAACCTAAGGGAAAGTATTTATAGACAAAGAGGCCAAATCCTAATAAAACTAGAATAGTTGGACACGGCAGATCCGATGGGTCACCTCATGGGCCATCACTGAGGTGACGGGCGTCGTGGGTGCCCCTCGGCTTTCTTCACTTCTTTAGGGAATTCCACTGCCACGATCTCACGGGCGGGGGTGACGGGACGTCGCAGCTGCGACGCCCGTCGTTGTCTCATGTCTCCTACCTTGGTCAATTTTCCAGCTCTCCTGCTTTGTTTCCACGGGCAACCACTACGGGACATCGAGCTTGTCACGGGCAGCGTGACACGCATCGCTTTTCCTTTGGGATTAGGTGGACTATTTCAAAAACATCCTATGATCCTTTCTTAACCGACTATCCTATGACCTAGGCAAGACTAAACGGGCAAGTTCTAGATTATCACACAAAGCAAGAACAAATTGAATTAAGCTCACTCACACATGGCACAGAGTCAAACAATTCACATGCTACCTATTAGGTTCGTACTCTAGCTTAAGCCATTCATGAGATCGATCAACACAATGTCATGCACAGATCCACAATGGCTAGTCTATCAAAAATATATACTATTATGTCATACAAAAATTTGGAGGGGTCTCTATTTTTCAATCAAAATATAGTTCGAAATCACATCATGGACTGCACTAAGTTCCTTTTCTTCTTTTAGTACATACAACCTATCCTAAATGTACCAGTTCAATAGAAATTAAAATCCTTAGGGAAAGAACACAGGCAAGAAAACCGAAAGGATTCAGGTACCTTGTGAGTACCCTCATGGGTTGCCTCCCATGCAGCGCCTGATTTACCATCACGGCACGACCGAGGTCTCCTGGATACTCAAACTTTGGCAAGAACCCATCAAAAACATACCCATCCAATATTTCCCCCACCCCACCAAAAAGAAATGTGCATTGCCCTTAATGCATAAAAAAAATACAAAACAAACGGGGGTGAGAACATACCTGTGGCGCCTAGGTGCTGGTATCGGGTGTCACATCCTTCGGGCCCTCAGGAATGGTGCCCATAGTGCTCTCATCAACCGAGGATGCCTATGCAGTCCTCTCATCAATAGTAACAGCTTCCCGAGAAGCTCCAACAACATCCTCTCCCATAATAAGGTCTAAAGAAGTTACATCAACTTGTTCTGCAATGCCACTGGCCGAACCACCTCGACCAACACCATCAAGCTCAATCTGTTGCATAGCCAAGGACTCTTTTAGTGATCTATCAAGCTCTTTTCGGGCCCTCTTCTCAGCTCTCTTCGCTTTCTTCTTTTGAGACTTCGGGCTAAGAGAAGCATCACCTTCTTGAACCTACTTGTCCTTGCTCTTTCTTTTTCTCTTATGTGTAGCAGGCTCCTGAAGTGGCTTGTCAACTTTTTCGGGCTCCTTTTTCTCAGCCGAGTCCAAGTATGCCATACAGAATTTGGGATCTACAAAATCCCATAGGTTAAGCGTGGGCTCTGGTGTGATCCGTGTTAGGACTACTGGTGCTCTGGCTTGGGATGGAGGAGGATTCTTCAATTTGTCGACTTCGACCCTCAGCTCTATTATCTCCTTTTCATGTCCGACAGCTCCAGTACACCCACCTCCTTTAATGTCTCATCTACCCGATCCTCCAATACATCAATCCAGGCATTGACATTTAGATATGGT